>CAWUFW010002228.1:450000-1040000 GCA_963921515.1 Calotriton arnoldi
TTTGGGGGGCACGGCCCTCAGTAAGGGCAAGGAAGTGTTCAGTGGAAGTGGCGTAGGTTCGGAGTGGCAGCTTTTGAAAAATGGTGTATTGACAATGACATTTTGAAGCATTCAATTGGTTTTATTTTGAGGAGAAAATGTGTGGCAAATGGTTTATTTTAAAGCATCTGAGTCAAAATTGAACAAAGTTCAAAGATATCCATAGTTGAGAGGTACAACATCCTGGAAGGAATAGGTGAGGACTTTACTGTCCCAAGTTGTGCACATCCCTCATTGTGCCTGTAAATTTAGTCAAAATACGATTAGATTTACAGACAACTTTATGAGAGGCTCTTCTTTAATGGGCTTTTGTAATAAGTTGTAGCATATGGAAAATCACAAAGCACATAGGATTCAGTCACATTAGTTAAAATGGCATACAACTTGAGGTGATTTGATGATATCCCCTCTAACCTAATGATTGTTTGAAAAATCGAGGGCAATGACACATTTAGGTTCAAATCTGTTTTATTGCATTTTATTAATACAAACAAGAAAAGCACAAGTTGGAGCTCATGCCAGAAGCAAACAAATCAATATAAAAAAAGACACTCAAACAATCCCCCCTCCCCCACCCAACCTCTTCTTCTGGATACTCACTCCAATGTCCTTAGTTTTATCTTCTTTTTCTAACAAAGTGCCCCCCACCTGCCCGTCTGAGGTCGGTCGGGTTCGCTCTCCAGGGATTCTGGCTCCGTCAAATGCAGTGAGCAGAGATACCGGGGACAGGTCAGTTCTCCAAATTCTGCTGATAGAAGAGCGATGTATGGGTGCCAAAGCTCCCTACATGAATCTCCCTGGTTGGTCAGTATGAGGGTCAATTTCTCCATTCTTAATATGTGCCAGATACTATGTAACTGCCCAATGTGGGATGGATGTGTCTCCATGCTCCAGTGAGTGAGGATGTTCTGAAGGGCTGCGCATAGCGCAAGCCCTATATGTCGCCCCCTGCGTGATTTGAGCCAGAAGGTAAGTGCATTCGGTAGGCCTAAATAACATAAGCAGAAATATGGGCGATTGCGTGTCAAAGTGGGCGTCAATGTCTGTCAGTACCGTATCCTAATAATGCGTTAGCTTTGGGCAGTCCCGAAGCAGATGAAGCAAGGTCACTGGGGACTCTCAGCCTCTCCAGCAGTCCGCACTGCAAGTGGTGTTAATCCTATGCAGTGTGACTGGGGTAAGGTACCAGCATGTAGCTATCTTAGTGGCTGTCTCCATACTGGCAGCTTTTTGAGCCCTATGCCGTGCCAGGTAAAAGAGCTCTTCCCACTCCTTAGACGTCAATGTCCTCCCCAATTAAAGCTCCCACCTCTTCTACACGGAGGATTTGATCACTGGACGGGCCGGCTGGAGAATATCATAGATTGCAGTTATCAGGCGACAGTCCGTACTTTTGGTCACATTTCAGAAGATGTAAGCGGAGGCTGTGCCCTGCAATGACACAATTAGAAGTACAACCAGCCAATAACATTGATGAAAACTGGATATAATTAAAAGACAAGTTTATAGGGCAGGAGTTGGTACATTAAGTAAAATGTTTTAAATTTGGGCCTACTCAAAATGTGTATGGGTGTTGTACTATGGAGCACACATGCAAAATGCATCATACCATTACAATTTAACAAAATGGTCCTTGTTGATCCTGCTTCAAGGAGGTGTATGGTTTGTTTGCTATCCTGCCTTTTTTATGGCCTGATTTACATCTGGCCTAACTTACACACACTGGTGGTTTTTGCACAATGATTTAGCAGCAATCATTCATTTCTCCCTTGAGGTCAAGCACCACAAAGCGGTCCATTACCCATAATATTTTATCTTTTAGATAAGAACTTACTTTAAATTTGATAGTTGTTAGATTATAACATATAAATATTGCATGGTTCGAAAAAAGTAACGAGATTAGTTGTGGACGATTACAAACAGTGGCCCTAAATCATAATGTAAGTTAGAAAATTAAAAGATAAGGAAATAAACATAATTTAAGTGTTAAAAAGTAGATGATCAACTTTCCAACTTGTCCAGCAAACTCTAGGCCAATATGGTGCATTAGGTCAGTCTCTCAGGATCTGTCGTCATCCCAATAATGTTGGATCTGTTGCACACTCAATCTTTGCCACATTGACAAGGCGTTGCCAGACCCTCTCCCACTACATTTTCCTCTCTTGAAAGGGATAGCTCTGGCCCACTCTGCCACTACCAACTAAAATCTGAGGCAGGTACTGCATGGTCAACCAGACTAGTCGCCTACCTCCATCTCCTCAAAATTAACAAAACATCCCTTCCCAGACATAATTCTAATTAAGCCTAAACCCCAACGACACAAGCAAACCTTAAAACTACCTATGCACTTAATAGACATCGAAAAAGTCATATTACAAAAAACTCAGACAATTCAGACAAAAGTACAATAAAGTAATGCTTGACACGGATAGTCGCAGCCACAACTTCTCAGAATTCCACAGATCACCACAATCTCCTCCAACACCACCAAAAAACCTCCATACACTCCTAAAACAGAAACCTCTATAGTAAAATGTGGCTGTGCCCTTTGTCATTTCCATTTAGCGTTTTGATGTTTTGCAGTGTCTTACATGAGTTTTCCTACACAAACCCACGCAATGTGCAGAAGGGTGACATTGCTCAGGAAAAAATGATGCATCTTTTAGCAAATGTGTAGTAAACTCACGCAGCACAAGAATAATTATATTCCTAATTTTTATATTAATAGAGATATCAAAATCATACTTATGTCAACATATTTGTGTATTAAAATTTAATATATTATTGAATAATATATAAATGGCAAAGCTCTGATGTTGATTATGTTCTTTTAAATTGATTTACTTAAAAAAATAGAAATCAAATTATTTCTTTTTTAATCTTTGATTAGGAAGTATATTTCTAAATGTAATTATGGATTAGGAAATATAAGGAAATATAAATTATTTTGTAATAGAAAATATTTAAAGAAGTATGTGAATCTAAGTAGATGCACATGTTGCTTATCTTTCATTTTTCTGTCCTGGCTAAAAATGATAGCAGATGCAGCCATTAAAGTTGAAGAGCATGTTTGTGCAAGGAGATATTTAACAAAAAATATTTTAACACCGCTCCTTTATTTTAAAAGTTAATTTATGCTGTTGTGGAAGTTGTAGACCACACCAACACTTGTTAAGTTGGTTTTCTATTGGCATGTACATAAGGGCTACAGTAATGAGAAAATACAAATCAAATCATACACAATTTGTAATCAGGAAATATGTGCCAAAATAATACCACGGTTGCCTAATAAAAGTAATAATCAATAAAATAATTGTTGCAATTTTGTGCACAGAGTTGCCTGTGTTGTGTAAGGAGACCACACTCAGTGATCATTAAAACATTAATGTTGTCAAAGAATTTTTAAATAAAACTATGCATTGTTCCCTAGGCATAGTGTTATACAAAAGAGTCAAACAGCAGTCCAGGTTTCAAAATGGACACACCACACTTCTTACCCTGATCCTTCTTTAGTTGTGTAACAAAATGTTATGCCATATTTATGTAATTTCATCATATCATGCAGCATTGCTTTGTGGATACAGGGCCTACATACTAAAATGCAAGTATCATGAAAATTACAGAGGAAACTATGACATAATAGCTATTTGGTCACGTTGAAGTCCATGTTTTTAAAAACAATATTGTCACCTAACAGAGATAATCGTGGACTAAGGCTTTGGGAAATCAGACTAGTGTATATTAAAGTGTACTTTAAAGTGTACTTTAAAAACGTGTGTTAAATAATCATGTGGCATGTTGGTTATGCTTAAGGACATAATATATGCCTATATAGCCTCATTATTTGGGGGAAAAGTAAACTGAGTTAAGCATTCTTTTTTTTCTCCCCAACACCTACCCTGTAGTGTGGATAACAGTATGCCACTGCACTTAGTGAAATGAAAATAATGCATTAATGATAACCCATAGAAATCTAAAATGACTGTTATGCCTGTTTTCTACATAAACTAAAATTAAATAAAAAATAATAAAGTCCAATGAATAATAAACTTGGAAATGTCAATGTAGGGGCTATTCACTTCATGCATAATGATCCGCTGATGTGTATGGGGATATCTCAATGTGGAAATGTGAAGGTATTGGCTCTTAATTGTTTTACAAAAGAATGCAATACAAAATTTAAATGTGACATATGATATTATACACCCACTCTTCTGTATAACATTGATTGAGAAATGAAATATTATGCATACCTTAATATTTAACAAATGTATATGATAGTTTGCTGTATATTTGACCCTTTTTAAACTTTTGGTTAATTAAAATTAAAATAATGCATTGGTCTATAATGGGCAGTGGAAATTATACTTCTAATAAATATAATTATCAGGTAAAGGCTAAACTGAGGATTAACACATTGACATTTATCTTCTATGTGTATTAGCTTTGTGTTTTGGCTGTAAACCTAAATGAATGGATACACATTACCTTAAACCAATTAAATGATTCACAAAAGTATTAAAAACACGAACAACACAGAATAAAAGGACTCAGAAAACCACAATGTGTATTTATATTGGTTTTCCCAGCACCAAAGACTTGAAAAGGAATTACAAACCAACATTTCCCATTGGTCTTTAAGTTTCTCCAGCGAGTTCTAGCGCCAACATTCCTTGATAAGTATGTCAATCTATGTTTCCCTTACCACCACTTGCAATTCGGTCACAAAGTTTGAGTTCATACCATTCTGCTGGCTGTTTGGATCTATAATTCCCAGATCATGATGTATTTCTTATGGGCCCCTCAAGCTTCATATATTAGTTCCTCTATTGCAGCACTAAGATTCATCCCACAAAGCCATTCCATCATTGTGGGGGCTCGCGTATCTTGCCACTATTGGGCAATGTCTCTTTTGCCACCATGTATCCCATGTCCACAAGTGCTCTAGTGCTCCGTGGCCCTCCTAAGTCATCCATGATACCTAGTGAGGCTGCTTTGGTGTCTAGCACCAGACCACCATCAGTGGCTCTGTTCAGTGCTCTGTTTATGGCTGACCCATACTTGATGATTGGGCATTCCCAGAACATGTGAAAGTGTGTGCCCACTGTGGCGGCAGGCGAAGCTGTTGGCCCATTCACCACAAATGAGCTGGCATGTAATATAACTTATGGAGGAATTTGAACTTAATGAGGCGGAAGCACATAGATATAGCCAACATCCTAGGTGACATCTTTGCCTCAACCAATTAATCGTCCTCGAGTATCCCCAGGTCCACCTCCCAACTAGCCCTGAGAGCCCCCAGGGTGGTTGGGAGCGTTGTTGATCAATGCTTTATACAGTTGAGAGATGCCTCCTTTGCCCAGGGTCTCCAGTGTCAGGTGGCCTACAATGGGTTGTACTCTGGGATTGAAATGAGCGTGTCTCTGTAGGAGTAGAAGGCATGCCTTATTTGTAGGTATTTATAGAACTGTGAGGAATCGAACTAAAAGTCCACGGTTGAGTCATTAAAGGATGAATGTGACTTCCTGCCCATACGTCGCCCAGGGTGCTGATGTCTGTCAAGCTCAGCTCACGAAGCCGGGAAGCATCACTGTTTTGGAAAATCATGTGCCCTTCCACAGTGATGTTACTGCCGTTAGTTTGGTGTGCCATTTAATGTGTCATCATGCAGCATGCCAGCAGAGGATGGGAAGATGTGTGATCTGGGGAAGGGAGTGTGATGGAGTCCTACTATAAAGTAGCTGAGGATGCCATGTGACTGACTGAGTTGTAACCTCAACACAGGATCGCCTGTATCGGCATACAACTGATACCCTGTAGTGGATAATGGCCCAACCCAGTCCTGCCTCGTAGTCTGTTTGATAGCATTTTTCAAAAGAGACGCAGGGAATCTTCCCTGCCCTAGGAAATGGGCTGGTTTGTGCCTGTAGCCTTGAGAAGAATGTGCTTGGCAGCACATATGGGTAATGTTGTAAGATAAATGATAAGAGAGGGAGGGTTACCATTTTGAACAAGGCCCCCGTCCTGCCATAGAGTGCTAATGATGCCCAGACTTTAAATTAATTCTTGGTTTTGGACAACAATGGCAGTATGTTGAGATCCCAGTATCATTTGGAAGAAGGTAATCGTCATTCCAAAGTAGCGGAAATTATCACTCACCACTTGGAGCCCCACCTCCGCTGGCTCCATGTCTCCCTAAATGGGTGACCAGGGTGGATTTCCCCCAATTGGTCCTAAGCCCTGATTCCTCTCTGTAGCTGTGGAGAATTTCCATTAAATTGGAAATTGTGAGGTATGGTAGCTGGATGTAGAGGAGCGAGGAGCATATTGTCAGTATAGAGGGAAATCCTGTCCTCATGGCCTCCCTTCCATTGAAAACCCCAGAGCCAGGCATTCACATGGATCAGTTCTGCTAAGGGCTCTATCACTAGGGCAAACAGCAATGGCCACAGTGGGCAACCTTGTTGGTGCCCCTCTAAGGGGAAGGCCGCAGATCGTATCCCATTAACACGGACATGGGCCCACAAATCAGTGTGAAGAGTTTTGATCCAGTGCAGAAATCGGGGTCCACAGTGCATCTTGCTTAGGACCACCAAAAGAAAGAGCCAGTGCACCATGTCAAAGGCCCGCTCCACGTCTACAAGCAAGAGGGCCCTGTCTCCCTCTAGTTAATCAGTCTGGGCCAAGTGAAGTCGACATAGGCAGTGCCTGGGGCTCCTGTTAGGAATAGAGCCATTCTGGTCTGAATGGACCAGGGAACATATCACCCTCGCTTGGCGGGAGGCCAGTACCTTGGTAAGGATTTTAGATTTCATGTTGAATATGGAAATGGAATGGTACAAAGCACATTCCAAAGGGAGTTTATCAGGTTTTGGTATGACCATTCTGGTTGACCCTCTGAGATCCTGGGGAACCTTGCGCTTTTTCCAGGCGTCTTTATACAGTGCCAGTTGGTGTGGGATAAGCAGAGAAGAACAACCCTTAAATAGTTCCAGGAGGAAACCATCGGGGACGGGCGTTTTACCTGAGGGCGTCCTTGTAATGGCACGCTGGATCTCCTCCGAGAGCGGGAGATCGAGCTCCACTCTCCGTGGGTAATTTATTTATTTAAGAGTTTTATAAAGCGCCTGAATCACTCCCGAAGGGGTATCTCTGCGCTGAGCGAACCTACGGGCGGGTAAGGACAGGTTAAAATAGGGAGGCTTTAAGCAGTTTCCTGAAGCGTAAATAGTCCGGGCATTGTCGGAGCTGTAGGGGAGCTCATTCCAGTATAGAGGGGCGAGGAGGAAAAGGATTTCCCACCAAGTCTAGCTTTCCTAACCCTTGGAACCTGTAAAAGAAGTTTACAGCTGGATCTCAGTGCCCTATGTGGAGAGTAGGGCTTAAGTTTGCACGAGATGTAAGAAGGGCCCTTATTATGGATGGCTCTATAGACTATGCAGCCAGTCTTAAACTTTATCCGCTACGGACTGGTAACCAATGAAGTCTGCATAGCAGCGGCAGAGAAGGGGTTCCAGGAGTGGAGTTCGTGAGGAGCCGAGCCGCAGTATTCTGGACCACCTGAAGTCTATTAAGGGAAGACTCGTTTGCGGAAAGCAAAAGAGCATTGCAGTAATCAAGGCGGCCCAGAATCATAGTCTGAATAAGAGTTTTCCGTGTGTAATCCGGCAAAAGGGGAAGACTCGGCGTAGCATGCCCAGCACATGGAAGCAATTGCTAACGGTTCGGGCGACATGCTCCTTCAGAGTAAGAGCCTGATCAAGATAGATGCCCAGATTCTTAACTGAAGTTTTAGGAGTAGGGGTGGACCAAGAGCGGCCGGCCACCAGTTCGGAGACCAGAGTAGAGGAGCTTCTCCGAAAAGCATTATCTCGGTTTTCCCTGCGTTTAACTGGAGAAAATGTCTCCTCATCCAAACTGATATGGCAGTCAAACCTTCAGCGAAGGATGACAGGGCATATGTTCAGGTTTTGTCAAAGGTGAAGAGAAGCTGAGTGTCATCCGCGTAGGAGATGGGTAAAAAACCATGAAACCTGAGCAAGGGGGCAATATAGATGTTAAAAAGCGTAGGGCTTAAGCACGAGCCCTGCGGAACACCCTTGGTCAGTTCCGTGGTCTTAGAACGGAATGGGCCCAGGTTGACGGTCTGAGTTCGAGATGACAGAAAGCTAGTCATCCACTGCAGGGCCGCTCCCTGGAGTCCGATCTCCCTCAGTCTCATGAGCATAATCTGGTGAGATATAGTGTCGAATGCCCTGATTCCTCTCTGTAGATGTGGAGAATTTCCATTAAATTGGAAATTGTGAGGTATGGTAGCTGGATGTAGAGGAGCGAGGAGCATATTGTCAGTATAGAGGGAAATAACAATATAATACACACATTTTGTGCAGACACTGTTTACAAAAGAGGAAATATTTACAAGCACAAATCATAGATGTATAAAAGAACACTTAAATATTCAACAATTTTATTTTCTCCAAATTACCATATCCGCGAAGGAAGATTCTTTTAAGCAATATATTGACAATATACACAGTAACACCAAGACAGGACTTCTGATGGAATGCGAAAAGATGGCATGATGGAAAGATCAGGACTAAGGCAACAACCAGTATAGAACACTGAACTGATGTTTATTGCGCTATCTTGCGAGGCCTACATCTTCCTCTGAAGAATGATCATGTTCCTCACGGTACTTTGGAGAAGCAGACAAAGTAGAACGTGTGTCTATTGATGATGCACTGGAGGCAGATGTAGGTCGCATGGTAGACAGTCGCACCCGGCATGACTCGCGGGTGGTGAGCGGTGGGGATTCGCGCGGGGAGGGGGTCGGGCGTGGAGGGGGCGTTTAATTTTAAATATATTTTTTTAAAAGTTAACTTACCTTCACCGGCCCGGTCCCGCATAGTCACTGCTTCTCTGCTCCACACATGAAGCAGGCAGCCTCCCTCCCCAAAGCCAATAACAACGCTGCAATGGCAGCGTATTGATTGGTTGGGACGCCGACCACACAGGCGTCTATGGGGATGCCATTTTCTCCATGTAGGCTGCATGCAGCCTACATGGACAAAAGGGAGAGTGCGTATGACTCGTTTGGTCGGCCCTGGGGCAAGCCACTCCTCCCCTACCCTAGAGCAGGACCGCCCACCCCCAACCAAACCCTTCTGCTTTCTTGCAGTGCGAAAAGCAGAAACATAAAATGGTATTTATAATACCATTTAATGTTTCTGCTTCTCGCACTGCGAGAAAGCAGTGGGGCGACGCTCCTCCTCCCACATGGAGGAGCTGCCCCTGATGGTAGATAAAAGATTAGTGAGTGTTGCGAAGGCTACACTGAAATCCCTGGCAAGGGTCTGCTGTGATTGCAAAACAGGGACAATGTTATTGTTCATGATACTCTTCACAGAGATGGAGTCGATCTTGTACTCCAGTCCACGTTACAATGAATTAATGGAGAAATTGATGTTCTCCAACTGCTTTCAATTTTTCCACTATGAGAAGGCTCGAGGGGTTTCAGTCTTCTCCTTCATGAATTCTGCTATATCAGCTAGAGAGAATCATCAATTCACTGAAGCCCAGAATGTGTTTTTGATAGTCTGAGCCCAGTTTTTGTTTGGGCTCAGACACCTTCGGACTCATTCTAGAGTATCCGAGTGTCTCCATCCTTTCCTTGGCTTCTTCCATATGGTGTAGCTTTTGTCCTGTGGACTTTCCTTTCAAAGGTGCTTAAGGATAATCATCCACAGGATGTTGATGCTCTGTTGGAGACACTGCTGCGTTGGCATTTCTTCTCAAGATGGGAGGAGAAATATTCAAAACCTACACAACGTCCGCAAAGGTTTGGTCATTCGAGGAGGGCAAGATTGGATTGAAGTCAGCAAACATGCCATTTTTGGACCTTTCCTCAGGAGATGCATTTTACGCCTCTGAAACATGATGAGGATAATGTTATAACTTACCTTTGATGGTACATTCATTTCCCTTGCTCTCCCCTATTCCCCTCATATTGTTGATCTGACCTTTAGAACCTGCAGGTGAAGCTCGGGTAGAATGTTGAGTTTTTCAGTCAGCTTGGAGTTTTGGCAAGACTTGAGACACACCATGTTACTCTAATAAACTTATTTTCGAGGACACTTGGTATGTTTATTTCTTTGTCCTCTTCAATGGCGATGAGGATGGGATGCTGTGAAG
The DNA here is from genome assembly GCA_963921515.1 of Calotriton arnoldi. NCBI lineage: Eukaryota > Metazoa > Chordata > Amphibia > Caudata > Salamandridae > Calotriton > Calotriton arnoldi. The sequence goes on from CAWUFW010002228.1 coordinate 460,231, forward strand.
GGGGCAGCTGTGCGTCTCCTCCCCATGAAGATTTTCTTGCCAACCTTATATAACAGTAAATAAACTGTGTCAGGAGCTTAGGAAGTTCTAGAGGGACAGCTCTTATCTAGGGTAGGTCACTTTTATGTTCTGGGTGCCTACCAGGATTGATATTTGATCATAGAGTCAAGTTGCATGGTTGCAGAAGTCTTGAGCTACCAAAATATACCGTTTTTGAGATCATACTTGGTACAGTGCTGCCGTTAAGAGTCCCCACCATCTCGGCCTTTCCATGAGGTGTAAGCAGCTGTGGACGGAGGGGACTCTTTTTGACAGTGATTCCTGCTCTATTAGGAAAGGAAGAAGTACTTAATTTGTAAAAAAATAAATTAAAAAATGCCAGGGCCCTCGTCAGGAAGCCACTGCAGCTTGCACCACCCATTTCCCCTGTCATTGCTGCCAATGACAGTACAAGCACAACCTCTAGCCATCACACTCCTACAAGTGTGACAGTTCAGACTATTCCAGGCCCCCAAAGCAATAGGAAAGGCTTAGGCTGCAGGCAATACTAATTTTTAATGTATTTTGAATTAATAAACAACTGTTGTGCTCATCTCTGCATCAGACAAACAAGGCCACCATGTGGCAGACTGTCATAAGTGCTGGTGTTGACAATTAAGTGCCGGTGCCAAGCACCAGAAACCACTGGCCCAAATTAAGCCCTGAAAGGAAGGAAAAGATTTTAGCTGCAAGCTCCGAGCTGGAGATTCAGTCTGGGACCCTAATTTAAGATTGTAGTCCTCTTTGTCAGTTGGACACTGCGCCTTCCCGATTTTGATCTACATTAGTGGACGTCAGCTGTGTGCACACCCTCATGTTGCAAGTGTTTTACATGTATCTCTGTGAGTGTAAGCCTTTCTACATGTTATACCGAAAGCGCTCCCTCTCCGTGTTATCACTGCTGAGAGCATGAGGTTTCTAAATGTTACTCTGAGGGCGCTCCCTTACCACTATATCGCAGCCGAGAGCATGAGTGTTCCTACATGTTATTCTGAAAGTGCTCTCAAAACGAGAGGAACCAGGAGTTTTTTAAATAGGTCCAGCACACGTACTCCCTTATAAAGATAGTTTAAATATAATGGTGTGCAGTTCCTAAGAGAGGTAGTGGTGGTCAGGTTTGTGGAATAGCCTCCAATTGGAGGAAGTGCCCTCACACACCCCGAAAGGTGTCATGCTTCATCTTTTGGGCGTGCTCCTCGTTGGGCCGGCGCTGCAATGCCCTATGGGCACACGCGAAGGGGCTCTTTGCCGGAGTTCTTTATGATAAAGCCATAGAGTGAGTGAAAGAAAAAAGGAAGACAGGAGAAAGAGAGAGTAAGAGATGGAGGAGAGAAAGTAGGAGATGGGGGGCAGGAAGGGAAAGAGGATAAATTATATGGCATAAGATATAAAAGAAAAGATATGACACGGAAATTATTCTCATTTCATAATTCTACATTTTTACATAGTCACAGGATCCAATACTGGATACCGCTTATGTTTCATCATCATTATATAATCATGTCCAAGTCAGGATGGGAGAAAAGGATAAATGGTATAGCACAAATCGGAAGAAAAGAACATACCACGAAAATTATTTACATTTCATAATTCCACATTTTTTCAAACCCCAATTGTGGATACCGGTTATGCATCATCATCATTATCACCTCATGTCCAAGAAATTAACAAATGAGCATGTATGAAGGAAAATAAATAAAATGTTATAATCTCTCTATAATCACCAAGGTTGTGTGGCACGGAGAGAACTACGCAAATTTCAACATGTAAAGTCATATTTAAACATAACATTCCTATGATCCAGGACGGTCAGTACAAGTGTTACATGAGAGTGAACATAAAGCTAGAGAATTCAGAGATGTATAAAGTTGCAAAGTCCAAGGGTATTGGGTTTAGTAGAGATAATTGAATAAAATCATGTTGCCATATTAGGTGGCATAGCGCTTACCAGAAAGTCGTGACTTTTGTTCGTGTCCCTATAGTAAAAAAACATACGTGGTATAGTGGTTGTGTGAGAGATCGTATTCATATTCGTGGCTTTCTCTTACGAATACGATCTCTCACAAAACCACTATACCATGTGTATTTTTTTACTATAGGGACACGAACAAAAGTCACGACTTTCTGGTAAGCGCTATGCCACCTAATATGGCAACATGATTTTATTCAATTATCTCTACTAAACCCAGTACCCTTGGACTTTGCAACTTTATACATCTCTGAATTCTCTAGCTTTATGTTCACTCTCATGTAACACTTGTACTGACCATCCTGGATCGTAGGAATGTTATGTTTAAATATGACTTTACATGTTGAAATTTGCGTAGTTCTCTCCGTGCCACACAACCTTGGTGATTATAGTGAGAGATTATAACATTTTATTTATTTTCCTTCATACATGCTCATTTGTTAATTTCTTGGACATGAGGTGATGATGATGCATAACCGGTATCCACAATTGGGGTTTGAAAAAATGTGGAATTATGAAATGTAAATAATTTTCGTGGTATGTTCTTTTCTTCCGATTTGTGCTATACCATTTATCCTTTTCTCCCATCCTGACTTGGACATGATTATATAATGATGATGAAACATAACCGGTATCCAGTATTGGATCCTGTGACTACGTAAAAATGTAGAATTATGAAATGAGAATAATTTCCGTGTCATATCTTTTCTTTTATATCTTATGCCATATAATTTATCCTCTTTCCCTTCCTGCCTCCCATCTCCCACTTTCTCTCTTCTCCATCTCTTACTCTTTCTCCTGTCTTCCTTTTTTCTCTCACTACCACCGCACTACGATATATACTCACCTTTCCCTCACCTAAAAACTTTTCCCTTACCTGTGGCCTTCTGACACTTCTGTACCCATTCAGCCTTTGAAAAAGCCCCCGGCCGATGGGCCAAACGGGCGAAACACGTGTTGGTTGTTTTTTTCTATGCTTGAAAATATGAATAAACACTTTGTGTTTGAAACCTACAAATGAATTTTGGAAATTATTCCATCTACTAAACACCAATGTAAGAAGGCACAGTCCTCCGCCCATTACCTAAACTTGTACCCTGCAATGGCTCTTGGGTGTAGCCACTTGTGAGGCACGTGCCATCCCCAAGATTGGGCCCTGACAATTGTAGCATATAAGCCCAGATTCCTCCACCCATACCAGTAACCCACTCTGTATGCTGGGTCGGACCAGCCACCGTTGAACCAGTCATGTATAGTGAGGAGCCGGGTTGCTAAGTAATAAAGGTACAAGTTTGTCATCCCCAGACCGCCATCGAAGGGCGGGATCCGGCACTGGGCGAGGGCCAACCGGGGTCTCCGACCTCCCCAGAGGAACTTGGTGGCCAAACTGTCCATCTCCCTGAACCACGTCCGTGAGAAGAGCAAGGGTACATTCTAAAGTACGTACAAGAACCTGGGTAAAATCATCATTTTAAATAAGGCTATTCTGCCCATAGGGTTCAGCGGCAACGCTTGCCATCTGAGGAGGTCAGCTCGGACCTTTTTCACTAGCGGTGTTACGTTGAGCGACCAGGTAAGGTCTGGGAGGAGGGTGACCCAGATCCCAAGGTATTTGAAGGACTGTCTCCGGAGAGGTTTCGTGGTCTGCCAGTCAAAGCACTCTCTCGAAAGATGGAGGGGGACCAGGACAGACTTAGCTCAGTTCAGTCGGAGGCCTGCTCAAAGAGACTCAATGCTCTGAGACACCGGGGTCCCGACTGCGCCGGCTCAGCCAGAAAAAGCAGAACGTAGTCTGCGTAGAGGGCAATTTTGTCTTCCCCCAGCCCGGGCCATTTCCACCCCATAATTTGCTCGTCCGACCGTATGAGGCAGGCGAAGGGCTCCATTGCCAAAGCAAAGAGGAGGGGCGAGAGGGGACATCCCTGCCTCGTGCCTCTCCTGATGGGGAAGGGCGGTGAGAGTGCTCCATTGACCAGCACTCTGGCCCGCGGCTTACTGTATAGAATCTTTACCAGATTGCGGAAGTATTTCCCAAATCCCAGCTCAGTCAACACCTCCTCAAGGTACCGCCAGTCTACTGAGTCGAAAGCTTTCTCGAAGTCAACGAGAAGGAGCGACAAGTATGGAGTCAATCTCTGGCGATTCTCTAGAGCGAGGTGGAGGCGCCTGAGACAGTGTCTGGTGCCCCGAGAGGGCATGAAGCCACACTGGTCGGGGTGGACCAACTTGGTCAAAAGCGGTCGCATGCGGTTGGCTAAGACGGAGGCAAAAACTTTGAGCTCCGAGCTAATGAGAGAGATGGGGCGGTAATCGGAGCAGTGCTTCGAGGGGGGCTGGGACTTGGGAATCACCACGATGGTGGCAATATCGGTTTCCGTACGGAACGAGCCCCTGTCAGCCACCTCGGCATACACCTCCAGAAGGCGAGGTACTAGCATGTCTCGGTAGGCCGTATAAAACTCCTGCGGGAGTCCGTCCGGCCCTGGGGTCTTACCGGAGGCCATGCGAGATATGGCTTCGTTGACCTCCTCTAGAGTGATCGGGAGGTCCAGCGCCTCAGGCTCGCTAAGCCGCGGGAGAGAGATCTGCTCCTGATGAAGCAGCTCCGGGAGCGAAAGGTTGGGAGGATGAGCGGAATAGAAGGCAGCATAGTAGGTGGCAAAACACTGGGCTACCGTCCCCGGGGAGTGGTGGATCGAGCCATCCGGAGCCATCACTTCCGGAACTATGCGGTTGGCCATTGGGTATGTGGCCAGTCGATGGAGGAGCTTCCCATTTTTGTCCCCCCATCCATAGACTCTCGCTACAGAGGAGCTCCAAAACAACTTGGCGGCCTCCAAGGAAGTCTGCCTAATCTCGTCTCTCAGAAATGCCAATCTTCTAACTTGGGCCTCTGATCGCCCCTCAGGCGGCTGGCCCTCAATGAGGGTGGCTTGAGCTTCCAGTAGTGTAAGCCGGGAGTCTTGCGCAGTTCGTTTGAGTTTGAGCTGACCCTTAGTGAAGCCACGAATGGTGGCCTTACCAGCTTCCCATAGGGTACCAGGGGAGGAGACCGAGCCTTGGTTGGTGGCGAAGTAGTGATGGAGCTCGTCGCCCAACGATTTCCTAAAATCTTTTGTCCTGGAGAAACCAAGCATTCAGCCTCCAAATCGGGCGTAAAGACTCCGGGAGGTCGCCTATCTCCATCACTAAGGGTGAGTGGTCGGATATGCCTCTGGGGAGGATGGTAATGTCTTTAATTACCCGGCAGTCCATGGCCGGCATGAAAATATAATCCAGTCGTGCGTGCGTGTAGTGAGATGCCGAGGTGTGTGTGTACTGTCGGGCCAGTGGATGCCAGAGTCTCCAGGCGTCACAGATCCCCAGGGTGGCTGCCCAGTTCGTCAAAAGATTAGCGTGGGTGATTCTGGTGGCCGAAGGGGCTCCAGCAGTGTCAAGGTCCGGGTTCATGACTGCATTGAAATCTCCCCCAATGATGGTCATTCCCAGGGGCAAGGCGGCAACCAGGTCCGCAATTCGCTTAAGGGTGGAGGCCATCAGCGATGGCGGGGAGTATATGGACAGCAAGTTCAGGGCCCGGTCCCCTATGGTCCCTTCCAGGGCCACAAAGCTACCCGAAGGGTCAGTAGTGACTTTGCGTAGCACGAATGGGAGGGCGTGGCGCACAATAATAGCCACTCCCCTCGACCGTAGGTTAAAGCCGGAATGCCAGACCCCGACATAGGTGTATCTTGCCAGGAAGGGGCAGTTGTTGCCTGCGAGGTGGGTTTCTTGAAGCAACAGTATGTCGACTGCGTGGCGTTGTGCATATCTCAGGACCGCTGTTCACTTGACTCTAACAGCCCATTAACGTTCCAGGACATTATATGAAGTGTTCCCTTCCCACTATGATTGTCAGTCATGGGGGATATAAGTGTGTGATGAGACTCATGGAACAGATGTCAGATGCGAGTGAAATGCTCTGCCTGCGTGAGGTAGTGGATGCATCGTTGCAGTGCAAGTTATGTGTGCGTTCGCCGTGCTGCCGGTCAGAGATGTTGGCGTGATGAACAAGGTGTGTCAACGAAAAACTGGGACAACGGTCCCCTTTCCCTACCCTACCCCCTCCCTATACTTCGGGAACGGAAGCATCTGTCGACCCTAACAGAGAAGAACTAGAAGAGAACCAAACTGAAATGCTTGGTAATGGGGATTTGTGGAGGACCCCTCCTCAGTCTGTGGCAGTGTCCATCAAGAGAGATAAGTGGCGGCAAGCTTGATTACTGTTCCATAGGCCGCGGAGCTGATTGCGGCCAGCAGTCTATTGCGGGCTCAGGGTAGAACCTTGAGGAGGGCCGGACTCCGGGAGAGATCAGTGTCCGTTAGATCAAATAGGGATGTTCGGGGCGGAGTTCCTCCCGGGTCCGAGTGGTTCGGGAGCCAGTGCGACGCGAAGTTAGGCGGTCACTTGGGGGTGCTCCGGACGCTGACAGGGACCCAACGGTGATTCTGACCTGGCTCGCCGCAGGCCTCTTCTCCTGCGCGAGCAGGTGCGTTTAGGTCGCGGTTCAGGTGGGTCCCCTTGGGCACTCTCAGTGCGGCTCTTGGGGGACTGGCTCCGGGCATTGAGTCGTAAAGGGCGTTCCTCCGTTATCCATGTCCAGGCTTCCTCGAGGGATTCGAAGAAGAGGGTTCTGTTTTGGAACCCCACTCTGAGTCGGGCCGGAAAGAGAAGCCTATACTGGATATTTAAGGCACGAAGCTTTTGCTTGACTTCCCCGAAGGAGCGTCTTTGGCCCTGGACCTCCCGGGTATAGTCAGGAAAAATCATGATCGCCTGGCCTTGATATTTGAGATGCTGCTGCTTGCGTGCTTCAGTCAGGATGGAGTCTCGGTCCTTGAAATTAAGGATCCGCACTATTATTGGCCGGTGGGGCGCACCCGGTGGTGGCTTGGGGGCGAGAGATCTGTGGGTCCGCTCAATTGCAAACCAGAGGGAGTCCTCGGGCATCCACGAGCGCAGCCAGCGTTCAATGAAGTCAGATGTTCGACCCTGTTCCGAGCCCTCTGGAAACCCCACCAGGCGGAGGTTGTTTTGTCTCGACCTGTTCTCGGCGTCCTCGGCCCGCCTGTGTAATTCTTGGGTTTGAGTCTGAAGGCGGCCGACCTGGCTTTTAAGCTGTTGGACATCGTCCTCCACCGTGGAGATGCGGGACTCCGTTTCTTTGATCCGGGCTGTGGCATTACGAAGGTCTTGATGGATTAGAGTCATGTCAACCCGGACTTCTTCGATCTTGCCCTCCACCGAGGATTGGGAGGTGCGAATGGCTTGGAGGATAGTGGTAAGGTCCGTATCAGCAGGCGCATCTTTATCCGTGGGCCCTCCCGTTGCCCCGGTCTCCGTGGTTGTGTATTGGTCCATCTTGGTCTGTGTGGCGGGAGGTTTCGGTCCCCGGTCTCTCCCCATGGTCCCGCTCAGCAGGTGGAGCCGGGACCCCAGGCACGTCTAGCTTGGGCAAGGAGGAAAACAGGGAGTGATCGGATCAGCAGCCACGGAGCCTCCCTCCTGTGATGGGGGGGGTTCGCAAGCAGTAGGTAGGCGCTCTGGTCCGTAGCTCAGGGACAGCCCCGATAGGCCCCAGCAAACTAGGTCACCGCGTGGTTCCGCGGTTGATCCCTCGGGCGTCTGCAGCAGGTCCCGTTGAGAGGGTGCGGATTGGGAGGGGGGGACCGGTCAGCCAGCACCCAGATCGTGCTGTGGCTCCGCACCGCCGAACCAGGAGGGACCCAAGGATCAAGGATGTTTCTGGGCCGGAACCAGTATCTGAATGTGCTCCGTGGGCATCAGCTCTCAGGAGCGGGTGAGGGGGAGGGCTGCCGTCGACCAGAAGGGCAGGCGGTCCCTCGCTGTGGCCATCACCAGCCTCGGCAGACAACGGTGGGACCTCCTGGGGAGTCCGGGAGGTCTGGTAGGAGCGCTGCCCCTGTCAGGCGCTTAGTCCCTAGCGGCAGGGTGGGAGGAGGAGGGAGGCCCCCGGAACGGGGACCCCCTACTGTCCGAAAGACAGCCGATCCACTCCGACGCGACCAGGCCCCTTCAGGGGTTTCCCACCAGAGCAGACACACCACCGCAGCGCTGTGATGTTTGTGCGCCTCGTGCCAGCGGGAGGTCCGCCCAGCCGGATCAGTGAGTCTGTAGGCAGCCGCTGAGGCATGAATGTCGTCTGGTTCCCAGAGGGTCCCGCAGGGCAGATGGGAGAGGGGAACCAGTCCGAGCAGCTGCCGTCCCGCTGCCCAGAGTGGCAGCCAGCCCCCTCCGCCTCCTCACCACATCCGCGGGGCCCCAGGTGAGACGGACCTCAACCAAGCAGAAGAATGGGGAGGAGGGAAAGGCCCCTGAGACCCAAGAGTGTCTCCGCGCTCACCGCAATGTGGAAGAAGGGGGTGGGGGGGGAGGGAAATCGGCATGCCCCCACTGACCGAAATGTCAGCCGATACCCCCTCCAGCACCACCTCACCGCCTCGTCAGCCAGACCAAGGCCTCAGCGTGTAGGACGAGCTCACCCGCGGGTATATGCAGAGGGCCCTGAGCGCAAGGCCCAACTAGGTTGGAGGGTGCAGGGTCCAGGTCCGCCGAGGCCAGGCGCAGCCAGCAGGGTATGGCAGAGCTGAGGGGAGGCGGGGGAGCAGAGTCCCAGTTCAGCAGCTCCCCAGTTCAGCAGCTCCCCACTGCCCGCTCTGACGGCCGAACCTCCTCCGTTGCCGTGTCGCCGGCCGCTCACCAGGTCCGGGAAAAGAGGTGGATGCGGGTCCCGGGGCAGTCTCAAAGCGTGGACCCCGCTTCTCAATCGGCGGAGGGCTCAGCACCCGTGGGCAGTGTCGAGGCCCAGACACCAGGGGGAGGGAGGGGGAACCCAGTCTCCCCGCCACCCGAGTTGACGGCCGGACTCCTCCGCAGCCCGCACGCCCACCTCGCGGCCCGCGGCAGAGCGCGACCACCGGGCCCTGCTATGGACGTCCCTGGCGCCTCTCACCTCAGCGTTGATGGTTGCCGTAGGTGCACTGGCAGCCCTCTGTACTGGGTCTCGGACAATGCAGCCAGCTCCGTAGGGCCCTCTCGCTCCAGCGACAGACGAGGCGGCAGGAGATCAGTGTACCGCTGACCGGAGTCGGGTGTCTGCGCCAGCGGGGGCCGCCATCTTGGGCCCAGATCTGCCCGGAGGATCGCGGCAGGGCTAAATTCGGGACCCAAAGAGCATGGAATCCTCGCCCCAGCGCTGGTCCTGATTTAAGGCAGCTTCAACAGCAGTATTACTGGCCGCTCGCTCTCTGGTGGTGGCGGATTGAGGAGCGGATGACGGAGGGGGTCCGGAGCACTTCTAAAGTGTGACCGCCATCCTGACGCTCTCGGCCACGCTCGCACAAACTTTTAGACAGTGAACATATAGTCCTTTTCTTTTGCATATGTGGAAAAAAGTCTTTGCCCAAGCAATATCCGGTTTGGAAGTATCAGTATTTTGCAAAATCTTTTTTTTTTTAATTCTTTGCTTTTTACTCACCGTGAGTTGTAGGTAAAGTCTCCAGCTTGGCAGTCTGTGCCCTCGATTACAGGAACCATCTTTGGTCCAATGATTGCAGCTCCATTTGGGTCAAGTCCTTATGGATGTCTGGTCCTCCTCCAATTGTCATTGCAGCCTTCACATTTCTTGCCAGTTTCTTCTTAGTCCTGCACTTGTAATCATGCCACCTTTTCTTGCATCCTACAAAAGTCCTGTGAGTTGGTGCTACTGCATTGATTTTGTTACCAGTTGCTCTCCGAAAAGCTTCCTTCTTTGAAAATGGTTATTTGTAGTTGCTAAAAAGATTTTTCTCTTGCTTTGTCACCTGTAAATTCATAATTTATCTCTTTTGTAAAATTGGGCTTCCTCTTTTTGCTACCCACCAGGACACCACCTCCTTCTTGGCAAATGCCCTCCTGGATCGTAGTCCTGCCGTGCCGTAACCAAAGTGGGAGAAGTGTTGCTTGAGATTTGCATTGCTTTTTTTAGGAAAAATTAATACCAATGCTTTATACGTGATGCAACATTGCCTTGCAACATGAAAGTCTGATTTGCATTACGTAAGAACGAGTTGCGTTATGGTGTGTTGTGTTACGATGCTGACTTTGCATCGTGGTTGATCCATGGTGTGTCAGACTGTAAATATAGAGCATCAATGAGGCAAAAAAGTTGCTTAACAGTGCAACGTTTTAGTACGAAATGCAGTGTTGTTTTTCATTTTGTAAATCTAGCACTACATATATTATTTTTATTCATGATTATAAGAGCTATGTTTTCATTTAGTAATATAAAAACTAAAAATAACTTGAACGTTTTCTTTATCTTTTGGGAATAAGTGATTGTTGATTAACTAATATTCCAATTACTAGGTTGATTGTGAAATGTATAGGCCTGTAAATAGTGATAGACATTTACTTCATACATATGTACATCAGCAACACTTAAACGGAAAACAAACACATGAAATCTTACATGATTTTATGTTAGATTTTATAATGTTTTATTTTCAAAGGCACAGGGTCAAGACTGATTTGCATATGGCTATGTCTGAACTGGGGTGGCGTGGTGAAGCAAAATAACGATGGATTAAACCCAGATCTGTGACTGGGGGTGAATGTTTGCCAATGTGCAGCATTCCGTCCATCATCTTGTGTGTTTTGCATTTCGCCCTAAGTGGGAAGGGTATGCCCAGACGTGGGTCCCGTGCTCACTACGCCACTGGAGTCAAGCTATCCTGGCTGATGAAGGCTGATAGCCTGAAACCGGTCCTAGGATGCTTGATTCCGGTCCAGGGAAGACATGGCTTGGCAGTTCGGTCTGGACTGTTCCCATGAGGCACAGGGTCAAGACTGATTTGCATATGGCTATGTCTGAACTGGGGTGGTGTGGTGAAGCAAAATAACGATGGATTAAACCCAGATCTGTGACTGGAGGTGAATGTTTGCCAATGTGCAGCATTCCGTCCATCATCTTGTGTGTTTTGCATTTCGCCCTAAGTGGGAAGGGTATGCCCAGACGTGGGTCCCGTGCTCACTACGCCACTGGAGTCAAGCTATCCTGGCTGATGAAGGCTGATAGCCTGAAACCGGTCCTAGGATGCTTGATTCCGGTCCAGGGAAGACATGGCTTGGCAGTTCGGTCTGGACTGTTCCCATGAGGCACAGGGTCAAGACTGATTTGCATATGGCTATGTCTGCACTGGGGTGGCGTGGTGAAGCAAAATAACGATGGATTAAACCCAGATCTGTGACTGGGGGTGAATGTTTGCCAATGTGCAGCATTCCGTCCATCATCTTGTGTTTTTTATTTTCAAAGGTGCTCAAATATGACTTTTTAACACCTAAAAAATTGTGAATGGTACATACAAATGTTACCGTAACCTTGTTAATGAGTGAGTTTAAGTCAGTAGTGAATATGGAATTTTTGATAATTTTCTCCTGGTGGTGGTTGAGGTGCTGGGTTTGTGGGTGCTGGAAGTGGATTGATATCAGTTTGTAGGTGGAATGGGCATCATAGGTTGTCGCACTTCTGTTGAATTCTATGCATGCATTAGCCCTTGTGATGTATGTGATGTATGTGGTGTGTCTTGAGGTAACCCTCGGAACACTCCTCAATGTTTTGATTTGTATGTATACATGTGCATGGAGCATACACTAGCGGGAATTCGAACAGCAACCGGACAGTTGCAGTCGGACTCTGTGCTTGGTGAACGTGACATGCCGTGGGTGACCATAACAAGCACAGTAAACGTTTTAAGCCTTCTTGTGTCCTCCTGAAGTACTTACCACATTTGGTGACGAGTGGACATCACCCACCAGTACACCCAGGCAGCGGTACCTTTTTGAGCATTTTCCTACAAAATCGGACCGAGCAGAATCTGGGAGTGAATGGACTCCTGTTACCTTCTGTGCTGCAGGCTAGTGAGCAGAACCTCTCCCTAGTCATCTGGTGGCATTTGGTGCCAGGAGCGCTACGGTGAGGCTCTTTTCAGCATGCTGGCATTTGGGGGAGACAGCTCATATCTACACTCGTGCATGCACTGCACAGAGCGTCATCACATTGTGCGTGGTGGCCATATTTGGTGTGGTTGCCACCATTTTTTTGCCTTTTCAAGCCACATCGTGTGCACTGCTCTGCAGCATTTCTATAACAGTCTACCAAACGGAATGGACACAGGTAAACGGAGCCTTTGGCTTACGGCACTACATTTATTTTTCTATTGGGTTTTACAGCATTGTGTCTTGGTTGTAGGGCTCGCGTTATGACTGTTTAGCATCATACTTTGCTTGTTCCCACATATCTACGTCATCAACTATCAACTATATCCATAATTGGGGGGGGGGGGGCATGGCTTGCAGCCCAAGATGGAGGTCGCATAAGCGACGAGCTCCGGGCCAGGGGTGCCAAAATCCGTGAATTTCTCCGTATCCCCTCGTGGTAGGAATGCTGGAAGAGTCATTGGACACAGTTGACACTACAGGGACCGTGTCCAAGACCTGTTGAGGAGCCGATCTTACCCGCAGGGAGCTCCGGTGGCAGTGCGAGTCTGAGGTGTGGGAGTGGCCTTCACAGCAGCGAGCTGCCCCAGGACCCGGCCGACGAGGTGGAACTCGTGGGCGGCGTGCGCGCACACGCAAGGCCCCTGCTCCAGGCCTGCAGTTACAAAGTCTGCCGGTGTCGATTGCTGGGTCTCGGCATACTGAGGGTGCGAGCCGCGGGGCTCAAAGAGGACTGTGGTGTCTCGCAGAGGCTGGCGTGAGGTGATTGGCCTGGAGCGGCAAGGGCGGGCTTGCAGTGTCGCCGTGAGGCTGCCGTTCTCCCTGGTCGTTGGAGCTGGGATTCACTGCCCATAAACAAACGCTGCATGAAAGAGGTCCGGATCCACGACCGTTCTTTCGGCAAGCGGTGAGTGCCCCCCTCCTTCCCAACCCCCTCCTAGATCTGGTGCGGGGGGTGCTCCCGCTGCGGTGATTCCCTGGAGTTGGGGCCGGTGAAGACGCTGAAAGGAGTGCCCCGAGTGCGCAGAGGCTGGCGTGACCTGCTGGGGGTTCCCTAGTTTGTAGCTGGATGAATGCGGAGACCTGACTGAATACCGGAAGCATACTTTGGGGTGCCAGTGAGTCTGACTTCTTTGCTCCTCTTCTCCCGGGAGGGCCCCCCCCCCCCCACCAGGCGTACTACTACAAATACAGGAGATCCGCAGAGAAGGGAGAGATCCTTACCGGGCCGGCTATCCGGGCTGCATTGAAGCACTTGCTCGGTCATTATCGCCTACCTGTGACGATTAGCGGAAGAGTGCATTATCTGGGCCTGCAATTAGGTGTGCTGTAAATACTGTTGGGGTGTCAGCGAGGGCCTGTGGAGTGAGGGGGTTTTGGAACTGGCGTTCCCCCCCCTCGCCTGGAGCTGGCAGTGTTTCCCTGAGGGCCGGCTTTTGAAAGAACTGGACGAGATCTTGCAAGTTATTGGCCTCATTAAACCACAGAGGCCTGCGTCGGACTGGGCGGCTGTGCAGGAGGGTTTTTCCATTACTAAATCCCTGTGAGGGGCCCAAGTGTTGAGTCTGAACTGTGGCCGGGATCAGCCGTACTGCTGTGCGCGGCCACCAACGTCGTCGGGCACAGACTGGGTCTGATCACTGGTGTCCTCTGGATCTATTACTGAGTAGACGCGAACACCACCCAGTCACCCAATTCAGAGGTAATCATGGGCGGAGGAAAGCCGAGGACGACCTCCAGATCCGGGAGGGCGGGATCTCTTTCGCCGACCTCGCAGCCCTCACCGGGCCGTTCACAGCAAGTACAGGACGGAGCGGTCTCTGACCCCCCCAGTGGATAAATTAGATATGATATTGAAGGAGATAAGAGACTCGAGATCTGCATTAGAAAATCAGCTGGGCCCGATCTCCCTGGACCTTAACTTGCTCAAGGATGACCACAGAAAGTTAGCTGATAAGGTGAAAACTACAGAACCAACATTGGAAACAATAGTGCCACAAGTGAACACCCATGAGGAACAACTAAGTCAAATGCGCCAGCAAATCGAATCCCTACAGGCCCGTGCGGACGATGCAGAAGGTGGGGCCCGGCGAAACAACATTAGAATAGTTGGATTCCTGGAGGGATCGGAGGGCCCCAACCCGACAACCTTCATAGAAAACTGGTTGCAAACTAGTGTGGCCCCTACGGGTTTGTCCGCGCATTTTACACTAACGTGCTCATCGAGTCCCCACACGACGGCCTGTACCTGGTGAAAATCCCCGTCCAATATTGGCTAGGATTCTGAACTATAGAGACCGTGACCATTTATTGCAGGCGGCGAGGGACAATGGCCCGCTACAGGTGGATAATAAAATTTCGATCTTCCCTGACTACACACTAGCCATGCAACGGAAACTTTTTTCATTCATGGAAGTTAAGGCTCGAGTCAGAGCAGCGGGTCTCACATTTGCATTACTGTTTCCAGCGGAACTGAAAATCATATATAACCAGCGTTCTGTTTTTTTCGACACACCGGACAGTGCCTGGGATTGGCTGGACAGAAATTTCCCAGACACACTACCGGCCAGACGGTTGGACTCCGCACAGCCGAAATCACAACGCACTCCCCGGAGACGCAGAAGGGGTCTCCTCACGCAGAGTACAGGATCCAGTCCTCCGCCCTATCAACAAGTGATGGAGGGTAGACAGGAGGCCCTCCGAACTGCCACGGCTCTCCGTGTCCCTCGCCCGCCTATCAGCACAAGTCCTTCCGAGGAGGTTAATTCGGACTTGGACTCGGGCGGCAGTTTAGCACTGTTCCCATTGGAGCTTATGCAGCTCAGAAATGATCCCTTGGGCTGACCTGGTTGTGTATCAGATGGAATATGGTACCCAAATAGTTAACATGTGAAATGAACACACTCCGTATAATTTGTAATGATGATTCCTAAATTTACATTAGCCAGTATGTACGTTACTACGTAGTATATTTATAATGTTTCTCAACCACGTGAAATGGAAGGATTGGTAAGCTGCCCGGCCTGTTCTGGGCATTCTCATTCCTAGGTCACTGTTTTTGATGGGAATGCTATATGCAACCTCCCCCGAAAGCAACTGTTTAAAGTGTTTTCTGTTGATGTTTCGTACACAGTTTGGTCGAGCGAAGTTGGATCGTTGGACCCAGTATTGGGATGAAGTTGTATTGTTTGTATTATTGCCGCACAATCCGATGTTGGGATGGGTGGGGGGGTCCGTGGGGGCAGGGGGTTAGAGGGGGGGGGGATCTAATTAATATGCCCTGATGATGTTGACTGCCAAATCTTATACTATTGTATCCTGGAATGTTCGGGGAATGGGCACGTTGCACAAGCGGCATAGAATAGCTGCGCAATTACATCGCCGTAAAGCCCAAATAGTCTATCTCCAGGAGACACACCTAGTGCCCTCAAACTGTGAAGTTGCAGAGACGGTGGAGGGGGCAACTTTACGCAACGGCCTACTCCGCCTTTTCTAGAGAGACTGCAATATGGATACGGGCGGGAATCCCCTTCTCCCTTAGTGAGAGTAAGATAGATGACCAAGGAAGATATGTTTTTATACGGGGAGCATTGGATGGTAGGCAGGTGGTGTTGGGTTGCATTTATGTTCCAAATGTAGACCAAGAGTCCTTTTTTTCACGAGTCTCCCGGGCACTCTCGGACTGGTCGCAGTATCCATGGATATTAGGAGGGGACCTAAATGCAGTGTTTGATGTAGGACTAGATCGCTCTCAACCCCCCTTACCGAACACGGCGGCTCACTCACAGGCAGCCGCTTTAACGCGATGGGCGCAGGGATGGGAGTTACTGGATATCTGGAGGTCCCTGCATGTCAATATGTGAGAATATTCCTTTTATTCCTACCCGCACAAGTTACATACCCGACTAGACCACTTCTTACGTACACCTGACTTGTCCCCGACCATTAAGCAATGTAATTATTTGGGCAAGACCATATCGGATCATAATCCCATAGAATTAGTGCTAACTTGGGGTCGTTCCCCGCTCCTATCCCCACATGGCGATTGCAACCGCTACATTTGGAGGATCAGGTGTTCCGAGCCAAATTGACTACAGCCATTACCACATTTTTTTGCAGAGAATGAGGGCACAGCCACGACCAGATCCTTAGAATGGGAGGCCTTTAAGGTCACGATTCGGGGTGTCGCCATAGGGTCCCTGGTGGGAATTTGGAGTGAGATGGTTAGAGATATATCGGAACTAGAAGGCGCTCTGCAAGCGAAAGAGATAGCAGCCCAAATAAGTGAGGATGGGGCAGAGGACTTACAAGAGGCCAGGATACAGTATGCGGAATTGTTGGAACGGCTAAGGACAATTGACATGCAAGCGTACACACTTCGCACACACGCAGAAGCTGATAGAGCTAACACATTGTTAGCGCGATTGATTAAACCTCAAATAACCCTCACCCCCATACTGGCGATAACTAATGCCCAACGAACATTGGTCACCTCCCAAGCTGACATTAATCACACATTCCGAGAATACTACACTAACCTGTACACTGCTCCCCCTCTAGACATGTCAGAAGCAATCACTTATTTTCTGGCAGAGGTCGAACTTCCTACTATTTCAGACTCACAGGCCGAGGAGCTGGAGGCTCCGATCACTGCAGCAGAGATCCGAGTGGGCATAAAGGCATTGGCCCATAATAAAACTCCGGGCTCAGATGGGCTTCCTGTTGAATTCTATTCAACATTTGCAGAAACATTAGTTCCCAAGTTGCTACAGCTCTATACGACCTCACTCACGGAAGGTTCCTTGCCTCCCACCACTAGGGAAGCACTGGTCACATCCTTGTTAAAGCCTGACAAAGTCCCGACTGAACTTACATCCTATAGGCCCCTATCAATCCTTAACACTGAATACAAAATATTTAGTAAACTTTTGGCATCTAGACTACTCCCCCCTACTTCCCAAATTAGTGCACATAGATCAATGTGGGTTTATACCCAACCGTAGCACCTCACTAAATATTCGCCATCTACATGCTGTGATGCATGCGGCTTCGTCATCAGCACCATTCGCTGGGTGTCTGTCACTAGATGTATGCCAAACATTCGATACTTTGAGCTGGCCATATATGTTAGCCGTGTTGGCTAAATTCGGCCTTCCCCTGTCATACTGCAATTGGGTAAAATTGCTTTACACTAACCCTACAGCCCGAGCCAAGACTGGGCTCACTATCTCACCGATGTATTATGTTTATCGTGGTACGCGCCAAGGATGCCCCTTATCGCCCTTATTGTTTGTGCTAGTACTGGAGCCTCTAGCTCAACGTCTATGTCAAATTATGGTCCCATATGGTATACCACTGGCTGGAACAGTCCATTCTGTGTCACTCTATGCAGATGACATGTTGTTATATTTTAAAGATTTGAACGAAAATATGCATGAAACAGCAGCAGAGTTTTCACAGTTCGGGGAAATATCTGGATTATGCCTAAACGCCTCTAAATCGGTGGCATACTCCTTTTATGATACTTATAATAGACCTCACTTACAGTTTGGTCAGTTGCAATTTAAGGTGGAACCCACAACTTTTAAATACCTAGGGATACACGTTTACAGGACCAGTGCGGACACCATAGACGGGAATGTGGTTAGAACTATTAACTCACTCCGTTCCCAGATCTCTTTTTGGAATTCCTTACCGTTAACAGTGGCGGGTCGTTTGGCCGTGTCTAAAATGGTCATGTTACCTAGACTCCTATATCACTTTGTGAACCTCCCGGTGATTCTCCCGGCATGGATATTTAAAACATTGGATACCCTGTTAATGCCTTTGCTGTGGGGAACGGGTAGACATAGGCTAGCATTGGCCAAAATGCAGTTGCCGAGTGCCGCAGGCGGTATAGGGGCTCCTGATTTTAAGGCCTACTGTATAGTGGGGTAACTACAATGGTTAGCATATTGGTTAGCGGGCCATAACTTATTTGAGATAGGATATACCCCGGACCGCTTACAACGCGGTATCCTACAGGCGCAACTATGTCCTGGGGTCGACAAACTGAGAGATCCCGTCCTTTCTCTTGCATGTAGCAATGCATTATTGGAAACAGGCTCAAAAATATCTTTCCCATATGCCCCAAATATCCCGCTTTGTGGCCTACCCACTAAACGTGGAATTTTGTCTAGTGCTCGATTACAGAGTTGAATGGTACAGGGACGGTTGGAGATTTATTCTTGGATGGCAGCCTGATGACTCATGATGAACTTGTACATAGTAATGCAGTACCAGCAACCCTCTTTCTCACACATGCAGCAATCACACAATTCATCCGAAAATACTGGTTGGTGGATCAGAAAGAACCCCCCACTTTTCAATTGTTGAAGTCTATTCATATAATGGGGCATGGCCGCCACCTTGTTAGATGGCTATACCGGGGGCTCCGGGAACATTTGGGCACTGCACTACTGTCTCTACGACAAAAATGGGAAACGACCCTAGTAAGAGAATTGGATGATGGAGAATGGGCCTTAATGTTAGAACACCCTCGACGGGTCTCCCGTAATTTCTGCCTAAAGACAATACAATTATTCATATTACATAGGGCTTATCTCACCCCGAGGGCAATCCAGAAAATGTTTCCTACTGCCTCTTCTGGCTGTCCAAGATGTCCTGATCCGAATGCTGATTTTATTCACATGTTGTGGTCCTGTCCCGTGTTGGGAGGGTTTTGGTCGGAAGTTGCGCAGAGCCTTTCAATTTTAACAGAGCATTCCCCTTGGAATACTATAGACGCCTGCCCAGTGGCGTAGCTAGGCACTCTGCCGCCCGTGGCGGTCCCTGCCTTTTGCCGCCGCCGCCGAGCGCCTAAGAGCGGGGGGGGTGCTGGCGATAAATTTACCTGCCGCCCCGAATTCTCGTGCCGCCCGGGGCGTACCGCCCCCTCCGCCCCCCCCTTGCTACGCCAGTGCGCCTGCCTTCTGGGCCTATTCCCTCTCCCGAAGAAAGCGAAGCTACTGAGATGCTTTGCGGGATTAGCCTTGATGCTTGCCAAAAAAATGATTACTCCGCGCTGGAAATCCCGCACGGCACCGCGCAAGGGTAAGTGGAGGGAGGAATTTCTTAGATGGGCCGTGGCGGAAAGAGAGGCGTTTCATCGCGAGGAATATAGAGGGCTGAGAAAACGACCAATCTCCCTGGAATGGGCGCAGCTAGTAGAACATTTCAAAGCAAACACAGGGGAGGTGTTGGAGGGTTCCCAGGACATTCTGGAGGACCTGACCGATGATCACTGATTATTAATGCTATGGCTGTTCTGGTTTTTGGGGGTGCCTCCGTCCCCTCACCCCTCCCCCTCCTCTTCCCCCTCTCCCCCACCCCCCCTCCGCCTCCCTTGCGCCTCCCTTCTCCCTGTCCTTCCCATCGATATCGGATATGTCTACCTCGTAGTATTACATGCTAGTGTTGAGGTATATACAGCAGAGCGGCAGAGTTTATTTGTTCCTAGTTAAGAAGGTTGTTAGTTAAGGAGGGGCGTGGGTAGTTTAAAAATGATAAGCAACACACTGATAATGCATGATGTCTGTTACGTAAGTGCGTTATTAACATAAGTGCCACTGCTAAATGTCAATGCACAGTATAGAAATGTAATACTGTATGTAGCACAATTGAACGACATGTAAACTAAGTCTTAAGATGGTTAGAAAAATCTAAAATGAAATCCGATACATGTAATGTCTTGAATGATTTGCAAATTCCAATAATCTGTTAAAAAAAACTATATCCATAATTGTTTATTTACTTTATGGCATTTATTTGTATTCTTCATCATGGCCAATGCTCATCAAATTACTCAACCACCACCATTCCTTGGGAAACCAGGTGAACCAGCCATTAAATGGGTACAATGGTTCAGGCTTCTTGAGAACCATTTGGTGGCCATTGATGCCAATGGATGTACTCCTTTATGCAAATTTGCACTTCTGCTTGGAAGTTTGGGGCAAGCAGCTTAGCAGATTTCTGATAGTCTGCCACCAATACCTTCCCCTCAAGGTGATGCACAATGGAATGTGTATTTAGAGGCCATAGTGAGAATGAGCAAGCCGTTTTCTGATAAACCAAGCATAATGTTGGAAAGCCATAATTTTTACAAATGCAAGCAACTCTCAGATGAGAATGTGGAGGAGTATATTTCAGCTCTGACTATTGGCGACTACTTGTGACTTTGGCCTGAATCTGGATAAATATATTCAGGACCAATTTGTTTTCATCTGTGTGTCAAGGAAGATCCAAGAGAGATTACTTGGTTGTAGAAACCCATCACTATCTGAACTTATTGACTTGGCTCTGTGTTGAAAGGTCTGCAATATCAACCAAGGTCATGCATGCAGAGTCCGCCACTGACGTCAATGTCATGTCCTCTACAGACATGGAGCAGGAGTCATCGTTCTGTATGGTCACGTCTAAAATTGTGCACAAAAGATCATCAACCTTTTGCTACATATGTGGATCTAAGACTCGCATAAGCAATTTCCCAGAGTTGTCCAGCATTGGGCAAATGGTGCATTATTTATAAGAAAATAGGTAATTCTCAAAATGTTTGCAGGAATAACAATAAGACATTAAGAGTTCGTAGTGTTGACCTCGATATGGACTCATGCTCTGATTCACTCAACAATGTGATTTTAACACATGACTGTGATGACCAGGTCATAATGGTTAAGGGACCATTGCACACAGCTATTAATAGTATTTCTTTTCAGGTCATGGCAGATTCTTGTTCACCCATAGCTATTTTAAGAGACACTACTTTTTATGAGCATTGAGGTAAAGAGGTTTCATTGTTGTAATCAGATGTGAACCCCAAAGCATTTAGGGAGAAAGATATTGAGATGGGTGGCTATTTCTTGTCTAAACTACAGTGTGTAGGCAGAAAAACACACACGAAAGTGTATGTAGCTGTGAAGGGGAAGAACATAATTGGTTGGCAAGACTTGGCACGCATGGGGCTTTATCTCGTACCAGGAGCTGAGAACCCCATGATGGTAGGTGACTTACCTGAGTGCCATGTGGATTGTGGGGAGGTTTCAGTCAATGTAATTCTGGATAAGTTTAATTCTGTATTTAGCAGCCAAGTGGGGTTGGTGAAGGGAGTGGAACACCACATAAGAATGAAACCTGAAGTGCAGCCTGTGTCACACAAGGCTAGGCTGGTACCCATCAGTGTAATGGAAGAGTTAAAGAACACGCTACGCAATCTGTGTGCACAAAGGATTATTCGGCCTACAGATTCATCACAGTTGGTGGCGCCCATAGTTGTTGCACGAAACAAATTGGGAGAAATCAGGCTGTGTGCGACTTATGCAAACTAAATAAGAACATTATTGTGGAATGCCATCCACTGCCCAAAATTCATGAATTGCTGATGAATCTGGGGGTGGAGAGGGCCAGCGGTTTTCCCTATTTGTTTTGCGGTCAGCTTACCTCCAGATCTTGTAACTGAAGGGTCTCAAGAGTTGATGGCGCTTGTAACCCCCTTTGGTGCCTACAAGTTTCTGAGACTACTGTTTGGACTGGCCTCACAGTCCAGTGTGTTCCAGAAACTATTGGACACATTGTTCCAAGGCGTCAGAGTGGTACAAGTACACCAAGACGACATCTTAATTTATGCAGAGACTCTGGAGGAACATAATGAAGTTCTGAAAGGTGTGTTACCTGTCTTTGATTTGAGAGGTATGACAGTCGGAGTTTAAAAGTGTAAATTAGCAACTCCTGAATTGGAAAATGTGGGTCCCACAGTGTTGTCTACAGGTATAAAACCAACGTTTTTAGTGGTTAGAGCACTTACTGATGGTAAAGCACTTACAGACAAAGATTCCCTCCAGTTGTTCCTAGGTTTAGCAGAGTACTACACACGATTTGTAGCTAAGTATGCCCAAACTGTTGAACCTTTACGAACGTTGCTTAGGAAAGGCCAAGCATTTAAGTGGACAGACAATTTGGATAAGTTATTTGGCAAGGTTAAAGAATTAATTGTAACAGCTCCAGGGTTACATGCTTTCCGGGACTGGTGCACTTCTTTGATAACTGTGGATGCCAGTATTTACGGTTTAGGTGCTGTGCTCAGACAGAGTGTGAACAAACGTAGCATTTGCTTCAAGGGCTCTAAAACGGTTTGACCTCAATACAGTACGTTTGAACGTGAAGCACTTGCGGGCGGTGCAGAAATTTAAAATGTACATGTGGGGAAGCAAGTTTGAACTACTCACTTGTAGAGTCACATTCTAGTCGTTACGCGGAGGCGTGATGACGTAGAGCGCGGCCGCCATTTTGGGAGCGCACTGAGCGCCGAGATCGGTGCGGATCGGAAGCATTTCCCGGCGCTCTCCTGTTGATAATAAATACTTCATACCAAGCTGTAGAAAGTGTCATCTCTTATAGGGATTAAAGCAGCATCATTACAGTGGCGACGAGACTGGGATTAAAAAAAAAAAAAACGAACTACCCCAGGACCCACCGGAGAGTACAGCAAGGGAGGCCACGTGGAACAGTGGCCGGGGAGTTACACAGCAGGAGAGCGTGGCAGAGGAAAGCACCACGGCAGGCAAGCACCCAAGGGGAATGTGAGTACAGCCACAAGGACACCACCAAACCCCAGGGGGAGAGCAGAATCAGAGCCCCAAGAAAAAAATCCAAACAAACTGCACACACAAGAGCCCAAGAAGAGCGTAAGAGAGGGGAAGCGACCCACAGAAAGGCACCACCCATAACGGGGTAAAGAAGGGAGCAGAGGGAACGACCGTTTCGCAAGGACAAAGTCACCCCGACAGAAGCGCCGAAGGATATCTAGGGCCCTGGCGGAACAAGTGCAACACGGAGAGGAGGGTGCCGTGGAGCCCCAACAGGACCAAACACACCATAGAAGCACAAGTGCACCGGGTAGTCCCAGAGGGGTAGACGCCATACCAGAAGGACGCGCCGAAATGTGTGCGCAGGCGTCTTTACTTACGACACCAATCCCATTCTTACCCAAACCAGGCGATCCCTTAATGAAATGGGAGGATTGGAGAGAATACTTCATGAACTACTTGGAAGCTCTAGAAGACGAAAGTGGAGGAGCATTCCCCAGCAAGAGGAGGAAGAGAATGTTACTCCACAACTTAGGCCCGGAAGGTATCAGGGTCTTCCAGAACCTGGTCCCCACACAGCAACAGGCCGCCGATGATGACGTATTCCGACAAGCGATAGAGGACCTACACAACCATTACAGACCGGCAGTGTGCACGTCCATAGACAGATATAACTTTCAACAGAGGAAAGAAGCAGTGGGTGAGTCCATAGACGATTACGTGGCAGCGTTAAAGAAATTGGCGATCACATGCAAATTCGGAGCCTTGCATGATGAATTCATCAAAGACCAAATAGTCATGCACACGACAAACACAGCGATTCAAGACAAACTATGGGTAAACGGGGAGGCCACCCTGAAGGAAGTCATAGCCATGGTGAAAAAGGCGGAACTATCCAAAAGATGCGCTGAGGCAGCGAAGAGAGAAACAATCGAGAGAACCATGGTCAACAGAGTTACCGAAGCAGAACCGCCAGAGCGGGGCAAAGCGACGGCTGCAGAAGGGAAAGTGCAAACCAAATGTAGTCCACGACCAACACAGTCAAAGGAACCGAATAAAGAAGGCACAAACGCGTGCTACAGGTGCGGCAGTCCATCGCATGCGGCTTATGATAAACGCTGCCCTGCCTTCAGAGCCAAATGCATGTACTGTGGAATCGTAGGGCACTTTGAAAAGGTGTGTCGCCGCAAGGTGAAGAGGCCAACGGTCCAGTACATAGCACAAGACATGGGAGTGGAAGAAGGAGAAGAGGAAGAAGACGACAATGTACTGTGCATAGAAGAACAAGTACTGGGCATAGACTGCAGACGCTCCAAGAAACTGCAATGCGACATGAAAGTGGGAGGAGTTCCAATCAAAATGGTGGCAGACTCCGGATCGCCGTATACCATCATTCAACGGTCAGTATGGAACGAACATTTCAAACCCAGCCTAGGGTCACACCTCGAAACCCCAGACATACGCCCGGTCACGTTCACAGGAGACCCCATCCCAATGGTCGGATATCGGATGCTGCAGTTCGAATTTAAAGATCGCAGTGCAGAGTGCAAATTATATGTAGCTGAAAAAGGTCCCTCGGTCCTAGGATGGATTGACCAAGGCGACTTGGGCATACAATTGAACCCAGGAGGGGACACGCAAGTCCTGATGGCCAGCATAGACAATCAGCCCAACTTCACAAAAATGAAAGGCGAATTCCCCACAGTATTCGGAGAAAGAGTGGGAAAACTATTGAAATTCACACACAGAATCGACCTTAAAGAAAACGCCAAACCAGTGTCCCACAAGGTGAGGAATATACCACTAGCAATTAGGGACGCAGTGCAACAGGAGCTGCAGAGATTGGAAGACAACGGGATCATAGAACCAATAAACAGTTTGGAATGGTTGGCCCCGTTAGTGGTAGCGAGGAAACCCAATGGCAAGGTTTGTTTGTGTGTGGACCTGAGGGAGCTGAACAAGTGCATTATAGTGGAAAAATTCCCGTTACCGAGAATAGAGGAAATGCTAGCAAAAACAAAGGGGGTAAAATGGTTTTCCACCATTGACCTCGCCTTGGCCTACCACCAGATAGCCCTGCATCACACGAGCCGTAAACTGACATCCTTCATAACACCCTTTGGATGCTACCAGTTCCGCCGGATGCCATTCGGTCTGGCGTCAGCAGCGGCAGTATTCCAAAAGTTGATGCACAAACTGTTCAAGGATATAGAGGGAGTACAATACTTCCAGGACGACATCTTGGTGATGGGCAGGGATCAAACTGACCACGACAAAAAGCTAGCCATAGTGTTGGAAATCTTGGAAAGAAATGGCCTGACGGCAGATTGGGAAAAGTGCAGATTCGGAATGGCGTTGGTCACATATTTGGGGCATGAGATCAGTGATCAGGGCACCACGCCCAAACACGCCAATGTCAAAGCGATATGTGAAGCACCCGCACCGAAGAGTAAGGAAGAAGTCAGATCATTCTTAGGGATGGCGGAATATTATAGTAAATTTGTGCAGCATTTCGCCACCAAGACACACCACCTGCGACTACTCATACGAGACAAAACAGCCTTCGGGTGGACAGAAGAGGCACAAGAGGAGTTTAAGAGAATCAAGGAGGACATCAGCAAAGCAGTCCCGCTACAAGGATATGATCCGCAAGGTAAAACTATATTGACCACTGATGCGAGTGAAAAAGGACTAGGGGCAGTCCTAATGCAGGAAAGGAGGACTGGAGAGATGGCGACCATCAGCTTCGCGTCCAGGTCACTATCAACAACGGAACAGAAATTCAGTGTGATAGAAAAAGAAATGCTGGCTGCGGTATGGGCCATGGGGAAATTCTGCCAATTTATATGGGGCACGAGATTTCAGCTTAAGACAGACCACAAACCTCTGGTCAAAGTTCTCACGTCCTCTGGTCACGAGAGTGCTACACCCCGCATCGCCAAAATGACCCTGAAATTATTAGACTACAGATATGATGTCGAGTACATCCCTGGAGCTAAGAATAAAGTGGCAGATTATCTTAGCAGAGCTTCTGCAATGGAAGAAGCCCCGACAAGTGCGGATGAAGAGGAAGTCCAGGTGGCATTCATGGAAGATCATGAGAAAGTGATAAGTGGTCAGGAATGGAAACAAGCCTATGATGATGACCCAGAAGTCCAGGAAGTCAAGAACTTCATCCTGCAAGGGTGGCCCGAGAAAAAGCACCTGAAAGCGGAACATAGGAAATTCTTTGAAGTGCGTGAGGAGCTGTCTATAGGAGACAAAGGAATATTTCTGTTCAGAGGGGATAAAGTAGTCCCGCCTGCGTTGGTAATACCACACCTACTAGCTGTATTGCATGAAGGACACTTGGGCATCGTGAAAACAAAGAAGAGAACCAAGCAGATGTACTGGTGGCCAGCAATGGACAATCAGATTGAGAGACATGTGCGGGAATGTGACCAGTGCCAAAGAGCGGACAAATCACAAACATTGCTGTGCCCGTCATTGGGGAAGTTCGACAACCCTGCTAACCCGTGGGAGGAATTGTCAATAGATATTCTAGGTCCAGTGTTAGATGCAGAGGGAACCCCGAAGTATGTAGTGGTTCTCATGGATCGGTATTCAAAGTGGCCCGAATTAGACATACAGGAGGAGATGGACACGGAGACAGTTCTCAGATTTCTTATGACTATCTTCCTCAGAGAAGGCATCCCCTGCTCAATTCTGAGTGACAATGGACCTCAATTCACATCGGAAAAGTGGAACAAATACATGGAACGAAATGGCATCAAAGTCAAACACACATCGGTCTACCACCCAGCGGGCAATGGTCTAGCCGAAAGGTTTAACCGTGTCATAATGGGTTCCATACAATCAGCTATAGGTGTGGGGAAGGACTGGGAGAAGGAAGTGAGGAGTATGCTGTGGGCCTATCGCATTACACCCACTGGCACCGGGTACAGCCCGTTCCAAATCCTAAGGGGACGTGATCCTTTCACCAAGGACAATCTAGCATGGAAAAAAAAGACTGTTACAAGTAAATGGTCCCCTGCAGTAGTTCACCACAACTTGGAGAGAGCCCAGAGAGTATACACAGAGCAGTACAATAAGAGACGCAATGTGAAGGAGACATCGTTGGAAAGAGGAGAGTGGGTCAGAGTCAAACTCGCCCAATTAAGGAGGAAGGGTGACAGCAAATACAGCTTGCCCTTACAAGTGGAACAAGTGTATAACAGAGCAGCATTGCTAAGTGACGGAAACGTCTGGTCGCAGGATCGCATGTCCAAGTGCAATAAGGTCATGCAGTGGGACAGAGAGGAAAGATCGAGGACACAAGAGAATCAAAGTTCACCTAATGACAATGTATCACCAGGCGAAGGAGAGAGGGACTTAGGGGTAGAAAGAAGAAGAGTGGAGCAGGAAGAGGATGACAATCCCATCGCAGTTGAACATCAAGAGAATAAAGGCAAGACTCCTGAGAGGGAGAGCCCCAAGGGAACTGGAAAGAAACGGGCAAGCATGGCAGAGGACATTGTGGAGAGTTCCACCTCTACTCCGGTAAGGCGTACACGAGCAGGGAGAGCAGTGGTAAGGTCATCCAAATACAGAGACTATGACTTAGGAGAAGTGAAGTAACTTCAGGTCTAGAGACTCCCAGACTCTTACCCAAATTGTAGTTGCTCCATAAAGAAGGGAGATATGTAGTGTCGCGTTCTAGTCGTTACGCGGAGGCGTGATGACGTAGAGCGCGGCCGCCATTTTGGGAGCGCACTGAGCGCCGAGATCGGAGCGGATCGGAAGCATTTCCCGGCGCTCTCCTGTTGATGATAAATACTTCATACCAAGCTGTAGAAAGTGTCATCTCTTATAGGGATTAAAGCAGCATCATTACATCACTGACCACAGACCATTGGTGTACATCTTTAGTAAAGTAAACAGTAATAACTTGTCAGCCAGGCTTACTAGGTTAGTGTCTAATCTACAGTAGTACAATTTTCCGATCAAACGTATCTTTGGGGGGAAGAACTTCAGGGCAAATTGTTTGTCCAGGATGCTGGTTGATGGTGGTGATGATGATTCGCATGTGGATGATGTAGAATGTGTAGCTTTGATGAATGCGGTGGCAGAATGAGTCTGTTGTAACTGAAAAAGATTAGATAGAGGCTTGTGCAAACGTTGAATATACGACTCAGATGGCCAGAAACTAGATGTTTGAGTGGGGATTTGAAAACCTTTACGCAAGTTGCTGAGGAATTATCTGTAGAAAATGGCATTGTACTCCGTGGTGACCTTTTTGTCCTACCTATGGCATTACTCAGTGCAATTATAGGTAAATCGCATCAAGGCACTACGAAAACTTGCATGAAAGTGAAAAATTATTGGTGGCCGGCTATTGACAATCAACTTAAAATGGTGGTTGATAAGTGCCCAAAATGTTTCGTATCAGATAAGCACTGGAAGACAATTCAAACACCATTACATCCCACTCAGTTTCTGGATGTGGCGTGGGAAAACGTTGGATTAGATATTTCTGGACCCTATTCAGTGTTGCTCAACAGCATGAGGTATCTAATTTTAGATTCGTTTGACATAAAACACCAAATGAATGTCACATACGCTATAATTTGGGAATTACAATCTGCCATGCATTGATACTGCAATATGTAACAAATTGTGTATACGCTGTAATTTTAAAGCTAACTACAAAATGCAAATAAAGAAATTTAAAAAAAATAAAAAAATGAGGTATCTAATATTAGCCATTGGCTACTTCTCAAAATGGATGTACAAAGTTTGTTGAAACCCCAGGCACTGTTTCGACCATTAGGTTTCTGAGAAAAATTTATTTTTTCATTATTTTTAAAACCTTTATTTTTTAATTTTATAGAACAGTACAAAGAAAGCAGGCAGTGGTAAGTACGGTGGGAGACATACGCACAGAAACCAAGTACAGCTTTACATTTAACATTGCTAAAAGCACTAGACACATTAAGCTCCATAATAGAACATCCGACCTGTGTAAGGGTGAGCTCCTAAAGTCATCATCACGGATAATGGCACACAGTTCGTTTTGGAATGAATGTGTAAATTAGTGTCTGACCAGAACATAAAAGATTTTTGAGTGGAACTGTACTCGCCCACTACAAATTGTTTAGTGGAGCGTGAAAATAAAATTATGAAGGAAGGCATACAAACTGCATTAGCTTCAGGTGTGGATGGGAAGGATTTTCTCGAACAGAAGGTGTGAAATTACAATACCTCTCCACATTGCACCACAGGGGTCACACTTTTCTCACTGATTAGAGGCAGGGAGGTACACATTTCTCTGTTCTCTGCTTGGTTGAAAGAAATGAGATGCCAAGCTTGGGAGGCATGGTAAAGAAGCAATTGATTCTAAAGTGTTTATGAGACAAGTAGCCATGAAATATAACTTTGACAGCAGAAGTAGGTCTGGCATGACTGATGTGTTAGTTGAAGACTGGGTTTTAATTAAGAAACCCATCAAAGTTAAAAGAAGGGAATCTAAATTTTCCATGCCTGTACAAGTCAGCAAAGGTGCAGCATTCATCACAGGGAAAGGTTGGTGGAATAAAAGACAATTTGGTGAAGGTAACATCAGAACAAGCTAATATGTGACAAAAGAACTGTGTTGTACCTATACATGACCATGATTGGGTGCATTGGCTGCAGTCAGATGTTGAGCAAAAGAAAGTTGCTGGACAGGATTGTGTAGATACTGATCAAGTGTTACCCACTAGTTTGGGTCATGATGACAGGGACCTTAAAGGTAAAGAAGTGGGGTCCGGGTCACTCATTAGGAAGGTTCCCAAGAAGTTTGATGACTTCGTAAGGTACTAGACCATATTGCAGGTTAATATTTTGTCTTTACAATTGCAATCTAATGTGTAATTAAGGAATGTTTCGTTCTAATGCATTATTTTCACGTTTAAAATATTGCATATTTAGTAAATTTATTTTTGGGTTTTTTAAGAAGGGGAAGGTGATGTAATGTATGTGGTGTGTCTCAAGGTAACCCTTGAGGCACTCCTCGTTTTGATTTGTATGTTCACACGTGCATGGAGCATACACTAGTGGGGATTCGAACGGCAACTGGGCAGTTGCAGTCAGACTCTGTGCTTGGTGGAATTGACATGCCATTGTAGACAATAACCAGCACAATAAATGTTTTAAGCCTTGTGTTCTCCTGAAGTACTTACACAGCCCTGTAGATTGACATTGGCGCTTCTTTGATATTGTCTCTATCATCTTCATGGTCCGGGCATGTTGCCTTGCATTCTGTTCCATCAAACCACGAAGCTGTTCACAGTACATCTTTGCCATTCTAGCTACCATTTCACGTTATCCAAGGCATGGGTCTGCTTGTCAACCATTTGGGGGAGTCCTTTAAAGTGGTCTGGAATCTTGGAGAGTTGCATCCATGTCACAAATATTCCAGCATAGTGGATTGTTTTGGGGAAAATTAACCACAGCAGAGGACAGAATTTGGTCCTGTCAATCCCTCATCCCCCCCCCTCTGCATGGACATCTGACGTGACCAGTAGGTTATCCATCATAGAAAGGTTTGCCAACTGGGAGTTTGTGGGGGGAAATTAAGGGAGGGGAGAACTTTTTTTTTCTTCTTACCAGGGGTGTCTTCTCCCTCAGATGATTGAGTGAAAACCGTATGTGCACCTGCATGGGAGAAGTATGCAAGGGAGTCAACAGAGATACCTGTAGGTTCAGGGCTGAGTGGAGAGTGAGTCTTGTATTGCTGTGACAAGCTTCCATGGCTGCACATCTGGTGACTGGGGCCTAGCAATCCTCAGGAGACACCTTTGAAAAAGACTGCGGTCAAGCTGTGAGGAAATCTTGTCTGATGGTTAAGATTCAAAGGAGAACCATGATATTTTGCACAAATAGTGAGCTTTACATGGAGGATAATCAAACAATAATACTATACATTTACAAAAGTGACATTTGAAATAGCGTATAAAAAGATGCTGAAAAAGGAAAAATTATGAAATATAGGACTAAAGAGCTCATAGACTTACCTGATTACTGGATGGTAGAGGACCTAATTGCTGCTGCCATGATGATAGATTCTGGTATCATATGTGGTGTTGGTCTCAATGTGGACACCAGGTACTGTTGTCATGTTTTATTATGCTATATTTTCTTATCTATCTTATTGAGATATGTAAAGAGCATTGGCACCTGAGTGTCTCCTGGCATTGATAATAGAAGGCACAGACTGGGCATTTCAAAAGGGAACTAGCAGAAAAACAGAGTTTTTATGTTTTTTCCCTCAAGGATAAGTGATTATGGCAGAGTTGGAGGTCATTAAATAGATTGCTCCAAAGTGATAAGCACACAGAGAATAGGCGACCCCTTTATATGAGCTTGGCAAAATCTTTGGAAGACAATTAGATGAATGAAGAGTATTCTGAGGCAGGTATCTTTTACTCCTGTGTGAGACAGTCTGGGGTGATGCCATATAGAGCTTTGTGAACTATACAGAGAACCTTAAAGACCATGTACTACTGATTAAGTAGCCAATGTAATGACTTGTGAATTGAAGAGGGTGAACTAAACTTAGGGGACACTTCCACAAGTCTGACTGTTTAATTTTGAATAGCTTGTAGACATGTTAACAGAAAAGATTTTATATTAAGAGGCAAGCTATGACAATCTTGCCGCAGCTATTGCTGTAATGACTAGTGCTTTGCTTTCCTGTCTGGGGTTTTGAATAGGACACAAATGACGAAGATGAAAGGTACAGGAAGATACCACGCCAGACACCTGGCAATCTATTTGTAATGCAGAGTCAACTTTCATGACTACACTCTTAACTGATGTAGAGGGAATGGGCCATGGGATACACAATGCAGACCAGAATGAGGGTTGCCACATCTGTTTGTCAGTAATTGCAATAAAGATTTCAGTCATGTCTGTGTTGAGCATGTCCATATTGGCTCATCCAAACATGGACTGCTGCCTTACGCAAAATTAAGTGCTCCCATTTGAGTGGTTGTGCCCATCCCGACAGAACACGTGAGGATGTAAAACTCTATGGTGAAGCAGGTCATTAATTGTGGTTTAGGGCTGCTATATTCAACAATGGTTGTGATCAAAACATACAGTCATAAACAACCCTCATCATGAGGCTTTAGAAGCTTAGCTGTACTCCTGTGTGCTAATTGTATTATAGGGGAGAAGCATTAGAAAACAGTTTTTTCTGTTTCTCCTTTTGTGTATACAGTGGTTTCATATGAACATTAGATAGATAAGGAGATAGTGATGAGATGGGCAGAGCTCCACATGACGGGTGATTGGATGATGACATTTTAGTATTAACCTGCTGATATTGTGACGTTTTTCGAGAACAATATGGTTAGTGGTATCAAATGCAGCAGAGAGATTAAGTGATATTAAAGCCGATGGAGTATTCTCATCCGCAGCTAAGTGGAGATCATCTACCACTGCAAGAAGGGCAAACTCAGCATGGTTAGGGTGAAAGCCACTCTGGGAGCCGTCCAGCACGTTATGGATTTCAATAAAGGTTTTCAGTTGCTTATCTACATGAGCCTCCAGAATGTTTGCTACTGCTGGAGTTATCTTGAATGAACAATAATTGATGATTAGAAAAAGTTTAAGATTAGTTTTTTCAGAATCAGAACTGCATTGACGTTTTTTTTTTTTTTCTTTGCATATCTCGGACAATCCTTCTTTAAGGAGGAATTAATGTGATGTAATGCGTGGCAAGCGTAGTCTCCCAAATTTGAATAATGTCTAATGGGAATAGGAACCAGATGGGACCCAGAATGACACTTTTATAATAGAGAAAGAAAATAGAAAGTGTCCATTTAATCAAATTTTATAATTTTTCTGTGTGAGTGAAAACCTGATGGCTGAGGTACTGTTGAGGAGGCGGTTCTAACTATGGAGTCTCTAGTTTTAAAAATTATAGACATGAAGAACTCAGTTCCTTACAGAAGGTATTAGACTACACTTCTTTTCGAGTGTTGAGTTGTTAGAAATCTGTTTGAGAAGTCATTTTTCTTGGATGTTTTGATGCCAGGTTTGGATTTGTTGAGCTCTTCTTTGTATTTCATTTTGTTAACAGAATCATATTGCCTCTATAGTCTTTCTCCTTTTCAGGCTTTTCTTTAATGTTGCCAGTTCATTGTTGTGCCAAAGAACTACTATACTGGCAGAGCACTGCTGGATTAGTTTTATAGGAGCTAGCTTACTGAGTGCAGTAGTTCTAGATGAACAAGGCAGAGGAAGGCGGAGGCGAAGGCAGGAGGCTGCGGCTCGAAGGGCTGCATCGAGTTATACTGGATTGTGGCTGCTTGCTGGACCAGGGCCTGAGGCCGCGAAAATTAGCCGAGAAGACGAGCCGGGAGAGAGTAAGTTGTAGTGCAGCGCAGTGAGCGGTTAACCGTGGACTGGCTCTGGGCTCCGCGGCAAGGCAACATACACCGACCCAGTGGGTGAGCAGGTGGTGGTTAGAGCCACGGTTCCTTCTGTCTGCGCGGAGGCAGCCGGTGTTCGGCCAGTGCGGCTTGCGCGTTCAGAGTGGTCCATTCCTGCTATCTCCACGGCTATTTATTTAATTATTTAATTAATTACTTATTTTTTTTATATTGCCCGCCTCCCTCAGCCCTCAATCTTCTGCATCTGTTAGTCTACCAGGGCAAGTCTGAGCGTCTGTGCAAGGGAATCTCAATCAAGCCCAGAACCAAGCACAGCTGCGGAGGCGAGGTAGAGCAGGATTGAGCGGTTCAGAGTTTGCTCTCCGTAGAAAGGACGGGCGGCGGGGAAAGGCGTCCCTGATCCTGTACAGGAGAATATTGTGTGCCCGCTCTTCCTGTTGCTCTGCTGCCCGATGACCCTCATCCCGCAACCTCCATTTTTCCAGCAGCTGAGCTCCCGGGAAGAAGCTGGGATTAAAGCTGGGATTGAAGCAAAGCAAGCAGACGCGATAGGCGCGGTAAGCTTTTCTTTGCTTTTGATATAGGCCAGCATCTGGCTAATCATCTTTGACCTTTGACCTTTTCAACTGAGTCTCCGAATCCCCAGTAGTATGGTCAGGGACTACCGCCAATCCCCCTCCCTGTCCTGCGCATTACCACCGTTAAACAATTAAAGCAATTGGACATGAGAGGAGTTTTCTTTGGAAGGCGGGGTTCTCGCGACCCCCCGGCCATATTTATTAAAACATGAAAACAAATTAAAATTTGAAATAAACAATATTTACACAAGCATTTTTATGCAGAAAATTAGACATTAGGTACAATCAATGTAGACAGGTATCAATGGCTAACCTTAACAAATGTCTAATACAGCGTGTTTCCTAACCGAATCTAACATCATACTTATTACTTTTCTGCATATCCTAGTTTTGGGCCTACGGCAAGGTCGCTAACCGGTGTCAAATCCTTATTAACCAGCTACGCCTCACGTATGAGTGCGCATGCGCAGAGGGCCTGTTTACCGAGAGGGTACTTCCCCCTCCCGGTTACCCCCGTACGCTCCATGAACTCCATTACCCAAAGGGGGGCCCTTGCACTCTGCGCCGTTTAATGACGTCATCGTGCACGTGCGGGGTGGCTAACCAGCCCAGAGAAAGCGTGACTCCCCCTCCCCGCACCCATCCAACCAAGCGGATGTACCGCCCCTGGAGTTCTGGGAGAGACCACTTGCCCCTCTCCCTGGGCGACCCCATTCAAGAATGGTGACGCCCCTAAAGACCTTAAATTGACTGCTCACCGATCATGACCTTACCGCCACAGGCCAGCATAGTTGACCGACTATCTGGCCCCCCTATCCTCCTCTTCCGAAAGGTCATGTCTACTTAGAACCTCCCAGCCCTGCCAAAATGTTCTCCAGAAAAAGTTGGTTACCTGCCCCAGTCAGATGGACCCCGTCTTGCAAGAAGAACTGTTCCCCCAGATACACCCATGTGGTATATTCTGTAGTTGAGGTGACCGAAATAATTTCTCTATCTTGTTGTTGATCCTCTTTACCGAGTGATTCAACGCCCTGACCGAGTCCCCCCTCCATTTGAGCCTGGGAATCATCTGAGACCACACTATGGTGCAGCCTTGGCATGTTTTAGCTAGCCAGTTTACTTCCGATATTATCTCCTCCATCAGGACCCTCCTGCCCAATTTCACCAGATCGTTGCCCCCAGGTGTAGGATAACTACTGCAGGCGGCGGGGTGTGTCTATTGAGCAACTCTGTAAAGAACCCCTAAACTGACTGAGGCATAGGCCCCCCCTACCATGAAAGGAAACTTCGAAACCTCCTTGTTCCGCCCTCTGTCTATAGCTACCTGAAAAGAAAACAGATTTAACGCGCTTTACAAATGAGTGACCAACCACCCATACCACTTTTGTCTCCTTCCTCCGTTCCTGTGACCGCCGTGCTGAAGGTACTTGCTGTTGGTGACCCAGCAACAGTTTCCGCCCTGCGTGACAGGTTCGAGAAACTGAAATAGAAGCAAACAACAAGACAGGCGTCAGCGTAACTTACTTGTCACCTCACAGCATGTGCATCCGCACATAACGTTTGTAACAGTTGGAAGACCATCTCCCAATCCTTTTACGCTGCTCGCATGCAATCCTCTAGCAGTCGCCTCGGTGGCCGCACCTATCCTGAAGGAATGCGTCCCAAAATCCTTTGGGTTGAAACCAGCCCTGTCCATTGCCATCGACAGTACTCGTTGGAATTGGAACCTGGTCAGTGGGGTACCGTCTGCATGCATTAACAATGCTCCCTCCTTCGCGCCCGCTCGCTGTTTGATAAAGGCTTCTACGTGGAACACTGGGCAGCAAGGATTAGCCCGTGCCCGATGGAGTACCAGCCCGTCCCCCGGGCCTCCTGGTCAGTTTTTGATTTACGTATGGTAATCAACAGCACCTCGCCCAATATTTTTGTGTGTTCCAGTCGAAGACCCCCAGCATGTCCTGCTTGCTGCTAGCCACCAGTTCCCCTACCCGGAATGCCCCATAAAAGGCCAAAGTAAAGGCGGCTCTGAACAAGAGTACTTCCCCATATGAACTGCAGGTGTCAGGCAAGGCATTCAATAATGATGCCAGCCGGTCTAAACCTATCGGTTGCCTGGAATCTGCGGTGGTTGCTTGCAGGCGCCGCCACCCCTTCAGTGCCTTCCGCACGACGAAACTATTCGTGGGATCTCTGGCCACCCTGAGTTGTGCCATGAAAGACACGGCCGCCCTGTGTCTGCTAGCTGTCGCTGCTGAGCGCCCCTCCTTATGTAATGCATCTAGGTACTTAGCGAAATTCTCCTCATGCTCCCATTTCTCTGCCCAGTCCCGTCCCAAAAGGAGCAGTAAGACAAAAACGCCCCTTCGTAAGCTGTCCTGGTCCTGGGCGCCAGGCTAGCTGCCACGAGGTTCTGTAGCTGGGGGCACCAATTTGCCAGAGTGTTGCTGGGAAGTGTGCAGGCATCGCCTCTGCGGATGGTAGGTGTTCCCTGAATACCTGCATCTTGAAGCGAGAGAGTGCATCGGCTGCGTTATTCAACACCCCTGGGACATGTTTGGCCCTAAACTGTACATTGAGTTTCATGCAAACCAACACAATCTCCTTAAGTAGGCGGAGTATAAACTTACATCGTGCCGCCTGCTGGTTGATACATTCGACTACCGTCATGTTATCTGACCAGAAGATTACAGATCGATTACACAACTGATCAGGCCAAACTGTTAATGCGACCCATATTGGAAATAGCTCCAAGAAACCGATATTAGCTGTCAGGCCGCTCGCATCCCACCAAACCGGCCACCGTTCGGCCACCCACTTGTTTCCCAGTATGGCACCAAAACCCACACTGCCTGCAGCATCCGTCCATAGACCTAACTCTGCAGACGTAGTAGGGGGACCGCGCCACACCACTCTGCCATTGAAGCCCTCCAGAAATGCGATCCAAATGCGCATGTCCTGGCGGACCTCAGCCAGCAATCTAGTGTGATGGTGTTTCTCTCGCAGGCCCGTCATGGCCTGCGAGATTGAGCGGGAAAAGGGGCGTGCCATGGGTATGACTCTTAATGCGAAATTCAGCTGTCCCACAATCTGTTGTAGCTGCTGGAGCGTCACTCTATCTTTGACCAAACCTTGCTGGAGAGCTGCTCTAAATTTCGTGATTTTGTCTTTTGGCAACCTGAAACAGCCCTCCACTGAGTCCAATTCTATGCCTAAGAATTCCAAAGTGGTTGCCGGGCCCACCGTCTTTCCGGGTGCCAGCGGGACCCCAAAAGCCCGCATGAGCACGCAAAATTCCTGCAATGCCCACCCACACTCCTGTGAGCCCGCCGACCCCAGAAAGAGAAAATCATCCAGGTAATGCATGACATGGAGGTGCCCTGACGTTTGCCTAAAAGCCCATTCCAAAAAGGAACTAAATTTCTCAAAGTAGGCGCATGAAACCGAACAACCCATGGGCATGCACATATCCATATAGAATTTGTTCTGAAAAGAGAAACCTAGCAGATGCTGATCTAGGGGATGCACTGGCAGTAGCCGAAAAGCCGATTCTATGTCCGACTTGGCCATCAAGGCTCCCGGTCCGAGAGCCCTCAACATACCCACTGCTTGGTCAAAAGACGCATACTTGACACTACAAATGTCTTCACTTATGGCGTCGTTTAATGATGCGCCCCTGGGTGCTGATAGGTTATGAATGAGCCTGTACTCGCCCTCCTCCTTTTTGGGGACCACGCCGAGGGGCGAGCAAACAAAATTCGGTACAGGGATGTCATTAAACGGCCCCGCTATCCTACCCAGGCGCAGTTCTTTAGCTATTTTTGCCGCCACCACATCTGGGTTGTGCTTAACTGAAAGTTGATTCCTACATGCTGGTGTTCCGGTATATCCCACCGCTGGGATCCTAAAACCCTGACAAAATCCTTCCTGCAACATCGCCGCCGAGGCATGGTCCGGGTACCTGTTCAGCCAAGGAGTCATAGCCAGAATGTCAATGGGTGAATGAGCTGCCAGACGGCCTCCTCCCCTAATCCTGCTTTTTCTTCCCCTGTTTCCCGAGGCATTACCTTTATTGCGGCAGACTGTTTCTGGGTGGGAAGGATGGTTACAAATGGAACATGCGTGCCTGAACTTGCAAGTGCCCTGTGTCCTGGTGCATGTACGCTTGTTAAAATCCCAGCACACCCCTTTTCGCCCCCACTGCTCCCCGTCTTAGTGGCTGTGCCACCCCCTGAGGTGACCGAAAGGGCTGCTGGTGATTGGAGTGGTAGCTTTTGCTCCAGCTTGGCCCCGCACTCCCTGCCGTAAACTGGCCATACCATGAAATTGAATCCACTCTATCCCACGATAATGCGTGGTCAAACTCCTTAGCCTTTCTGAAAGTAGTGTCGTACTCCTTCCACCCATCCCCTCCATATTTCTCGCTGAAAGTTGTGATCCTACTCTGGTAACAAGCCATTTCGGCCTGCAAATTCGGGAAGCGCTCGGCTGTAATTGCCATAAACACAGAAAAGGCTCTAATCCAGTTGATCAATGTCTCCTCCACCCTGAATCTCGCCATTTCACCCCGCCATTCGCTAGGCAACATCCAGTCTTTCTGTTTCCTAGCATACTCCATTTCTCTGTTATCAACTAGCAAGGAAAACATATTGACATATTTTCCCGCCCAGATCAAATCCTTCACTTCTTGTGTCACATGTTGAGCCAGATTTTCCCTCCTGGAGGGTATTGTCCCTTCCCCAGCACTGGTAATGCCACCTCCTTACCACTTTCTGCGGGTCGCGTTGGTTCACCAATCTTGTCCCTTCCAGAGTCGCTGCCCGAACCTGTTGCTTGTGGAGTGAAGGGCGCGCTTGGCCCCCCGCCACCCTGTGCAATCATGATCTTTGCCACCATTTTCTGAGCCTCCGCTGAGGGGTCCTCTCCCACCTCCCTGGCACCCACTGAAGGAGGTAACATCCCACCTATCCCTAGCCAAGGCAGTACAGCCGCTATCTGCGCTGCCAGCTCTGGCGGTACCCGACCAACCACTGGGGGTGCTGTGACTGGCATGGGGGATCCCGAGCCGAATACCGGAATCGGCGCGGGTGCCACCGGGACTATCGCTGGGACCCCCTGAGGCACTATGCTTGGTACTGGCGCCGGAGCCGGTGTCACCGGTAGGTTTGTCGGGATAATGGGAGCGGGCATAGGAGCTACCGGCGGTCCAAGCCCTTCCTCAGGGACCACCCCAGAAGGCCCCCCCCTCTTCGTGTGGCTTGGGGACCCGACCGCTACCCTTCTTGGCCCTGACCCGCTTGGGCAACGCATCCAAATCCCCCCTTGGCTGCGGGGGCACAATTATTCGCTTGGGTCTCCCAGATGGCCCAACCTGTTCGTCGAACCTTTGCCTGAGCTCTGCCACGCTCTTGCCTATCTGGTCAACCCTCCCCATCTCCTGTCCATAGCTGTCATCTTGCGCATCATGCCCTCCAGCATATGCTCCATGCGTGAGCGCCTAGCGCCACGACCACTAGTCATCCCCGCAACAGGTACACCACTTGCACTTACCCCCTACACTGAAAGCCCTGCTGTGTCTCAGTGCCCACTAGCGCCTGTCTGGCGTTTACCTGCTCCGAGTTGGAGGCACACAGACTGGCCGTAAGCACCACGCAACTGTGACCGCGACACACCAGCTAATCTGGGTGTTGGGCGAGCGCACTCTAGCCCGGCGGCCCAACAGAAGCAGTGAAATGCAGGCCTGCCTGTGTCCCCGAATCGCGTCGTCCCCTGCGCCCTCTCCTTTGTCTCAATCGCGTTACGAGATCCTAGGGTGAAAAGTAAGTTAGGGTATAGCACTGCCAAATCTTTCAAATAAGGCCCTTATTTTGTGTGCAGCCGGTCCAAACACACCCCCGTTAAATACCTTGCCCCCCCTACTTGTGCTAACTAGCAGATCACCCCTCCCCAAAACAGTGCCACCAGCCCTCACATCTATCTGAATACCATCAATTTTATATATATATATATATATATATATATATATATATTTTTTTTTTTTTTGAAACAACGAAGTTATGGGCTTTGAACCCTTGTCAAATCCAGTTACTTAGCGAAATATTACTCTTTAAAAAAGGGGCCTGATAAGGCTTGAACTCATGACCCCTGGCTTACAAGACCAGTGTTCTGCCACTGAGCTACAAGGCCCATCTACCTGCAATTATTTCTCTAAAATGCCTATCTGCCCCTGTGGTCTCCCATCCATGTGCTGCCCCTGCCTACCCTGCTTCGCCCTCTGTTACCGACTGTGTCTGTAGCTGAAAGCAGAGTCTGCGCGGGGCCGGGTCAGCAGGGAGCACGATCCGCTCGCTCTCCTCCTCGATGCTCGCACCGCGGTTTCCAGCACCCAAAGCCTGCAAGCTAGCCGACGGACCACCTCCGCTCCCCTTGAATCCTGAAACAAAAGCAGAAAGATTAT
This sequence comes from Calotriton arnoldi, assembly GCA_963921515.1. Lineage (NCBI taxonomy): Eukaryota > Metazoa > Chordata > Amphibia > Caudata > Salamandridae > Calotriton > Calotriton arnoldi. The sequence continues at coordinate 500,344 of CAWUFW010002228.1, forward strand.
TCGGCGCCTTTGCGAGGCGCGGGGCAAGCCTGGGAGTGCGGGAACAAGAGGGCGCCTCCCGCGCTCCCCCGGCCTTTTAACCCTTCTGGGGCAGACCAGTTCCAACTGGTCCGCCCACTCTGGCTCCCTCCTTTGCCCCGGAAGCAATTAGATTGCTTCCGGGTCACAGCAGGAGCCAGCACCAATCGGCGGTGGCGCGCCCGCCGCGTCATCAAGACGCGGCGGAGGGGCACGCCCACCACCGAGAGTGCAGGGGGAGGAGGGGGGCCGGCGCCCCGCCATACGTGCGGGGGGGCCGAGCGGCCCCCCCTTTCCTGGTGCTGCTGGCGTAGAGCCATTGTGGGGGCGTGAAGATCGGCCTATTCCCCACCCCTGAATTGATTTAACGGCTTGTGGCTGTTGCTAGCCACAATTTGCCTCCCGGTCCGCGTTTAATAGCGTGCACGAGGCACAGAGCTCTTTTCTTATCCCCTCTCTATATCACCACCCTGAAGAGCCTTAGAGCTTGAAACCCCTGGAAAAAGTGGAAAGGAGTTACCTTAATAGAAGGATCGCCCTAATCTGGAACTCTGAAAGCACAGGTGCGAATACTAGAAGAGTACCTGCATTTTGACAGCCAACACTTCCAACATTTTTCAACAAGAATAAGAACTCCATACCCGTTGAGTCTTAGCACCATGATGCTGGCAAACAGATGTGCTAAACAGGTGGTCCCAAGGCGCTCACTAAGTTTTTAACAAGCTGCTTGCAACATATCCAAAGGTAAAGGAAAGCATACAAAAGGGGTGTGCCAGTGTGTCGGATTCTGAAGCTGTAATCCAGCAGACAGTCTGCTGAGGCACATTAACTACCCCAACCTCAATTACAACTTACCTCCCCTTCGGACGGTGCTGCTCTGGGTAGATCCGGGGGGGGGGATCCTCCTTAAAGTTGATTACAAGTTTTTATCAAAAGATTAATAAAGTGTTGGAGAACACGCCTGCCGTCTGAGCAGCGGTGAGATAGGAGACTGTAATGGTCAACCCTCGGGGCACATCAATAATGCTGGGGGAGCCTTCCCTCCAAGGCGATCAGGCCCCTCCCTGCGATTAACAGTCTGGTTACGGGACTGAAATTCGAAAGGGGGGCGCTACTGAGTCTAAGTTAGTGTGAAGAAGGGAATGCTGCCTCAAGCAGGCTGTTCAGTCGATGGCACAGGGCAAAGACAGAGGTCTAAAGATGCAATGATAGGTAGAGCAAATGATACCCAATGTCTAGGGCCTTCGCAGCTGACGAGCAATCTCATGGTACTGGCAGAAAAACTAGGTAAAGATATCAACCACTCATCTACTGGGATATTGGCATGCCTCACTCAGATGGTAGCAATCCAAAGCTCTGCCGCTCCAGTGGCCCAGTTGGGAGACAAATGCCCTAGTAATGAATCCTTGAGCACTACCTCTTTGTTGTTCTTGGACTATACCCTGCCTGATGTGCCTACAAGTGCCATAGTGCGAGAGAAGGTGCGCATTGGCAGGCTCGGAAATTTTGATGATCCAATTACTATCTTAGATGATAGGGAGGAGATGCAGGCCAAAGCACAGTTGGAGACGGAGATGGGTGTTCCTCCAGGAGAGAGTATTAGAGCCTCAACGGGGGCCTCTCAATTCGACGAATCAATCTTCCAGAGTATCCTTGCAAACCAGTCTTCTGGAAGCACCCCGAACAATTTGGAGGCTGCACAAGGCCTTATAATCTCTGAAGCAATGAATGCCCTTAATGGGGTTTTATCTTCAATTCTTTTGCTGCTAGAGAAGACCCTAGGGGGATGTAGGATCTGCGTCTTATGGTTACCCCCACTTTTTGCTAAATGTGATACTGTTTTTGACTAGTCTGACTGGGATGTACTTAGGTACACTCCAGATTGGATACTGGGGTACCCTTGTCAGTCCCTAGTATATGGTACCCATGTACCCAGGGCATAGGTACCCCAGAGGCCTCCCTTGGGCTGAAGCATGTATTATGCCACCCATGAGAGACCATGCAAAATGGAACCTACAGGCCTGCCATTGCAACCTGTGTAAGTTGGTGCATTCACCACTTACTTAAGATATAGGTTTACTATATCTAAGGGTCACTGCACTTAAAACCTATAAGTCACCCCTCTAGCAGGCCTTTACAATCCTGAGGGCAGGGTGCTTGGTTCTAAGTGAGAGGGTGCCACTGCATGAGCAGAACACCCCTGCAGCCTACGGAGTCCATTCTCCCGGGTTGTCAGTGAAGCAGCCATATACGACATATAGAGGGGCATTAAGCGATCGCGTGATGACCAACTCTAAAATGGCTGAAACTAACCCTATCGTGTTTGGTGTCAAACATGTTGGAATCGTACCCCCACACCGGTAACCAGTGTGGGAGGTATGATTCCACCTCTCAGAAGCGAGCTTCGTGGGGTCCCTGGTGTTCCCGGTACCAGCCTTCTAGTCCCGAACAGCACAAAATGGTTGTTGCCGATCAGAGACACATTTCTGCCCTCCTGCTGCTGAGCCAAGCTCGAGCAGGGGAAGGCAGAACAATAGGCATCCTGTCACAGGGAGGTGTGACCACCTCCCAGACAGGATTTAGTGTATGAGGGCTGGATGGGTGCGCTTGCCAGCGACTGAAAGTCTGCACGAGGGGCACATTTGGTGACCCTTTGCATAGTCCAGTTCAAACCAGTCCTGGGAGCCGTTGGATCCCGCTCTGGCGCGAAACTGGACAAAGGACATGGGAGTAACCTCCCCACTGTCCAGACACTTCCCTGGGAGGGTCTTCTGAATCTTGCCAACCCTCTTCCGTGGGTACTTAAGGGCTTACCTGGCTGTAGGACCTTAGATTCGACGTGGACAAGATTCTGAACCAGAAACCACTGAGCTTCGACCGTCTGGACTTCGTTTGGGCCCGACTTCGTCTCCCACTCAGTCTGCTGCATCGTCTGTGCCCGTGCACCGTACAGGATCCGTGCAGGACCTGTGGAGCATCAAGGATACCTCAAGATATCTCCCTTGGAGTGAAGGAGTCACTCCCCTGCATCCGCAGGCACCGCAACACTGCTGTCCGGTCTGCTGATCCTGAGCTCCTACGGACTCCAAAGGCTTCAGCAACACAGGAGGTGGGTTTCTACGTCCCTCGAGGCCCGAGCTGTCCTCTCACCAGGTTTGAGGTCAGAATCCTTCGTGGGGGCTGCAATACCCGAACACCTGTGCACCTTTTACATTTGCAAGTGCATCTGCTTGTTGGCATTTCCCGAACAAGTGCATTGGGCTCCGAGTAGCCCCAACCTCTGGCACCATTTCCTACCAAGAACTTCGACCTCCTTGCACCGAGTGCTCCGTGGTTTGGTGAAATGGCTCGAGGTCCTCTCATGACTCCTGTGCCTCCGGCCTGTGTGTCCACCTGAGGGTCAACTTTGCTTTTCTTGGCTCCCCTGGTTGCTCCAGGCTCGCCCTGACTCCCTTGTGTTTGGTGAGTCTCCTGGACCTTGCTGGTCTGAACCGTACACATCCTTGACCTTCTGCATGGGTTGCCATTGCCAAGGCTTGTTGGTGCTCCCGCCGGACACCGACCCCTCAGCACTCTACATCCTTCATGGGAAAGCTCGTATCCAGCTCCTGGTCATCCTCGACGTCTCCTGGTCCCCGTAGCTGCAGAGTCAAGAACTCCATCAACTCACCTGAAGCACCCGACATCGGTGGGCATTCGTCTTCCAAGTCTCCTGGTCACTCCTGAGTGACCCAGACTCTGTCCCCTCTGCTTTCAGGTACTCTTCGACAAGAATCCACCTTTGGATTCCAACGGATGCTTTTCTTCCTTCCAGCAGCGACTCTTCTTCAAAGTCCTCCATTGAGTTCGACGGCGGTTTCCAACGCCACTTCAGACCTATGCACCCGGCTTCCCTGGGATAGGTAACTTGGGTGCCTCGGTATCCACGGGTGTGGTGGCTCTTCAACCTTCTGTCTTCCACAGGGTTTCTTCGAAGTCCACTTGGAAGGGTCCTTAAACTCTAAAACTTCAACCGCGACTTTCCCATAGAATTGTACGGAGCACACGGTCGTGTTCCCACACTGCACCTGTCCTCCGTGGGGTCCTCATCTACTCACCTTGGGTGGTTCCTTGGGGTCCCAGTGATTTTTACGTCCTCTCGACACTGTCTTGACTCGAGTCGTGGTTCTTATACCACTTATTTAGTATATGGTTTGGTCCCCCCCCTGGGGCCCACTGTGTATTAGTGCTATTTACTGTCATTGCTGTGCTTAAGTATTGTGTGCCATGTGATTATCTCCGTGTAGGAGATACTGTGCCATACTAGATAGTTTTATATTAATAAATACATATTTTTATAACTACTGTGTGGTTCTCCTTCATTTAACCAATACTATAAGATTGCATTCTGGTAAAAGAAGCTGCTAACATTCCTTCAAGACTAAGCCTGAAGGCTGCTCTCCACAACGACCACTTGGATAGCTTTCTAAGGTCATCTTTCACCTCTTAAATCACCATAAGGGTTGTTTGGACTGGTGCAAGATGCCCACTTTAATTAGTGGACAGCATACCAGGCCAACTTCTCACAGGGGATCTGACCATATAGAATCATTACTAACTCTGATCCTTCGTGCCCTCGTGCCCTCATGCCTATGGGTATGAAACATGATGAAGCCTCGCAGACGGGCCCGTCAAGTGTGACAAGAAATCTGAGCACTCAAAAACCGGCTAATATCAATGACAAAGCATCAGAGATGGATTACCCAAGTGTGAGTGGAAATCTGATAGACCAAATAGTAATCTCCACGACTCAACTGGAAACTAAGGCGACAAGTAGTCCAGTGTGCAAAGATGCAACCAAGCAGCGTGCCCCCTTGATATTTAAACCAGCAGAGGAATAAAAAATTAGCCCTATTTCTGATAGCCGTGATAATGCCCTCAGGCGCCAAAGGAGTAAACTCGCCTCCACTCCTGCTGTTGAGGACAGCAAGGCTGTGCCAGGAGGAAACGGCAGTGGATAGCTATGACCAGGTGCAAAGTACCCTCGAGAGTCAATGACCACAAACATTGAAGGAAATAAATTTGAGTCCCACTGTGAAATTGACGAAGAGGGGGGATAAAAAAGGTAAACCCAAAAGAAAGAAAAGGACTGATCCTGCATTCCCTGCTTATTCATTGAAGGGGCTTTTTTCCAAACCCAAGGGGTGCAAGATAGTCCAGGCCCCAAGCAAGAGCCTGGTCAGTACAAAAACAACAGATAGTGCGACTGTTCCAGAGCCAATGTTTCCCTGTTTCCCAGGAGAACCAAACAATGCAAATAACATTACCACCCTGGATGTAGATAAACCCATAGCAAATGACGATGAACAAGGCTCAATCATTATGTTACAAGCAAAAAAGCACGCCACCGAATCTAAAAAAAGAACTGATATCCAAACCGAGATGTTGGCCCCCAAAAGAAGCTGTGGAGGTGTCCCAGCAGGGTAGGGCATCTAGCCATGGAACCCCAGTACAAAGTTTGGATGTTGTTCAACTGGGGAGTGCTTGGTGCTTGAAATGGTTACATAGGGGATGTAAGGCTAGTGTCCAGTCTCAACCCCTTAGCCCCAACTTATATAAGGCCAGGTGAAAACAAGGTAGGTCTAGCTGAAGGGAAAAATAACTTCCTGGCAACCAGTGGCAAAGCCTTTAGAGAAAATAATGAATGCTGCCTGGAATTTATTGACCTCTTTCCAGATATCAGCTCAACAATATTTCTAAATAGAACAAGGTTACTCTTCAATGCCATCCCTGAATTTAGAGTTGTTTTGTCAAGCGACATGAGGGCAGTGAAATTGATTATTCGGTCACCTGGGCTAGGCTTAAGTAGGTTCTAGGGTCGAATTTGTACTTCCCAGTATTGCTAGACTTGTTCTTAGCCACATTGATGATTTTCGCATCATGGGGGTTGACGTATTGCACTGCCGAAGCTTAGTCATGGAACCCATCTCCTCAACAGGGCAATATCAGTCACAAATTCCCCCCTTCAATGCAGAATGCCCCCCTAATCATAGATCATCTACGAGGGCCCTGAGGTGTGAGCCATTGATCATAAATGATGTGGCTTTTAAGAATTTGCGTATTACTGCTTGTAACAATTCCAGGTCAATCAGTTTCTTGAACTCTGGGAACAAAGAAACCGAGGTTGATCACAATGACTGGACATGGATAGTAGCGACACTGGCAACTAAGTCTGGAAATAACCTTAGATATCACTCTGAATATGGAAGAGTTTGCCACCTGAGCCTGCCTCGGTACGTCCCACTGGGCAACCCATGGCCATCATAAAGAACAAGTTTAATAAAGAAAATTTGTATGTATTATCATGGAATAAATGAGGACTGGGTAGTAAACTAGAGGACGAGGATTGGATGAAGTTTGTTGCGCAATATGACAAATGCTGCTTCCAGGAAACGGGCCCTGGAGGGCATTAGTGTTAATGGTTTTTTAAATTGCAGCAATCAGGCCACCCACTCTCGGAGGGGTCGGCCTTCGGGCGGGCTCACTATCTGGGTGTCGTGCAAGCTGGAATGTAGGCTAGAGCAACTCGGGGCAGCTAAACTGTCCTCTAATGTCCAACATGTGAGAATTTGGCTTATGGACCAAGAAGGTGGTGTGATTGATATAGTGAATGTGTATATTCCATCGGGGTGGTCCCCAGAGGTACAAGTGATCTGGAGCAATTTAGTAACTTGTATTAATAGTATTAGGGAGGATGAGGCTATTCGCAAGTCAATTTGGGAGCGTAAAGGGGTGAAGCATGTGTTATTGATTTGTGGAGATTTCAACACACAACCATCGAATGTCAGTAGCAATGAGTTGATATTGGAGGATCGTAGTTGGGGCATCCCTGAGTCTGCCTTGAGCAATTTTAAATCCACCAAGAAGGGAGGTGCATTCTCTGAGCTTTTGATTAACTACCACCTGCGCTTTATTAATGGTTGTACCCCCTCAGACAGCGCTGCTAGGGTAACCTTTAATAATGGGAGAAGTGCATCTATAATTGACTATATCTTAATCAATATAGAGGGATGGGAATATGTGCGCGATATGACAGTTGTCACGAGAGTGGAGAGTGATCATGATCCTGTGGTACTTTGCCTGTAATTATGTATTAGGGAGGGAGTTGTCAAATATAGCCCAGTGGAAAGGAGGCATAGTCGCACGAATGTGGTATCGAACTGTAGAAAAAGGATAAGATGGAGCAGGGAGAAATATCAACAAAAACTGCCACTGTTAGAAAGTATATTGATTAAGTATGGTTCTGTAATTCTGAACTGTCCATGCGGTGACAATGGTGCAACCCTAGCAGCCAAGAAAAAGATGGCAGAGGAGCTGAAGGCCCTGTGGTCTAAGCCCATTGGGCCTGCAGACTCCTTGATGGTCGGTGGGAAAAGGAGCACACGGGTTACTTGGTATGATGAGGAATGCTATAGAATGAAGGGAGATGTATCATCTGCCCTAGTATGACACTATAGCCTACATAGCGAATTACTATTCAGAGAGTGTAGGGCTGATTATAAACGCCTTCTGAGAACTAAGAAATTGCAGCATCAACTGACTCTCTGGGTGGAATTGAAGGAGGCTGCACAGGAAAAAAACTTCCAAAAATTCTAGGAATTGGTATCAAGGGCTGAGAGGGGCTCAGTACACATCATGGAAACTCCTATTGGGCCATCTGCCTGGACTGGTCACTTTAGTAATTTATATAGTGTCAACCCCTTAACACCCCTGACAGCCTGAGAGAACATCTGCTCTGGGCCTTGTGTTATTGATATCTTAGTACCATAGGTGGTGAGAGTCCTGACTGATGCAAAGAAATACAAAGCCCGAGGCCCCGATATGGTGCCCACCGATATATACTGCGAAGAGCCATACTTGTGGGGCAGCATCCTTACTAAAGTGTTTAATTCGGCACTTGCTGGAAATGCGGTTCCCCCCTTCATGGCGTTCGGCCATTATTGTGCCGATCCTTAAGAAAGGCGATCGATCCAGCCCATCCAACTACCGTCCGATCTCTCTTCTAGATAGTGCAGGAAAAATTCTGGGGAAATTTCTGCTCAACCACCTTCAGGGGTGGGTCGATGCTCATAACATCTTGACTGAAGTGCAAGCTGGGTTTAGGCCTTGCATTGGGACCATTGATCAGGCTCTTTGGTTGTATATGATCTCCTACAAGTTTACGGTGGTGAAGAAGACATCGCTGTATCTAATATTTGTGGACTTGAAAGCAGCTTTTGATTTAGTAGATAGAGAGAAGCTGTGGAGATCATTGGTGGACCTGGGTGTTGACTCCTCGCTAATAATGGCCATACAGGCTCTGCATATTATTAACACGGCCAAAGTATGGTATGGGCCGGGCAGGGAGTGCACTGCACTGTTTCCAGTCAATAAAGGTGTCAGGCAGGGGTGCGTGTTGGCTCCCTTGCTATTTAGCCTTTTCTTAAATGATGCAGCAGACCATTTGATGGAAGACCCCATAGATATTCCAACTGGAGCTGGGAAGTGGGTGCCAATACTACTATATGCGGATGACGCGGTATTGATGGCACGAACAGAAAACGCCACCCATAGGCTACTAACACTTTTTGTGGAGTATTGTGACAAGAAGTCATTAACCATCAATGGTAGTAAAACAAAGTGTATGGTATTGAGGCCCTCCCCTTATTTTAAGCAAAAGCCTTTGGTCGAAGGTATCCCTCTGGATATTGTCAAGCAGTTTGACTATTTGGGTATTTGATTTGCAGAGAATTTACAATGGGGCAGCCAAATACAGAAGACCACGCTAGTTTTGAGACAATTGGCTGGAGCAGTTTTATAGTTTAGACATCAGGCCAGTGCCAGAAGTATTAGTGTTATTTTACAAATATATAAGCAAAGGGCAGTGGCAGCCGCACTGTATGGTGCGGAACTATGGGGGTTTGGGAATGTCCGCCCACTCCAAGTAGTTGAGAATAATTTCCTCCGTAATTTGCAGGGGCTCGGGCCAGGTACCCCTCTAGCGGCACTGTACGCAGAGCTTAATTTTATCCCTGTATAAGAAACTATTGCTCTCAAGCCAATTCTCTATTGGGTAAGATTGGTAAGAAACCCTAAGACCACAGTTTTTTTTTTTAGAAACCCTTGAGGAAGTCACAGCCCATTGCTCCTGTCGAGGCTATACATGGTCGTCACATGTACAAAACATGTTGAAGGAATTACATTTGATATCCCTGTGGGATGTTCCTGGAAGTGTCAGACAGGATACTGCAGCTCTGATTAAAGAACGGTACCGCAAATATATGCAGATAAAAAAATGCTGGGAGCTAAAGCCGGGATCTTTTATGAGTAATTACTTCAATAACGCCTATGGCCTTTCATGTCCAGAATACCTGGACATGCTATACCCTGAATTAAAGCGAACATTGTACTTAAGATTCCGGCTAGGTATCCTCCCAACCAGGGATTTTCTTATACTTATACATATGTTTGATGGCCGATTCGATTGCTTTGATTGTAGTGTTGGTGGTCTGGATAATCTAACCCCTTCTATGCTGTTTTGTAATAAATATGTAGACTCCCGGCGGAGATGGCGCTTTCCGCTTTTTAAACACTATGGGGTCAGATGTGTTAAACCAGCAATGGCAGTATGTATTAAACCAGATGATATGAATGTGGTTACCTCTGTAGCACATATTTATGGGTTACGTGGCCCTGGCTTAAAGAGTTGCCCTCCACTCTAGGATTATGTTTAAGTAGGTAAGCTTTATGAACTTGGTTGTTTCTATTACAGAACACATTATAATTTTATGCATAAATTGAATAATTTTGCACTACGTCTATGCACTGCACTTTTACTCCCTAGGTGGGTGGACAAACTGTTTACAACTGAAAAAAAAGATAATTCCTAAGTGTTTTAATGTTTTTTTTTAACTAATAGTGATGTATATGTTTTTATTTAGGAGGGTAGCCTCTGACGGTAATATGTACCTTTCCCATTGCACTTTCATTTTACTGTATGAAGAATTCAAACAAGCTCTTCTTCTCAGGTCTTATGCCTTCGATGAAAAGGCACTTTTCTAGCATTTTATTGTCTTTGTATTTTAATTTTTCCTAATGAATTTATTGATAGATTGGTGTGCTCATGTTTTTATTGAGTCGTTCTTATATGGCATGTTTTTTTTTCTTCATATTGCAAGGCTGTTAGCAGAAACATTACATAAATACTGCTATAGATGAACAGTAGACATTATATTTGCCAGTGGGTTTTGAAATATTTTTTAACATATCTAATTGTTTCATTAATAATGTAATTAATGAATTGCCATTTATCTGAGACCAGTGACAAGTAGTTCTGACTGCTGGTGTAGAAGATTAGATTCTGCAGGAGTATTATTGGGAATGAAACCTGTAAGTAAAAATAATTGGACCATCTGGAAGAAGTTACTTTCAAATTAGAGACATATGTTGTGGACCTGTGATTCAATCTAGTATATGGCCAGCTAAGTAAATGGCGTCTTTGACCTATTGATGAAGTGCACAAAACTAAAGTGTTGGACTGAGTAGATTTGGGTCAGAGTCATTTGGATTACCCATATGAATATTAAAATCGCCCAAAACAGGCAATCAGTGCGAAGTCTCACAGTAGCTGACAAGAGAGGCATATAAATCGGATAAAGACACCCAAAGACATGGTTGATGATGTAGTGAAGTGTTGGATACACAGTCCTCCCCTGGATGTTTACACTAGGGCTAAAGGAAATACAATGCCCAGTTTTAGCATAAAACAATGTGACAAAAGGTATCACAGGCAATTACTGAATAAAAAGGAAACCTGGATAGATACAGGAAAAGGGTACAATAATCATACACTTGTCCTGTCACTTAAGATATGCCACTGCCCCAAACCCACGAGAACAGATGGCATACTTACCAGTCTCTTCAATCCATCTTCTGTGTGATGTCAGTTCTTGTTTTGGTGCAGTGCTAAGAAGAAACTTACAGGTGGTGGATGGGAAAACAGAATAGGCGTTTAAAGGTGGATTGAAATAAAGCGTGTATGTGCATATTAGTGTTACAAATGTGACAATAGACAATATAAGTTATAGTTGAGTATAGCAGTTTCTTAAAAAAAAAAATTAAAAAATCGGGTGCAACAAACAAAAGCAGACAACTCCTCTATAGTATCTTAGTGACACTGGTAGCATAATGACTTATTTCTGTACGTCTTAGGGTTGTGTCTGGAGAAAGTTACTGTGTGTTGCCTTGCTGCTTTAGGAAGTACTCGCCCAGCTGTAGAAACCAATTTACTCATAAAGGTGATTGTATGAGATCAAGGCAGAAAGAAGGAAAATGAATATGTAGTTCCGTATTTGTATGGTGTTTGTGTTGGAGGATGTGTTCATGGATTTGTTCACCGGTTAGGTATGTGATATCGGCAATGTGATATCAACATAGCAAAGTAGGTCGGGGGAGGACAGGGTTGCATGAATGATTGTAGGATAACTTGTAGGTATAGAGAGGGCGTTTAGTATGTACCTGGCATTATATTAGGCCATATAGTATGGATGGTTGCATTGTGGATAGGATATACTCCTTGAGGAGGGTGAGATAGGGGCTGGATCCAGGATTAGCTTATGCCAACTGAATTATAGAGAACATCTTCCACCCTCCTCCTCTCATCCTTCCACTTCGTCCTAATACCATCTGGAGGCTGTGCCTCCTCCCCATGTGCAATAACAAAGTCTGTGACCTCCTACCTCATAGCTGCCTTAGCTGCGGGTTAGTGGTGGCAGACCATGTAATTGTTTGTAGTGTTTTTCCACAAATTTCCTTACATATGCGGTCTTCACTTCAGTGAAATTTGTCTTCCTCTGGAGGGTTCTAGTCTGCATCCTGGAGGCTGTATGTGGTCCCTGTTGGCAGCAGGGTCATGAAATCCAAGCGGGAAAAGGGCAGAGTCTAAGGTGTGGGCTTTATTTATGTCGTTTGAAGTTAATGGGTGTCGGGTATCTGTGATTTGGGCCATGTGTTTCGTTTTTGCATGTTCCCTTCCATCTGGAGATATCCACTTAGGTGGTGGAGATCTTCAGCTCCATGGTGGAGGTCTCTATCTCCATGGCAGAGGTCTCTGCCCCAATGGCAGACGTTCGCAAACTAGGCGGGACATAAAATATGGCAATAAAGTTATTCGCAGTAACTTTAAATTTGTAAATACATTCGTAGGAGGCACCACCCTCTCATTGGAGGGGTGAAGACATGTAAATGTACACCTAGAAGTAAATCGTCGCTCTGAAATGATGAATAGCAAAAACATGGAGAGTTATACCAAGGAATAAGAGTAAATATACACGTGGGTAAATATGCATGCGTGTATTTACCTTTGTGAATGGGTCCAATTGTCTTTACTTTTGTGATGCATACAAGATTAAAATTGCCCTCATTACTTTATAATGTCCTCCTTGCCTTTAGCATGAACACAACTGCAACCCCCCAAAAATTGTTTCACCTAATAGGCAGTCGTAATTCATTATTGATGTACAATGCTATTTACCTTTCATCATACATATTGGCACTTATTTAGAGTGCCAAGACACAATATCCACACATTTCACGGTCAGTTTGTAGACATTATGAGTGTAACAGTAAAACCACTTCTAAGATGTGTTGACAGTGGCCATCAGTTGCAAATGATTTGTAAACTAAAATGTCTGAAAATGTGCCGGTAGACAAAGCGCAAATTTACCTCCATGGTCAGGGGACATGAAATGGCTTAAGTGAACAAACTCTGCTTTATTTGAACCTGCCTCTGATGCTATATAATTTATGTTTAGCCATGCGCCAATAGCCCAAGAAGAGTAAATCTATCATACAGTATTAAGGTTTATTATCTTATTGCACAGCAGCATTATGAAATATATGTGTGTAAAATATGGGTTGAAATGTACCATTCCTCCGCATTCTCGCCAATAAATGTGTTTGCTCCCCTCTGTTATACTTATTCCTTAAGTCGAAATTGGATTTTTCACAACCCCTTTGCCATTGGTGAGGTGACATTGTCGGCTAGCAATCCTACTCTGAAAACTGTTCGAGTATTATTGTGTAGTGGTGTTCAGTTCCAGTTGAAAGGATCACACGTACTGCGGAAAATAAACCAGACTGCTCCGATTTTTAAGGAGCAGTTGAAAATTATTTTAAGTGAAAGACGATTGCCAGCTTGAAGGCCAAGCTCCTTTCTTTTTCCCTTTTGATTTCTGTTCAAGTGTTTGATTTATTTCATAATAAAACATTTTTAGGTCTCGCCCTGAAAGCCAGCGCTTCAGCGCTGGCTCTGGGCGAGACATTTTGTAGTGTGGGCTTCAGAAATGCGACCACAACTTTTGGCTGGCCTAGAGCATGCGAGAACGTGCACAGTAACGCGCTTCCTCGCATGCTCCAGGCCATCTGCCTTTGATGTCACTTGCTCCTCCCCTCCCCCACCACAGAGCGCGTCTAGCGGCCGCGCGGCCGTGTCACTTTCACGGCCGCGCGTCACTTGCTCTCCGGCTGCTCCCCTCCCCCACCACAGCGCGCGGCCAATGCTTGTTGTTTCAAGGACACGTGAAGATTGCAGGGGCGTCTGGTGAGTACCATTTTCGTGACAAATCCCGCGCGTCTTTCATAGGCATGTTCACTGTGTTGTCTACACCACACCGTTTTCTAGAAATGCATTGTCGGTGTTTTTCTGTTGCAGAGACGGCAATGCACAAACCCAGGAAAACGGCTTAATGCCCAGAGACCCGTTGCTGGTTATTGAAGCGTTATTTTAAGGACTCCGAGAGTTAGTCAGTGGGCTCTGAGTCACTCAGCTCCGAGTCAGCCAGGCATTGCAGACTGAAGTCCATTAGTGCTTAATCATTTATTGTTTAAATATGTTTGCAACTTGCAAGTCACAAGTTCTAATTTGAACAGAGACGACTCAGACATTAATCCTTCAGACAACGAGTTGTGTTTTCGGTAGCGCCTCCGTCTACTCTACTGCAAAAACAATTGTAGATATTTACTATATTAAAAATACGCTGTTAGAATGATGTTTCATTTTGAGTATGTTTTTTATTAAACTTTTCGCCAGTTCTTCCTTACGGCTAATAAAACGGGAATATTTTTACATTGTTTTATTAAGAAAGGTGCGTTCTTGTTACAGCACCACATAGTATAACAACATAGGTTGTTTATAAAATGCCAAACGCGAATTCGTTTGTCTTTCGGCGCCCCTATAACACGTGTCATTACACAGCTGAAATGTATTTTTAGTGGATCTGTTGGGAACTGGCCTGTTTGAGCCACGAATTAGAAAATTACACTGTAGCAGGCACGCAACCTACAGAGTTGCATCGAAATATCTCGCTGGAATGGGGTTTGCTCGCACCTCTGATGCTAGCTCAGTCTGTGCTGTTTATGCAGAGGTCAATAACTGGACTGGATGGCCATAACATATTTACATAAAGTTCTTTCTGAAGTCTGGCCTTGGGCGGAACTGAAGAACCCACTTCTCGCGCGCGCGCCCCTCTGCTGCGACTAATACACCTGATAGCACTCGGGCTGACATTGCCTATTATGGGCCGACGCCTCTTAATGACGACATAACAGTTGACTCGAAAGTTGCTTGATGGTCGGTTGCACTGGTTTATGTTGTAATTGCGGTTGTATAACGCTTCGTTCCCTGTGCGAGGCGTCGAAGCGCTCTACCAGCTGGATAACACTCTAAACCTGGAAGGGATGCTGATAAGCGCTGTCTAAAAAACCTGCAAGCGACGGTAATTGTGTATCAAATTCAAGCAAGAATGCAAACCATTACGGCGTTGCAATTTTTAATACGAACTCACGAGTTTCCATAGATAATTTGTATTAAACGCCCGAGCAAAAGAAATAATTCTAAACGTGATCATGCAATTGCATTAACATTGTTAATCATAATATTATCGTGCAAAGTAAATTATATCTATTTCAATGTATTAGTTCAGCTCCACTCTGCAAAATGATGGAATGGCCTGTGTGATGTGTTCAATTGTATGCAGTAAGGATTTGTAAAATATTTTACAATAAAATGACACATAAACGATTTAAGTAACTGCCAATGACAATTGCGAAAGTTTATTTCAAAAGCCATTTGTTTCTCCCTAAATGCCACAAAAAGGCAATCCTTATCCCCAGGGGTAAATAATTACAAAGTCCTCTTCAAATAAGATTTTTCGTAGATTCATTAATTTATTTTATTTGGATTTTTTCTGTGCTATATAAAGGAAATGAAATGCAAAGAGGTTGCCGGCATATATTTTTAAGCAAACGACAAAGGGCAATGGCTTGGTGAGGGCTCCTTTTGTTATTGGAACGTGTTTATCAATTTAGGAAGCCATTACATTTGGGTTTGTGGTGGTCGAAGCCCGATATTATCATTTGCCTATCAGAGTAAACTTAAAACTTCTAAAAGCTACATCTGCTTATCGTCCGACATTGTAATAGCTAGCGTCACGAAGCAGCTTGTGGGCGCATGTCAGCGCTGCAAAGCAAACAGTCCTGAAAACCGCGAGGCGTGTACACAGTCACTTGCATCAAAGGGCCCCATTGGGAGGATGCGATGCAGCTCTTCTAGGAAGGGTTAAGAGGACGTTTTTGAGCCCTGGGGCGTTTTTAGGTCTCGCCTGAGCCAGCGCATGCGCTGCTCTGGCGAGACTTTTAGTAAGTGGGTTTTGAAAGTGCTAACCCAGTGGCTTTTGCTGGCGACCAGCTTGAGTGCACGTGCGCGTGCACGCGCGCAGCCGCCATGTGGGTTTCATGGCTCATTAAGCCTTGCTCTCCCAAGCGCCTCGCTCTGCCCCTCCCCCACCACAGCGCGCGTCCCTGCCATAACTTTCGCGGCCGCGTTACTTTCACGGCCAATGCTTGTTTTATTTTCTTTCATGCACTTCTTCCCACTGTGTGTTCCTTTCTCGCCCTCCCTCAGTTGTCGATGCTGCTTCCCCATTACCACTTTCCTTTACCGTTCTTGTTCGGTTTTAGCCCTCTGCTTGGGAAACCTTCTCTCCGCACCAACAAATAAACAGGGCGGATAGGCAACTACCTCAAAGGAATCGCCCGCTTCGGAACAAATTGAACACGACGTGGCCATCCGGCTGGAAAAAAAAATGCGGGTTGCCAGGTTCTCCTCGTTAAGGGGTGATTTATTAATGCACTTCTTTCTTATCATCATCTGTATAACTAAAAGGAGTCACTACCCTACATAAACAGGTTTAATTTTACCACAAAATTCCGAAAACATTGTTATGGTTTTGTTTCTTTGTATTTGCCAATTCGGGATCATTAATGATAAGACAGTAGAACTACTATCTCCTCTTATATTTAACATCGTGCTTGATAGTTGTTTGAATTTACTCGAGCTGAACTGTTACATGATACTTAATTTTTTTAATCAGAAATACATGACGTCCTTGGGTGAAAGCCTGATTTATGGCAATACAAGTTCATCGGAATTACATATTTAAACCATTGGATTTGAAATGTGTTTTCCTCGTGTGAAAGACACGCGTCCTTGTGAACGTTCCACTAAAAGCCACTCGCCTCCGTGCTATTCTTATTGTTTTATCAGCAGTGCCATCTGGTGGCTATAACTAAAAAAATGTTTTATTGAGCTATGAAGAGGTCAATTTATCCCAGCAGAGGCTCACTTATTACTTCTGCCTGATCAAATGTTAATGGCTGAAACACAACACTGTGTGAGGCATCTACAGATTAACTATACATGTCCTGTTAATTTGAAGTGTATCACTACCATGTGCATGATGCCACTAACCAGTGCAATTGTATTTTATTTTATGATTCTTTTATTTATTTAGTTGAGTTTAGGTGATGGGTGCTGGGGCCATCAAGGAGCTATGGGCCAAGTATTCTTGACTCTGGTCGGTAAGGACACTCCAAAACAGTCCCTTTTTCGGGTACGGCTCCTTAAAGGGAGCTGGCCCCTGAAGGGTCCTCCTGCAAGAGCACAACAAGCATTGGCATAGCCAATGGTCTCGCCTTTGGGACCTTATAAGTGTTTAACCTTGCAACAGTTGATGTTGTTGCACCAAGGATATTGTGCTGGATAACCAAACACTTATAAGGTCCCAAAGGCGAGACCTATTGGCTATGCCAATGCTTGTTTATTTTTATTTTAAAGGGGTGGGTTTCGGCATGCAGAGCTGACCTTTGTCTTTTGACCCCCATGCATGAAATTAAGGAGTTACAGGGAATGGTGAGTTCAAAGAATTTAAAAAAAAAAGCTCGCATGGAAAGGCTGTCAGTCCACAATAGTTTTCCAAGCAGATCATAGGGAAGTTTTTTTTTTTTTTTTAGGAAACGGGGGCGCAGAGGGGGCTGTGGGCTACCAAAATTGTTTGCTTACGATGGATGACCCGTGTCTGTCCCAGCGCATGTTGCCACCTCCTGCAAATGGCGATTCATTAAAAGGGATTAGCGGGGCCTGCCCTTTGATGTGAAAGCGGCCTCCCCCTGCCCCCAGCAGTCCATTGAGACCCCCCCCCTCACTCTTCCCTTGAAAACACAGCCACAACGTGAATGGCAAAATAAATGTGACCTCAGCGGCGAATCCTTGCTCCAGCCAATTAAGCAATTACCAGTTTTGCAAGAACTTGCAAGGGTCTAAAAATGGCGCCTTGAAGAGGGCCTCAAGTGGCGCTCTATAAATCTGAGTAATAAACGACCACAAGCTCTTGCGGAGCTTTTAAAAGAAAGAGCTACAGTTTCTGGATGGTTTGTCAGAATCACGTGACACTTTTAAAATGAAGTGTTATGTCCATGTTCACGATTTCTTGTCAGTATTTGTGTATTCCTGTTATGGGTTTTTGTGTGAAACAAACTGAACTAAGCCTCGGGGAGGTATGAAATTAGTCTCTGTAGTATACACAATGCAAACAATTCGTGATCTTGATAGGAAATGGTTTCAGTTTAATTGTCAAGTGTGAAATCATTTTAAGATAAACACATTTTGCTGCCGAAACTGCTCAGTGGGTTGGTGCACCTGCTCCACATCAGAGATGTCTGTGCAACCTGTATCTTCCGAGGGACGTAAAATGAGTTCCTTTGGGAGTGTGGGAAGTGTTTCTTCGGGATATTTATAGCACTAGGAAGCCTCTGCATGGAGGGCTTTAAGTGTGACGATTGTGGAGTGGGGCGAGGATGTGGCGTAACGTCCAGAGCTGCCGACCTTGTAGCTGGGGAACTAAGTTCGAGCCTCGGCGTGGGCTCAACATCTTGTGATCTTGGGTATCACTTTCTGCGTCTACCAAAAATGAATGTGTTCTTGTGTAACGTAACTGGTGCTCATGTAAAGCGCTCCAATACCTTTGGGTCGAGTTCCTGCATTTCACACATGTTTCCTTATTTTAGATAGAGCACCCCTGCTCAAATTAAGGTGCCGTAGTGCGCCCTAAAACCACCCTGCAACATTCTGCTATATAAAACTGCGAAAAAAAAGTAGAGGGAGGGGACCTATAAAAGTGGGCGTGGTCTAATAGCCAAACTAGGAATTCTTTCCAAGAAGCATGGCATATATGATTAAGAGAATGGCTTTAAAACATGTAACCTACAATTCTGTGTTTTCTATAGTGTGCCACTCGACCAGTATTTTGGTTTCTCTCTGATCTCTGCATCCACATGCACCTAAAACAAGCCATACCTTTTAGCTTTGAAGTACTTGTTAACAGTAGCATAATAACACTGATTTTTTTGTGTGAATAATTGTAAACGAAAATGTTTCAATTTTGAAAATGTGAGATTATGAATTAAACATTATAAAGTCCATGGAAGAGTTAGTAGTCCTCGGAGCGTGACAGTCACTCCTGCACTTCCACTCACACCACTTTCCTCTGCAGTCCCTATGCCATTTCTCATCTTTCTGGAATCCTTTATTTGCATAACTCGCACCTCATCTCTTTCTTCTTCAGCACCTTCTTTTCACTCTCTCCTGCATGCAATTTCTTGCATCTCCTTCACCATTCCCCCTACACACACAGTGCATCTTTTCATTCACCTGTAACCACTGCATTTTCTTGTAGTTTTTCCCCCGTCAATATTTAGACAGCTGCGTGTCTCCCTCACACACTTTTGAGTAGAATAACAATTACAGTTGGCACAAGTGATTATAGCTTTCTGCGATCTGCAAAGAGGCCAAGGATTGGATGAGCAGGTATACAGAACACCTTTATGAACCATTGACTGGCACTTTGGAAAAACTTGCACTTCATTCACCCTTAACTCCAAAGCTCCCAGCTGTGGCCTTGTATAATAAACACCCAGATACAACCTCAAATCACACAGACCACCTATAGGCAGCTCCATTCAAAATACACTCTATACAAAACTAATATGCTGCCCGAAAAACAAGCATTTGCAATGCATTAGGTCTCGCAGTTACCCGAGTTTAAGCTAATGGCATTGTAAATGACAATGCCTTTTATTTATGTTTTTAAAACGAAAACAAAAATAAAAGGCATTGTTATTTGCAATGTCAATAGCTCAAACTCGCATAAATGCGAGACCTATTGCATTGCAAATGCTTGTTAACGTATGTTGGGTTTACTGTATTTAATTTTACTGGCACCATTTTTAGGTCGAGCCTAGAGCAGCGCATGCGCTGCTTGCTCGACTTTTAGTAAGGGGGTTTTGAAAGTGCTACCGGCCGGCCACCAGCTTGCTGTTACGCGCACAAGCGCGCGCGACGGGCACGAGCAGAGGCACCATATGGCTTTCCTCTCTCGTCATGGTGCGCGCACACCACTCGCCAGCCTGCGTGTTTTTTTTTTATTTCCTTTTTGCGCGGGCGCACGCACACAACTCCCGGTCGCGGCCGCACGTCTTGTTTAAGTTTCTTCTCTCATTTCCGAGTTTTCAGATTCTTGTTCCGGAGGCTTTCTTTCTCCTTTCCCAGGTTTTTCTTTCCTTTAGATATCCCACCCGTTCCCATTTCTCAATCCCTGCTTCATCCCTCAAGTCTGTCACTTCCTCACTATGCTTAATTTCCTTCCTTTCGTTTCAACTTCTTTTCGCCTCTGCTCTTTATTCCCTCTACAGCATTCTTTCATTTGTGTGCTCTCACGCCCTCTTTCTTACCCTGATTCCGCGCCACATTTTTTGGCCACATTCTGCTTCTCACACGTCCTCCTGCCACTTCCTGTGACTTAAAATGCTGCCCTTATATAAGCTCATACTCCCGGAGCGATACAAGGCTGATAGTTAAATCTCGCCCTGTCACAAGATGGAGGCCCCCCGTGCTGCCCTAGTGACGCAGAGTCACCGGTTTGTACTGCTTCTTTCCATCGTGACCTTGGGGCTGTTGATGGAAGCAATCGTCTGCACAGTGACTCCAACATGGCGCTGGTGCGTGCCAGGAAAATGCCTTTCGCATTTCTCTGTTAGAGTTTTATTTTTGTAAATTTCTCAGAACAAGGTCGCCTTGTGGTTTTAACAGATGCAACCTGATCACAGATGATTCAGTCACTATAAACAGCCTTGTGTTCGAGGTGTGCTGCTTCAGATCTCTTAACTGGTGGTGA
Source organism: Calotriton arnoldi (assembly GCA_963921515.1). Taxonomy (NCBI): domain Eukaryota; kingdom Metazoa; phylum Chordata; class Amphibia; order Caudata; family Salamandridae; genus Calotriton; species Calotriton arnoldi. The sequence continues at coordinate 520,947 of CAWUFW010002228.1, forward strand.
GTGGTTAAAAAGTTTCAACACTCTGTCCATCATCTTCTTGTGTTTGCTTCAGGTGAGCTCAGCAAAATATCCAGAACTTAATTTTTAATTTGATTGAAAAAAAACTGCAATGCCCAAAGTTTTACTTAGGAGCACGCCACCACACTGCCGGGACGCCAAGGCTGCCTAGTATTAATTGTACCTCTTGCCTCTGTTATGTCATCACCCTACACTTCCTGCCTCTCTATTGTATTCTTGCTGGTTTATTTTCGTCCTTGCTTTCTATCTTTCCCTTCCTCCGTATTTAAGTCCCAGTCCCCAAAAATGAGTGCCAGTGACCACTACCTGCAAACACCAGCATAAATTAAGCTATGCAGTAATTTTTTTTCTTTTACTATTTTTTTAAATAGTATTGTACAAATATATGACCAATGCTCTGTGCGCAATGTAGAGAGGCCAAGTGCTGGATGTGGGTGTCATGGACGTCATTTAGGGGTTGCAACTGCGACCCGTGGCTTACCCCTTGCGACTCCTGGCACTGCCTTTGCGACCCCTGGCCTCAGAGGTGGCAAAATTAATGCCAGAAACGCAGGGGCAACTCGTCCTTATGGACATCGGTTGGGGCTCCACTCTCCGTGTTTTCTGTCAATTTGTTTATTACTCTAATTATGAATAATATTGCATTATTCATTATTAATGTATTTAAAATGGAGTGTAATGTGTGACTTTCCTTTGCAGCTGACATAAGTAAACAAGCATTGGCATAGCAATAGGTCTCGCTTTTGGGACCTTATAAGTATTTAGTTATGCAGCACAATATCCTTGGTGCAACAACATTAACTGTTGCATGGCTAAACACTTATAAGGTCCCAAAGGCGAGACCGATTGGCTATGCCAATGCTTGTTTCCCTTAACCACCGGCCTGTTTTCCCTTTCCCCCGACCCCCTTCCCCATCTGCATCCTTCCCTTCTTCAATTTTTTTTTGCTTTGCACTACAGCAAACTGTGCTTGTTTTTACTTTGTTTTGCTTCAAAGAGGGAAGGTGAGAGGAGGAGAGAGGAGTTTCATTGTAATTAAAATATTTGCAATAATTAAAATAAGTCAGGATACAAATGCCTGGCATTAGAAAAATTAAATACGTAAATCTATGCATACTCTTCGCTATCCACTACTACCAATATGTCCAAAAAACAAAATAACACAATTCTTGCAAGAGCTCTAATAAGCGATGTATAGCTATTAAAACAGTTTCTCGGGTATACCTTGTACCCTGGGCATATTTGCACAGTGAAACCACATGTAAACGGTGTATCCAATTTCACAAATGCCCTCATTACATGGACATCCTCCCCTACAAAGCAAGTTGAGGCTGCCTCCAGATAAATTCGACCACCCAAGTGGTGCCAATGCTTGAATTCATATATCCTCCATCCTTTTCCATAGGTATAGAACATGGGTTAGGGTTTCTGTCCTAAGACTGCAATTCCTGATCCCTCCCATAATGGGATCCCATGATCCTCTAACACCGGCTATAGGAATTACAGGAAGTGGCATCTCATAATTTTTTGTGCATGGCTGCAAATAAATATGGTGGCTGTCTACCATAGCTATGTAAATGGTATCTTGGATCTCCCGGTTTCTTCTGATGGAAATTTATTCAACTGTCTTTGAATTGACTATAGTATAGATCTCAAGAGGACATTAAAATCAACAAGGCTGTGTGGAAAAATGCAAGTCTTCCAGTAGGTTAAACACATATATATGTTTATTTAAATAATGTATAAAGGGTAAAGAGGAACAACCCAAACACCTCAGAAGCCACCTTCCCCTTTACAGGATGCACATTCTAGATTCATCCCATGCATTGTTCCCTATGACAACATAAATGAGAGACAGACTTAATGAGATCTCACTCTGCCTCCTACAACTTAAGTCAGAGGTACGTAGCCTATTGCATATCTCCTCAGAACTGGCTGCCAACTCCAGGCTTAGCTGCGCCACTATGACCAATCACCATCTCTGCTCGCTCTCATCTAAAGTGTGTACCTTGCGCCCTACCCCCCCACAAATCGTCGGTCACCGGCCTACATCACCCACTCACCCCATAGTTGGGCTTCCGCTCCTCTTACTAACGACCCTTCACGGCCATCCAGATGTAGACCCGCCCTGTCGGATAGGGATATCCATTCTCTCCTACTTTCCTATGATCCGGCACATTCCTCCCACATATCCAACTTGCAACAAATTGAATCCATCACCACTGATCCCTTCAAGGGACCTAGGCTAAACACTAGAGCATTAAATGAGAATAACCTCACGAAAGTCACCACTTCACTATTAGCACCAATTGACGCCAACACAAAGCTCAAATAAGTGCTCCTAAACTGTAGATCGGCAGTGAAACATGCTGCGGACATTGCCGACCTCATCCTTGCACAGGACTTGGACCTGGTAATGCTGACTGAAACATGGTTAGATGACTCAGCTGCGCCCATCCTGGACATTTTAGTCCCTCCCAACTATGATATCATTCGGTTGGACAGAGCAAGGGGTCAGGGTGGAGGCATCGCCTGCTTACATCGTAGCAACCTAATAGTGAAAGCACTACAATCTGACGACCTGCCGTCCTGTGAATACCTATGCATTGAAGTGTCTGGTAGCAACAATCATCCATGCAAACTGCACACGTTCTACCACCCGCCTCGAGACAACCTTCCCTTCACTGAACAGATCATGGACATTATTTCGGCGAACGCTGATTTCCATGGCACTCAGATCTTCCTGGTAGATTTCAACCTGCATTGGAACGATGTGAATGATGAGGTGGCCAATAGCCTTAAAACCTCCTACTGGACTTCAACCCAATCCAAATCTGTGACAGCCCTACTCATATTAAAGGAGCTACCTTAGATCTTGTCATTGGTAAGCCCAACTCCATCCGCCTGGATTCGATCCTCCCATGTGATTGGACAGACCACTACTGCATCACCTTCCTCATCCTGGAGTCGGTAAGAGCTAGTAGAGCCCAGCCAAAGAACCCCAAACAACTGAAAAGATGTCTACGGAACATCAACTCGCACGATCTGAATGCGCTCTGCTATGACATCCTGCCCCCTCCTATGAACATGTCGGATGTACATGACCTTACGGCCCATTATAACCGCTCAATGGCCAATGTTTTAGACTCGGTTGCGCCACTTCAGCTTAAAAGACTGTCCTTCAAACTCTCCAAACCCTGGTTTAATGAGTCTTAATTCCGAAAGAAGGACTTTAAGACTTGCGGAAAGATTGTGGCGATCATATCCCTCCCTTGATCATCTCTACCATCTGAGATCCCTAAGAAACATCTACAACAAACGCATCAGATGCTCAAAGGCCACCTTCTTCCGAAATCAACTAGAGCAAGCAAAAAACCGTCCCAGAAAACTGTTCGAACTCATCAAGTCCCAAGCGAACAGTCAGCCTAATCCATCGCCACAAGGTCGAGTGCCACTGCCGAACTGCGATGAATTTGCTGACTTCTTCACTGTTAAGACCAGTAAGATCGAAGCTGAACTACGCTCTGCCCTTGAACAACTGCCGATCAGTCCGCTGAACACCCTCCCGCCCACTGGGTTGCTTGTCACGGTCCCAGTGCAGCCCTACCTCCCCAAAAACAATGCATCCTGGAGCCTGTTCCAAACCTTGGATGAAAGCACCATACGCAAAACGCTGGCTACTCTGAAACCGTCTAATCACTACAACGACCCCCTGCCATCAAACTTCTTCTCCGAAGTTGGAACCTCCGTACTCCCACTTTGGACTAAGATCGTCAATGCATCACTTCGGCAAGGTGCTATTCCGGACTGCCTAAATGTGGGTCAAGTTACCCCGATCCTAAAGAAACCATCTGCAGATCACACGGACCTTCACAACTTTCGCCCAATCTCTAACATCCCCACGTTGGCAAAGCTCCTGGAGAAATGTGTTCTCGCCCAACTCTGTAACCACATCGATCACTTCCAACTCCTGGACCAATGTCAATCTGGTTTTCGCCCGGGTCATAATACAGAATCTGCGTTAACTCACATTGTCGATGATGCGCTAAGAATGTTGGATCAAAATGAATCTTGCCTACTGATCCTTCTCGACTTTTCGTCAGCATTTGACACCGTCAAATACGATAACCTAATTGACCTCCTGGAACACAGAATGGGGCTGTCTGGGCCTGTACTAAACTGATTCTCCTCATTCCTTCATGACAGATCCCAAAGCTTCAAGGTGAACCAGTCCCTCTCTCATCCTTTGCCGGTCACGCTTGGGGTCCCACAGGGTTCAGCTCTCTCACCCACGCTCTTCAACCTGTTCATGGAGCCTTTGACAGAAATTCTGAAATCATCCAGCATTCACTATCACATGTATGCGGATGACACCCAACTATACCTGAAGATTGCCTCCCTTGAGGACATCTGCTCCCTCAATTCAGTCCTACTGGAAACTCAAAGCTGGCTGACACGCAACCACTTGAAGTTAAGCGCTCTCCAAAGAGAATTCCTACTTATCGCACCACACAAGCAATCTCCGGTCATCGAACAATGGTTGAATCATCTCACTGCTCTTAACTGTAGGCTGCACCTTGTTGATTCTGCAACCTCTCTGGGAATTATGTTAGACAAAAGTCTGAACATGCAGAAGCACATCAGCTCCCTCTCCAAAGGAGCGAACTTTCAACTCAGCATTCTAAGGAAACTCAAACCCTACCTCCCTGCTCATGACCTAAAGGCGGCTGCAAAAACGAAGAAGCGGAAGATTGCTTCTGGTTTAGTTATTGGGAAAAGGACCGCGCACGAGACCACGCCAAGAAGGCAACAATTTAGTTGTGTGCCAGAATTCGATCTTTCTGCTGCCGTCTTTTGTAGAAATTTGCAAGTGGACCAATATGTTAAATCTTTAAGTACAACTAACGTCTGTGGCGTAAAACCAGCTGTGGAGCACTAGGGGTGCTTTCACAGAGAATGAATAAGCTCATCTTCCAGGTCCTGAGGATAACCCGTAAATTAACACTGGGTTTGAAACGCGTAGACCTTTGTCGTTGTGTTCAAATAAGTATTGATAATAAATGAGGAGTGTCAGGTTGACAATAATGTACAACTAATTGAATTTTAGACTGTACAACCTGAACACAACACTGTTTGGCCAACATTCCCTGGGATAGTATTGCATTTCAGTTTTTAATTGTGTGATTCCTAAAACCTTCCCTTGGGTTCTTTCTTTCTCTTTTTTTCTTTTTTAGTTTTGAGGGAATTTGAGCGAGCTCAAATTAGGTGAATTAGATGTAGTTCGCCAAGTAATACAATGTTTGTGTTGTTGTAAAATTGTAAATATTGTGTTGTCTTTGTATGGTCCACTTAATGTTTGTAATGGTTATTGTAATGATACTATAAATTAAAAAAATTTGAAAAGAAAAATTGACTATATAGAGAAATAAAATATTTACTAATTGATTTTGTTCAATCATTATGAGTGTCACGTGTGATTGTTGGAATTAATTTTTGTGAATCTTTATCAGTATTGGCATTGTTTGTGGTGTATGGATTATATATTGGCCTAGCCTTACTGATTAAGGGCCAGAACCCTTTATTGATTGAACATGACCTAAAGGCGGCAGTGCAAGCCTTAGTGATATCAAAGCTGGACTATGGTAGCGCCACCCTTTGCGGCCTACCTAGAGTGAAGACTGCTCCTCTTAGGGCTGCACTCAACTCAGCTGCTAGGCTCGTAACAGGCACCGAAAAATACAACCACATCACCCCTGACCTTTTGTCTTTGAACTGGCTGCCATGTGAAGTTTGGATACAATTAAAAATTGCTTGCATGGCACACAAAGCCATTCACTTCAATACCCCTTTGTACCTCGCTCAGAAACTGGAGCTCTCATGTGGCGAGAGAGCCTCCAGAAGCGCCAGCACCCTATTGCTCAAACCACAAAAATTCAAGAAGAAAAAAACCTATAATCGAGCCTTCTCCGGTATAGCACTGAGGATCTGGAACTCCCTCCCCCCTGAAGTCAGGGTGAACCCTTCCATTGTCCTCTTCAAAAAGGAAGTCAAAGTCCTCTTGATGAAGAAATCTCTGCCTCTGACTGGCTATTCCAGTGGATACTGAGGTCGCAGTTCTGTGGCTCAGCTGCTATGGTCACGAGATTCCCTTTGCTCTCCATGTCTTTGTATCTTTTGCTCTGTTGGTTATGTCTTGATTGCATATATCTGTATCCCTCATGATGTATAAATTGTAAAGCGCTCTGATACCCCCAGTGGTCATGTTCGCGCTATAGAAAACTTTCAAAATAAAATAAATAAATAAATAATAAAGAACATTACAAACTTCTGCCTCATTTAAAGCTATACCACACATCTACCCCATTATCAATAAACACACAAACAAAACAAAAAAAAGCATATATATATATATTTACTATAAATACATATCACACATAGTCTTGCATGAAACTGTGTTTCCGTATCACTCTTTCACTCCTTCTTTTGATACCATATATTTCTTGTATAAACCTGGGTATCTTTTCTTGAGAACTCCCGGGATTTCGTAGTGCACTATGGAATACAGAGACTCTACTCAAATTCCATATTTGATTATCTTCCAACTTCACTGCATTTCTGAACAACTTGATGATTTTTAAGGATTTGGAGAAATTTGATTTACCGCCCACCTGCAAAAGAAAATTCTCACCAAATCACCCACGCTTACCAAGGTCTGGCGCACTGAATGTTTTACATCAAACAGTTCTTTTTGCTTCTTTTCCCAGTCATTACTCTCAAAAATCTCTCTCTCTCTCATATACTCATCCAAGAAGGCCACTTAATAGAATTCAGTTTCCTTCCTCTGAATAGTTCGAATGGCACTTTCCCTGTGACTGAATGAAATATCAAGTTGTACATCTGCACCTTTCTTGTATCACTCTTTTCCAATTCTGCCCTTGTTCCTTAGCCATTTGAATGGATTCTTTTAGTTCTTTATGAAACCTCACAACAATACCATTTGATTCAGGGTGATAGAGAGCATTTTTTGTGTTGTATTCCTTTTTCTTTCAAGAAGTCCTTCAGTTCGTTTGAAACTAGCTGCACACCATTGCCTGTAAGTATGCATTCTGGAATCCCTTCTCTAGCAAACAATTCTTTTAAGAAGTTTACAACGTTACTACTTTCAATTTTCAGAGAAATATGCATCTCAGGCCACCTTGAAAAGACATCAGTTAATATCATTACCTATGTTTGACCAACTCTGCAATGTACAGGCCCCAAAATATCTAGAGCAACGTCTTGCCATGCCGCTGATGGAGCAAGGTTTCAAAAATGAAACTTGCTTGTACGCAATCCTCCTCATAGTATTAACTTATTAAACTTGTATTGTCAAAACTAACCTTTGCATTCACAAACACAAGAGGGACAGAAGCTTGCCTGTGTTTTACTAATGAATAACGCTTGTCTGTAATCCAAAATGTCCGCTAAAGCGCGGGAACTTCATTGCGCATGTCGCAACCTGATCACATGATGTGACGTCTTTCTTTGCTTGGTGGGAAACTTCTGCTTCTGCGCAGTGTGCACTAAAATGGCCGCTAAATGTTTTCACATGCTTCAGCTTGCTCTCATGTCATTATTAAATTGTCGTTTTCTTAATGCTACTAATGCAGGATAGTATTATAATTAATTGGGAATAGAGTAGGGAAAGTGGGCATACAGTGAAACATTTTATTTGTGATTTTAATATTTTCTTCTTGCACTTTTAGTAATTCGTAAACTTGGGCCTGGGTTGGTGACTTGAAACTCGAGAGACAGATGGTTCTGCGCATGTGTCCTGTGTGCCTGCCAAGTGAAGTCAACTTGGACGTCTCCCAAGGCCATGACCCATTGGCCGAAGATGTTGTACTTTATGTTTCCTGTGGACAAATTGATACTTTTCCCCTGTAAAATGTATAACATTTGTCGTGAGACGGGTGGGAAATAAAGCGAATGTATTAATTTGAAGGGGTGGGAACGTAAAGACAATAGGCTTTACAATTTAGGCCAAAATCAACATGGTGCGAGAATCCACCCCCTGTCCCTGTCCAATCAGAGGTAGTGGTCCCATATTTTAGCAACATTAAGGGGAGGTACATGTGCGTAGAAGGGTATAATAGAATATAGCATTAGTTAATTAGTCAGAGCATGCTTTCACGAAGAACAGGCGTCCATGCTGCGAGAGAGCTCTTAGCTCCAGACTGCCATGCTGATCGGTTGCTGACTGAATCCCTGTCCAGAAGAGGTCCTGAGGAGGGGGCGGCGGAGTCCATTAGAAGGAAGGCACGGGAGAATCGAGAGAAGTCGAGTATCAGAGAGGGGAACGGCGCAGGCGTCGTTGTAGAGAGGTCACTGGTCCTGTCCTGATCCTGGAAGAAGTCTTTGCTCTTCATCCTTCCTGGGTCCTATCCTTTCCAACTCCTTGGCCAAGGGGCTTGGTTCTCGCATTTAGGTAACTATACTGCAACCTTTAGTTGCGCTGCTGTCTCTATTTTCTCCTCTTCCTTAAACACCGTCATTGATTAGCAAAATCATTTCTATGCTTTTTCTTGGGTATTTCAATCAAGTACCGTGTTTTCTGTATTTTCACTCTGCTAAAACTTTAGATAAACATTTTAAAACTTCCTGACTCAGTGGTTATTTCAGGATTGTGTAGTATAATGAATGTCACTCATTTTAAACTTCCCAATTAGCAAAGGATCCATTGGTAAGTTATTACTCTTCAATCAGAAGGTAATTGGTAGCAGGGACTTTGATAAAAGAGTACATCTGACACTCAGCGTAAGTATTAGTGTAGTGTGAATGTATGGGCCCAAGTGAGTATATGGTGTATGAATGTTGTTGGCTAATATTACGTTGGATCAGTTTTCTGGTAAGCAGAGGACGGTTATGGTTACTCTTTGTTAATTGGGTAATGAGAATTTTTATTTGTATTTTTATGAACTAACATCCGCTTATTTTTGAGTTTTGTTATATGTTGTCCAGAATACACCGGGGTAAAAAGAATAGTGGGTGGCAAGTGGAAGCCATACTGCAGTGAGGTTATCTGTCAGGCAGAAATAGTACTGAGAAGTTAAGCAGGACTTTCAGTACTCGTTAGGGACTCTATGCGTGTGAGTAATAGCAAAAAGGGTACGCTGATAAAAATTTGATGTTATATCACCTAGTAAGGGTAACATTGGAGAAGTAACAGGTACTTCTGGAGCTTGTGTGAAGAGTAGACGGAAGTGTTTTACTCGTAGTGTATGTTTTAGTAAATGGAAAGGTTTTACTAAAGTGTGGAAGAAACTATCCTTTTCAAAATTAGTGGAAACTGGCACGATAGCAAATGTTTTATGTTGTTACTGAAATTTAATTAAGATTTATAGAGAAAATAAGTTTGCGTACATTTTTGTAAAGGGAGGGTCAGTTGCCGGAGAGGAGCTGACGTCACAAAACGCCGCGCTGTGGTAGGTTGAAACAGCGGGTGTGGAAAAACCCTTGTAAAGAAGGGGTCAGTAGTCAGGAGTAGTACTGACGTCACAGGTGCCGCGCTGGGATTGGTTAAACCAGCGAGGACAGAAAAGAGCAGATTGTAAAGGAGGGGTTGACAGAGAAACGTCACCAAAAGGCCGCGCAAGGATTGGCTCGGAAATAAAAGATAGACATTTGATTGGTCGAAATTATAGAAGCAAAATTCTTAGTGGATAAGGATTGCATGTTAAAACGCGATCCGACTTTAACAGGAACTCGTCCGGATAGGAGATTCCTAGGTTTTGCAGAATATAATTTTGTACACAGAAGATTAGATAGAATGTACGGAGAAAGGAGAAAAATGTCATTCTTACAAAAGATTAAGAATTATTTTAAAAAGGACAAACCAATTAAAACTAGAGAAGGAATTATTATTCCACCAGCTAAAACGCCAGCATCATTTATGATGATGGAGAGAGGTTATCATACTTGTGTATGGATGGAGAATTGGATAGAATACACCAAAAATGATGGAGTATTAGCATTTCCCGAGAATGGTACCTTCAATGGAAGAATTCTTCAAAACTTGAAATTGAGGATGAATGACTTAGAACCCAGACCTAGATTAACTCAGTACGAAGCTCTAGAGGAATGGGAAACCGAGGCATTTGAGCGGGACCGATCTAGAAGTAATAGGAGTTACCCAGGATTTTTACCTAGATATTTACGTGAGTCGAGAGAGGGTCAGATGAAACAATGGAGAAGGGCAATGATTACAGAGGGACTGTATCCCTTATTCACAGAAGGAGAGAAATCAGGAGGCAAATGTACAGAAAAGACAAAACATTTAATGAGAAATGAGAAATGAGGAGTCTGAAGACGAATTTATGGAAGAAATGTTAAGAAATCCCCCACCATATCAGGAAGGGACAAGTGGATGCACCCGAAGTGCACCACCAAAAACTCCATTAGTGCATGAGTTCACCCCGAGTAGAATACTTCATGACAAAGAAAAAGAAGCCCTAGAAAAAACCAGAGCAGAATTAATACAGAAAATAACGCAGATAAAAGTACATCCTGATTCATTGACCATACCTGTAACAATTGGTCCAGTAGTTCCATTATATGGTACTCAGGGAAATTGTCCTCCACCCATACTTGCACCTACTCCTGTGAGTAACCCCAAACCTGAAGCTCCAGTTATAATTGAGGATCAATTTAGTGACTGTGAATCCACAATATCACTTATGGACTTGCCTATTCGAGGTTCTATAAATAGTACACCAAGAAAAGATGTACCTGGAGGTTCAAAAGATGTAAGTTTTGTAACTTCATCAGGAGCAAAAAGTGCTACCATAGTAACACCTGAAGATCTAGAAAGATGGGTGCAAGGGTCAGTTAAACAGTGCACACCTCCGAAAATAATGGACATTCATAAATTAAAAGTCGAATTAGAAGAAATAATAGCAGGAAATGTAGGACTAGAACGCTTAAATACCTATGATGAAGAAGAATTATTGTTCCTATGTAGGAGTATCACCAGAAATGTAAGGATATTTCATGAAAAATTATCCAATTTAGCACTACAGATGGGAATAGAAATAGGGAGATCAAAGGTACTACAGAAACCCTATAGAGCAGAATTTTCAGACAAAGATTTAGAAAATATGAATGCCTCTGGAAAAAGACTACAAATAAGAGAATTAATGTTAGTTTTGCAAAAATGGGGAGACCTAGATAAATGGAAAACTAGGTGGGCCAAGAAAAAGGAAGAAGCACGAACAAGTAGAACAGCATCAGAATATGTGATGAAGGAAACAGGGAAAGCAGGCCAGATGTATCCAATGCGAGAAGTTGCGGGAGGAGGATATGTACATGTCCCATGGAGCAGACAGGATATTTGATCATTTACGAATGATTTTCCAAAATTGAGAGAAAAACCAATTGAATGGTACAAGCAGGTTGAAAGGTTTGTGAAGGTGTCAAAGGTATTGTTGAAGGATTTGGATGGTCTGTTTGACATAGTGGTACCTGCCGATTTATGGACAGATTGTAAGATCACAGTGGATTGGCCAAGTGATGAGTATCCCAGAGATCCGAAAACAGGTGCCCCGTCAAATGATGTAATGAAAAAGTATCAGCAAGTGATAACTTACCTGAAAGGGAAAATACCCCCGAAAGAAACAGATTGGGTGAAAATAGATCGAACCACCCAAGAAGCCAGTGAAACAGTACATTCCTATTATGAGCGTCTATTGCAGGTATTTAAACAGTATAGTGGATTTGAGGACATTGGAGACAAGAACATGAGTCAGTTTGTGTATCGGTTTGTTTACGGTCTGAAGCCAGAGATTTGCCAGATGATTAAACAACACATGCTGCGTTGGCAGGGAAAGCCCATAGATGAAATTCTGAAATATGCGAAATATTGTGGAGACGATATTGAGGATAGACACAAGAAATTACAGGAAAAAGTGATGTGGGCACAGGTGAAAATGGCAGAGAAGCAGGGAATTAATTTGGAAAATCCGAGTGAAAATCCAGGAAAAGATTCTGGAACGAATGGTGATACGGGAAATGGTGAAAAATTTAGAGGACGAATGAGTAGAGAAGAAGCTAAAAAGAAATTTCCTTGTCATGGATGCGGAAAATTGGGGCATTGGAAGGACGAATGTAAAAAGATTCGGAATAATAATGGCCCAAATCAAAACTTAAATGCACAGATGCAGAATGACTCACAGCAGGGTGTAAAACCCCAGAGTCAATTACCACTGCCACCTGTTCAGGGTAATGTAAGCAGAGCAAAGCACGGTACAGACATTGGATACCCAGGAGGGAGTGGTAGGAATGATTATATGACATCACAATTTCTTTTGCAGGACAATTACTATGAATTCAACTCATGACGGTGCCTAGGAGAGGGGAAGAAGGAGTGCGTACTTGGCGCATCCTTACAGGTAGATCAGTCTGGTCCATATGTTGAAGGAAATGTGAAAGGTAATGATATTACTTTCCTTTTGGACACTGGTGCTACCAGGTCTACGGTGAGATCAGCAGATATCCCAGACCTTCCTCTCTCTGGTGAAGATATCCAAGTAGTAGGGGTAGCTAATCAAAGAATAAGAATGCCTCTTACAGAACCAATGGAAGTCAAAATAGGAAACTTCAGAGAAATGCACCAATTTGTAGTGTGCGATTCTAGCCCAGTGAATTTATTAGGTAGGGATTTGTTGTGCAAGATGAATTGTACCATTTTCTGCACGCCAGATGGTGTGGCAGTTCAGACACCAGATGAGGACCATGTATATAAAATTATGGTTGCAAAACAAGGTACAGAAATAGACGAAATGTTTTCGTTAATAACAAGAGATGAGTTGCCAGAAGAAATAAAAGGTACAGTAAACCCCATAGTATGGGATTTCACCGGAAAAGAAGTAGGACTTATGGCAAAAATAGATCCAGTTCAAATTACGGTAAAAGAAGGTGCAATTTTCCCAAATACCAGACAGTACAAAATGAGTACAGAAGTAAAAGCAGGAGTCATTGAAGAAATAAATCGAATGGTAGAACAAAACATCCTAAAAGAAGTAATGAGTAGCCCATGTAATTCACCAATCATGGGACTAAAGAAACCTAGTGGAAAATATAGGATTGTTCAGGACCTGTGTAAAATAAACAAGATTGTGGAACCTTGTTGTCCCATAGTACCAAATCCTGCAGTAATTCTATACCAAATCCCTTGGAATGCAGGATGGTTCACAGTAATTGATTTATGTCAAGCATTCTTTTCAATACCATTGCATCCAGACAGCCAGTATCTTTTCTCATTCAAATTCGAAAATAAAGTCTATGTGTGGAATCGTGTTCCTCAGGGGTACACAGAAAGTCCTTCCATCTTCAACCAGATACTGAAAAAGTGCCTGGAAAAACTAGTGATGCCAGGAAGCTCAGTCTTAGTCCAATATATTGACGACTTATTGGTGGCGTCGACCACCAGAGAAGATTGTGTTGTTGACTCCATAGCATTATTAAATCTTTTGGCTGAGGAAGGGCATGAAGTCTCACCTGAAAAGTTACAGTTTTGCAGGACAGCTGTTAAATATCTGGGACATCAAATTGAGAGGGGAAAAAGAAGAATAACCTCTGAAAGAGTAGAATTAATAAAGAGAATGCAAATGCCTGTAACCCAAAGACAAGTGCGAATGTTCCTAGGAATAGTAGGCTACTGTCGACAATGGATACCAAATTTTTCCATGTTAGCTAAGCCCTTAATTAACATGACGAAAAAGAAAGCAAAAGACCCTGTTGAGTGGGAGGATGAAAGTGTAGAAGCTTTTGTAAAATTGAGAAACGCACTTTGTTCAGCACCTGCCCTAGGCATGCCTGATTATAAAAGAGAATTCGCATTATTCTGTCAAGAGAGAGAAAATTGTGCACTTTCTGTCCTAACTCAGAGACATGGACTAGACAGACGTCCTATAGCGTACTTTTCTGCTACATTGGACCCAGTAGCAGCCACGTTGCCAGGATGCTTAAAAGCAGTGGCAGCAACTTGTTTGAGCATTGAACAAAGCGAGTCAATTGTGATGGGACATCCTGTAAAAGTGTATGTTCCACATGCAGTTGTGATTCTGTTGACAAGAACCCGAACTCAGCATCTTACTCCTAGTCGGCTGACTAAATATGAGAGGATAATAATGGGTGCTGAAAATGTGACCATGGTAAGGTGTACAATAATAAATCCAGCAACTTTATTGCCGGACCCATATCATGAAACAAATAAAGATGACGAAGAAGATGAACATGATTGTGTACAAATTACAGAATTATGTACAAAACCACGCCCAGACATAGAGGAACAGCCTCTTAAAAAGCCAGACAGGGAGCTATTTGTCGATGGTTCATATCAAAGACATGAAGATGGTAAACTAACTGCTGCCTATGCGGTATGTGAATTAACTGGAATAGTCGAGGCATCCTATTTACCAGGAGTAAAATCTGCACAAGTAGCTGAATTGATTGCTTTGATAAAAGCTTGCAAAATTGGGAGGAATCAGAGAGTAACTATATTTACAGATAGTCAATATGGTTACGGGGTTGTGCATGATTTTGGCCAACTGTGGATGCAGAGGGATTTCATGACTTCTTCAGGATCCCCCATTAAAAATGGACAATTTGTAAGGGAATTGCTAGAAGAAATACAATCACCAAAAGAATTGGCTGTGGTGAAATGTGCCGCACACCAGTCAGGAGATGACTGGGTGGTAGTCGGCAACAGATATGCAGACCTGGTGGCTCAACATTGTGCCAAAACCAGAACGTCAGTCAATAAGAGGGTGGAAAGAATGGGAATCAGCTGCCAACTTATGCTGTATATGCCACCTGAAACTTGGAATGAGGTGAAGAAATTGCAAGATGAGGTTGATGAAAATGAGAAAAATTTGTGGATCAAAGTGGGTTGCTTCCAAAGAGGAGAAGATGAAGTGTGGATCAGTGTAGATGGCAGACCAGTCATGCCAGACTGTTTACTCTCACAAATGGCCAGAATGCATCATGGAGACACACACATAGGGAGAGATGCAATGATTAGGCTGTTCAGACAAAATTGGTACAATCCCAAATTCAGGGCTGTTGCAGAGAGTCTTTGCCAGAGATGTCTAACTTGCCAAATGCATAATCCAGGCAGGAAAACGATAATTGGGTTTGGAAAGATTGGAAAGGCAGAGGGCCCATTTATAAGACTCCAGTTCGACTTCATACAGTTACCACCATGCAGAGGACTAAAATATGTACTAGTCATAGTGTGTCTGTTTTCAAAGTGGGTGGAGGCTTACCCTACTAGGAGAAATGACAGTATTACAGTTGCAAAACTGTTGTTACGTGAACTCATACCTAGATTTGGTTTCCCAGTGTCTTTGGAATCAGATAGAGGAAAACACTTTAATAGCGAAGTGATCCAGATAATCTGTGAAGCATTTCAAATCAAACAGAAATTGCACTGTGCATATCGCCCAGAGGCTTCTGGAGTGGTTGAACAATTAAATGGCACTATAAAGTCAAGATTGGGAAAAATGTGTGCATCAACATCATTAGAGTGGCCAGACGCATTGCCACTTGTCTTGATGGGACTCAGAAGCATACCTGACAGAACGACAGGATTAAGCCCCCATGAAATAATGATGGGAAGAGCAATGAGACAAACACATGTTCCCACAAACAAATTAGTAAATATATCTGATGATATGGTTCTGGATTATTGCAAAGGATTGGCTGACCTAGTGCGTTCTGTCTCTCATCAGGTTGGAGAAGACGCAGTTTCCAGGCAGCCTGAACTAGAACATGATCTGAATCCTGGTGATTGGGTGGTAGTGAAGAATCACACCAGAGAAACGTGTCTATCACCCAGGTGGAGCAGACCTTGTCAAGTTATATTGACCACCAATACAGAAGTGAAGTGTGCAAGATTTCCTAATTGGATTCACGTAAGCCACACAAAGAGAGTACCAGACCCTGAAGAGGAGAATTCACAGACAACACCAATCACTGAAGAAGCTGAAGGTTGCCCAGCAGAGGAATCTCAGGATCGAAGTTCGAGAGAAGCTGACGGAGAACAACCGAGCACAAGTCAGGATTGGATACCAGTGGTAGAAGTTCCTGAAGTATACCACAGAACAAGAAGTCAAGCGAAATTGGAAGAAATAGAAGAAGATCAGATAGGTGAAGAAGAAGCAGCTCAGGTACAAGAAGAAAAGACAATAAGAGAACCTGAGCAAGGTCAGATAGGGAAAGAAAATTGGACTCAAAACAGTGAAGATTTAATAGACTTCACACAGGAACAGATAGGTTTAGAAGAATCCGGTCAGGCTGCAGAAGTTCACAGTGCAATAAGCCCTGATCAGAAGCAGTTAGATCCAAGAAGAATTCACTAAAGAAAAAGAGGTTGATACAAATGAACATAAAGAAATAAAAAAGGAACAAGGTCAACATCTTGAAAGACATTGTGGAGCTACTGAAGAAAAACAAATTAGACCTGAAAAGAAGCAAACAAGAAACACAGTAATTGAAGAAAACGAAGCAGTATTAAATAGTGAAATTAACGAGATCCCTGAAGACGAAAACAAAGAAACAGTGCCAACAAAGAAAACAAGAAAAGGAGATCATTGGCCAAGTGTCATTAAAAGAGTAAAGTACCACATAACAACCAGAAGTGAAGATCCAGAACAAGTACCTGAAGTGACAAGTCAAACTGAACAAGAGAAAAAGTCAGGAAAAAGAAAAAGTAAAAGACTGAGACTTGTGAACAACAAATTCAAGGGTCCTGACTGGACTTATATTATTTGAAGATTTTGAAAGCTCAGAGTCAAGTGACAGTGGTGGCGAAGGAACAAGTGCAGAACTAACATACGAAGAAGAAACAAGACCACCCTGACTAAACAAAAGAATCCTCTAAAGAAAAGAAGAAGAGATAAGAAGAGCAATCTTCCTTGTCGAAAAATGCCTGACGATAGAGTTACTGGGAGACCAAAACGAAATTGTTGTAGGAGATGCTGTGCAATCTGCATATGTAGTCTAGTATTGGTGCTTATAGTATGGTTAGTCCCGATTGTAGCAATTCCTCACCTTATGATAATAGAGAAGAAGATTAATAATGAAACTAAAGGGAGGACAGCAAACATGAAGGGCAATAGAGTAGAATTAATGGCAGAAGATGAGGCAGAAATTCATCATGAAATAGCTGATAACGACACTAGTTTAAATGTTTTCACAAAGTTATTGTTTCAGTATGTAGACACAATGGAAGTTAGTAATTGTTATGTCTGTATGAAGTTACCTGAATCAGTAGCGGAAGGATTAACATACCATCATTTACCACTGACATATGGCATCTCATGTAGTGTATTAACAAGTTTATTTTATAGAACAGGTAGGCTACAGTATTATTATTCAAACCTAGATGTGATATTTTCTGAGGTTCCGATTCGCAAGAGTATGAACCCAGTGCTTAGTAGTCAAGACGCACAGTTTATGGGAGAGTTTTTCTTAACAATGAAATCGATAGACATAACACATGCACATAGACACAATCTAACATGTTCTTTACTAGAAGAAGAAAAGATATGTTTGAATTTAGTAGAAGATAGAAGACATGATTTTCAAAAGAAAGCTTCAGAGCATAAGGCTCAGTTGCCACCTTGGGCGGAGAAAGAAGGGAGTTATACACCTGGTAAAGCTCAAGTTGCAATGGCACTGGATTTCGTAAAGACAGGGAAAATTTGTCTTCATAGGTTAAAGACTGATTATAACAATGTTTTCATCGGTACCAGTGAATGTGAACACAATTTTTTAATTCTTGGAGGTTGGGGACTCAAAGGAGGAACAGATTCAGTTTTTCCTGGAATTTAGTATGTATGCGGAAATAAGGCTTACTTTAGGCTTCCTGCACGGTGGTATGGAAGTTGTTATTTTGGAATCGTTTTTCCAAAGATATACCACGTAAAAAGAAACACTGGAAGCAATGAAAACAATAATGAATTAATACGTAGTAAAAGAGTTAGTTTTTCAGAAATTGTAGGTGATATATTTGGTGCATTGATACCTTCAGTGGGAATAATTCTGAACTCAAGGAAAATATGTAAATTGTCTACAGTAGTTGATCGTTTATCAACGGATACTGCTGGAGGTTTTCTAATGATTAATGCGGAGATGGTTGCGATTAGATCTATGGTGATGCAAAATCGACTTGCTCTTGACATTCTATTGGCAAAAGAGGGAGGAGTCTGTAAATTATTGAAGACGAAACATTGTTGCACTTATATTCCTGATAAGAGTGCAGAAATTGGAACGTATATTCAGAACATAACTAAACTTGAGAAAGAACTTAAACCACTGGAAGTTGATAGTGTATGGGAAAGATTGACAAATAGTATTTCGTCAATTGGAACCTGGTTTGCTAATATAGGGAAAGGACTTATAGGTCAAATATTAGTACCCCTAGCAGGGATAGCAATAATAATATTGGCAATAACAATATGGTGTAAATGCTGTAGAAAGAATGGAACATATAAAGTGACAGGAAAAGGAAAGAAGAGAAAACTAGATGAAATAGAACTTGAAGAATGGAGAAGTGATTTATACAAAAAGTTGAAAGGGGATGTGAAAAACAGAAAATGTAAAAATGAGAATGAAACGAATTGCTAGAAGTTGGCATCTGATTGAGGGTAGTGTTTTTGATGGCTCAGAAACGCCATCAGAGAGGGATTGATGGAGCAAGGTTTCAAAAATGAAACTTGCTTGTACGCAATCCTCCTCATAGTATTAACTTATTAAACTTGTATTGTCAAAACTAACCTTTGCATTCACAAACACAAGAGGGACAGAAGCTTGCCTATGTGTTTTACTAATGAATAACGCTTGTCTGTAATCCAAAATGTCCGCTAAAGCGCGGGAACTTCATTGAGCATGTCGCAACCTGATCACATGGTGTGACGTCTTTCTTTGCTTGGTGGGAAACTTCTGCTTCTGAGCAGTGTGCACTAAAATGGCCGCTAAATGTTTTCACATGCTTCAGCTTGCTCTCATGTCATTATTAAATTGTCGTTTTCTTAATGCTACTAATGCAGGATAGTATTATAATTAATTGGGAATAGAGTAGGGAAAGTGGGCATACAGTGAAACATTTTATTTGTGATTTTAATATTTTCTTCTTGCACTTTTAGTAATTCGTAAACTTGGTTCTGCGCATGTGTCCTGTGTGCCTGCCAAGTGAAGTCAACTTGGACGTCTCCAAAGGCCATGACCCATTGGCCGAAGATGTTGTACTTTATGTTTCCTGTGGACAAATTGATACTTTTCCCCTGTAAAATGTATAACATTTGTCGTGAGACGGGTGGGAAATAAAGCGAATGTATTAATTTGAAGGGGTGGGAACGTAAAGACAATAGGCTTTACAATTTAGGCCAAAATCAACATGGTGCGAGAATCCACCCCCTGTCCCTGTCCAATCAGAGGTAGTGGTCCCATATTTTAGCAACATTAAGGGGAGGTACATGTGCGTAGAAGGGTATAATAGAATATAGCATTAGTTAATTAGTCAGAGCATGCTTTCACGAAGAACAGGCGTCCATGCTGCGAGAGAGCTCTTAGCTCCAGACTGCCATGCTGATCAGTTGCTGACTGAATCCCTGTCCAGGAGAGGTCCTGAGGAGGGGGCGGCGGAGTCCATTAGAAGGAAGGCACGGGAGAATCGAGAGAAGTCGAGTATCAGAGAGGGGAACGGCGCAGGCGTCATTGTAGAGAGGTCACCGGTCCTGTCCTGATCCTGGAAGAAGTCTTTGCTCTTCATCCTTCCTGGGTCCTATCCTTTCCAACTCCTTGGCCAAGGGGCTTGGTTCTCGCATTTAGGTAACTATACTGCAACCTTTAGTTGCGCTGCTGTCTCTATTTTCTCCTCTTCCTTAAACACCGTCATTGATTAGCAAAATCATTTCTATGCTTTTTCTTGGGTATTTCAATCAAGTACCGTGTTTTCTGTATTTTCACTCTGCTAAAACTTTAGATAAACATTTTAAAACTTCCTGACTCAGTGGTTATTTCAGGATTATGTACTATAATGAATGTCACTCATTTTAAACTTCCCAATTAGCAAAGGATCCATTGGTGAGTTATTACTCTTCAATCAGAAGGTAATTGGTAGCAGGGACTTTGATAAAAGAGTACATCTGACACCCAGCGTAAGTATTAGTGTAGTGTGAATGTATGGGCCCAAGTGAGTATATGGTGTATGAATGTTGTTGGCTAATATTACGCTGGATCACCGCCTTTGGATAATCCCTCACCACCATAGGTTGTATCCTTGTTTTAGATACTTTGTCACTTACCATGCATTCTTGACATTCTCAAATCTTTCTCTCCACCTGAATGTCAAGACCAGACTACCAAAAATAAAGCCTAATTCTTTCTTTGGTCTTACATATGCCCCAGTGTCCTTGGTGTTCCTCCCATGTATATTAGAGATGATCTTTTACATTTGGCACAAGACTTGTAACTCTTCATAATAGGCCTTGCTGAACTGATAACTACTCTTTAATATTCCAATATTTCACACTTTCCGTTCCCACTCCTTTTTTTGAACTCCAACCATACTCGATCAAATTCATAACCTCAATCAGACACTCATAAGCATTAACTAATGTTTTCCAGTTTTCTTCACTTACTGTTCAATCCGTGACTTGACCCACTTTGTAATCATCAAGATCCCATGCAGCTTTTTCTATGTTTTCATCCTGAGAATCCGTCGTTGTTAGAAATGGGGATCTCTAGTTGGCAGTAGCTTGCACCCTGTCCAAGTAGGGACCCTTCCTTCTAGTCAGGGTAAGGGAGTTACACACCCAAGATAACCCCTGTTCACCCCCTTGGTAGCTTGGCATGAGCAGTCAGGCTTATCTCAGAGGCAATTTGTAAATATTTGTACATAACACACACAGTAACACAGTAAAAACACTACATAAGGACACCACACCACTTTAGAAAAATAACAATTTATCTAAACCTAAAAAAAGGCCAAAACGACAGAGATCCAACATGCAATACTCAAAATATCACTTTTAAAAGGTTTAATCAATTCTGTACATAGAACTTTATGGATGCTTTGATTTTAGCACTAAGCACATTTGATGGGTCAAAATTCAAGACGAAAAATGGCTGCAAAGGAGAAAAGCATCAGAAAACACAACCATGCTTTAGTTCTTGAGTCCCAGGAGAATGGAGGCGTTTGTTCTGCTGCACGCAGGAGAAGTGTTGCGTCGATTCCTTACTGCGAGGAGAAGCAATGCGTTGATTTCCGGGACAACTCTTTTCCGCAGGGCGATGTGTTGGAAATTTGGCGCACAGGTGTGATGCATGGAAATCCAGGCACGCTGGGGTTGGTGCAGTGGCAATGCAGGCGCTGCATTGCTTCTTTCAGCTGCAGACCGGTGATGCGTCAAGTCTTTCAGCCGCACCGCAGGGCCTGCATCTGAGTCGGAGCTAGTGTCTCGAAAATTGAAGACACGGGGCTCTGGACTCTGGCTGTGGCGGTTTTTCGGGCCGTGAACTGGCACTGTGTCGAAACTTTTTTTTCTTCCAGCCTTACTGCGCCAGTGCATTGGTTTTTCAACCGCATGACAAGCTTGTGGTGGGTAAAACAGCGTTGGAAAGGCGATGCGTGGATTTTCAAAGCTTTAAGCAGCAGAACCACCTCCAAGAGCCCAGAACTGGAATTGGCACCACTTGGCAGGTCAGAACTCCCAGCAGTGGAGTTCAGGAGGGCTGCAGATGTAGTCTTTGATGGCCATGAGACTTCCAACAGGAGGCAAGCACAGACAAGCCCTTGGAGAACCTTGGAAAAGCAGGATGCAGGAAAGCAAAGTCCAGTTCTTTCACTGCCCACAGACAGAAGCAGAGACTGCAGGCCAACCCAGCAAAGCAACACACCGCAAAGGAGCAGTACTCCTACTGACAGCTCTTCTTGTCAGCAGAGTCCTCAATCCAGAAGTGTTCTAAAGATGTGGGGTTATGGGTCCAATACTTATATCCCTTTTGGCCTTTGAAGTAGGCATACTTCAAAGGATAGTCTTTGTAGTGCACAGATCCTGCCTTGCCCTGGCTCCAGACACACTACGGGGGGTTTGGAGGGGTGGCGACAGCATTGTGAGAGGACAGGCACAGCTCTATTCATGTGTCAGTGACAACTCTTTCCCACCACTCTAGCTCAGGAAGGTGCATCAGACTGATGATGGGCAATCAGAATATGCAGGGCACACCTCGGCTCCCTTTGTGCATTAAATCTAGACAGTCACACAAACAGCCCAACTGTCAGTCTAAACCAGACGTGGATTCCACAGGCATGCAGAGGCACAGGATGGTAAAGGAAGAAAAAATGCCCATTTTCTAAAAGTGGCATTTTCAACCACACAATTTTAAAACTACCTTCACAGAAAGATGTGCTTTTAAATCATGAGTTCAGGGAACCCAAACTCCAAATCTCTATCTCTTCCCAACTGAAAGTTACACTTGTGAGTTGTTACAAGGCAGCTCCAATGATAAACTATGGGAGCGATAGTCCTTGCAATAGTGAAAAACGAAATTAGCAGTATATCACGATCCGGACATGTAAAACACACCAGTACATGTCCTACCTTTCGCATACACTGCACCCTGCCAATGGGCTTCCTTGGGCCTACCATAGGGGTGTCTTACATGTAGTAAAAGGGGAGGTTTGGGCTTGGCAAGTGGATGCACTTGCCAGGTCGACATGGCAGTTTAAAATTGCACACACAGACACTGCAGTGGCAGGCCTGAGACATTTTTGCAGGGCTACTTGTGTGGGTGTCACAATCAGTGCTGCAGGCCCATTAGTAACATTTGATTTACAGGCCCTTGGCACACACAGTGCACTTTTCTAGGGACTTACCAGTAAATCAAATATGCCAATCATGGCTAACCAATCACAATCACCATTTACACGAGACAGCATATGCGCTTTAGCACTGCTAAAGTGCCCAGAGTCCTAGAGCCAACAAAAACAGGTCAGAAAAAAATAGGAGTGAGAAGGCAAAAACATTTTAAGCTAACCCTGCAAACAGGGCCAGGTCCAACAGTCACTATGTGCAAAAGATAATCTGCAAAACAATTTTCAGCTCTTGAAAGGTATGCAACTCTGAAATTATACTTCTGTAGTGCTATGACCCACCTACAAATTCTACTAGATATTGCATCTAATCCTTTTTCCCCAAATACATCCTTCAAAGGTTTATGATCTGTTTTTTACCACAAAATCCATACCCCACAGGAATTTCTTTTGTTTCTTTATGGCCCAATAAATGCATACAGCTTCTCTCTCTATTACGTGTGCCTGTATTCAGGACCAACCAATCGCCTAGAGATAAACATGATAGTTCTTTCATTATCACCATGTCCTTGTTACAACACTGCACTTTTTTTAAAAAAATTTTTAAAGATTTTTATTGAAAATGAAACAAACAATATCAGGATACACAAAAAGAAAAAATAAACAGAAATTTAGAAAACCCATAATACATAAGCACAACCCCCGTCAGACGAAAACACAGATTGTAGCCTTGCAAATGATGAGATGTACAGCAAAGCCATTTGGCAACGAATTAAGGGGGTGTACAGAACAACAATAAGATCCAGAAACATGACAAAATGAAACAAAATTCGCAAAAATAGACATACCCAATGAATGATACATACTCTCGCTCACTGTAGGAGAACTGAAGTTCACGCATAATCCCAGGTAGGTACCCAGGAAAGACAAGGCGCGGCGGTTGTGGCCCGGGTAGAAGACCGAGCCGGCCACACAACTAGACCGCCCTGAAGAGGGGCAACAGCCCACGGGAGGCACAAGGAGATCAAATCATGCACCAGGTATTTACGGAATAGGGGTGGGGGAGGGAACGAACAGTCTGTGATGCAGGAAGTGCGCGTTGGAGATAGGTACGGTATATGCACCAAATGTCGCAAGGCCTAGAGGTAGGAGGCTGGAGTGAAGCATATATGTCAGATTGAGTATTGCAATATAGCATGCTTCGCTGCCAGGCCAATTTAGTCGGGCGAGCCTTCGCCCCCCAGAGTGTGGCAATCTCCCGCTTGGCGAGAAGAAGGGCAAGCGCAACAAATCGCCTGTAACACAGTTTAATCCGCTTGACCAGGCCTAACAATCCCAACTCCGGGGTGGGTACCAACGGTGTGTCTATGATGCGTGATAGCTCAGCAAAGAAATCCTGCCAATATGGAAGAATGTGGGGACAGGACCAGGACATGTGAGCAAAGTCGGCATTCAGAGCATTACACTTTGGGTAGTTCGCCGACCTAGATGAATCAAATTTAGACAGTTGGAGTGGGGTAAGATAAACCCGGTGAATAAATTTAAAATGAAGCAGTTTATGCCTGTGATTGGGAGACACCCTGTGGGTTTGTTCTAAACAGTAGGCCCAATCCTTGTCGTGCAGCGGGTGTCCAAGGTCCGCTTGCCAGCGTTGCCGGACACCAGCATCCCGCCCCCCTCTAAGTGTCATAACTGCCTTATAGAGTTTTGTGACCAAATGTGAGCCCGTGTCGTCTGATATAAGAAGAGTGAGTGGGGGAAAGTCTTCGTATGGAGCAGGAAAGGTGGAGAAGGTGGTGCGCAGCGTGCCCTGGAGTCGGGTCAAGTTAAGAGAGTCTACCCCAGTGAGCCCGGGAAGCTGTGCCAACTCGGTTAGCCCCCGCGCCCGGCCGCCGGAAAAAGGGACTCAAAAGTGTCAAGCCCTAACTTGCCGAAGGTGACCAGCACCCCTCTATCCGTGGCAAGCGGTAAAAAGGGATTATTTGCGATTTGGAGTGCAGGTGAGTAAAGAGGGCCAGACCCATACAATCTGTTCAACTTACGCCAAGCCCAACACGTGGTGGCCAGGGGCTTTATGTCGTGTGGATTCAGAGGGACCCCTTTCGGGAGCAGTGATGCCAGAGGGGTCGGGGCAGCCAGCTCCCGGTCCGTTTTCGTATAAGGTATCCTGGCATCAGGATGAAACCAGTGGTGCGCATATTGCGCTTGGGCCACCAAAAAGTACAGTTGGAAATCCGGTACTGTGAACCCCCCCCCGTGCATACGGAAGGGTGAGGGTGTCCCAGCCCAGATCAGTCGAATAAGAAGGCTGCGCAGACGAGTAAAAAACGCATTGGTGAGTGGAATGGGAATGGTGCGAAAGAAATACAGGAAACGAGGGAGCACCTTCATCTTTATGAGGGCGATACGGCCGGCCATGGAGAGAGGTAGCTGTATCCATCGCTCGATTTGCAACGAGAGCTGCTCAATGGCAGGTCCGTAGTTCAATTGAACGACCTGAGCCTTTTCTCTATGTAGGTGCACCCCGAGGTATTTAGTGGTCTCCCGATCCACGCGCAAGGGGTATTCCGTGACGTCTGTCGCCGCAGCATCCGTAATGGGAAACAGAACAGATTTCCCCAATTAATCTTAAGGCCTGAAACCAAGCCGAAACGTTCGATCTCATCCATGAGCGGCTGAAGATTGGATTGGGGATGGCGCACAAAGAGCAGGACGTCGTCCGCATAGAGAGACATCAACAGCGGACCGGAAGGGAATTGCAAGCCACGGAACAGGTGCTGTTCCTGAAGATGACGGACCAAAGGGTCCATTGCGATAATAAACAGGATCGGGGACAGTGGACAGCCCTGACGTGTGCCACGCGTGATGGGGATAGGAGGGGAGAGAGACCTGTTGACCCGCAATCGGGCTGAAGGGGATGAGTAGAGAAGAGCGATCAAAGCAAGGAAGTTAGGAGGAAGGCCTAGTTTACGGAGCGAAGCCATCAGAAAGGGCCATTCGAGAGAGTCGAAGGCCTTCTCTGCGTCCAATAGCGCGACCGCGGCTGGCGTTGTGGGCTCAATGCGATTGATGACTGAGAAGACCGTACGGAGGTTTAGAGCGGTGGAGCGATGTGGCACAAGCCGGCTTGCACCGGAGATAAAATTTGGTCGAGTAAAAGGGAGAGACGCGAGGAAAGCATTTTTGCAAGAATTTTATTATCAAAGTTGATCAGGGAAATGGGTCGGTAAGATGAGCAATGCGTAGGGTCCTTTCCCGGTTTTAATAACAAAGATATAGCCGCTTCGCGCATGGTAGGAGGGAGGACGCCAGACTCCAGTGCTTCTGCAAACACCTCCAAGAGGTGAGGCGTCAGGGTTTCTTTGTAAGCCTTGTAGAACGCTCCATTAAGCCCATCAAGGCCA
This sequence comes from Calotriton arnoldi, assembly GCA_963921515.1. NCBI lineage: Eukaryota > Metazoa > Chordata > Amphibia > Caudata > Salamandridae > Calotriton > Calotriton arnoldi. Next base: position 547,224 of record CAWUFW010002228.1, read on the forward strand.
GGGGCTTTAGAGCCCGAGAGTTCGTCGATAGCCAGGGAGATTTCATCGACCGTAAACGGATGTGCCAGGAACTCGGCCTGGCCTTTAGTTAGCCGGACCATGGCCACCTCCTCCAAATAGGAAAGGTGTTGTGAAAAATTAGCAGGCAAAGTGGTAGAGTAGAGGGAACGATAGTACGCCACCAGCTCCGCCACAATGTCCTGATCCGAAGTAGCAGTAGTCCCGTCATCGCGCACGAGGGAAGTGATGTGCCCAGCCCCTCTAGGGGGGCCCACCAGACATGCCAGTGTCCTGCCGGGGCGCTCACCCTCTCCATATTGTCTCGCCAGATGATGTTTACCTAGGAGAGTGGCCTCCCTGTCAGCCTGGTATTGGAATTCTAACAACAGTGCGTTACGTTGGGCCTGCACTTGCGGATCGGGGGAAGACTCATCTAGGACAGCCAGAGCAGCCTCCACCCTAGCCAGGCTGCCGCGCAGAGACCGTAGTACCCCGGCCTGCTTAGAGATGATGACCCCCCGTATGAACGCTTTGAAGGCATCCCACAGGGTAGCATAGTGCGCTACCGACCCAATGTTCAGGGCAAAGTACTCCGTGATAGCTTCTTGGACCTCCGCTCGGAAAACCTCGTCCAGAAGAGCGGAGGTCGGGAAGGACCATCTGCGCTCCCACCCCGCCGAGTGAGGAACCACCAGCCGTGCCAACAGGGGGGAGTGATCGGACAAAGTGCGGGGTAACACAGTTACCCCTTCAACCCAGCGGCACCCGGTCGCGGAGGCGAAAAGATAGTCAATGCGAGTAAGCGTGGCGTGGGGGGCCGAGTAGAAGGTGTAACCGGGGGTTGACGTATGATGTTGGCGCCATATATCGCGCAACTCCAAAGAGCAAAGCAAATCAGAGAGCACCACAAGGGAACGAGCCTTCGGGTTAGCCCGTGGATTAGAAGAGTCGAGGGTACTGTCCACCCAGAGATTGAAGTCCCCACCCAGATAAAGGACGTCGTAGTCATGGCGGTGAAGCAGAGTATGGAGGCGGGCGAAAAAGTCCGGGTCATCGGTATTGGGGGCATAGACGTTTAAAAAAGTATTGTTTGACCCAATAGTGTGCCCTTGACCAGCAGGTAGCGCCCTGGGGATCCTCTTCCCTGTGGTGCAGAGTAAAAGGAAGAGAGTTGTGTATTAACGTGCACACCCCCGTGAGTAGGTACTGTAATTTGAGAAAAACCTGTGAGGGCCCCAGGAGGAGGCGAAAGGAGAGGAGCCGCGGGGAGGGAGGTGGGTTTCCTGCAAAAGGCCACCTGAACTGCATGGCGCTTCAAATAGGCTAACACCAGTTTACACTTCCTCGGGTTATTTAGCCCCAGACGTTCCAGGTGAGCAGGTTAATGGACACTGAAGGGGCGACCGCCATGTTGCAAGGAAAAGGGGGTAAGATACATTTCTCCTAGGTCACAGAGAGTCGGGTATAACGGAAAACCAAACAAAATAAAACAATAAAATAAAAACACAAAACATCCTGAACAATCATACAAAAACCCCACCCCCAACACCCTCCCACCACCCACACCTGAGCCCGAAGGCTCCGAGAATCGGATCCCACCCCCCACAAACCCACACCCACAAATCAACAACAACCCCCCCAATACAATTATGCGGAGTCATCCCGGGGGGGAGGCAACGCCTCGGACAGCCGATGCCCACATTAAGAAACAGTAAAGAGAACGATAAATGCAAACAGAGCCGCAATAGCAGCCCCGATAATGAGATAATGAACAGTTGAGGCAACAGTGAGTCCACCAAATAACAAGGCAAACCTAGGTGCGGTGAACAAGAGCAGGCCCGCACCCCTCCAAGCTAAACAAGCCCAATAATATCAAAAGGAAGTGGATGGCCACAGAGATCAAACAACAGAGTGCCAACGGGGTACATGGTGTCTAGCCAAAAGCATCGCAGGAAGCAGAGGATCTTCAAATACCCGACAACCCCCCCAACAGAGTTCAATCAGATGTGAACAGTTCGGCACTGGGTGCCAGGTTATTGTCCGGAGAGGAATGACGCGAGGAACGAGCCGGGCTGCGTCGTGACTCACTCACCCGCTGCTTGCAGAAGGCCAGGACATCAGGGGCGTTCTCAAAGAATCAAGGCTTACCGTCCACCAGCACCCTGAGACGTGCGGGATAAAGCATCGCTACTTGAGATCCAGGGCACCAAGCTGTCGTTTTGCTTCGGTGAACTTCCGCCGGGCCTCCTGCACAATCTGCGTGTGATCCGGGTAGAATGAGAGGACCGACCCCTGATACTTCACTGGGGCAGCCTCCCGCGCCAGGCGGAGAATGGTGTCCCTGTCTCTGTAGTTAAGTAACCGCACCACAATGGGACGCGGCAGGTGCCCAGGCGTCGGGCGAGGCCCCAGGGAACGGTGCGCCCTCTCCACGACAAACGTGGCGGAAGGGTGCTCAGTCCCAAAAAGTTCCTTTAACAGCCCCTCGACAAAGGGTTCCGGTTGGCCCATGTTGGTGGTTTCCGCCAGGCCCGCAATGCGGACGTTGTTCCGTCAAGACCGGGCCTCCAGATCCTCGTTTTTTATTGCGACGGCCTTCAACAGATGTTCTGCGCGCTCCAGTCTACGCGCCACCTCCCGATGGTGGTCCTCCTGGTCTGAAATTCTCTGCTCTGCTTCGCCAAGGGGAGTGTGGTGGCCGTCGATGCGTTCCCCTATCCTGTCCAGGCGAGAGGTGAGAGTGTCGAGGCGGTCATCAATGCCCCGGAAGCCGGCCCTGAGTTCTGCCAAAATGGCCGCCATTCCCTCTCCAGGGGGCTGGCGGTCTGCCGTGCCCGAGGCCTCCGAGCGGTCCAGGGAGCACGAGGTCCGGCCCGAGTCGGCCTGCCGGTCAAATGTGAGCCTCCGCTGTTTGGGGTCCCCACGCCCCATCACCCCAACAGTGCGGACCACTCGCACAGGGCTGCCCACAGCCCCACCGGTTGAAGCGGCGGCGGCGGCTGGGAGTGTTGGCCGGTCGAGAAGGGCCCCGGTCCAGGCTCAGCCCCCACTCTCTCGTCCCCACTCACCAGGTGGCAGGGTTGGCTACTGTCGATGGGCCACAAGCGCCTGAGCAGGCAATGGAGGGCAAGGCCGGGGCGCCTCAGTAAGGTGGGAGCCTCTAGGCGGGAGATCAGGCCAGCGTCGGTCGTATCTACGGGGCCGCCCACAGCCCCACGCAGTGAAACGGCGGTGCGTGGCCGGAAGTAGTGGCCGGCCGAGAAGGGCCTCGATCCGGGCCCGGCCCCCACTCCTTCGGCCTCCCCCACCGGGTGTCTGCGATAGTTGCTACCGGCGGGCCACCAATATCCGATTGTGCGGTGAAGAGCAGGGCAATGCAACTGGAGCCTCCGGGAATCAGCCCCGCACTGGTCGCATGCACCGGGCCGCTCACAGTCCCCCGGGTTGGTGCCGCGGTGCGTGGCCGGGAGCGCCGGCCGGCCGAGAGATGTTTCAGTCCAGGCCCAGCCCCCGCTCCCGCGGCCTCACTCACCGGGCGTTAAGGAGGCTGCCTCCGAGGAACCGCAGGCGTCCGTCCACGCGGCGGAAAGCAGGATCAGGGCACCTCCGCTGAACTGGAGACCACGGTCCCCGAGAGTGGCAGCGGCCGCGGCCCCCCGTCACCCAGGGCGCCGCGCAGGGTCGGGAAGAATCGTAGGCCGCACTCCGCCGTCAGCCGACCAGCGGAGCGGGAGGCAGCACCACTGCGCCCGCGCCGCACACAGCGCTCAACTCGCTCCCCGCAGGCTCAGACCGCACTCCGATGTATTGGAAGCGGTGAAGGTGGACCCAACACGCGATTACTGGGCGCGTGTGTGCATCGGCGGCTGGAGCTTCAAGTCCGCGCGGCCATGTTGGTCGACGGCTCGGCCACGCCCCCCACAACTCTGCACTTAACCCTTTTGAACTTGCATCTCTTACAAGTACAGACTTTTCTGAAGTGTCAAAATTCTGTAATGACGGATGGGGCACCAGATAATGCATTCTTTATACCTTTAAAAAAAAAATTAAAACTTTATTCAAGTATAACAACATTCCACATACAGACAGAAATCCAAGCATGTACATCACATGACTACAATTGTGTACAGAATACTCCTTCATCACAGTAATTTCACACAGTATGATATTTACATACGTTAATCCAGGACTGACCGAGAACTCAGTCAACAGGAGGGGCATCCGGGGGATTTGCACCGTGTGATGTTCGCAAATAAGCAGTGAGGGGGGCCCAAAAGTCCTTAGGCCTTGAAGGTAGCGGGAGGTCTTCAGCATAATAGGATAACTGATCTCTACAGTATGTGACATCCTCCAACCCCTGTTGTAATTTGGGGGCACTTCTACCATCCCAGTACTGAGCCACTTTTCATTTTGCTAACAGAAGAGCGATGGACACCAGCCTTCGATTCTGCAGCTTTAACTGTCCCGCAAGGCCCAACAGACACAGCTGTGGTACATCTCACCGGTTCCAGTACAATATCAGACAAGGCTTTTGTGACCTTCTCCCAGAAAACGTGCACTCGCTCACAAAACCACGCCAAGTGCATAAAATCCCCGTCTTGCATTTTGCATTGTTTACAGTTAGCCGATTCTCTCAGCCCATACCTGTGTACCTGCTTAGGTGTATAATACAACTGTTGTAAATACTTAAAATGAATGATACACAGATTGCAGTTAGCTGTTAATAGTCTTGTTAAAGTGCAGCATTAGCCCCAATCCTTTCTTGTAATGGTGTGTCAAGTACCTCATTCCATCTCTCCATACTCCTGCTGTGTTGTGGTGCAGTGTCTGCTTGCATTGCAATATATAATCGAGTAACCAATTTTATATGGGAGTGACCTGCCAGCATAGTCTGTAGCAGCTTCAATGTCAGCGGCTCGGAAGGATGCAATGTATTTAAAGTTTTAAGAGCCTCTCTCAGTCTATAATATGTGAATACTAACAGCGGGGAACTGGGCTTACGTGCCTGAATCTCCTCCAGGGTAATAAATGTTCCTTCTGGGTATGCATCGCCCATCGTGACTATTCCTACATGTGCCAGGAGTTGGAGCGCTTTAGGTTCCTGCGCTATTGAGATGCCAGGGTGTCACGCCAATGGCAGTGCCAGGACATACAGTGGCAGCTTCCCCGCTTGCCCCGCTAACGTCCGCCACGCCTGAATTGCGCAATCTATCATGCACATTTCTCGCCAGGGACATACTGACTGTGTCCGGGGCAGCATAGCAATCAGTGGTTCCGGATATGCCTCATCCACCTCCGCGTGTGGCAATAAAGGCGGAGGAAAGTACCAGTAGTGCGCAAAATGCGCATGTGCACATATGTAATAAAGGTAGAGATCAGGAGCCCCAAACCCCCCTTGTGAATATGGCCTGGTGAGCACCTCCCATCGACAGCGAGGCTGTTTACCCGCCCAAATCATTCTAATTGGAGCGGAGCACAGTTTCGTAAAGGATGCCCGAGTCAGGCGGATGGGGACATTAGTGAATAAATAAAGAAATCTCGGGAGCACTATCATTTTTAAAACAGCCACTCTATCCGCCAGCGACAAGGGAAGTCTAATCCATTTCTCCACTTGTTCCTCCACCTGCCCTAACGCATGACCAAACTTTTCTCTGAGAACAATCTCCGGGTCGTTGTGAATCCATACCCCCAAGTATTTGACCGGCTCCACTGTCCATTCTAGCGGAAAGTCCAGCTCAAAGGGCCGCACACTAGGTGTTCAGGGAAAAATAGTTGATTTATCCCAGTTATTCCTGAGACCCGAGAGGTGTTCATAGGTAATATATTCCCTTATCAGACCGTTTAACTGCTCTTCAGGGTTGCTGACATATAACACCATATCGTCCGCATACAGCGACATAGCAATAGGGAGCTGCCGAAATCTCAGCGCTGCATCCGCATGCCTCTACCTCACCTAAATGCTAACGGCTCCATCACAATTGCGAAAAAGCAATGGGGAGAGCGGGCATCCCTGTCGTGTAGCCCTGCAGATCGGCATGAGTGTGGAATGACAGTTATTGACATGAACTCTGGCAACTGGGGCAGTATATAACAATTCTATCCATTGTATAAATGTATGCGGCATCCCCATGTGCCGTAATACAAACATAAACCCCCACTTAATAGAATCAAATACTTTGGCAGAATCAAGCAACACCGCCGCTGCCTTAGTATCCGGGTCAAGTTGATGCACCACTGCAAAGAGCGTACGCAAATTGTGTGGTGGAATGAGACGGGACAAATCCTGATTGGTCATGAAGAACCAGTGCTGGTAACAAGGGACGCAGCCTGGAGGCTATAATTTTCGCTATGATTTTCGTATCTATATTCAAAAGGGTCAAAGGGCGATATGACTCACACCGAGCAGGATGTTTGCCTGGTTTCAGTAGGGTAATAATTAATGCTTCACGCAGCGTTGGAGGGAGCAGTTTATTTTCATAGGCTTCGACATTCATTTTATGTAGATGTGGAGCCAGCAATTCTGAGTAAGTTTTATAATGTTCACTAGGCAGGCCGTCGCTGCCAGAAGCCTTACCCCCAGGGAGCGCTTGTATAGCCTCCTTCACCTCCTCAACCATGAATGGTTGCAGAGGGAATTCTCTTTGCCCCAGGGAAAGCCAAGCGAGCGCTATTTCCTCCAAAAAGGCATGAATCTCTTCCCCAGTGGCTGCCTTTCTCGGACCATATAGCTCGGAATAGTATTCCACAAATTGGTTAAGTATGTCAGCCGTGCTATGGCTTTTCGTGCCATCCTGGCGTTCCAGCTCTGTAACAAACTCCTGCACCCGTGCCTGGACAAGTGCTTAATTTTTTGATGCGCAGTTTCATTATATTCCGTAATCTGCTCCCTAATCTCTGCTAGAGTTTCAGCTTTGTGGGTTTCCTCGTAGTACCTTCCAATCTTTCTAATGTTATCTCTATTGCGTGCATTCAGGACCGTAAGTCCCTCAGCACCCCTGCAAGCAACCCAATGCATGCCCCCCGAATCGTTGCCTTAAAGGCTTCCCAGAGCATGCCTGCCTCTTCCACTGTGCCCTCATTTTCCAGGAAAAAATTAACAATGGCCTGCCGCACCCCCTCCCTAAAAACTGGATCCAACAGCGACGTTGCCTGGAGCTGCCACTGAAAAGGTTGGGTGTGTTGTGTAGGAATGCTCAAATCTAATATCACAGGCGAGTGATCCGAGAGAGTACGTGGAAGGTGCGCAACCCTCCTTACCCAGGATGCCGCCGACCTGGAGACCAGCCAGTAGTCCAGTCTGGACCATGATTTATGTACAGATGATATGTGCATACCCTCCCGCGCCAGCGGATTGCGTGCCATCCAAATATCAATGAGCTTATGAGTATGCATGATGTCATGTATAACTTGCGCTGCCTGTTTCCCCTGCCATTCAGTCACCGCACTACGATCCATACTAGGATCTAAGTAAGTGTTCAGATTCCCCCCCCCACATAACTATTTCTGGTTGTAGGGCGTACAGTTTACTCTCCAATCTTCGGTAAAACTCTGGGTCATCAACAATTGGCCCATATGTCGCAATAACAGTAAGGTTCGTACCACAAAGGTTCCCCTGTATGAGTGTAAGCCGGCCCATGTCATCCGATTCTGTGTGAGTGAGCGTAAAGGGAGTACCCCTTTTCACTAAAATAATTACCCCCCTGGCATACGAGGAGTATGAGGATGCCGCTTTTACCACTGCCCATTTTGCTCCCACCTTTTTCTCTCCAACGCTTGTGAGGTGGGTCTCTTGAAGTAGTGCCAGCTTTACCTTGTGCCTATCTAAATAAGCCCACACTTGTCTGATTTTTTGGGGGAGTATTCAGCTCCCTGGCATTCCATGTCATAAGCCTAACTGCCCCTACCATTTACCTAGTGTATACCAATCCTGACTGTGAGTCCTCACTTGTGGCTCGGCCAATTGTGCCTGTGAAAGCAGTATGTTTACTTGCCAGCGATGTACCATGATTAAACATACATTCAACAACCCAACAATCCTCCCCCTCCCACTTTAGCACCCCATTCATGCAAAAGACACACCTAAGATATCCCCACAAACCGCATTGTAACCAAATTGGGGTATACCCACATGGGGCGACCAGATGCCTGTACTCCCACCCGCATTGCGGGTGTGGCCGTAAAAAAAAGACATTATGGGTACCTAAGAATACTGTGTTTAGCTTAAATCAACAACAGGAGGAAATTGCCAGCAGGGTGGATTCCAATGATGGTGTGCTCGGTTGCCCTACTTCCATCTCAGTGTATGAGTGCGCTGCCGCAGGTCGCGATGCCCAGCGAGACTCAAAAGTCAGTCTAGATGCTGCTTGTTCGTCTTGCCCATCTTTGCCGTTCACGTGGTGCTATCTGCCAGCAGAGGGGAGGGTCTCTTCCCACACTATACGCTCCTGGTTATGCTCCCTAAGGCCCGGCAAGCCAGTAATGATACTCCGTACTCCCAGCTCACAAACCTCTGCGCTGCTACTGCATCACAGACAAGGTGCCCACTCGCAGTCTCCCCGCCAAATTCAGTAACCGTTGTCTGTTATTGGAGCCTGGCTTTGGTGTAGGTGCAGAGACTCACTCACAAGGGGGGCACCACCCAGGAAACCAGGTCTCATGCCGGTATACACCAGGCCTCGAGTTGCCTCAGCACTTTTACAATGTCCCCTGCCACACACAGAGATGATTGATGTGGGGGAAGTCCTCACCGTCACCTCATGAGGTTCTCAGGCATCCCGCAATTCTGAGCAGCCCCCCCCCCACGCTGCCAACAACATGACAGAGCCTCTGCGCTCTGTCTGGGAATGTCGCCGACTTCGGATCATCGCTGCTCCGCTGCAGGTTCACCGCAAGCACCCCCTCAGCCGTGCCCCTTACCGGACTGGTGCAGGCCGCACACCGGGGACTCCACACATTGCCTACCACCGCACCAGCAGCATTAACAGTGTCCGCAACTGCGGCGCTACACTGCGCCGCCTTCCCTCCACCGGCAGCAGCGTTACGGCCTCGGGGAGCGGACGCACAAATCACCTTGATTACGCCACTTGTCTGGTGCGGAAGGTCGGGGGCCCGCTTCCAGGCATACGAAGCGTTCCGGCTGTAATCTTTCCTCCTGCCTTACAGCTACACCGGCCCCGCATAGCCCATGATGGGCGCGGCATGGTGCCTGTTTACAGCCGTGAAGTCCAATTTACGCACCAGCGGGCCCGGCACTCGCCCACGGCCGCCATCTTGCTGCATTGCGAGCTGCGGCCCAGCACCTTGCCGCTCCTCAGTTGTCCACCAGCAGCTGCCATTAGCGTTTCAGTTTGGTTTCCCTTATTCTTCCTGCATGTCACTGCAAAATGCCACTGTCTATCCTCATAGATGGGTGCCCATATTGCAGATTCTCGAAGGATTCCTTTTTCCGGCGGGCAGAGCTACACTACAGTGCGGCCATCTTGCCATGGGCTCTCTAGCGCCCCCATTCTTTATATCTTTAAATTCACATGTGCACTCAGATGTCCACACAAACTGTACCCCTTTAACATTCTAAGTTTATTTGTTTGACTGGCAATCTTGGGAATTAACTTATTATAATACTTTGTCATTACTAAAAATTATATCAACTCTTCTTTGTTCTCAGGAATTGGAAAATCCTGAATGGTCCTTACCAAATGTTCATTTGGATGCACTCCCTTTCCAGACAGCATATGCCCGAGATAGGTAATCTCTTTACACCAGATTTTGCACTTTTCTTCTTCTAAAGTAAGACCCCTCTCTCTAAATCTTTCCAATACTGCTCTCAATACTTGATCATGTTCTTCCTGCGATGTGTTAATTGTCCTAATTAACACATCATCTTGATAAATGTGAACATTTGCAATACCCCTCAAAACTTTCACCATTGCCTTTTGAAATCCAATTGCAGCTGAAATCAGGCCAAAGGGCTTCCTTGTAAACCTATACAGACCAAAAAGTGTGAAGAAAGATGTAAATTCAGGGATTGCTTATCTAGTCTAATTTGATGATAAGCGAATCGCAGATCTAGGGTGAAAGAAAACACTGCACCATCAAGTTGTTAACATCTCCGTTATATTAAGAAGTGGATGCCTGTCAGTAACCACAGCCTTGTTCAATCCTCTCAAATCCACACATAATCTTACATCACCAAATGCCTTATGTGCCAAAACAACTGGAGCTACCCACTCTGTTGTTTCAACTTCCTCTATAATTCCTTCTTTGTTGAGATTGTCAATTTGATCAATCATCACTTGTCTCATGGCTAATGGAACAGCTTTCACTTTACTCACACTGGGAGTAAAATTGTCTTTCAATACAATTATATGTAAATAGTTTGTTGTCTGTAAATACATCAGAAAATTCAGAGCACAATCTGTTCAAGTCTCCATCACACACGTCTCTCACAGTTTCAATACCTTTACTCATACTTTGAGTGAGCAATTGCCCTTCGTTTTTTTCTTTTGATTGTTCACATTTTTATCTCTGTTCTACTTCTTCACATTAGAGAATTTAAGTTCCTTTTCTCAACCCACTTGAGGTGCTACATATTTTCTCCTCTCTCCACTGGCGCTTTGTATCATCTCTAAAGCGTCTTCCTCTTTATCACTATTCTGTTTTACGATATCCACACAAGCTAATGAATGCTCAATTTTTTTTTTTTGCAATTAAGGAAACCTCATCTAATTTAGGATCATCCTTCTGCCATAGCTCATCCCTGACCTTATCAGTGTTGCACCCAAGCATGAATAGGTCGCGGACGCGTTCATCAGTAGACCCTTCAAACTTACAAGAAGCACCCAGTTCATGCAGATCTGTAATGTAACTCTCAATCAATTTCTGTGGTCGCTGTATTCTCCTGCCAAAATGATATTGTTCTAATATCGTGCTAACCTTGGGAAAATAATGATTGTCTAACTTTTTAATACACTCATCAAATTCATTTAACTCCTCTGTTTCATTATCCCCAGTGTTAGGCAAATGTTCAAACACTTCTTGTCCTTCAGGACCTAGACAACGTAAGAGTAAAGCAGTTTTTCTTTCTACACTTAACGATAGCCCACAAACTCTGGCATAGTGTAAAAGCACTTTCCTTCATTTAGCCCATTTATTAACTCGCTTCCATGAGATAAGAAAAACAGAGGCGGAGTGATACTCTGCATAATGGCTTACACCTCTTCAAATTAATAAGCCTGTATATCTAGAATATGAACCACTATTATGATACCACAGCTGTTTACACATATGTTATAGTCAATACCTGCAGTGTCTTTCCACAAGAGAATATGTTCACACACAAAGGTGTACTAAAAGGCAATACTACACAAAGAACAAAAAAAAAACAAAGAAAATAAAAAATGTAAATAACAACAAACTTGTAACGCCGGTATTCGACATAATACCTGAGACTACTAGAAGAAAATGAAGCTCAACGAGTCACCGGTGTTCGATTTAACTCCCGAGCATAGCGTTGACACACCTCTAAGGAATTTCCAGAAATGGTATACACTATTCACCTGACATATCATTGCGGGTCCAAGTTATTCGCCTCACAAATTGCTTCCTCTTTTATTTTTTTATTTTTAATTGTAGTGCTTACAAAAATGCAACGCACTCCACATGAACGAAGAGCTGCCCACGACGCCTGTTATTATGGAGACCCACAACCAATGCAGTACACGAAGACACGCTAACTTCAGTGTAATAATGGGACCGACTTGAGACGTGCATCACCATGGAGACCCACAACAATGCAGTAGGTGAAGACAATCCAACATCAGCATGATAATGGGATTTGCTTGAGGGTGCGTAACCAAGGTGGCGTAACGTACAGCGCAGTATTGGAGCCAGCCAGCTAGAATGTCAGTGATGACACAAAGAGGAGAGAGCAAGCAGTGACGCAAATCAGTCTCCTTAATCCTTGTGAGGATGCTCGCTCCCTTGCATGCGCGCCTTAACACCAGCTGTAGAGTTTCGGCTCGTGCTGACGCAGCCCACGCAGTGGGTTAATGAACACAGATGTACTTGCCCTAACTCTGTGTGATCTTGCCTCCGTCTACTTCGAAATTCACTTGTGTATGTGGTCACAAGTCTATTTCAGTATTATCGTAGGCGTTGAGACATCCCTCCAACACCTTTACGACACCAAAATCGACCACTGCTCAACTTCCACGTTGATTCCTTTTCCCATAAATGTCCAAAGAGATGCAGGTTGTTTAAGCTCGTCACCAATGTGGAAAAGATTAAATTCTTCCCGTAGGTTAAACACATATATATGTTTATTTAAATAAAGTATAACTGGTAAAGAGGAACGTCCTATCCACCTCAGGAGCTACCTTCCAACTGCCCCTTTTCAGGATGCACATTCTAGATTCATCTCATGCAATGTACCCCACCCATAACAATGAGGAAGCGTGATTATTTGAGAATAATTTTGCTTGATCAAGTCTGCTCATTTAGTGTGAAAATGAATATGTATTTTATAAAATGACTAATGGTGTGGTATTCCCAAGAAACATGAGTTTTTTTTAATAAAAGTACAACGTACAAATGTGCAAGATTAACATAACATATTAATTTAGTGTTCAAAAGCTGCAATGAGAAACATGCAGAAGGGTTGCAAACTGGAGCGATGAAAGATATCTTTTTGTCACGGGAGAGAAACTTATTAAATATACTAAAGAATATAGTGCAAAAGTAAATTGCAAGTAGTAATAGAGAAATATGATAATGAAAATGCTTAATAAATAATTATTGCTTAGGTTTTTCCCTGAACATGAAAGCCATAAATAAAAGTGGTTGCATATACTTTTAGAAAAATGTGTATTAGACTATGCTTATAGGTTTATTTGAAAGATGTTCTTTATTATATCATTTCTTATATATTCACTATTTCTCATGCATTATTAATAATGGAGTGTTTTCCGGCATTCTTGAGACAGGGCAGATGCCCCAAACCTGGAAAGGAGCAATCATTAGACCTATCCATAAACGGGTAGATGTAAAGATTCCAAAAAATTATAGGTTAATTAACCTTTTGGATGTGGGAGAGAAGGTATTTGCCAAATTAATCCTAGAAAAACTTAAAGAATGGGTAAAAGTTAACCAAATAATACCCCTCGGAAAAGGGGGGTTTCAAGAAGGGGCACTCTACAATAGACCACTGTTTCTCCCTTTGGTTTTTCCCGCGGAAGTCGTTGGAGCAGGGGGGTATGCTGTTCAGCTGCTTCGTCGACTTCCGGGCAGCATTTGATCTGGTAGACCGAAATCGGTTGTGGGAGATGTTGATAAATATTGATATCCCTAAGGGCCTTCTGTTATGATACAAGAGCTTCAAAGGAACAACTGGGCACAGGTTATCCTGGACATAGGTGGGACATTGTCAAAGAAGATACCAATCGAAAATGGGTTAAGACAAGGGTGTGTCTTGGCCCCCTTGCTCTTCTTTGTTCACAGCCGACTTACCAGTTATATTAAATAAGACACAGTATGCTAGTCCTAAATTAGATGGGAAACACATTGCTTGCCTACTCTCATGCAGACGATCTGGTAATTTTAGATCGAACAGAGATAGGTCTGCAGAGGAAGCTGGATGTGTTTAATGAATATTGTAGTCAGAAAAACTTGTTGTAAACGGAAAAAAACAATGTTTTGAGCTTTGGCAAGAAAAGGAAGAAATTCAGTTGGCTCCTGGGCACAACAAAGCTGGAAATAGTGAATGAGTATAAATATTTAGGAATATGGTTCGAAAAATCCCTAAAATGGGAATCTCATTTGAACGCACTAAAAATACGAGCGTTGAACTCAGTTAGTGGGCTGAAAAAATTCAATAGAAATTATGGAGAAAGGTCAGATAGACCTGTCTTGAAAGCATATATGGCCATGATACCACCTCAGTTCCAATATGGAGCCGAAATATTGTATATCACTGGCAAAAGAGGGTGGGGGGCGTGGCCAGACGCCGATGGAGACGGGCGCCTGAATCCGAGCTCTTGCCGGTGATCCCCTTCCAGTGCCATCCTGCCCGATATAGGGGGGCCCCAGACATAGACACCTACCCCAAGAGAAGGAGGGACCCCTAAGAAAAGATAGGGGTGGGTAAAATAGGGGATCAGGTAAACAGTACAAGAAAAGAGAAATACCCACCCATTCAAGGATTATGAAGGCCCACAAAGGAGTCCTATGATAATAACTAAATAGACAAAGCAGTCCCGTGCATGCATTGAGAGAACAACAATAAATACAATAAGTAGTTTTGTCTTTTTATTAACAAAATATCAAAAGGTATCACAGAATATGCTTATATTGCAAAAAATGATACATATAAATGAAATACAATGAAGAAAACACAATGAATAAAGTACCCCACAAACAGTCATCATTCATACATACACACTCATACAATTCACATGAGCTCTTTACATCCAACAGACATACATAAAAAATCATCCAAAGTTAAAAAGAAAACCAGCAAGGTAAATGAATGTTCTAATAGACTGGTCCAGATAGAAGATAGAGAATCACTTCAGGGTTTAGAAAAGCTCATGTGAATTGTATGAGTGTGTATGTATGAATGATGACTGTTTGTGGGGTACTTTATTCATTGTGTTTTCTTCATTGAATTTCATTTATATGTATCATTTTTTGCAATATAAGACATATTCTGTGATACCTTTTGATATTTTGTTAATAAAAAGACAAAACTACTTATTGTATTTATTGTTGTTCTCTCAATGCATGCACGGGACTGCTTTGTCTATTTAGTTATTATCATAGGACTCCTTTGTGGGCCTTCATAATCCTTGAATGGGTGGGTATTTCTCTTTTCTTGTACTATAGACACCTACCCCCCCACGCCAGAAACACTGGGGGACAAGCGAAGCCGGGGCGCAGGCCGTGAAAATGCCCAGTACAAGAATTTGACTGCGGGGCCGCGAGGCTGATCAAAATGGCGGCCGCGGCCTGATTGAAGAGACCAGAGTGAACCGCTGAGGCCGCCGACTCGGGGAAAGCACCACAGGTACCCGCTGAGAGTGCACGGCTGGCGGAGCGCCAATCCCCCTGAAAACCACACAGCCTGGTACACAGAGGGAGAAGAAGGGCGGACGGAGCTCGGCCAGGGCAGGCTGCGGAGCCGAGGGGGCGGCCTGGCGCTGCGACCGGGTGAGCGCCCGGTTGCGCATACAGTGGACCCCGAAGTGAGTGAGGGGATGGAGAAGAACTGACCTGGGCTGCACCCTGGGCCTGGGAGAGAAGCTGCACGATTGCCAGGAGTAGCCAGGCGGAGCGGAAGGATCGGGCGAGCGGCGCCATCTGCAGCTGAGACCGCAGCGAGACGGAAGGCTGCCGCAGAGCTGAATTTGAGAAGCAGAAGGTACGAGCGTTTGGGCTGCACGAGCGGCGGCTGGGGCACGGCGGATCCGCCCCCCAGCCAATGTGGGGGCCATACACATTCCGCGAGCTGCAGACAGAGATCTCGGGCAGCTGGAGCACGGGCACTGATTTGAAACAGGCCGGAGGGACCGGGGGGCCCCGCTCGAGAACCTGCGGCACCGAGACTCACTGAACGGGACCTGGACACAGCGCGCGCACTGCCCGATCCCCAGTGAATATGCGGTGCAGGGTAGAGGAGCGGGAGCGGCAATTGCGGACTGGACTGCGCGCCTGGCAGGGCCGAGCTGATCCTCAGGAGCTACATGCATTGGCCTTTCGGTGCTGGGGTGCACAATAGACTGGGGGGGAATTTTACTCTCCTAAGTGGGCCAGGAATAAACCTTGAGAGCGATTAGGGCCTGGGCTGACACAGGCCGGAGGGACAAGGAGGCCGCATTTGGGGCTGCTCTGCATGGAGGCACCCTGCGCGGGATTGGACCACAGTGCACTCACGGCCCGGTTCCCAGCACGGTAGCGGCGGCAGAGAGGGAGTGTAAGTAGCGGGTCGATTAGCTCGCTCAGAAACACCGCGCTGATCCAGAGGAGCTGCAGACAACGGCCCTGAGGGGAGCGCACCGGATAAGGGGGCAGCCTTGACTTTATCGGAGGGCCAGAGGTAATCTTTACCATAATCAAAGGGACCCACTGGAAGCGTGCAGCAAGTACTGAGTGGCAGGGCGAAGGAAGCACAGCGAAGAGTGCCCACGGCCGCCGAGGAACGGGGCTCTACTCGCGGGCACCCGGACACTGCACACTGAGCCGAGCGCTAGAGGAGGCCACGCAGCACCGAAAGGGAGGCCCACGAAGTGAGAGAGGCTCACAGAGGGCTGGACTCGGAAAGGGTGGCCACAGAACAAGAGCCCTACCACACAGGCGCAGTGACAGGCCAGAAGAGATGGCGATTGAGGCCTCCTGAGCTCTAGTGGAGAGGGACACAGAAGGCGGGAGGCACGCAGGAAGCTGTCTGTAGCGGCTGAAGGGCAGGCGCAGAAGGAGGACTCAACACTGGGTAAGCCCCAGTCAGAGGCGGCTACAGGCCCTACTCAACATTGGAGCCAGGGCAGGGAAACGCAGGCGCGGGCTACCAGGTGACGTTGGGAAGAAGAGAACCCCACGCCCGGAGAGGCTGCTGCCATGGGGAAAGTAACCAAAAGGCGAGACGTGGAGCACCAACAGGAACCGGCAGGGGAGAACTCGGGGGACACTCGCCCCAGAACAGGCACTCGCACGGATCAAAAAGAGACGCCAGCGGACCCGTCCCTCCACGATATCCTACAGGCAATTGAGATGTCGAGAGCGGCAGTGGAAACCAAAATCGACATGCTTAGGGAGGACATGGGCTTGCTCAGAGAGGACCATAAGAAGTTGGCGGAACGAGTTACGGCAACGGAGGGGGAGCTCCGCCACCTGACACCTCAGGCGCACGCATCTGCTCAGAGACTCACTGAGATAGAAAAACGAGTACAGGTCCTAGAACTCAGAGCGGAAAACCCGGAAAATAGAGCACGACGCAACAACCTGCGAATCATAGGCCTGCCAGAGAAAATCGAAGGGAATAATATGGTCACATACTTGGAACACTGGATCCGAACTGGATCTGAGGTGGCGGAAGAAGGCCTCTCCCCCTACTTTGCCCTGGAGCGCGCACACCGAGTCCCGGCTAGAGCGCTCCCACCTGGAAGGCCCCCTAGACCAGTAGTGACCCGGCTCCTATTCTACAAGGATAGAGATCATGTGCTGAGCCGAGCTCGGCTTAAAGGACCTCTCCAAATTGCGAACAGCACCGTGAGAATTTTCCCAGACTTCTCTAGAGATGTGCAGAAGCAAAGAGCATCCTACACTGCAGTTAAACGGAAACTCCGGCAGATGGGAGTCCAGTACTCCATGGTGTTCCCGGCCAAGCTTCGATTGGTCTCGGAGGGGGGAACCAAATTCTTTGCTACCCCACAGGACGTGTGGGACTGGGTCGAAGTGCAGACACCAGAGGAGCGGAAGGAGGCGAGACGAGAACAAACTGGACGAGCCTCAGCACGGCCTGCGGACAACGGAGGGAACTCCAGGAGTTTAACCACAGCAGAAGAGACGCGGCGGGCCAGAGAGAGAGCAGTGGCGGCAGTGACCTCACTCAGCACACAAGCGACGCGGGACACCTCCTCTTTGTCTGGGGAGGACCCGCGGGATTCGGATTCGGACACCAGCACTAGCCCGGACGGGGAGTCCAGCCAGACCCTCCCTGAAATGACTCCCAGACTGGCAGATGATATCGTTTGAAGGTTACCAGGGCACGCAAGTATTATTAGAATATTGAAGAAGGGGGGCCCATCGAGCACTGCACATGCAGTAACTTGAGGGGACGGGGGCCCTAGACATGGGAGTTCTTGTTGAACGTCCACCAGGGTATGCAAGTAGCAATAGTATATTGATGGAGGGGGGCCAATGGCACACGGACACTGTTAATGTGAGTCACAGGGGGCCCCAGCCAGGGGGACTACTAGTGAAATGCAATATGCACTGGGTGGGGGGGAACCGGGGGGGAGGGGACACGGATCTCCTTCCAGGTGGACACTGGCCTAGCCACTACCCGAACTCTGGACAATAGTTGCATTGGCACTCGAGTGCATTGTTTGGATGGGGGAGACTTTCTCACTTGTCCTGGGGAGGGGGAGTTGGGATGTTAAAACAGTTATTTGTTGGAAACTGGGGGCGCTGCTGTCAACAACAGAAGGGCGGGAGATAGGGCTGCAAACATGGCAGGGCCCTGGAACGCTCATTGGGGGTCGGGTCCATGGCGAGCAGGGGTGGGGGAGAACGGTAACTAATCATGATGAAACAGGCAACATATAGCATCATATCCTGGAATGTAAGGGGTATGCACTCTATGCACAAGAGATATAAAATATTTTCACACTTGAATCGGCGGGGGGTACATATAGCCATGCTCCAGGAGACCCACATACTGGCCTCTGAGGGTGCTGCACTACACTGTAGGTGGAGAGGGCAAGCATTTTACACGTCGTATTCGGCGTTTGCAAGGGGGGTGCTCATATGGGTGCGGGCAGGGGTCCCCTTCCAACACGTTGACCACAAAGTGGACCCGGAGGGTCGCTACGTGATCGTCTTGGGGAGACTGGATGGACAAGACATTACATTAATCAACATATATGGCCCGAATGCCGACCAGGTTAATTTCCTGGAGCGGATGTCTGGCATGCTGGCGCCCTACATGACCGGATCGATTATCATGGGAGGCGACTTCAATTCTATAGCGGACCCCGACCTAGACCGATCACACCCTCCGCTCCGAGAATCCCCAATTCATAACATAGCCAGAGCTTTTAGGGAATGGCAGACCCGATGGGGAATAATAGACACGTGGCGAAGCACGCATCCACTTGATAGAGAATACTCTCACACGTCCATGACCTCCACGTTCGGCTAGACACATTCCTTTGCTCACCCGATATCCATACACTGCTCCAGGGGGTGGAATATCTGACTAGAACTATCTCGGATCACAACCCGCTGTTGGTCAGACTACAGTGGGGGGTGCAACCACAGCCTATTCCTACCTGGCGCCTCAAGCTGGAAGCGTTGGAGGACCAGGTGTTCTTGCAGGAGATTAGGGGTCACATCACAACATACTTTGCTGATAATGCTTTTTCCACTGATTCCAGGGGAAAGGAGTGGGAAGCCTTTAAGGCAGTCATTAGAGGGCGGTGCATGGCGGCATCCATTGGGGTACGGAGGACATTGGTCACGGACGTGGAGAGAGCGGACCGAGCACTTAGGGATATAGAGTTGAGGCGGCCCGAACACCCGGAGCTACAACAAGACCTCTTAGACGCTAAAGAAGAGGTAGCCGTGCAGGAGGAGCGACTGCGGTGCTTTGACTTTAAGGCCTACACTGATAGGACCCATGCAGAGGGAGATAAAGCAGGTCGACTCTTGGCATGGCTTGCCAACCCGACCCGACGGGGAAACAACATACTAGAAATCGCGGACCAGGCGGGGAACCCATTACACAGACAGACAGACATAAATACCCGATTCCGCGACTACTATGAGCGCCTCTACCGGAGCTCTGGACCCAGGGGGACGGGAGAAATAGCCGAGTACCTGACGGGGCTCCCTTTGCACACGCTCTCGGAGGAAGATGCCGAGCAACTAGGGGCAGAAATCTCAGAACACGAAACTATGGTGGCAATAAAGGCGCTCGCACGAGGTAAGACCCCGGGCACCGATGGACTTCCTCGGGAATTCTATGCTACCTACGTGGAAGAGTTAGCCCCCAGATTGGTAGAATTCTATGCAGAGGCTGGGGAACGCGGAGTATTACCGCAGACTACTCAGGAAGCGGTGGTGATCCCGCTACTCAAGCCGGACAAACCTCCTCTGGAGTGCACGGCGTACAGACCCCTGTCCATGTTAAATCTAGACTTTAAAATTCTAAGCAAAATATTGGCAACCAGACTCCTCCCACACATGACCTCCCTGGTCCATCTGGACCAGGCGGGTTCATCCCAAGCAGGAACACAACTCTAAATATAAGACGCTTGTTTGCCATCCTAGAACTGAGCAAAGAGGAAGTACCCGATGGAGCTGTCTTCACTATCGACATAGAGAAAGCATTCGATAGCCTAGAGTGGGGGTTTCTGTACACTGTGCTGGCACGAAAGGGAATCGGACAGGGATTCATCAGATGGGTGAATCTGCTCTACGAGGAGCCAGTAGCTAGGGTCCGCACGGGCCACACGATCTCAGCGCAGTACCGGGTGGAGCGGGGTACGCGTCAGGGGTGCCCCCTATCCCCCCTCTTATTTGCCCTGGCTGTAGAGCCCCTGGCGTGCAAGGCGAGATCCGGGAACGCGTACGAGGGGATACAGCTGGGTGGACAAACTCATCATATAGCGCTGTATGCTGATGATCTCCTACTATTCCTAAAAGATACAGACCAAGACTTGAGAGGGGCTAAGAACATGATGGGAGAGTTTGGGGCACTATCGGGACTCCACGCGAACTGGCAGAAATCCCGGCTGTTCCCGGTGAAGGTGGACACTCACCCCCTGAAGAAATGGGCGAGCTGCAGTGGGAGCCTCGATGCTTCCGATACCTGGGAGTGAAGATCTTTCACTCCATGTCCGACGTGCAGGAGGGGAATATGGGGGGAGCCTTAAGATCATTAAGAGGCAGCATGGCCTTTTGGGGGGGCCTGCCTGTCTGTGGCAGGGAGGATCTCCTTGCTGAAGATGGTGGCTCTCCCCAGGCTGCTATATTTCTTCACCACACTGCTGGTGTGGAGCCCGGGAGCTTGGTTCCGAGAGCTGGACTCAAGTATCACAGCTTTTATATGGGGAGCGGGCAGACGGAGGGTGGCCCTATCCACACTGATGAGGGCGCAACTCGAGGGGGGTCTGGCAGTCCCAGAGATGGAGGCATACTACCTGGCAGGGCAACTGCAGCGGCTCACACAGTGGGTGGCGGGCAGCCTAGACCCGGAACGAAGGAGACCACCCTTTACCCCGGAGAGGGTAGACGTACTGAGCACCCTGATGGGCACCATCAAACTGCAGTATATCCGTACTAATGAACATAAGGTGATACGGCGCTGCTGGGGCAGAATCCTGCAAAAAACAAGGACAAAATGCCCATACTCGCCGGAGATGGCGGTCGCACTGCTTGAGGCACTCCCACATGGGGGACAATGGAGGAGGATAGAGGAATGGGAACAAGCAGGGGTTACCAAAATCGGAGACCTCTACAGAGACGGGGAATTACTCACCTTCGAGGCATTCCGCACAGACTGGGATATTCCGCAGGGGCACTTCCTGCTTTATGGGGCAGTCACGGGAGCAATGCGCAGACACTGGGGGGTAGGGACGACGGAACCACCGACTCACTACCTGTGAATATATAAACTTGGCGGGGGGCGTAATAAAAGCTGTCACATGCCTATACAGGGCGATCAGACGAGACTCTACACAACCACTGGAGGGACTAGGGACCAAATGGGAGACTGACCTAGGCAGACCCTTAGAGGACAAAGATTGGGACAACATACGGGCCACTAAAGTCTCTCGCAATGCTAGATTTAGTCTGATTAGCTTCTATACACTACATCGGGCATACATCACACCGGACAGAATCAATCGGTTCTTCCACAGGGAGGATGCGGAATGCCTGCGATGTGGGGAAAAGGGAGCCAACTACATACACATGATGTGGAGCTGTCCCCTGTTAGCGACTTATTGGCAGGAAGTGACAAGGGAAACGGCAAGAGTCACAGGACGGATGGTGCCATGCACGCCAGAACACGTATTGCTTAATGTGTTCCCCCACTCAGCTAAGACTAAGGTAACGGCTAGATTTCAAGATTTAGCCTTTATACTGGCAAAGCGGGAAATAACCAGCAAGTGGAAAGCATCCCCTGGCCCCAGCATCCATAGGTGGAGGCACGAGCTGGAGAAATGGGCAGGGTGCAAAGGCAGAGTACTGCTCCGGAACGCGAAAAGGGGCATAGGAAGGATTGAAAGGGCGCAAGCTTGGGAGGCGCTAGTAGAAGACCTGAAAAATGCTGAACATGGATCTGCACCCAATACCCCCACGGCACCATCTAGACATGGGAGCCCCGGGAATCGGGAATGAGAGACTGGAATGAGAGTCAAGTGCCTAAAGATTAAGAGGCACGCAATGGGATGGGTAGTCACAAAGCACCACTGCCACTCCAGGTGACTGCTCATAGCCAAAATCAGAGGAAGGGAGAACGATGCCCTAGTTGACAGCAGCGCGGGGAGGGGGGGGAGGAAGTTGGGGACGTTGGGGGGGGAGGTTGGGGAGATGCTCGGGTGATCGGGAAATGTCTGTAACCCTGTGCAATTAACACACAATTGATGGACGGAATGCAGAACAAATCAAAACATTCCCCCCCAGTCAATAGATCTGGGTTAAATCCATCATTCTTTTGCTCACCATGCCACCCCAGTTTAGACCTGGCCATATGCAAATCAGTCTTGACCCTGTGCCTCATGGGAACAGTCCAGCCCGAACTGCCAAGCCAGGTCCTCCCTGGACCGGAAACAAGCATCCTAGGACCGGTTTCGGGGTTTTACCCTCTTCAGCCAGGATAGCTTGATTCCAGTGGCACAGTGAGCCCAGGACCCACGTCTGGGCATACCTGGCGCACTTAGGGCGAGAAAGCAAAAGACACACAATTGATGGACGGAATGCAGAACAAATCAAAACATTCACCCCCAGTCAAGAGATCTGGGTTAAATCCATCATTCTTTTGCTCACCATGCCACCCCAGTTTAGACCTGGCCATATGCAAATCAGTCTTGACCCTGTGCCTCATGGGAACAGTCCAGCCCGAACTGCCAAGCCAGGTCCTCCCTGGACCGGAAACAAGCATCATAGGACCGGTTTCGGGGTTTCACCCCTCTTCAGCCAGGATAGCTTGATTCCAGTGGCACAGTGAGCCCAGGACCCACGTCTGGGCAAACCTGGCGACCTTAGGGCGAGAAAGCAAAAGACACACAATTGATGGACGGAATGCAGAACAAATCAAAACATTCACCCCCAGTCAAGAGATCTGGGTTAAATCCATCATTCTTTTGCTCACCATGCCACCCCACTTTAGACCTGGCCAAATGCAAATCAGTCTTGACCCTGTGCCTCATGGGAACAGTCCAGCCCGAACTGCCAAGCCAGGTCCACCCTGGACCGGAAACAAGCATCCTAGGACCGGTTTCGGGGTTTCACCCCTCTTCAGCCAGGATAGCTTGATACCAGTGGCACAGTGAGCCCAGGACCCACGTCTGGGCATACCTGGCGCACTTAGGGCGAGAAAGCAAAAGACACACAATTGATGGACGGAATGCAGAACAAATCAAAACATTCACCCCCAGTCAAGAGATCTGGGTTAAATCCATCATTCTTTTGCTCACCATGCCACCCCAGTTTAGACCTGGCCATATGCAAATCAGTCTTGACCCTGTGCCTCATGGGAACAGTCCAGCCCGAACTGCCAAGCCAGGTCCTCCCTGGACCGGAAACAAGCATCCTAGGACCGGTTTCGGGGTTTCACCCCTCTTCAGCCAGGATAGCTTGATTCCAGTGGCACAGTGAGCCCAGGACCCACGTCTGGGCATACCTGGCGCACTTAGGGCGAGAAAGCAAAAGACACACAATTGATGGACGGAATGCAGAACAAATCAAAACATTCACCCCCAGTCAAGAGATCTGGGTTAAATCCATCATTCTTTTGCTCACCATGCCACCCCAGTTTAGACCTGGCCATATGCAAATCAGTCTTGACCCTGTGCCTCATGAGAACAGTCCAGCCCGAACTGCCAAGCCAGGTCCTCCCTGGACCGGAAACAAGCATCCTAGGACTGGTTTCTGGGTTTCACCCCTCTTCAGCCAGGATAGCTTGATTCCAGTTGCACAGTGAGCCCAGGACCCACGTCTGGGCATACCTGGCGCACTTAGGGCGAGAAAGCAAAAGACACACAATTGATGGACGGAATGCAGAACAAATCAAAACATTCACCCCTAGTCAAGACATCTGGGTTAAATCCATCATTCTTTTGCTCACCATGCCACCCCAGTTTAGACCTGGCCATATGCAAATTAGTCTTGACCCTGTGCCTCATGGGAACAGTCCAGCCCGAACTGCCAAGCCAGGTCCTCCCTGGACCGGAAACAAGCATCCTAGGACCGGTTTCGGGGTTTCACCCCTCTTGAGCCAGGATAGCTTGCTTCCAGTGGCACAGTGAGCCCAGGACCCACGTCTGGGCATACCTGGCGCACTTAGGGCGAGAAAGCAAAAGACACACAATTGATGGACGGAATGCAGAACAAATCAAAACATTCACCCCCAGTCAAGAGATCTGGGTTAAATCCATCATTCTTTTGCTCACCATGCCACCCCAGTTTAGACCTGGCCATAGGCAAATCAGTCTTGACCCTGTGCCTCATGGGAACAGTCCAGCCCGAACTGTGCAATTAAACATACTAAATTAATGTTACGGATATGCAGACGGAACGGCGGTAAACTACGATAAATGCATATATGCACAGAAGCTTGTTGTAATGACGAATGCACATGCTTAAGATCAAACACAAAAGGCAATAAAATCTGTTTAAAAAAAAATAAAAATCTGTGGCAAAAGAGGGTGGTATATTGAAGAGTGAAAATGTATAAAAAATCTATTATCCCTACCCAGATCATCTATGATTCAGGCGGTAAGAATAGAAACGGGCATGGTATCTTGGGAGGTAATGGCATGTATGGCATTAATAAGATTTTGGCAATGCCTAGGAAATGGGGAGGAGCAAAAAATAGCAGAATGGTGCAAAAGGGAAATCTTGCAGAGTGATGTGAAATAGGCAGCGGGGGTCAGGAAAATGTTAGATACAGTATGTAGGGAACTTGGAGTTAAATTGTACCCTCGGGACCTACAATTTGATGTTGTAAGACGAGAACTGAAGATACTAGGGAAAGAAACTTCTCGAGATCAGGATTGCCAGTACCTGGAGGGGAAAAAAATCAGTGGACTTTATGATTAAATCATGGCAATCTGATCAACAGTTTCCGTATATAGATATATTACCCAATCGCTGCCTTAGAAACGAAGTATTAAGACTAAGAATAGGAATTGATCCTTGTTATGCGAATGACGGGATAAAAGGAGTTATGATGGATTCTGAAGGAAAGTGTACCTGCAACTTAGGCACAAAATGCGATATTTTGCACATATTATTAGATTGCTTTAAGGTTCTTGACGCACAGAAACTGTTTTTACGGCTAATATTTTTAAAATACGGTATTAAGAACCGTCCACAGGCGGCAGAATTGTTAATGGAAATGTCCTATTTGGACATAGCATGTGCACTAGGGAGATTTATGTTTGAAGCCAAAAAAGTTTTTAAGAGTTTATAAAATTGGGAATTTTATTAACTATATTTTAGGATAAAATGAATTAGATAGGAAAATGAAATAACTATTTACCATGGGATTGTAATTTTATTGTGTATAAATATTTAACGACATTGTATTATGAAAAGATGGAAATGCTCTTCTATGTTTAAGGATCAAGGGTCTAAATAAACATTTCTTTTGATTTGATTTTGAATAGTGGAGTGCTTTTATTCTTTAGAAAATGATGATTTTGTGTTTTTCCAGGTAGGCCTCAAACCCTGTTAGTGTATTATTTCTTTCCTAACGTAGGCCTTAGAAAAATGTATTTAGTCCTTCATTATTTCAAAAATGCTGATTTATTTGCTTCAGTTATGAATGTTTATCTTTAGAGTTTCCTTCCTACGGTTAGAGTATTTCTTTCTATGAAAATTGTGTTGACTATGTTGCAAACTAATGTGGAAGCGAGCGCGTGGATATGAAAAGTTTCGATGTGCTTCCTATTTCCGAGGTGACATGATGTTTTGCGAGTGTACAAAAGCAATCTTGTTAAAGTTCCAGATGAACTAGGCTGGAGAACGATCACACCATGGATTCTAACCAATGGAAACATGTTAAATTGCGAAGAAGCTACATTGGGGGGACAGAATTGCAAGCATTGATGGGGTATGACTACTCAGTGAGAAAAAGAACTCGGGCTGGCTGGTTCTTTCTGACTCACTCAATGCTTTCCTGGCAGCTGGCTATTTCCTCGTGATACTGGGCGTGGCACGCTGTCAGTCTAAACTTTGTCTCTTTCCCAAAACTGAACTATCCTGATTTTCCTTGCACTTCATCGGCTGGTGATTGTTGCATTAGCTATACCTTTTCTGCTGAAGGGTTGGCGGATTCAGACTTTTGCACGCTGTGCAATAGTTCCTTGACTTTAGGTTTGTATGAATCTCAAGTTGCATACTGAAATTGCAATGTGTATCTTTTCTTTGTCTCTCTCTCTCTCCCCCGCGCCAGTTATTGATTTTTGATGTATTTGCCATGATTTGTGCTTTCTATTGTGAATTTACCTGCAATCATTTGAATTAACAAAAGTAATGAAAATACTAATGTATTCTTGTGTATTGACCATTCACCTTGAATCTTAGATAAAGGTACCTTGATAAATATACTGAGTTTGTTTTTATTGACAAGTTTTAACTGACATAATGTGTTTTGACTGTTGTTGTTAGTTAGGCATTTTCTTCATTACAGGTCCTCATGAAGGAAATTGCATCTGTCTCTAATTATCTGAGTCCCTATTAGCTCTTACAAAGATCTATCTGAGGACCTCATGATTTGTAAGTGGTTATAGAGTTTCTATGGGCCCAAACTCTTGGTTTAGTAAATGATTATATAATTTGGTTCAGGATCTATTGGATATTATGAAATTGTTTATAAAAATTTACACCGCTTCCGCTGGATCAACAACATAAAAAACCTTACAAAGTTCTACTTCACTTAAAGCTATACCACAGGCTGATAGTGCAGTGCTTTGCAATTTGGTGCTGCAACCACAGACTTTTATAATAGTAAGCAAATTGACGCAATTCTTCAGGGCAATTTTTGTATTGTATGGCTTAAGATGGCTGCCTTGTTCTTCACGGAGGTGAAGTCTTAGACCCTGCTCTTACACTCCAAAAGTAACAATATCTGACAGCATTCTCAGTTTTCGATTTGGCGATTTTTTTGGGGGGGGGGGGATTTTTAAACAAAATTATTATTTTCCCCCACCCAGCAAAAACCAGCTTTGAGAATTGTTTTATTTCTCAAAGGTTACTACTATTGTTTACCACAAATTGTTCTGACCTTTGCATACCCATAAGGCAGTTGTTACAACGTGCAAGCCATTTCTAGTGCCATCCATTTTGTTGTGTTGAAAAACATTCCACCTAGTTTTGTGGTAAAGAATTAACTTTGGATAGTGCAGGCCATATACAACCAATCCTTCATAAAACTGGAAAAAATAAATATGTTAAACTGGTTTAGAATTTTTGCTACAAGTTATAAACTGCATGATAGTGTCTTTATGTTCTGGTAAACAGTACGTGTTGAACATATCTACAACCAGAAGAGTTCTTGCATCGTTGGAAGCAAAAGACCAAGTAAGCCTTATAGAGAGTAGAGAGGCAGGTGAGGGTGATGGTGTGACCAGGCATTATAGGGAATAAATTACCTCATTCTATACAAAGAAATTGATATTACAATTCACCTCAGGCTGCTTTCACCTTATTGGAGTTCAGCCTCTTTGGTTATTTAAGTCCCCAATGACGAGCAATATATTCGTAAGGTGCAGCAAGAGGTACTTTATCCTATATGTAATAAAAAAAAGTGGCATTCTACAACGTTAATTCTCATTCAGATCCCCTCTGCTGCCACAAATACTCTATTTTGTCAGATTTTTTCTTCAAAACTAAACCTTTAACTTGCTGTCTATAATTATAAAAAACATGTTTTCCTTTTGCTCCTGTTTTTTAATTTAAAAAAATCTAATTAATTCAACATAGTTTTGCGTGGAATATATAGTATATGTTATGCAGTGCATGTTCGATAAAAAGCAGCCAACCAAGGCTTACGTTTGAAATGTGATTTTAAATATATGGATTGTGCAGTAAAATGACAATTCCATCTTCCGTGTAGGATTCGGAGGCCTTTTACCTCTTAGCATCCGAGATGCTGCTTCGTATTCCCGGAGCCAGCCTGCTGGGAATAGCTTGATCACTGGATTGGTGGTGTTGGGCGGGGGAGGAGGAGGCGAGCCCTGTACCGTTGCGTTCAGCCTTTTGTTTGCCAACGCCCAGCAGCAGTCGGGCCGCACCGGGAGAGGTGTTTCCTTCTGGAATGTGTGAAGATTCAGCGACATCGCAATTATGGAAATACAGTAGACCCTGTATTTGGGGGAGAATAATCCTGGCCCCGGCCTTCCGCCAGGTATGCAAACTCGGCAACTGCACTGCGTACGTTTCTTTATTTTGCGCGTGGGCGTGTGAACGTTCATCTGTTTTTGTGGAGAACGCAAATGTTTTGCGGGGATAGAGCAACCGTACAAATTTGTTGCGGGGGTGGAATGGGGTCTTTTCATTAAACCTAAAAGGGCATCTGTGAAATGTGCACATCGTGCTGAGAGTGCGGTAGCGGTTAAAGCTCCATCTGCGTTGGTGGTATCGCTTGTCGGCGCCCTTTTATTCTGCTAATGGTGGTGGACATCATTTGTACAGTAATGCCTCTTTTGTGCAAGTGCTACGGTTGATCCTGGCTGCAGGCCTTCTGGGCGGCCACCAGTGGGCGCGCGTTACCGTGTTTATGTCTGTAAAGTCGTCGTCCCTCTTGTCCATCTCGCTTTGACATGGGATTTAATCCCTTTGGAAACCGGCAAAACGACAGTAAACCCTCTGGCCGTCGTCCTGCCGCTCCCGGAGCCGGGGACAGTGGGCGAGGCCTGACGGTACCAGAGCTGCCAGATAAGCGCAGGGAAGCAGGCGGCCGCGGGTGGAGGCGGACTTGTCCATCCTCGTGTGCAGCAGGGCGACGGCTTTGCTTCGCGGATTCCCCGCGGTTTAAAAGGCTGTACACAGTGAACGGGTACCTGCAATGGCTCCTCCTGGGAGCAGCAGCATGATGAAACGTGTTTGTGTGAAGCGAGGCTGTGCGTGTTGTGATCAAATGGCAATAAACCGTGCCCCCCACTCCTGATGCTCACCGTTGCAGCTGCGAAAGGATGCTGCACTCACATGTTATCTCAATTAGTAATAGCGCCCAAAGTCTCCCATCAGATGACAACAGTGCTATAGATTTTTTTTTTTTTTTACCATGGCCGTGAATGTGATTGCATTTGCGGAGCGTGCTATTCACATGCCAGCAATTATCTTCTCATTCTGGAGGCAGAGACGTTATAGGGCATTGGCAAAATGAGAAATTGCCCAGCCCCCGCCTCTGTCTATTTCTCTAGCTCAACCTCTCTCCATCTCCACCTACCATTGCGTCTAACTCGGTCTCTCTAGTCAATATAATCTGAAGGATTTTCGTGCCCTGGGGAAGATTTATTTGAGTTGTTTTTGTTTGAGACTTAGTTTCGGAAAGTTTAACATATAATTCAAAATTGTTTCCCACACAAGGTCTTAAAATAGCAGAAAATGGGAAATAAAATGCAAAGTTTCCTACAGTTGAGATGCCTTAGCTGAAGTCGAAGGGAGGGAGTCTCCTGGGCTGTGAAGCTGATTGAGGGATTGACAGCTAGACAAGCAACACACCTTCTTGCCAGGGTGCCTGCTGCCTGAAAGAAATGTAAATGTGTTCAATTGGTTAATCTGCAATTGTAAAGGCTGCTTGGAAGCCAGTATTGGCTTTAATTGACAGAGTCAATTGAAGCTTCCTAATGACAGATTTATTCTTTTTTTTGTCAGGTATTATTAGGGTGTTGTCAGCTGAGCTGTGGAATGCATTCTTTTAATGGATAGTTATAAAAATGTTTGCACTACGAACTGGCAGCATATTACTAAAATGTATATTGTGGAAGTCCTTTTTTTTAATCTTAAGCCTAAATCATTTTAAACATTTTGTGGCAACCTACCTTTTGCTGTGTGTAATGAGTATTTAAAACAATTACTTACTGTTACAAATGGGGGTCTCTAGCTGGCAGGTTATTACCCTGTCCAAGTAGGGACCCTTCTTCCTAGTCAGGATAAGGGGGAATACACTTTTAAAATAACACCTGCTCACCCCTTTGTAGCTTAGCACGAGCAGTCAGGCTTATCTCAGAGGCAGCGTGTAAAGCATTTGCACATAACCAGAAGTAATACAGTGAAAACACTACAAAAGGACACCACACTAGTTTAAGAAAAATATCCAATATTTTATCTGTGCAAAACAAGACCAAAAACAATATAAATCCACCATACAGTTCTTAGAACTATCATTAAGCAAAAATATACTTAAAAATACAGTTCCTTGAAGTCGATAGCTCTGTCCGAAACTATCATGGTGTAGTGAACAACCAGTCCAAACAGTTCTGGCTGACCGTGGCATCGCGGGCCAGCTACGGTGTCGGGAAGACCCGCAAACAGTACCTTTAGAAATGTAGGGCATCGGTGACCTCGCGATGAGCCTTGAAGAGCTCGCATCGGCAGCCGTCTGTTACGGAAGTCGTGCAGGAGTCGTCGGACCCTTGAAGTCGCATGCGTTGCAGATCAAACTCTGTACGGTTGAAGTCAGGAGTGCAGGCGTCGGGCTGCAGTGCGAAGCGTAGCGGTGCGGCGTGCGGTGCCCTCAGGTCGTGGTGCAGGCAGCGGCTGGGTAGCGGTCATCCAGTGGCATTGGTAAGACTAGGGCTGCGGTATGAAGTGAAGCGAGGCGGTGCGAAGTGCTGTGCCCACAGGTCACAGGGCAAGCAGCGGATCGGTGTCGGCGTTGGTGAGACCAGGGTTGCGGTGCGGCGCTGCCCTCTGCGGTGCCTTCAGGATACGGAGCTGGCAGCGGCGTCCTTGATGGTGTCAGGTTGCTTTTTCTTCTGCTGCAGCACAAAACACACAGTTCCCAGTGCTTGCAGCAGATGAACTTGAAGTCTTTGCTGTTCCTGAGACTTCTTGAACAGGGAACAAGCTCTACCTTAAGCCCTTGGAGAAACTCAAACAAAAAAGTTGCAGAAAGTTCAGTCCAGTCCTTTCTCTGCCCAAGACAGAAGCAGCCACTGCAGGCCAACACAGCAAAGCACACAGCAAAGTGGCAGTACCTCCTCACAGCTTCTCCAGCTCTTCTTTTTGGCAGGTTCCTTGATCCAAAAGAGTTCTGAAGTCCTGGGGTCAGGGCCCCAATATTTATACCACATTTTCTCTTTGTGGCAAGGGTCTCTGAGCCCAGTCCAAACCAGTCCTGCCCTCTCTGGCCCAGCTTCACTACAAGAGGTGGAGACTGCATTGTGCATAGGAGACACTGCCTATTCAGGTACTAGTGAAAACTCCTCCCACCACTCTAAATGTACAACTGGGCCTATTCAGCCCAACTATGAGTCACCCAGGAAAGGCAGGACACACCTCAACCCCCCTTGTGGCTGTCTACAGTGAATGCACATCCCTGCCCCGGTCACTTCAAAACCGGACAGTCAATACACAAACCAGCAGAGGCACACAGCATGGTTAAACAAGAAAATGGCTACTTTCTAAAAGTGGCATTTTCAAACACACAATTTAAAAACCATCTCCCTAAAAATATGTTTTATTAAATTCTGAGTTCAGAGAGCCTAAACTCAATTTCTCTATCTTGTCTTAATGGAAAATTATACTTGTACGATGTTACAAAGCAACTCTCATGTTGGCTTATGGGACAGATAGCCTTTCAATAGTGAAAACCAAAATTAGCAGCATTTCACTATCAGGACATGTCACACATACAGGACATGTCCTACCTTTCACATACACTGCACCTTGCCCATGGGGTCTTGGGGCTACCTGAGGGGTGCCTTACATGTAAGAAAAGGGAAGGTTAGGGCCTTGCAAGTAGATGTACTTACCAGGTCTACATGGCAGTAAAAACTGCACGCCGACGCTGTAGTGGCAGGTCTGAGAACCCTTTGAGAACCCTTTGAGACTGCTTGTGTGGGTGGCACAATCAGTGCTGCAAGCCCACTAGCGTCCAACTTATTTACTCAATTGGTCCCTCTTCTCAGATGAGACTAACATTTAATGCAAGAAATCAAAATAACGCCCAAAAAAACACATGTACTTCTGAATTATTATGTGATTTTATAACCAATTTGGTGAAAACTTTGCAAAGTTTTCACTAAATTGGTTATAAAATCACATAATAATTCAGAAGTACATGTGTTTTTTTGGGCATTATTTTGATTTCTTGCATTAAATGTTAGTCATCTGAGAAGAGGGACCAATTGAGTAAATAAGTTGGACGCTTTTTATAAGCTGATAGGTGGCAGAACCACTGTTCGCTTAATGTACTAATCCCCAGGTTCTGCACATAACTGGGTCACCCCATTGCTTTATACTGGCAAGCCCACTAGCAGCATTTGATTTACAGGCCTTGGCCATCCACAGTGCACTGTACTAGGGACTTAGTAGTAAATCAAATAAGCCAAACATGGAAACACCAATCCATAAACACAATTTATAGTAGAAGTACTTGCACTTTAACACTGAACAGCAGTGATTAAGTGCGCCGAGATAATAAACCAGCAAAATGAAGTCCAGCATACCATTAAAAACAGGAGACCAGAAAGCAAAAAGACAGGAGAAACACGCCAAAAGATGCCAGGTCTAACACTAATATATTGACAGTGCTTTCTGTTGCAGTCTGGGACCTCATAGCACTAAAAATATACAAATCAATATTCTCCACTGCACCAACCAGGATTCCATTCTGTGGTTCTCTGGTTACACACAGACATCCGCAGTAATAAAAAATAACTAAAAAGAGCAGTAGTAGGCTGTCCGCAACTGCACAAGTGTTCGTATACTATATCTTAATGCTACTGCTCCCAGAGAGCCCTACTGCTCATGGACCCCGAAATATGCACAGAAAAATATAAAGTGAGGAGACTTATCAAAATTACACCAGGGCATTTAGGTAGACTGAGAATGTGTATTGAAAATAGGAAATCACAACAACAAATAATTGAGTAGTCCATCAAGTTAAATGAGTGGTTCTTCCATCTGGATGTTTTGTATTTGAAGAATTAACTTGGCAGAAGACTCATCTTCACGTCTCTCGTGTATTTGTGGACTGATTGAAGAACCACTCATTTAACTTAATGGACTACTCAATTTTTTTGTGTATGTGATTTCCTATTTTCAAAATAAATTCTCACACTACCTAGATGCCTTGGTGTAATTTTGATAACGCTTCTTGCTTTATATTTATCCACAGTGATCACATTAACCATTAGAGGTTTCATAACATAAAAGAGTGTGTTTCCCATTGATTAGTTTAACTTGCATTTATTTTTCTTTTAAAGTGTGCATTATTTCATATGCAGTTACCGAAAGGTGAAAGACCAACAAAATAGTTACAGAATATTTTGTTCTTTTTAGTCAAACCTTTGACCCCTCCCCCATACTCACTGATCACAGTTCCCGTGCTTTTTTTTTTTTAATGCACTTCGACCGCTGGTTCTACCGACAAATTTTGCAGGTTTCAAATATATTGTTCTTCCTCTTGCATCCCTTTTTATCCAAATACTTTTGTTGGCAACAAGTAAATGTCCGTTCTTCAATTGTGTCTTATGTGTTTCTCTGTGCCTAAGGGACACCAACGCATGATAGTTTTATTGCATCAACATTAGTATTTCATTGTGTTTTCCATATTTCCCAAAGCCTCTGATTTCCAAGGCAGCACTTCAGAAAAACATAGCAGCACCTCTTTTTTCTGAGGTAGCTGAAGCTTTCATTCAACCTGTGAGAGCTGTGTGTGAAGTAAACTATTCACTGTTGGGACTGAATCATTTCACCACAAGTGGGCGTCACAAACTGAAACTAGACAAAACAAATGGACATTGGAACATATTTTGACTGGCTCCTAGTTAGGTAACATACATATTTTGATCAGACCTTATTTAGATACCATCTTGCTTAAATTCTTCAATTGTGCATGTATGCTGGAGTTTTTGTGGACAAAGCAGCATGTCCCAACACACATTGTTGGATTTTACCACTATGTCGTCCTAGATCTACAGCCTCAGGACCATGTACCTTGCGTGTCAACTTGGACTTCCAGTCTTGGTAGAAGCACACTCTTGACCTACTGCTGCCCACTAAAACTTTCACGTCTCACCCCGAAACGACATATTGACATGCTGTGACACTGACGCACTGGCATCTTAAGGGATACAAGACCTGAGGCCTAGTCTCACGCTTGAAGTGTGCCTATTGTGAACTACCAACAACTATGTAAATCCTAGAGATGTTGAGGCCCAGGAGTTTAAGTTGCTGCTTTCTCCAGGGTTCAAGTGCATGTGTTAAGCATGTTTTTTTGTACAATACAGTCTAGATTTTCTTTGCAGATGCCATGGCACGTTTGTAAGGAAAAGATCAAATGCAACTGAGACATGCATTGGCAAAGCCAACAGGTCTGTCTTTAATGTGCCATTGATGTAAAGACGGGCGTTGACAAATGCTCTTTACATTTGTGGCGAGCACAAATGAAGTTTATGACTTTGCCACTGCTAGAAGGAAGTTGT
The DNA here is from genome assembly GCA_963921515.1 of Calotriton arnoldi. Lineage (NCBI taxonomy): Eukaryota > Metazoa > Chordata > Amphibia > Caudata > Salamandridae > Calotriton > Calotriton arnoldi. Next base: position 581,819 of record CAWUFW010002228.1, read on the forward strand.
TTTCTGTATATAAAGCATACAAGAGATAAATGATTTAATGTGCCAAACCATGTGATGACTGAGTCTACTTTCACATGTAAAGTAATCCCTACTGCCCTCCAAAGGAAGCACTTCCTGAAAGGCGGAATAACACACCAAAGAGCTTGTAGCCTGAAACAAGAGAGAAATACTTCTCTGGGTGGAGCCAGAACCCAGCTTGTATTTTATCGAATGGGTAGCAATAGATATGGTGACAGCTGAGCAGTCAAGCCAGGCCAAAAAATGAAATGGTGCTAAAAGGTACATGAATATGAGCAGCTGCTTTAAAACCACGTCTTAAGTGCTGTTGTATACATTGTATGCAATGTTTCTTTGCTAATGTACAAGTTCCTGCAACAAACCACAAGCATCTTGAAAATTGCTGTGGCTTAACTATACAATAACCATCAATCAATCAGGGGTTGTTAAATCGCGCTACTCCCGTAAGGGGCTCAAGGCGCTGGGGAGGGGGGGCGGGGGGGGTGCAGCTCTGGTTCAGCCGAAGAGCCAGTTCTTGAGGCTATTTCTGAAGGTGTGTAGGGTAGGGGAGCGTCTGATGTTGACTGGGAGCTCGTTCCAGGCCTTTGCCGCGACGTGGGAGAAGGCTCTTCCCCCTGCTCTGGTTCGGCAGATGCGTGGTGTTTCTGCTAGAGCGAGGTCGGCGGAGCGGGGGTTTCTTTTGGGTACGTGGAAAGATACTCTTTTGTTGAGGTATTTGGGTCCAATGTTGTTGAGGGATTTGTAGGCGTGGGTGAGTAGCTTGAAGGTTACTCTCTTCTTGACGGGGAGCCAGTGGAGGTCTCGCAGGTGTTGGGTCATGTGCTTGTGTCAACAATACATATTAAACAATTACACATATACAGCCCATGAACCGGATGACTAAAAGAAAACCTTAAATTAATATTATTTGTTGCACAAGTTTGAAAGTTTGTGCACAACTTTATAGTAGATAAATAAATAGATGCGGGGCCATGTTTACACATTGGCCTCTCTGGCAGAAGCGTTTGCATCTAACTGCTGATGGGTTTCTCTAGATGCAAACCCAATTCACAAGCGTGTTTGCCGTAAGCTACGATAAGCAGAAAATTACAAACATGTCTTTTGCATCCACTGTAACCTATGAGCGAACTAGGTGTCTCCCCCTCCTTCCAAACCCAATTGGACAGTGTGTCACACCTTTTCTCGATGTCGCGGTATGGTAAGTTGCTACTGGACCACGTTCTCTGGTGACATAATGTCGCTTACCATTGATGACATCACAGGCTTTTGAGTACTGCTGTACTGCAGTGTATTCATAGTTGGATGTAGCCTCTACAAACAAGAGAGGAGTCGAGCAATCAAGTCCTGTTTAGGAGGTGATGAGGGTTTGGAACTCAGAAGAAATGTGGCGCAATGTAACAACACTTGCAGAGGTCACTGTTCAATTAGAGCTATTTCTTTAAACAAGTACAAGTTTACTTAAAACAGAAAACTATAAATTGAATCATGTGCTCTTTTAATCGATTGTTTTATCATGTTATTATACTTCTGTGTTATTACCAACTATTATGATGTATTATATCTTACTATTTTAGAAATTATGTTTTTACCTAAGATTATTTATTATGTCATTGTAAATATTCTGTGTGTCTTTTATGATCAGAATGATCGAAATAAAGACTAAATTGAATTAAAACTATAAACTACTTAAAACTATGAAGTACAGAAAATTAGAATGCCCTATCACCTTCTGGGACCAAGTAACAACACCTTATGTATTGTATTTCTCGAGGTAGGTGCTATAATGTGAATAATTATAGGGTATCAAGCAGCGTTATTCTATGAGAGTGGATCCTGCAGTCTCAGTGAACCTTGAATATCACTTCAGCATGTTCACCTGTGAACAGTTTCTTGTTTCAATGCCCTCGATATTCAAAATAAGTTATCGGACCACATGCAAAAATGCAATCTTTTTTGGAATATCCTCACACCTGCGCTTTGTAATACTTTCAGTGCCGCCCTGGGTACAAGTAAGTCAACTGGGAGGTTCGGTGCCAATAATGCAGTGATTGCCCTAACACTAACAAACCCAGAAACCAAAAGTGATTGGCTTCGGCAGACAAAACTGGGCAGTGTCTAGTCTCTGGGATCTCCAATGATGTCACATGAAGTGCTGGTAAAGGAGGGGACGCCAGGCAGTTTAAATAACCAATGGTCCAGTCAATGACAAAGGGATCAGCTTACACCATAGGTGCATTGGTGTTGTGCAATTGGCCCCAAAGAGACTCCCACACCTTTAGGGGCTGGCACCTTCTGAAGGGCTGGTTCAAAGTTTCTAGTTGTTGAGATCTGTGGGGTCTCCTACTGGACTGGTAGCATCTATCAAGGACAAAGGGGAGCAATCTGATTAGGCCTACGTCTAAAGAACACCTCTAAATGATGGTATCTCCTGAACATATGGTGAAGGGCAATAGTTGAAACAGGTGTGAAGTCAAGTAAACAGCTCGAGCAAATGAGAGACATTCTCTTACCCTAGAATGAATGGTGAAAACCCTTGTGTTCTTTCCAAGCTTTTATAAATTCCGGCAGGCCAGGAGTCCTTCGATTAATCTGACATCTCCTCTGTATTGCTGATGCAGATCGTGTTCTTCATAAATTGCATCTCAGCCAGCTTGGCTGCTAGGCTTCATGGTTCTGGGCAGGCTCCTCAAGTTATTCTCCAGGTGTGTTCCAATCATTGGTTATTTGGGGTTCTGGCTTCTCAAAAGCTTGGCTCTTGCCATCAGTAATAGAGCACCGCAAAGTCTTGATCTTCAGAGCTGTCCAAACGGACCGCATAACTCACAAACAGAAACATGTTGAGAATAGGCGAAAGCGTCCGGAGGGGTTGGTAAGAAACTGGACATACAACGGCAATAGTGGTTGCTAGAAAAACATGTAATCTATACTTCCTAATAAGGGTTAAAACAACAAATAACTCAGATTATAGTGTCAATAACAGTCTACTGGCAATCAATTGGTTAATTGTTATACAGTCTACGAAGAATGATGTACACATGTAATGACAACTGAGGTTTGTAATGTCAAATCACATGTTTTTTAATTGATTGGACTACATGCCCCACAATGCCTCATTATGGGCCATGTGGGCAGCTATGTATAAATAGAAAACGAAAATTGACTTAACTAACCGTGATCAAGAACGAGAGGGTCGAAACACGTTGGTGATGGTGGCAAGTGAATAAAAATTGCTGTAATACAAATCCTGGAGTGCGACGTATTTCAATTGTTGGTAAATGGAATTTGAGGTCTGATTTAATAGTGAGATCCAATGTGTGGAGGAGAGATTATGGGCCACAAAACGGGCATTACATACAAGTTCAATGGCGGAACCAGTGAGTCCAATGGAGAGTCAACGACTGAGGGGCGCTAACTTACCTACGGGTGCCATAACACCCAATGACTTGGAAGCCCCCAATACCAACACTGTTCAGCACGGTTGCTCCCTTGACACTTTACGTCCCCCTCCCCCAAAAAAGGCAAATGCATGCAGCAAATGAAAGAGGGAAGTGCTGCCACCGGCAACTCAGAGAAAAGCACCTGCACCCACTGAGAGGAAGAGCGCATGGGCTCCTGATTTAGAAGCCGATGAAGGTCCCAAGGATGATGGAGACAATGGAGACTCACTGTCGCATGCACAATTTGTCAGCTCTCTTGAACTAGTAGTGAAATCCCTCCTCGACCCGTTTTTAAGTATTCTGAAAAGCATTGATATGTCATTGAAAATTCTGATTGGTTCAAGTCTATCTAGCCTAACCTCTGGGTCCAATAACGCTACAGACTTTGATCCCCTGTCTTTGCGCCGCACTACCTTGCCCCCCCCCCCCCGAGCTTAGCTCCCCCGATCTTGGACCCGGCTCCAGGCTGCTGCTCTGCTAGCAACACCAATATTTTAGCCCGCCCCTCTCAATCACAAACAAATGTAGCATCTGTTTTAGCTGGAGGCCAGTCAATTATCTTAAATGGCACAAATGATGTTGGAGCTCTCAACCCTGCTGTCAATCACCATGTTAAACTAAGGAAAAGTCACAAAAGAATCCTTCACCTTCCACCTGAAGCTACTCCGTTGGTAATAGTCCTTAAGAATGTGCCATCTCTGCCACCCAACAAGGAGGAAGACTTGTTGCAGTTAACAAATAAAACTGTACACTGGCTAGTGAAAGCCATGGACTGGCCGAATAGCGAAGTTTTATTCCAGTTATAAATAATGTTGAACGAGTCTCGTGGGTGGGCATACAACCTAAAATGGATTCAGGCGATTGTGTTGTCGTTAATTTTAAAAACAGGTCACTGGTTCACTCTCTTATGGATAGGCTCTTTTGGTGCAGCAATGCCAGTGGCCCTATTGAGGCAGTACCCCTTGGATATTTTTATAAGCCAAATTTAGCCGTAGAGCATAGGCCACATCGTACAACTCATAATGCTGTGCATAATTTTGCGATTCCAACTTTCAATCGTTTCTCCCCTCTTGATCATGTGGATTGACTGCATTACAGGGTGCATGGAACTGCTTTGACCATTAAGTGTGATTTAGATCAGACAAATGCCGAGGGTAGTACTGGCGGACCTGAAAAATTAGTACAAAATGATTTGGCATATGCAGGTAGCCCTATCCTCCCCGAATCAGCAAGGATAGTATTGACGGAATCTAACAACATCCCACTAGCCGAGCAGGTCCAATTTTCGTTGTCTCCACACATAGCCAAGAAATCTCAGGGTGACTGTGAGTTGATTGCTCACACAAGTAACGAGGGAGCACCCTGCAGTCATAATAGCACAACTGTTCACGGCAGCCTTTTTTGGAATATTGCTGGCTTGTCAAACAAGCTGAAATCTAAACAATGGCTTGACTTTATAAAAGGTTATAGCATCATATGTCTTCAAGAAACCTGGATGAGAGTGACAGCTTATACTAATGGTTATGCCTCCATACACACTCCAGCTAATGCAGCTCTGGGTGGCCATTCCAAGGGTGGCCTATTAACCTTGGTAGCGACAACACTATCAGACAGAGTAGGTAAGACCCAGCTCCACTCACCACACTTTCAAATTATTAGCATTCTCTTCAGACAGACTGTGACGCTGGTCGTTGTTAATTTTTATCACAATAATTTTGTTCCCAACAATACCGCTATTGCCGAAGACCTAGAGAATTCGTTAAGCAGACACATACAGGAGATAAATACAGATTTTATTGTTCTCTGGGGGGGTGATTTTAATTGTAAATTATGTCCCTTATCAAAGCAGTCTGCATGTTGCTTATTAGATGGGGCCAGGGATGGCGGTTGCCACTTTTATCACAACCCATGTGGGAATATTTTTAATTCATTGCTTTAAAATTGTTCTCTTTTTCTCACAGTTGATCTTATCCAACCAGAAGGCCCGGACCTTGTTTCATTTACGGGCAGAGGCCAAGGCACTTTAATTGATTTATTGCCATTTCTGAATATTTTAAACCTCGATCGGTGGCTTTTTCTATTCTTAAGGTCTGTTTTAGGGATCACTATCCACTGGCCATTTATTTAGAAACTCAAACTGGCGACTCCTCTGGGAGAATTAAACTATGTCCCATAACTTACAATAAAAATAAGGGATTACAGCGCAAGTGGTCTACCATTAATCCAGATTCCGTTCTCCAACGGATCTTGACCACCAATATGAGCCAAATTTTAGAATGCCTGGAAGACAGCGTAAATCCACCATCCATGTTAAAGGCCTTTGCCGCAATAACTGAGACTATTAATGCCGCTCTACGAAGCGACAATAGATTTAGACCCAGGAAGCAACGTAAATGGTTTAACAGTGACTGTTCACAATCTCACAACAAACTTGTAAAGGCACTGAAAAAAAAAACCCGGGATAACTCGGTGGTAAAACATCTTCGACATGAATACAAACAGGCTCTAGGGCAGGGGTCTTCAAACTGTGGGGCGCGACCCCCAGGGGGGCCATGGAGCGATGCAAAGGGGGTCGCACCTTCCCAGTCACACTTCTGCCGAGGCCCAAGGGCTTCAGCCCCCCCTCTTGCCCCGTCCTGCGTCTCAGCCCGGGCTGCTGCAGTGCAACTCGAGCTGCTGGGGGCTCAGCTGGGCAGTGTCTGGAGTCTTATCTTCGGCACGCCCGAGTTTTTCGCAGGTCTTTAAAGACCATTTGCATGTTTACATGCCTTTGTAAACTGGTTACAGAGGCTTAGTTTTTTCCCTGGTTCCAGTACCCCCTGGGCCCCCACTCTGCCTATTCCTTACATTTGTATTTTACATTTACTGCTGCAGTGTGAGAATGCATTTCATGAAAAGGAATATAAAGTAGGGTTGCCAAAAGAAAAATGCCTGCCGTGTTTTGTTTAAAAGAGCCTGCAAAGACCTCCTCTTGACACTAAATAGACTTATAAATAAAAAAGTATGTATGCATTCGTTATGTGACTTTTCTGTCTTTGTTCTCTTTAATTATCAGTCATGGATCATTGAGGCAGCCCTAGAACACAATTAAAAGTGCTTTCTATTTATATTTGCTGTTCGAAGTATGCACAGATAAGTGCTTAAAATTCAGCTTTAGGTGACTGCTTATTTTTGTACCGACTGGGCCATCAAAATAATCTGCTGGCAACCCTAACCATAGGACTGGAAGTTTTTTGCAGGATCAGCACATTATTTATTTCCTCGATCCCCGATTAATGCCATAATAGCAATAGTTTAACTTAGATCTTAAACCCTACGCCGCCGTCCATAACATGCTGAGTTACTTCAAGTGTCTGGGAATGCACTCTGCATTCAGACAACTCACTCGTCATTCTCGCCCTTCACTTTCACGCTCACCCTGCATTCACAGCGATCACAATGCACTCACACCATTCACCCGCTCACCCGGCACTCACAGTGATCACTCTGCACTCACAATGCACTTGCGCTGTTCATCCTATACCTCACCCTGCAGCCACACGAGTACACTACTCATCCTGCACTCATGTGTCACTTCACTCACCTGTCCCCCTCACTGCTCAATATGCAACTCACTCAAACAAGCCCATCAGTAATCATACACTCATTCGTCCCATTCTGAACTTGCATCCGCACCTAAATTCATAAGCCACCTCACTCACCCTGCAGTCACTCCTCTTACCCTACTCTCACACTGTTGCATCGCTCACCGTGCACTCACATGGGCACTCTTGTCACCCACACAGTGCAGAGGGTTAACGTTCCTGCTACAAAGAATATGTACCATGCAGATCACAGAAATGAGTGTGAGTAAACTATGAGTAGCGCTATAAAAAAATGAAATGTTTGTCAGAAAGGTGCTATAGAGAGATGAGGTGAATTGTTGGTGAGTGGCTGTGAAGGAATTCATGGAGAAGGAGGAAACGGGGGTGGGGCACCAAAAAGACTGTTGCACCGTGTGCGACCAGTGTTAGGACCAGCCCTGGCTGGGAGTGTTAAAGGTGAAGTGAGAGGTTGAATGGGGAGAGTTCAGAAGTTGTAAAAAGGGGTGAAATAAAATGGCCTGCAAAGTGAGAGAGGGATCCGGGGTTAGGAGAGGACAGAGGGATGGAAGGGAGGGGGTGAGAGGAAAGCTGCATGGGTAAACTGCTTAACTCTGCACAAAACCGCCAGGGTTTTAAGGGACCCCTGCTTCTCCCGGCCAGGGCCAAGTGAGCTTCTAATGTGGCAGCACGTATTCCTGCGGAGTGGAAGGCCCTTCACAAAGGTTGACTAGAAATCTTTCTGATGTTAATTGCTGTATTTTGGTTATACACTGGTACTGATGGGGTGAAATCTTTCCTCAGTGTTACTGTGTACGCGGCATCACATAACATCATTTACCTTTTCTTCCCACACAATTTAGTCAAGCCTGTCACGTAATTTGGTCCTCACCTGCCTCATAATTCCAGTAGCCCTGCCTACAGGTTTAGAAATTTTTGTCAGGAGGGGGTCCTTACGCCTCAAAATGTTGACAGGGGGGTCTCGGCATCCAAAAGTTTGAAGACCTCTGCTCTAGGGAGATGCAAACTGGATATAAGAAAAGAAGCCTGGGAACAACTGCACGTAGCTTGTCAAAGTAAAGATCCCAGACTCTTTTGGAAAACCGTTAATTCGGATTTCTTCCAGAGTTCCCACAATAGCAGTATTGATGCCACAATTATGCCTGATGTGTGGGTACAGCATTTTTCCTGTTTATACAGTGCCATAGGTGAGCACTGTCCCAATTTAAACCACGGGGCGTCAGAGTTGGTTCCGCCAACGCTTAACGAAGTCGAAAGGGTACTAAACCAAACAGTGAAGAATAAGGCACCTGGCCCTGACGGCATCCCAGCCGACCTGTTTTTAGCCAACTTTGCTCTATGGCTCCCTCTGCTGACCAACATTTTAAGTTGCATAGCTACCCAGGGCCCTCCTAAATCATGGGGATCCGTGATATTAGTCCCCATTTTTAAAAAAGGGGATAGGTCGGACCCAAAATGTTATCGGCCCATCTCATTAATCGACTGTACCTGTAAACTGATGGGCAGGGTCATATTAGAAAGGCTGGAGGCCTGGGTAACCGAAAGTGGGAAATTTTTGGATGTATAATATGGCTTCAGGAGGGGTCTGGGAACCATCGAACAATGTCTTAATATGCACCTGGTCATAAGCAAGTACACAATAGCCAAGCCCGGATCTCTCTACCTCGGGTTTATGGACCTTACGTCAGCTTTTGACTGGGTGCAGAGAGGGAGATTTTGGGAAAAGATGTTGAACCTGGGCATTGAACCATCCATAGTCCATTTTTTAGCCAAAATGCATCAAGATGTGACTGGGAGGGTCAGATATGGAGTGGGTGGGGAACTTTCCGCTCCCATAAAAATGAATCGTTTGGTTCGTCAAGGCTGTGTCCTTGCCCCCTTTTTATTCTGTTTATACATTAATGATATAGAAAGCTACATTAATCATGGGAATGTGGATGCCCCCAAGATAGGTACCAGAAATCTCCTGGCATTACTTTATGCAGATGATTGTGTTTTAATGTCTAGAACTAGTGTGGGTTTGCAGAAGCTTGTGACCAGGTTTAATGATTTTATGAATGGACTGGGTCTAAAGACCAATATAGCGAAATCTTACACCATGGTGGTGGGCAAATCCCCCACCATTTTAAAATCATGTTTTATCAAAAATGAAAAGCTGTCCTATGTCCCTACTTTTTCTTACTTGAGAATCCCGTTCGATCAGAAAAGCACCTGGCACCACCTAGTCGAAACAAGGACCAGTAGTTTTAATCAAAAACCTGGAGGCGGTATTCAGATTTACGAAAAAGCTAGGCTCAAGACCGATTAACACAATAATTAACATCTATAAGGCTCGTTCGTGATCTGTCATTTTGTATGGGGCTGGAGTATGGGGTTCTTGTAACCCAGTGGGTTTACAAAGAGCTGAGAACGCCTTTGAGACGTTTGCTGACAGTCCCTAATAGTCTTCCTGCTACTGTCTGTCACAGCGAACTCGGTTTGATCCCCTTGTCCTTCCGCATACAAATCGCACCAACTTTATTGTGGCACTCCATTTGGGCGAAGGAAGAGCCAGCCCTTAATCGCGCAATTATCTTAGACTGTTTTAAACTGGATCATATGTCGAAGATAACTTGGCTCAGCTATATAAAAAAAAAAACTAGAGTCCCTGGGGCTGGCGGATTGTTTTTATAATCCAGCTAATATTGCCAAGATCCCAAAAGTAAAATTGAAAAAGGATCTCCTAACCTGTCTAAAACCAACTAGAGAAAACTTAGAGACGGCAAAAAAGAGAGTCTCAGAACACTCGCTTTTAGTATACGCTCTATAGGTGTTGAGCCTTACCTCTCCTTTTATTTTAGTCTTACCAAATTGTTTTATCTCATTAGATTTAGGTTTGGTATTTCGCACCTCCTGGTCTCCTATCCCCGCAAAGCTTATTGTGACGCTAAACTGGAACTGTGCCCTTGCGATTCCAAGTCCACGCAGAGCACGCTCCATTTCCTTTTCTTTTGTCAACTTTACATTAAGCCAAGGCGTGATTTTATCATTCCTCTCCTAAAGTTTTTAAACATTAGGAAGTGTCGGCCAGCTTTATATCATCTCCAGCTTTTAAATGATGAATTCACTTGTTTAATGATTTATAGATACATCTCTGCAGCTGTTTGTTTGCGTGATATTGTTGGGAAATGATTTTATTTGGTTTTAACGACTTCTCTCTGGATCTTATCGCTGATGGGACAGGGGTTTTGTTATGAACTTATTATATTCTGTCCCCTCTGTACCCAGTTCATGCTGCTATTTTGTAGAAATGCTAATTTATTGATTACTTCTACTACATCCTGATTATGAATTACCACTGTTGCGAAACATATCTACTGTCTGTATTACTTTTTTTTAACTTATGTTTTAAATGTTTTTATGATGTATTCTTTCATGGCTGTAAGTCAGCCGAATAAAGATATTTTGACTGACTGAGATTTTCAAATAAAATGACAAAAAAGTTTGACAAAGAATTCCAAATGTTGTAATGGAAAATATTCCTTTACCTGGTGATAGTTTTTGTGTGCACAAGTTCTAAACATGCCCACATTATGTTTGCAATGGTACAAACAAATTTGCAAATATGTTGACTATGTAGATCAATAGCTGATTCAGCCGAAACGTGTTTCGTCCCCTCCTGGGGACTTCTTCAAGGCTAAGTACAAGTGCAATTGTTATCCAGAGCAAATTCGTATATGCAATATGCTTGAACCTATGACCCTATTGAAGCATAAATCAAAAGTTAAACCCAGAATCCTCTTTATCCTGTTAGATGCTCTACAAAGGTATCCTCCCAAGTAAATCTATAGTCCTTATGTAATGTGTATCCAGTATAAACAAGCATTTGCAATGCAATAGGTCTCGCATTACTGAATGTTTGAGCTATTGGCGTTGCATTATTGCTTGCAACACCAATAGCTCAAACCTTCAGCAATGCGAGACCTATTGCATTGCAAATGCTTGTAATACTGTTTGCCAATAAACGTGTAGGAAACCTCTATCTGTGCTCACTGTCCTTCGCTTGTGCAGCCCTGTGTCTTGGATTTGATTGCACACAGATTCCATGTTGTGCCAAGCATTTGGTTTGTTGTTTGCGATCGAGTCTGTCTTGCAGCAGTGTTTGTGTAAATCTTCTCCAAGTGGAAACATTTCTGCCGTAATTGAGATTTATAGAGTGTAGCGGTATTCTCTGGTTAGCAAAAAAATAATCATGCTGTAGGAATAGTTTTTTTCCCTCCCTCTTACTAATCCACTTAATTGTATTTGGGGTAGTTAGGAATGTGTACTGTGGAGCTGGCCTCCCATCTTGGAAATTGTTTTTCAGTTTATTTATTCCTTCCTATGTGCCTCAAGATGTTTTCTCTGTCGTACTTTGGAATATGCTTGGCTACTGCCAAAGAAGCACAATGGCTGCGATTCTTGACTGAAAGAACAGTATTAGGTGGATGCCTTTTTCCCCTCCTATAGCTTTGTGTGAAGGGATTGTTGGCGTACGTTTGAGGGGATATTTGACAGCTACAAGATCTTATGGCTTTTTCAGACTGCAGAAGAATAAAGTGGGTGACATATGGCGAGCAAAGAGGGGTTTTATTGGTTATGTAAAGGATTTTGAGGGAAGGCCTTTGTAGAGAACATAGACGCTGACTGACAATGTAATTGAGAAGAGGAAACCATGACTCGATAAGAATGATTGAAGATGAATTTGTCATTACTGTCGTGACATGCCTCTTTCAGTAATGTCCTTGACGCCATGTGCTCTCGTAAGGAAGGTGCATGTGCAGCTAATTGCTCATATGTATCTAGCCCTGATCTTATTTTGCAGTTTGGAGTAGACTTGCTTGTCAAAACTGACCAAACATCTTTCAGCAATATTTCAACTTGTAATTTTTGGCCACTGGCCTTGCAAAATGGCTAAAGGATGCTTTCAAGCTTTGTCATTTTGTCTCTCCCTGTTCCCCAGCTTGCTCAGAGCATTAGCAGTAGAGGCAGTACTGCAAAAATCTTCTATAAATAAATGACGTCACTTTTTTGTTAAATACAAAGAATACTGCATGAGCATTTTTTTGTCCTAAACCAACATACGACATTTTCCTTTTTTCCACATACCACCAAGGTAGTCTGAATGGCTTCTTTATGAAGGGTTGGCGAAGTGGAAACTAGAGACATACTAGGCAACGTCTTTAATGACGTTTTGTGCAAGGCTCTAATTTTTATCTGTTAGCCCCTTCTACTTCTTGCACTCTTTAAGGGCATTCACCGGGAGTGAAATGCCATTAAACAGGTGCGTTTCACATCCCATCTTTTGTGTTTATTTCTTCTTTGAGTTGTGCAGGTTGTTACTGAACGTATAAAAATAACAAAGAAGAAATAGACACAAAAGACGGGATGTGAAACGTAGCTGTTTAATATTATTTTACTCCCTGTGAATGCCCTTAAACTGGAGCACAACAGCGAAAGAAACAGAGCATGCAGCCCACAGCTCTGCTGCTTATCAGACACTGCAAGAAGTAGAAGGTGATATGTAATAAGTTGAGCGAGCCATGCGCTGAAGAAAAAAAATGTGCATGGCTGCCATTGTTCAAGATTAAGCATGGCAAGTGCGGCTGTCGCGCTGCTTAAAAAACATTCAATATTAACAAGCGCTGAAGAAAAAAAATGCTAACGGCTGCCATTGTTCACGATTAGGCTTAGTAAGTGTGGCTGTCGCGCTGGTTTAATAAACCTTCAATATTAACAAGCAGGGACGGAAGCGGGGCAGTGATGGGTGGAAAGCATTAAAAAAAATAAAGTTCTCCCAAACAGGAGATAAAGAAAGCATGCATAAGTACATTGTACTTTACCGGTGCTCCTCAGCCTTCAAAGGAAGTGACATATTGTCTGCAGGAACGAGACAGGAGGCTGCAAGCAAGAGTGACGCTGGGATAAACCAACTGTAAGCAGGAGGTGGGTTTAAAGCCATTTTAATGATGACAGCAGGTCTTGCAGACAGCGCATGCGCTGATGCTCGACCTAAAAATGTTTGGTGCCCGGTCTCAACAGTATTGGGCTGCCAAGAGGTTTAACTTGTACCGAATTAATGAGTCAATGATGTGGTCCATGGACGGTTATGGACCTTGATAAGTCCCTGTGAAATATCGTCGTGGAGTCGGTGTGCTGCTGTGTGACCAAACTGGTCTCCTAGGAATAAGGGTGATTGCATGTGCTGTAAAATCTGTGCTTACCCTTGGGTAGCTTGGCACTTAGCAGTCAGGCTTAATCTAGAAGCAATGTGTAAAGTAAAGGCACAGCAGGCAGTCGCGATAAATGCACTGAGCGTCACAAGAGATTTCACACAGGATGAATGTAATTTTGTTTGTATTAAACACACATATTCAATCTGTATAACATGAACATCAGGTACTTTTGGGCGTCAAACACATTTGGAATTACTACTAACAATACCAGGCCCACTCTTATGATATCAACAATATGTACGTGGGGACAATTCCTAATCCAACCAAGCCCCCCCCCCAAAGAGAGAGGGAGCATCCTTATACAGTGCGACATGCTGTCAACCCCAGGCCCACCCTGCCAATTCTGATAATACAGTCCCACACAGTTATTTGGTACACCCTGGGTTACAACGATGTCAACAATATATGCATACAGGAAATTAGAACTTTTTAGCAGCACCCCGGGCCAGAGTCACGCAGGTAAACCTAATGTCAGATGTATTGTGCTTTTGGCACTAAATAAACGTGTAACACGGCACCACCGGCCAGTGTCGTAGGCGGTCCAAACACTATCACTCCCACTCTCACACACTCACTCTGCTTTGCTCTATGATGCGACAGGTAAGCAGCACAGTCCGTACGGAAAGCTCTTGCACACATACGCACTCAGCACCCTAATGCTGTGCGCCTGGTAACCAGCAGGTCAATGGATAACACACTCTCAGGACTCTGTGGCCCCAGTCTCCCTCCACCCTCTAATTCTCCCCTATTGTCCTATACCCCATGATGGTAAATAACCAACCCTGCCTCTCAGACACGAGGCTGCACACAGCCAGAGTCACTTAGTCTGGGTCCTTGGGAAGCAGGTGGGAAAATGTAGCAAGTTTAATCAAGAGGTAGATGTAAACAAGGGGAGTTTAGCAGCCACTCAGGAAGTTCACCCACAGGTCTCAAAACACAATGGAGTCACGCAGTCTCTTGACCCGCTACCCAACTGTCTTGGAAGCATTCTTTCAACCCAGTCAATCTCGCTCTCTCTACTACCTGGCGCCAATATGTCTTTGGGAGGGGCCAGATAAGGAGAGGGCTGTTGGTCTGTCACATTGAGGGTCAATGCTTCTGGTACCCAACAGGTCAATGGTTAACATACTCTGCAGACTCTGTGGCCCCAGCCTCCCTCCACCCTATAGGTGTTCCCGACTGTCTTAAATCCCCAGATAGTAAATAACCAGCCCTGCCTCCCAGATACGAGGCCGCACGCGGCCAAAGTCACTTAGTCTGAGTCCTCACGAACAGGTGCGAATATGTAGCAAGTTTAATTAAGGGGTAGACATAGACAAGGGGTGTTTAGCAGCCACTTTGGAAGTTCACCCACAGGTCTCAAAACACAATGGGGTCACGCAGCCTCTTGACCCTCTTCCGAACTGTCTTGGAAGCGTTCCTTCAACCCAGTCAATCTCTCTCTCTACTACCTTTTCGCCAAGATGTCTTTGGGACAGGCCAGGTGAGGAGAGGGCTGTTAGTCTGCCGCGATGAGGTCAAAAAGGGAACAACCGACGAATGAGGAGTAACACAGGGGAGCCTCTCGATAGGATGACGCACGCTGACAGGTATAGGATGGTCAGGGTCATTCCCAGGCAATCAGGGCGCAGTGTCTGGTGCGTGTTAGTATGAGTCGCACCCGACAATTCAGATCGCAAACGCGATGAGTTGCAAATACCGAACCTCCCTGGAATCAGCCACTGTTACCGATGCATGTTAAAATGGGTTGCACCAGGCAATTCTGGTCACGCACAATGAAGAATTGCAAATACCGAACCTCCCTGGAAAGGAGGCTTCATATCCGGTGCACAGTGATCAGGTTGCACCACACCAGTCCGGTCACACGCACAGGCATAAGTTCAGCAGAGCCACACGAGGGAGAATACAACACTACTACGGGTACACCCCCACCTTCGAGGGTCGCACCCTGTGAATAGGAGACCGCACACAATGAGCATGCATTCGGCATGTCACATGAGAGAGATGCATCATGATTGATGAAGGAGGTCACTTTGGATCTTGCAACCGGTGAATCCGCTCACCACCAACAAGACACTTATGAGTGTTGGGGTTACTGTGTTTCAGAAACCACATGCCATAGATGCGGGCAAGATTTTGGGCTCCAAACTAGACAATCTGGTCTCCAGGCACAAGTCATAGTTCCATGCTCACACCATACTATCCATTTGGATTGAGTAGCCGATGTGGGCACCGCTCTCCAGATGTAAATTAAATGGTGTAGGTCCCTCACAGGAGATCTTTGATATCCCTGAAATCCCTAAGAGAACAGGAGGCCCACCGACGGGCCCGTGGAGATCCCATTTCAGGGCGCCACACTTCAGCAGGTTTCGCCCAGACCAGCCACTATTTAGAAAGGGCGCACGGTCTCATTCAATGGTATTAATCCTCCATGTGCACAACTGAGTCCTCTGGCAATGTGCACCATGGAGTCCGGTTCTCCGGTATCGTGTCCCCACAAGCGTATCTCATCCTTTGCTGAAGGATGGCACCCATGGTTATACTATAGTGTGCCTTTGAAGTTAGGGGGTGGAGTAGGGTTTTTCCTTTGAACACTGATGTCTCCCCTAAATTGTAGGCCTGTCTGCAATGGGGCTGTGGAATGTAGATCTTAATCTTTAGTGGGGCCATGATCCAGCCTGGGGCCCAAGTGTCAAAAACCTCACTTTCCTATCTATTCCATCCGACCCTAAAATGGCAGAGGTCTGTCGTTCCCATTGTATACCCATTGTTTATGGCTGTTGCTGGGGAATGCACAGATGTGCTCTCCTGACCCCTGGTGTCCACTGAGGCCAGGCACCATTACACACGAAATTCTGAGAGCATAGAAATGCCCATATTCCGTAAGTGGCATTTCTAAGCAAGTTGTGCCAACATCACCTTCACCACTGAAAAGCGTTTGGCACAGCGAATCCATTGATAGGAAACATCATGAGGCTGCTCCACTGCAATACACTATTGCAGCCCGAAGTAGTGTCAACCACTTCCCCATGTTAACTTATGGGAAGAGCAAGCCTCATAGAGAAAACACACACAGGTATTCCTCACTACATGGGTCCACGTGCGCTATTGTTCACACTTACCCGCAATGGCATGTTGGACATCTAGTCCCAAGCACCAGAGGTGCAAGTGCGTCCACACCAATCTGCAACAGCAGGTTAGACAGAGGTTCAACTAATATGGGGATCAGTGTGCATGTACGCCTGCGATGGCAGGCTGCACATGCGATCACAGGCACCATAGGTGGGGGTGCGCATACAGCAGCCTGCGCTGACAGGCTGCTCATGAATTTACTCATTATAGATGCCAGTGCGCACACAACGGCTTGCCATGACAGGACAGGCACATGGGCTTACCCAGGCCCTAGCACCTTTAGGAGCGAGGGCGCACACCCCAGCCTGCAGTGACAGGTCGAGCACATGGGATTATCCAGGCCCCAGCACCTTAGGTGCAAGTGCGTACACACCACCCTGCCCAGGTAGCCAGACACGGGTAGACCCCTGACTTGTGCGATTACTCATGCCCGGCCTGTGTCTGCATACCGGACACCTCGCCACTAGCACCATGAGTGCAAGCGTGCAGACACAGGCCAGGCACCTATCCAAAATGCCATAGGTGCCAGGGCGCTACCTCGAGCCTGCAACAGCAGTCTGTACATGTATTCAAAACAGCATTAGGGCCGGTGCACACACCCTGGCCTGTAATGGCAGGCTCGGTGCAAAGGTAACACCCCACAGGAGTAAATGCAAACTCCACGGTCTGCCTTGGCAGCCCGGCCCCTGTTTCAGAATGCTGTGTCAGTGCCTCTTCCTAGCCCATGTAGGAAGGCGCATGCACTTCCACAGTGACCCAACAGTGAGGACGTGCTCAGAGCCCGGAGGCCCCACAAGAGCATCGGCAACATCACAGGAGTATCCTCATGGGAAGAGCCAGACTCCAAGGCAGGGGAAGCCCCCCGTGGGGGGCTCCTCACTACCTGTGCAGGGAATTTCCATATGTATCCACCCAGATTTGAGTCTACAACTCCCCTGCAACCTTCAGGGCTTCCCTGGGGGTGGGGGGCGGGGGTGGGCCCTCATGGTACAGGGCGACCCATTCAGTGTTGGCTGAGGCTTGAGTAATGCCAACCTAGGCAGTGGCGTAATGGCTCCTCACTGGCCTGCACTGACAGGCCTGATACATGGTTGACTGGCTCTATGGTTGGTGGTACACTTCGTGCTTTGTCCCACTACTAGCCAGTGCCGTACCCGCCCTGGTATGTGGTGTACCTGTTTATGGAGCGCACAGAGGTTCGGCACCTAAATCCATCATGTACGCACCCCCTGCCTGGCATGGCGAGGATGGCACGCACACCTTCCCTCTGCAGTACAGGGGGAAAGGTGCCCCGATTCCTAAGGTCACGTGGTGAGAGTCTGCAAAGGCTAGGAGGAAAAAGCAAAAAGTTGTGGGGTAAATTCCCCTAAGAAGGCCATGTCCAACATGACCCCCTCTTAGCTGAAAGCCAGGGCAGTTGAATCATTCCCTTGATAAACTACACGGCTTAGAGTGATTGAGCCTGGACGATGGCCTGCCACTGCAGTGGTACCCCCCCAAGCTCTAGTCCCCATGATCCCCGTAAGATCCCTCTTGCTTCTCTCTTGGCCCCCCCTTGGTTGTGGCCCCCTGCATCCCAGGGGTCGTACTTCCATCCACGGGCCACCTTAGTTCACAGGAACAGCACCAGGGCGAGGGTGCCAACTGCCGTCAGCGTCCCTACCCCAGCACCCAGCCATCCAAGAACCTTTGTCCTTGGTGACTCCGGAAAGGGGAGCCAATGGGCCCGCAGGCCTGAAACCTTTCTACCCCTTCCCACTGGATCAGGTAAGGGATGGCTTTCTGCACCTGGTCCTCCAGCTCAGAGTCCGTACTCTGGCACTGGTCTGAGGTCAGGGGTAAGATCTTTTTTCCCCTATCCCCTGTTGTTGCAAAGTCATCCTGTGCCCTGGGCACCCCCTAACTTTTTGCTGACTGGTACTGGTGGTAACTGACTCTGACTGACCCTGGGCTCTGCCTAACCAGGCCCAGGGCCAGTGCTATGCTGAAAGAGACACATTTAGAATACAGTTAAAACACCTACATACACTAGGGTACACTATGGGTTGGGGTACCCCTGTGATTGGCATGACCTACCCTATAAAGACCCTAGTACATAATCGGGCAGGGGGATTGAAACTACCTATCAGTCCCTAGTATATAGTAGGGCATGGCAGTTTAGAGGCCAGCAGCCTTTTCTGCACTTGCATGTGTGCACTGCTGAAGCCTGAGGTCAGTTTAAAAGCAGCCCTGGGTTCCATGACTGCTTTTAAAAAGTAAATTGTGCCCAAACTCGACTTTGGTGTTTGGGGCACTTAAAAATGGATAACCTACAATGTTTTGGCATATTAGGAACCCCAAGGGTCTCCCCTAGGTGTCCTAGGGGTGGAAGGTGTCAGGTATTTATAAGGTGGACCCTTATAAAATGAGTTTTATATGCCCTGGGTTAAGTGAAATTTCACATTTCACTCCCCACATTGTGATAACGTGCTGCCCAAATTTGACTTTGATGCTAGGAGCACTGTGGAGGGAGGATCTGCAATATTTCTACAGATTCAGAACCCCTAAAATGTCCCCTAGGTGGTCCATGGGGTGGGGGACCTGTAGATATAGGCGGAGTACTTATAAAATATGTTTTTGTAAGTCCTGGTGCTGGAAAAACGGCCCAAGTCATTTTTCCCATTGCAAATCCCATGCCACATAGGTTAACATGGCAAGAAGTTATTAACTAATAACTCCTGATAGGAGAATGATAGAACTTCCATTCAAAGACTTCCCAGAATGGTAGTGATAAATCCAACAATATGATATTGTTGAATTTCTCCTAAAATGTACAGACAAGAAGTTATAAGACTTTCTTGTTTGTAGGTCCAGATTCAGCCTTCCAGTGGTCTGTCCTGATTGGTCAGAGTTAAGTGGATTAGCCAGGCTGCCTTGAAGAGGTGATAAAGAGCCCCTGGGATTAACCAGCTCTGCTGGGAGGGCAGTGTGCTACTACACAGAAATGCCAGAGCAGGGGGAGGAGTCGTAAACCATGGTCTTCAAAGGGAAGGGGACGGTCTCAGTGTCATTTACAACTCTACTCTTTTGACCCAAAGCCAGAGCTAGGATTAAGGCAAGAATGAGCAGATGCAAGGGGGAGACTCTATGGAAAGTAGCCATCCTAGGGGTGTGTTTAGCCAGCTCTTACCTCCCTGCTGGAAAATCAGCCATTATGAATTTGGAAGATTTGATGCACTCTGGGACAAAATAATGCCACACTCTACAGGATGTGGTCATATCCTTGGGGAGTTGCCCTGCTCCCATTGGTCAGGAGTGACCTCCTGCATGACCCAGAGAACTTGGAATAAGTATCTGAGAAGGGCAGAGCCCCTCAGATCTGCTACTTGAAACTTAAGAAAGCAAGACGTTGTGCCATGCTGAAAAGTTGGATGTGCAATTGCTAAGGCCTGCCCTCTGAGGACTGCACCATCTGAAACTACAGCCCTGTGGACTACCTTGCTGTGAAAAAGAGTAAAGAGTGGACTCCCTGCAAGCTACAGGTTAACAGAGCTCACCTGGATCATCACCACCAAGAATCCGCAACCTGGAAAACTACCAGTGGATTTGTAAGGGTTTTGTCCAAGTGGATTGTGGGAACTGAAGTCCTCAACTTTCAAGCACCATCTTGGAGCTTCCAGACCCTTGGAGTGAGTTTGAGACACTTTGGGACCCTTGGGGTACTTCAGGAAGAAGTTCCAGGAGTTTGGAGAACTTTGGAGCAACTTTGAAAAAAAGCTCCATAGGGGGACCGACTCAACCTGGTCAGCCAAGCCGCCTGCCTTCAACCGCGAGCCGGCCAAGCCATCCAGGTTCGTCCCGCTGAAAGCTCTGTAGATCCGACTTACAGAGTTTGACAGGGAGTAGAAGAAATCCGAGGCCGGCGAACCCTCACCGAATCCGGCCTGGTGAAGAGCATCGAGGGACCCCCACGAGACAAAGCTCCAGAAAAGATTCTAAGTCCGAAGGTAAAATCTGTGACCGGGACCTACCGCGAGGGGTAGCCGCTCAGGGTTCCATCGCGGTCGGCCTGAAACTTTGACTTTGAGCCGGTCTATCGCGACCAGATATCCCAATAAGGGGCTATAGGTTTCTAAGTGCTATAAAGTGATACATCTTTAAAAATTCATATCTCCGGTTCCCTACATTAGATGTTTGTCATTTTGGTGTCATTTTAAAGATAAAAATATTTCCTATTTTTATAAATTGGTGTTGGATTTTTATTATGCATTGTGTCTTAATTATTTACTGAATTGGTGTTTTTAAATACTTTACATACCTGTCTTTGAAGTTAAGCCTGCCGGCTCGCAGCCAAGCTACCAAGGGTTGAGCATGGGAATACTTTTCTAAGACCTATGCTGAGTCCTATCAGGTGATAGTGGCCTTATTGCCAGTGGCAGACCTACATTTGCCCCTACCAATAATCCATTTTCCAACATTTGGTGCTCAGCGGTGTGGATGAGGACTTGTGTTTAAAAAGTACACCTTTCAGTAAAGTGAATTAAGATGATAAAAATCCTCTAAATTGCTTTAGAGCAAAACTTTTGAGTTTGATTTTTGGAATTTGGACTAAACTGTTTTTAATCCATTGTTTTGATTTTTCCAAATTGTTCTAAGTCTGTTGTGCCTAGTTGTTGTGACCCAAAACTAGGGAACCATGGAACTGGACCTGGCTAAACTGTCCCAGTTCAAGATGGCTGATCTTAGGGAACAGTGTAGGCTTAGGGGGCTGCCTGCTTCCAAGAAGCATAGGAAGGCAGGGTTGATTGAATCCCTAAAGGCCTGGGCTGGGGTAGCTGAGGAGAGTCAAGGGGGGATAGAGGGTGTCCCCCCCAACCTCATCCAAGAGGAGGGTGAGGATGATGCCTCTTCCATTTTATCTAGTGTTAGCCATATGATTCCAGATGGTGGGAGTGGGGAAGGGTCCCTTACTCAGGAACCACCACTGTCCCTTGCAGAGAGACAGCTTGAGGCTCAATTAGCTTTTTTTTTTTTATCTTTTAAAAAAAAAATTTTTTCACAATGAACACAAATAACATACAACATAGCTAGACATAGCGCCCAGTGGTACAGATGTGGTACATCATTTGCAAAACATGAGATCAGTAGTGAAGTCGTAAAGTGTTCCCATACAATCCCTCCCCCCCCCCCCGACACATTCCCACCCTAGGCATCAATTGCGTCCGCAGCATGAATATGATTAGAGGGCCACCTTTATATCCCCTATAGTGCTGCTTCTATCCAATGATTCCAACCCTCTCTTGGACCATAGTGCTCCTACCACGCCTACACGTCTACTGTCTAGTGTCCGTCCAGGAGCTCCATAATGTAATTACCTCCTAGTCACATCGCTACATCCCTTGTGTTGTCAGTCCTTGATGTTCTCGGGCCCACACTACAAATGGTTCCCAGATGTCTCGCGGTCGCGATGCAGAGGGCATCAACTCCCAGAATGTGGTCAGCTGTGCGTGTCCGAAAGTCACATCCTTGAGCCAGTCATCCTTAGAGGGGACTCTTCTACTGCTCCAATGTATGGCTACTCGCCGTTTCGCATATAGCAAGAGCGGGGCGTGCAGCTTCCTATACCTCACTGGGGTGTCTTTAACATATCCCAACAGTCCCAGCAGAGGGTCAGGATCTCCACCCACCCCCGTAATCTGCTGAATGACAGCACACACTTGTATCCAATATGTCTCCAACCGTGGGCAATCCCATGCTACATGCATGAACCCTGCTGCGGCAGAACCGCAATGCCAGCAACCATCATCTTCTTTGAGGCCCATATGATGTAAACTGGCAGGCGTTCGATAAAATCTATGTATGAATTTAAAATGTATGAGACGAAGCTTGTAATTAGGGGATAGGGCCGTCAATTGGTTACAGCAATAGAGCCATTGCTCTTCCGATATGGGGGTCAGAAGTTCTTCGTTCCATGCCATCAGCGCTCGGGGCTTCAGAATTGGGGCAGATGTCTGCATGTGATTGTAAATTCTGGTAATAAGCTTGCGCGGCGAAGCTGTTGCGAGTACATTTTCTAGAGCAGTCAGCGTTGGTGGAGCTTCCGGGAATGTACCGTGTAATGACCGGCATGCCAATTTGAGTTTATGGTACGCAAATAGTTCGGCGAACGCCACTGGGCGATAATCCCCGGCTATTGGGGGTGATCTAAACGTTCCCTCCGGGTAGAGATCCTCAAATGTGGCCAGACTCAGCGCACGTGCCAGATCTGGTCCTATTCCATCTCCTACGGGAAATAGCATCGGGTTGCTGGCTAGGGGAATGGACGGGGCATAAAGAATGGGCACGCCCGCTCTTCTCTTCAACTTATGCCAGGCCCAGCGCATCGTCTCTACTGTGTCTATGCCATCCCTCGGGCGTTTGTACGCTCCAAAGAGTGCAACCCGCAGGGGCAAAGGTTTAGCCATGTCCTCCTCTACGGCTACATGTGGCTGAAATGGAGTGGGGTGCAACCAATAGTGTAAGAATTGAGCTTGCGCACTCCAAGCGTATAGTTGCATGTCTGGTACCCCCAAGCCCCCCTGTCGCAGAGGAAGCGTCAGCAATTCCCAGGAGATTCTGGCTTGCCCACCAGCCCAGGCTAATGAGATCAAATGTGATCGCAGGGTAGTAAAGAAGGCCTGTGTGAGCACCATAGGCACATTAACAAATAAGTACAAGAATTTCGGCAGTACCACCATTTTTATCAATGCTATCCTCCCAGCCAATGAGAGCGGGAGTCGCGCCCAAGCATTGATCTTCCCTTCAAGCCAGGTCATGGCACACCCATAGTTCAACCTCCACAGCTCCAGTATGTCTCTACTTATCCAAATGCCCAGATATTTCACGGGCTCCGCTGTCCATTTGAGTGGAAATTCAGAGGAGATCCGGACAGTCGTGTCTGTCAACGGGAAGATAACAGACTTAGCCCAATTTATTGATACTCCTGAGAGGCCCCCAAACTTAATAAATTCCCTCAAGATCGGATCTAGGTTTTGCGCAGGGTCAGAGATATAAAGTGTAACATCGTCAGCATATAGTGAAACCAGGAGACTCCGCGCACTAAACCTATTCCTTGGGCGGTGTGGTGTTGCCGTATTTGTGCCGCCAGTGGCTCCATCGCTATCGCGAAGAGCAACGGGGACAGTGGGCATCCCTGTCTCGTTCCACGCGAGATAGCGAAGGGCCCGATAGAAGGCCATTCACCCGCACGCGTGCCATAGGTTGCGTATATAGTAATTTCACCATGTTTATGAATAGCGGACTAAAGCCCATGCTGCCCAGGATCGTGAAGAGATAATGCCACTCCAGTGTGTCGAATGCCTTTGTGGCATCTAAAAAGACCGCGGCCGCCTGTACGTCAGGGTGCAAATAATGTAGCACTGAAAACAAAGTTCTCAGGTTTTGCGATGTTGACCTTCCCGGAATAAAACCCGACTGGTCTGGTCGTGCGACCAGAGGGAGTAAAGGCTGCAGCCTATTGGCAATCAGCTTTGCCAGTATCTTGACATCCACATTTATAAGAGAGAGCGGGCGGTAGGAATCCAGTTCATCCTCTGGTTTGCCCGGTTTTAAGAGGGTAACTATGATCGCCTCACGCATAGACAGAGGTAACACTCCTGACTCCAAAGTCTCCTCATAGAGGTCTAATAGCCGGGGCGCCAGCTCCTCCACATAGGCTTTGTAGAAGGCAGTGGTCAGGCCATCCGATCCAGGGGCCTTATTAAGTGGCAGACTTTTTATGACCCGGGCTATGTCCTCTACTGTAAAGGGAGAGTCAAGGTACTCTCTATGTCCTCTGCTCAGCCACAGCAATTCCAGGGAATCAAGAAATGGCAGTAATCCCTCAGGGGCGGAATGTTGTGTGGTTGCATATAACCCAGAATAAAATCCCGAAAAAACCTCTAATATAGACCTCTGACCCCTGATTTGTGACCCATCGACATGAGTGAGTGCAGTGACAAATGCAGTGCTTCGTGGGGGGCGGAGCATGGCGGCCAAAGTTCGTCCAGGTCTGTCCCCTTCCCCATACCGTCTGGCCTGAGCGTGCTTCCCTAGGAACTTAACCTCCCGACTGGCCTCCTCTTCAAAGTCAAGCAATTTGCCTTTTATAGTCGCAAGATTAGTGGGATCCCCAGTGGAGTAGAACTGAGCCTCCAGTGCCTTTATTTGGTTTTCAAGCTTTTCTAAAGATCCCCTGATGGCTTTCAACACCCCAGCCTGCCGGGCAATGCAGTGCCCTCTCACCACAGTCTTGAAAGCTTCCCACAACGTGGCCGCTGAGTCTACCGAGCCTGTGTTCAACGAAAAATAGTCCACTATGTCCCCCCTGATTTCCTCCTTAAAGGCCTTGTCCAATAGTGCATCTTGTGGGAGCCGCCATGTGTAAACCCGCTGGGTAGAGTTAGGCAGGTCCAGCCGCATAAGGCAGGGCGCGTGGTCTGACAAAGACCTGGAGCAGTGCAGTGCCTCCCTAACCCATGTGACCACATCTCTAGATACTATCCAGTAGTCGAGTCGGGACCACGCCTTATGATATTCCGTAATACATGTGCCCTCCCTCAACCCTGGGTGAAGGTGCCGCCAAATGTCCACCAAGTCTCCATCCGCTAATATAGCCTTCAATGTCCCACTAGCCAATGGGTGCAATGTCCTAGAGGTCCCCTTCCTGTCCAGTTCATCGTCTAAGACAGCGTTAAAGTCCCCCCCAGATTATTGTATCACAATTTGTGGCTTTAACCTTAGCCCACACATTTTGGAAAAATTCAGGGAGTCAGAGTTTGGACCATAAACTGCGACTAATACCACCTCGTTGCCACTGAGGTACCCCTGTAGTATGGCATAGCGGCCATCAGGATCCAAGTGCATCGAACCCTCTTTCCAGTCCAACCCCCTTCTTATCAGAACCGTCACTCCCCTAGCATAATTGGAATAAACAGCTGAATAAATCGACCCCCATCTGTTGTGTTTCAGTCTAGGAGATGAGTGAGTACTGAGATGCGTCTCCTGCAGCATACAGACATCAATGCGGTGCCTAGTGAGATAGGAGTGTACTAACCTAGCTTTCCTGCCATCATTTATCCCTCGGATGTTCCAAGTAAGAAAATTTAGAGCAGTCATAGGGGACACATATCACGACAGCGTAGCGGGGTTGGCGGAGTCAAGCACAGGAACACAGAATAGGGTATAAAATGAGTCTCACGCATAATGTAAGGCATAGGTCTGGCGAACAATAAAACAATCCCCCTCCACCCGCCACCCACTCCAACCCCCAATCAGGTTGTAGAGAACCCAACCAAAACAACGAAACATTTTCAATAACTTGTGGGAGCTCTCCCATGGGGGCGCAGTAGTGCCGGCACACTCCCCTGATTTCTCAGGGTGGCCAGGAACAACTATGTTCGGTGAGTCTTATCCAAAGCTTCACAGCCTGAGAGGTCTAGTACCTAGCTCTCTAGAGCACGCGGCCGGGATCCCCATCCCCTACTGGCAGTATCCACATATTGACAATTAGAGACTGTTGCCGACTAACGGAGGTCCACCAAGTTCCCTCGGCCCCTCCCAATCTAGAAGGGTTACCCTCCCAACACCAAATCGTCGCACATTTATGACAATGCCACAAACATCCACATCCACCCCACTTCCACACAGCCAGCGCATTAACAAACCAGAGTCTCGGATTGCAATGGGTCCTGCACCCGGATTGCCCCTGGACCGGGATGCGTTCAGTCCGTATCACTGAGTCCCGTCCGTTCCGTGGCTGCCTCTGTTTGGTGTTTTTTCGCTGCCTTCCCGCCAACATGCTTGGCGAACTTCAACGCCGATTTGGCATCCGTGAAAAGGTGGGTAGTCCCGTCGTGGCTGACCTTCAGCTTCGCTGGATATAGGAGTGCATATGGGATCTGCGCCTGAAGGAGTATCCATTTGGCCTGGAGAAATTCCCGTCGTGCAGCCTGCACCGCAGGGGTGAAGTCAGGGTAGAAGGAGATGGTGTTACCCCCATGCACAACAGTCCCCTTGCCACGGGCCAACCGCAGGACTGTGTCACGGTCTTGGTAGTTCAGGATTTTGGCCAAGATCGGTCTGGGAGTGGCTCCCACCGGCGGCCTAGGGCCCAACGCACGATGCGCCCTCTCCACTGCGAACACCGGAGAAAGATGGGGATCAAACAGTTCATGGAGCATATCCGCCACATATGTTTCCATCTTAGCAATGGCTGTCGTCTCCGGTATTCCCATGATTCGGAGATTATTGCGGCGGGACCGGGCCTCCAAATCCTCGTTCTTTGCTCTGATGATCCCAAGCACCTTGTCCATTTGGAGGAGTTGTTCCTTTGTTTCCACTTGAAACTCGTGAAAGTCCGAGGCCTGGTTTTCCAGTACATCCAGTCTGGTTTCGTGTGTCCCCACCTGCGTCTTCACCGCGTCCAATTGGGAGTTCATTGTGTCCAGCTTGGCGTCAATATTTCGGAGGCTAGATCTCATCTCCAACATAATGGTGCGCAGGTCTTCTCCCTGATCCTCCGGCTGGTGTTCCTGTTGTCGCTCCGCGCCTGCGTCTGAGTCATGGTCCATGTTTCTTGTGTTGCGCCTTTGGTCGAAGGATATCTTCGTCTGTTTGGCATCTTGCTTGCCCATGTTCAAGCTTAGCGTAGAGATAGCGCCCAGGACACCCTCCGGCCTGTCTCGGAGTAACCCGTATCCGCCTCAATGCGACACCACCCTGTGCTTTGCCAGGCGTTCGGAGTAGTATCCCATGCGTCCACATCGCTGAAGATGTATATAGCAGGGCCTGCAGCGATCGTAGCAATCCGTCCACCCCTTTCTGTTGGGCTTCCTTACACAGCGCGCGCCAGAAGTAGTGTCTCCTTAGCCCGCAAGTAGGAACCGCACGGAGCTTTCCAAATGCGTGCAGCCCCTGAGTTATGGAGAGTAGGCAGTCGGGGACGTGGGCAACAACTCTCAGCCAGTTGTCGGCGGCGCCAGGTTCCCTCCGCACACCGCCCCCTATGCCAGGTCTTATCAGCACCTACCCTATCTCGGAAGGGAGTGAAGGGTACAGGCCTCCGTCCGGGTCTTCGCAGCGGTGTAGTCCTCCGGCTGCAGGCTGTCCGTTCGGCGTTTCGGCCTCCGCCTACAACTGCGAGGTCTCTGCAATGTCGGGGATTCGCCTTAGACGTTCCTCCAGCCGCCCCGGGCTGACGTCTGCTTGGGTAGGTTTACCGGTGCTATGCAGGCTGTTCAATGCAGGCGTGAGCATATAGTGGCGTCTCGATCTTCTGGCAACCTGTGTGGTCCGCTTTTCCACTCCGGAGCTGCGCGCATGACCTCTGCGCCACCACAGATTCAATGCGGCCCTCGTCGGCCTCTGCGCCGCGGTCTCGCGTGATTTTGCCGTCCGACCTACACGGTCTCCGCCATCTTGTCTTCCCAAGCCGCGGCGAATCGGAGCGCACTGCTACGCCGCACGGGCGCCGATTTTGCTTATTTCAGAGTCGCTGTTCGCCTCGCGTCTTCCGCCTCCCAGGCCGTCGGTTGTAGACCGAGATTGCTCACCGGTTTCGCTTATTTATTGCAGGATGATGGTTCCGGCCGGCGGAGCTCGCTTATTCAGCGGCCATTTCGCGGCTCGGCAAGCCATGCCCGAGGCTCAATTAGCTTTGATTGCCTTGGAGAAGGAGAAATTGGAATTGGCTAAGAAGAAATGGGAGAGGGAGGAGGCGTTCAAAAGAAATGATGGCAGTGAAAATGATGAAGATTTTGAGATGTCCAGGGGTGGTGGATTTGATCCCAAACTTCCCAAGGGTATAGTGCCCAAGTACACAGAGGGGGATGACATTGACAAGTGGCTAGCAGCTTTTAAGAGGGCCCTTAGAATGAGTAGGGCCCACTCTAGGTATTGGGGGGCACTCCTGTGGGAGTTGATTCCAGTTGCTGGGAGGGATAGGCTCCTGACCCTGAAGGGAGGGGATGCAGAATCATACCAGCAGATGAAGGCATGCTTAGTCAAGAGATTTGGTCTGACTCCAGAGCAGTACAGGGTGAAGTTTAGAGGCACCCAGAAATTGAGTTCAAAGACATGGGTAGACTTTGTGGACAGTTCAGTGAAGGCTGGATTGTTGGTAACAAAGTTGACACATATGAGGGATTGTATAATTTGTTTTTGAAAGAACATATTTTGACTCATTGTGCAGAAGAGAATTTACCCCAGTATCTAGTGGACTCTAAGCTGACAGACCCCAGAGAGCTGGGGTAAGCAGCTGATGAGTGGGTAAGAACCCGGGTTTCCATTCAGCACCAGGGGGGTGACCAGAAGAAAGGAGGACAGGTCACTCCCCAAGGGAAAGCCCAAGGGAAAGAAGGTCAAAACCAGAAGGAGTCTTCCAAAGACCCACAAAAACCTGCACAAGGAGGGGGGGCCCGAGCCAACCCAAATTCAAAGGGAGGGGGTATCAGGGAAAGAATGGTAGGTTCTTTGATCCCTCAAAGGTGGGTAAATGCTTTGACTGTAACCAGCCAGGGCATAAACAGGGAGATGCTGTCTGCGCCAAGAAACTCCCCCCTAAGGGGCCATCCACAGGGATTGCCAGTGTAAGTGTAGGGGTGGAGAGTGGTGCCCCAGAGAAGGGTAGTCAGGTGGTGGAAGCAACCTTAGTGTCCCTGGGTGGGATGAATATTGCAACCCTTGCTGCCTCACCTCCAAACATAGACAAGTACAGGCAGAGGCCTAAAGTGAATGGGACTGAGGTTGAGGCTATCAGAGACACTGGGGCTAGTGTAACTATGGTCCTGGATGAGCTGGTGCCTCCAGAGAGGTTGTTACCTGGTGAGTTTCACCAGGTGACTTATGCAGACAGCACTACCAAACTCCATCCTATGGCTGTGGTGGATTTGGAATGGGGAGGTGTGACAGGCCCTATGAAGGTAGCTGTGTCAAAGGTGCTCCCAGTCCAGTGTTTACTGGGCAATGATCTTGAAGCCTCTGTGTGGTCAGAGGTGGAGAGAGGACTCCATATGAAAATATTGGAGCTCCCTGAGTGGGTATGTGCTGTGACTAGGTCACAGACTAGCCAGAAGGGAGGGGCTGGACACTTGGACCCTGGAACAAAGGGCCAAGCATCCAAGGACAAGGGTACTGGGCCTGGTGAGCCAGCCCAGGGAACTCCAGAGGTGCAGGAAGAATCTAACCCTGATGGGGAGGACCTAGCCTCTGAGGGAAGGACTCCATCCCTGCCAGAGCTGTCATATTTGGCAGAACTGACGGGAGCAGGTGGACCCTCCAGAGAGGAGTTCAGTAAGGGACAGAGAGACTGTCCCACCCTTGAGAGCTTGAGGTGGATTGCTTCTAAGCAAGAGGAGGGGGATGACAGTGGGTTTCACAAACTCTACTGGGCAGATGGACTGCTTTATACTGAGGCCAGAAACTTCAAGGAGGGGGCTAACAGGAGGTTGGTGGTGCCCCAGAAGTATAGAGAGTTCATCCTGACTTTGGGTCATGATATCCCCTTGGCAGGACATTTGGGACAGTCAAAGACATGGAACCGGTTGGTGAACCATTTCTACTGGCCCCATATGTCTGAAAAGGTAAAGGAGTTTTGCAGCTCCTGTGTCACCTGTCAGGCCAGTGGCAAGGCAGGGGGCAAGACAAAGGCTCCCCTAATACCACTGCCAGTGGTTGGGGTTCCTTTTGAAAGGGTGGGGATGGACATTGTTGGTCCCCTGGACGCACCTACTGCATCAGGGAATAGGTATATCTTAGTGGTAGTGGACCATGCCACTAGGTACCCTGAAGCAATCCCTCTTAAAACCATTGATGCTCCTGCAGTGGCTAGGGCACTGCTTGGTGTGTTCACCAGAGTGGGTTTTCCAAAAGAGGTGGTATCAGATAGGGGCACGAACTTCCTTTCCAGCTATCTGACTGCTATGTGGGATGAGTGTGGTGTCAACTCAAGTTCACCACCCCCTATCACCCACAAGCAAATGGTATTATTGAGAGATTCAACAAAACCCTGAAGGGCATGATAAATGGGTTGTCAGAGAAACTCAGGAGGAGATGGGATGTTCTCCTCCCATGCTTACTGTTTGCCTACAGGGAGGTGCCACAGAAAGGGGTTGGTTTCAGTCCCTTTGAGTTGTTGTTTGGACACCCTGTGAGGGGGCCATTGAGCCTGCTGATAGAGTCTTTGGAGAAGCCTCTCAAAGAAGCAAAGGACAATGTGCTCGACTATGTGCTAGGCCTGAGATCTAGAATGGCAGAGTACATGTACAAGGCAAATAGAAAACTGGAGGCCAGCCAGGAGCTCATGAAGCACTGGTATGATCAAAAGGCTACTATGCCTGAGTATACTCCAGGACAATTCGTGTGGGTGTTGGAGCCTGTGGCTCCCAGGGCCCTCCATGACAAGTGGAGTGGACCCTATCCAATCTTGGAAAAGAAGGGTGAGGTTACCTATTTGGTTGACCTTGGCACCCCCAGGAACCCTCATAGGGTCCTGCATGTGAATAGATTGAAACCCCACCATGACAGGGCAGACATGACCATGTTACTGGTCACTGATGAGGGTGTGGAGGAGGAAACTGAGCCTGTGCCCGACCTCCTCTCCACTAATGTGCAAGATGGGTCAGTGGAGGGAGTGGTACTCTCTCCCAAGTTGACAGACCAGCAGCACAGAGACTGTAAGCAAGTGCTGGAGCAGTTTGCTGGCCGGTTCTCTTTGACCCCAGGCATCACTGAGTGGTGTGTGCACCACATTGACACTGGTGACAGCCTACCTGTCAAAAATAAACTGTACAGGTTGTCTGACCATGTCAGAGCCAGCATTAAAGCTGAGGTTGCTAAGATGCTGGAATTGGGGGTAATTGAACCGTCTGAGAGTCCATGGACCAGTCCAGTGGTGCTGGTACCTAAACCTAATCCTCAGGGGGGACCCAAGGAGTTAAGGTTCTGTGTGGACTACAGAGGATTGAATGCAGTCACAAAGACTGACACTCACCCTATACCTAGAGCTGATGAGCTCATTGACAGGTTAGGGGCTGCTAAGTACCTGAGTACTTTTGATTTGACTTCAGGTTACTGGCAGATTGCCCTCACTGATGGAGCAAAGGAGAGGTCAGCATTCTCCACACCAGAGGGACATTATCAGTTCAAGGTAATGCCCTTTGGCTTAAAGAATGCACCTGCCACCTTCCAAAGGTTGGTGAACAGGGTCTTGTCTGGGTTGGAACAGTTCAGTGCAGCTTACCTGGATGATATAGCTGTATACAGTTCTACCTGGGGGGATCACTTAAGCCACCTAAGGGAAGTGCTTCAGGCCATGCAGCAGGCAGGCCTGACTATTAAGGCAAGTAAGTGCCAAATAGGGCAGAGTTCTGTGGTGTACCTGGGCCACCTGGTAGGTGGGGGCCATGTACAGCCTCTCCAAGCTAAAATCCAAACTATTTTGGATTGGACAGCTCCTGTTACCCAGACTCGGGTCAGGGCATTCCTTGGACTGACAGGGTACTATAGAAGGTTTGTTCAAAATTATGGGACCATTGTGGGGCCCCTAACAGAACTCACTTCTAAAAAGAGGCCCAAGAAGGTGGATTGGACCACAGAGTGTCAGAAGGCTTTTGACACCCTGAAAGCTGCTATGTGTTTAGCACCAGTGCTGCTGTCCCCTGACTACACAAAATAATTTGTGGTTCAGACAGATGCTTCAGAGCAAGGGATTGGGGCAGTGTTGTCATAGCTAAATGAAGAGGGCCTTGATCAGCCAGTTGCCTTTATTAGCAGGAGACTTCTTCCCAGAGAGCAGAGGTGGAGTGCCATTGAGAGAGAAGCTTTTGCTGTGGTTTGGTCCCTGAAAAAGTTGAGACCATATTTATTTGGGACTCACTTTCGTGTTCAAACTGGCCACAGGCCTCTCAGATGGCTCATGCAGATGAGAGGGGAGAATCCAAAGCTGTTAAGGTGGTCCATTTCCCTACAGGGAATGGACTTTACAGTGGAACACAGACCTGGGGTTGCCCATGCAAATGCAGATGGACTTTCCAGGTTTTTCCACTTAGCTGATGAGGACTACCAGGGTGTAGGTTAGTAACCCATCACCTTTCGTTTGGGGGGGGGCCCTATGTTGCAAAGTCATCCTGTGCCCTGGGCACCCCCCAACTTTTTGCTGACTGGTACTGGTGGTAACTGACTCTGACTGACCCTGGGCTCTGCCTAACCAGGCCCAGGGCCAGTGCTATGCTGAAAGAGACACATTTAGAATACAGTTAAAATACCTACATACACTAGGGTACACTATGGGTTGGGGTACCCCTGTGATTGGCATGACCTACCCTATAAAGACCCTAGTACATAATCGGGCAGGGGGATTGAAACTACCTATCAGTCCCTAGTATATAGTAGGGCATGGCAGTTTAGAGGCCAGCAGCCTTTTCTGCACTTGCATGTGTGCACTGCTGAAGCCTGAGGTCAGTTTAAAAGCAGCCCTGGGTTCCATGACTGCTTTTAAAAAGTAAATTGTGCCCAAACTCGACTTTGGTGTTTGGGGCACTTAAAAATGGATAACCTACAATGTTTTGACATATTAGGAACCCCAAGGGTCTCCCCTAGGTGTCCCAGGGGTGGGGGGGGTCAGGTATTTATAAGGTGGACCCTTATAAAATGAGTTTTATATGCGCTGGGTTAAGTGAAATTTCACATTTCACTCCCCACATTCTGATAAAGTGCTGCCCAAATTTGACTTTGATGCTAGGAGCACTGTGGAGGGAGGATCTGCAATATTTCTACAGATTCAGAACCCCTAAAATGTCCCCTAGGTGGTCCATGGGGTGGGGGACCTATAGATATAGGCGGAGTACTTATATGTTTTTGTAAGTCCTGGTGCTGGAAAAATGGCCCAAGTAATTTTTCCCATTGCAAATCCCATGCCACATAGGTTAACATGGCAAGAAGTTATTAATTAATAACTCCTGATAGGAGAATGATAGAACTTCCATTCAAAGACTTCCCAGAATGGTAGTGATAAATCCAACAATATGATATTGTTGAATTTCTCCTAAAATGTACAGACAAGAAGTTATAAGACTTTCTTGTTTGTAGGTCCAGATTCAGCCTTCCAGTGGTCTGTCCTGATTGGTCTGAGTTAAGTGGATTAGCCAGGCTGCCTTGAAGAGGTGATAAAGAGCCCCTGGGGTTAACCAGCTCTGCTGGGAGGGCAGTGTGCTGCTACACAGGAATGCCAGAGCAGGGGGAGGAGTCGTAAACCATGGTCTTCAAAGGGAAGGGGACGGCCTCAGTGTCATTTACAACTCTACTCTTTTGACCCAAAGCCAGACGTGGATTAAGGCAAGAATGAGCAGATGCAAGGGGGAGAGTCTATGGAAAGTAGCCATCCTAGGGGTGTGTTTAGCCAGCTCTTACCTCCCTGCTGGAAAATCAGCCATTATGAATTTGGAAGATTTGATGCACTCTGGGACAAAATAATACCACACTCTACAGGATGTGGTCATATCCTTGGGGAGTTGTCCTGCTCCCATTGGTCAGGAGTGACCTCCTGCATGACCCAGAGAACTTGGAATAAGTATCTGAGAAGGGCAGAGCCCCTCAGATCTGCTGCTTGAAACTTAAGAAAGCAAGACGTTGTGCCATGCTGAGAAGTTGGATGTGCAATTGCTAAGGCCTGCCCTCTGAGGACTGCACCATCTGAAACTACTGCCCTGTGGACTACCTTGCTGTGAAAAAGAGTAAAGAGTGGACTCCCTGCAAGCTACAGGTTAACAGAGCTCACCTGGATCATCACCACCAAGAATCCGCAACCTGGAAAACTACCAGTGGATTTGTAAGGGTTTTGTCCAAGTGGATTGTGGGAACTGAAGTCCTCAACTTTCAAGGACCATCTTGGAGCTTCCAGACCCTTGGAGTGAGTTTGAGACACTTTGGGACCCTTTGGGGAACTTCAGGAATAAGTTCCAGGAGTTTGGAGAACTTTGGAGCAACTTTAAAAAAAAAGCTCCATAGGGGGACCGACTCAACCTGGTCAGCCAAGCCACCTGCCTTCAACCGCGAGCCGGTCAAGCCATCCAGGTTCGTCCCGCTGAAAGCTCCGTAGGTCCGACTTCCAAAGTTTGACCGGGAGTAGAAGAAATCCGAGGCCGGCGAACCCTCACCGAATCCGGCCTGGTGAAGAGCATCGAGGGACCCCACAAGAAAAAGCTCCAGAAAAGTTTCTAAGTCCGAAGGTAAAATCTGTGACCGGGACCTACCGCGAGGGGTAGCCGCTCAGGGCTCCTTTGTGGTCGGCCTGAAACTTTGACTTTGAGCTGGTCTATCGCGACCAGATATCCCAATAAGGTGCTATAGGTTTCTAAGTGCTATAAAGTGATAAATCTTTAAAAATTCATATCTCCGGTTCCCTACATTGGATTTTTGTCGTTTTGGTGTCATTTTAAAGATAAAAATATTTCCTATTTTTATAAATTGGTGTTGGATTTTTATTATGCATTGTGTCTTAATTATTTACTGAATTGGTGTTTTTAAATGCTTTACATACCTGTCTTTGAAGTTAAGCCTGCCTGCTCGCAGCCAAGCTACCAAGGGTTGAGCATGGGAATAATTTTCTAAGACCTATGCTGAGTCCTATCATGTGTTAGTGGCCTTATTGCCAGTGGCAGACCTACATTTGCCCCTACCAATAATCCACTTTCCAACACCTGTCTTATGAACCTGTACCCCCGTTTTTGATAGGGACTTCCCGTGTCCTGTACTGTGGGGTCGCCGATTTTGGTTGCCCCTCCCCGTTCCCCCTGCAATGAGACCCCCCCCCCCCATTCAGTGGATTTATTCTTTCCAGCTCAGGCCAGTTTTCGCACCTGGTGCTCCCTTTGGGACTGCAATAGGCCCAGATGCTGGGTATAGGGTTTTTTTGTGCTTTGGCCTGCCCCCCCAGTCCCTCCTTACTTTGAGAAGGAACATGAGGCTTCTTGAGCTTTAAGTCGCCCCGACTCTCCCCTCACTTTGAGAAGGAACATGAGGCTTCCTGGGCTTTAGCCCTGCCCGACGCCCTTCCCACTGTGAGAAGAAACATGGGACCCATTCACCACCCAGCTTCATGGGGAACTGCCTGCACTAACACACATCTCTCCCACCCGTTGTGGAGAGATTGGTGAGCCATCCAACTGAGGACTATCCCCCTAGGTCTTTCCAGCATAAAGTGAGAGATCCGCCTCCTCCGGAGTGGTCAGTTTGCGTCCTCCCCCAAACACTTTAATCAAGATGACTTTATGACCGGGTAGCTCACCATGCCCTTACCGATTGGTGGGGGAAAGGCATTCCTCCTCACCGTAGGTACGAACCAACGCAAGTTAACTCTCCAGATTTCCTCTGGGACCCGGTGCGCTCTTAGAGTCGCCTCATAGGCTGCTTGCCATTTCCTGATCTCCCCCCATAGAAATTTTGGTATTAACTTTTTGGAGATGCGACCTCGACTCTCACTGTCAGACCCTGCAGGTGTGCTGCCACCATTGCTACAATTTGACCCTATTTGTAGGGATCGAATATCCAGTTCTCAGAGGCTCAGCTCATGGGCCATCTTTTTCTCTTCCATGGCTAGCCTCTTCTCAGCCAGGGCTTGCTCGGTTTCCAATTTGGCAAGCACTTGCTCTTTCACCAATTTAGCAAGGGCTAGGACCTGCTCCTTGACCTGTCTGGCAAGTTCTAGCTTTAGTGTCCTTTCTTCCTCCTGCGTTTCAGAGGCCATGACAATGAAGGACACACTGCTACGTGGGGCCTAGGAGATCCCCCATCCCAAAAGAAAGGGGCGCCCCTCGTCCAAAGGTAATACATCTATAAACCCCTGGGCCAGTTCCAATCCCTCCCCATACTCATGATCCCTCTCACCATTCACTAATCCCTCTGGGTGGGCCTCTGCCCATGCTCGCATGGCTTTCTGAAGATCCGCCTTTGTGGCACTTCCCCTTTCAAGCACCCCCCCTCTCCTGGTAGAACACCTCCAGCTGCGTCACTGTATAAAAGTCCAGATCAACCAGCTCGAAAAACAGGTCCCCCTTAGGTGGGATCCCAGGCACAGTGGTAAACTAGCGAGAGCAGCAATAGGGATCTATAGAAAAGCAATTGTTAGTGACCCCAATCCGCCCCTCAGGCACACTGTAGGAAACAAAGGAACACTTTTGCCTTTGTGAAGTCGTGGTACGAAATTACTCACCATGCACTGCTGTACAAATGCAAGTCCTATCCCACCGCTTGACCGACAAGTGTTGGAACCGGCACTTTCTGGTTGGCTGAAGGGATGCCGCTAGCCAGGCAGAACCTACTGCTTCCGTTAATGGTGGGTGGTTACATGCACTATATAACCTGTGCTCACCCTTGGGTATCTTGGCACTGAGCAGTCAGGCTTAATCCAGAGGCAATGTGTAAAGCAAAGGCACAGCAGGCAACGGGATAAATACACTAGGCGTCACAAAAGAGACTTCACACAGGATGTATGTAAAAACGTTTGCATTAAACACACATATTCAATCTTTATAACATGAACATCAGGTACTTTTGTGCATAAAACACATTTGGAATTACTACTAGCAATACTAGCCCCACTCGTATGATTATGATGTCAACAGTATGTATGTGGGGACAATTCCTAATCTACCCCTCCCACACAAGGAGCACCCTTATGCGGTGCAACACGCTGTCCACCCCAGGCCCACCCTTGCAGTCCTGATAATACAGTCCCATTCAGTTATTTGGTGCACCCGGGTCACAACGATATCAACCATTTGTACATACATGAAACGAGAACACTTTTTTGCAGCACCGTGGGCCAGAGCCACACAGGTAAACCCAGTGTCAGATGTATAGTGCTTTTGGCAAAATCAACATATAACGTAGCACCGGCCAGTGTCGTGAATCACAGGCGGTCCGCACACTATCACTCCCAATCGCACACACTCACTCTGCTCCGCTCTATGATGCGACAGGTAAGCAGCACAGTCCGTACGGAAAGCTCTTGCATACATACGCACTCAGCACCCTAATGCTGTGCGCCTGGTAACCAGCAGGTCAATGGATAACACACTCTCAGGATTCTGTGGCCCCAGTCTCCCTCCACCCTCTAATTCTCCCCTATTGTCCTATACCCCATGATGGTAAATAACCAACCCTGCCTCTCAGACACGAGGCTGCACACAGCCAGAGTCACTTAGTCTGGGTCCTTGGGAAGCAGGTGGGAAAATGTAGCAAGTTTAATCAAGAGGTAGATGTAAACAAGGGGAGTTTAGCAGCCACTCAGGAAGTTCACCCACAGGTCTCAAAACACAATGGAGTCACGCAGTCTCTTGACCCGCTACCCAACTGTCTTGGAAGCATTCTTTCAACCCAGTCAATCTCGCTCTCTCTACTACCTGGCGCCAATATGTCTTTGGGAGGGGCCAGATAAGGAGAGGGCTGTTGGTCTGTCACATTGAGGGTCAAAAAGGGAACAACCAATAAATGGGGCGTAACACAGGGTAACCTCTCGATAGGATGAGGCACCCAACAGGTATACGATGGTCAGGGTTGTGCCCAGGCAATCCTGGCACACGTCTTGTGCGCGTTGGTATGAGTCGCACCAGACAACTTGAGATCTCAAACACGATGAGCTCCTAATTCCGTATCTCCCTGGACATAGTGGAGAGGTGTGGTGCAGCGGCCAGGGCAGCTGACTTCGGAGCACAGGGCTCACGGTTTCGATCCCTGGCTCCGGCGGCAGCTCAGCTCAGCACCATGTGACTCTGGGCAATAGCTCACTTAATTTCCACGACGGCCCCCAGCGCCTTGAGACTTGTAAGGGTGAGTAGTTTGCGCTTTACAAATACGGATTTTTATTTACATTTATGAGGCATTATGACTGGTGCACATTGAAATGAATGGCCAAAGAGGTCAGGAAGAAATTATATGGTGTCTGTGAAAATCTAAAGGTGAGAATTGATAAGCAGTCCCTAGAAATAGGATCAACAAAGAGCGAGCTCAGGAAACTTGGAAAGGAACTGTCTAAGGAAAAAGATATGGAGTATCTGAGGGAAAAAGAGTCAGTGAAATTTATGTTCTCTAGTTGGGTGAAAGAATCCTTATATCCTTATCTGGACATATTACCTTGCTATCGGTTTAGAGCAGAAGTGCTAAGACTGAGAATCGGCATTAATCCTGATATAGCTATTGGGAAAAGGAGAGTAGAAAAGAGGCAATCGGATGGTAAATGTGTATGTAGGTTGGGTACAAAAAGAGATAACCTACACATTTTTGTGGACTGCCTAAAGGTGCTAGATCAGCGGAAGCATTTTTTGAACTGCTTACTGATATGCCAAATCTCGATATTGCAATAGCAATTGCAAAGTACATGGAGGCCGTAAAAAGGGTATTCATGTAAAAGGAAATGGAGGCTGGAAGGATATGATGGAATGTATGAGAGTTTTTAGAAAGTTTTAATTGAAACATAGTGTTTTAGAAATATATTGTATAAATAGGAATGTCATTTGTTTTTAAAATGTTTATATTTTGGTAACAGTTGCAGGTATGGATTTTAGAATGAATTTTACGTAAACTCAAGTAGCATCCTGAAGTGGAATTGTTTATAGAAATTGTGATGAACTGAGTATGTTTTTAGAACTTTGTATAGGAATATGTTTTATATTGTTTTAAGACCAATGGTCAAATAAACGTAACCTTGACTGACTGACTGATTGCTCCAGGCAATTCTGGTTACACACAATGAAGATATGCAAGTTACATACCTCCCTGGAAAGGAGGCATCACGTCCAGAGCATGATGATCAGGTTGCACCAGTCTGGTCACACACACAGGCACAAGTTCAGCAGAGCCACACGAGGTAGAATGCGGCACTACTACGGGTACACCCCCACCTTCAATGGATGCACCCTGTGAATCTGACACCTCACGCAATGAGCATGCAGTCAGCCTGTCAAACGAGAGAGATGCGGCACTACCGACAAAGCAGGCCACTTTGGATCCCGCAACTGGTGAATCCACTCCCATCAACAAGACGCTTATGAGTGTCAAGGTTCCTTCATTTCGGGACCCACATGCCTTAGATATGGGCAAGATTTTTGGACTCCGCACTATACAATCTGGTTGCCAGGCACAAGTCTTAGTTGCACGCTCACACCACACTACCCATTGGGATTTAGTAACTGATATGGGCACTGCTGTCCAGATGTAAGGTAGATGGTGTAGTTCCCTCACAGGAGATCTTTGATGTCCCTGAAATCCCATAGAGAACAGGAAGCCTACCGACAGTCCCTTGGAGAGCACACTTCAGGGTGCCACACTTCATGAGTTCTCAGCCCAGGCCAGCCACTATTCAGAAAGGGCACACTGACCCCTTCAATCGTAGTAATCCTCCATGTGCAGAACAGAGTTCTCTGGCAGTGTGCACCACACTGTCCGGTACTCCAGTCCCACTTCCCCACAAGCGTATCTCACTCTTTGCTGAAGGATGGCACCCATAGTTATACTATTGTGTGCCTTTGAAGTTAGGGGGTGGTGAAGTGGTTTTCCTTTGAACCACGGATGTCTCCCCTAAATTGTAGTTCTGTCTGCCATGGGGCCATGGAATGTAGATCTTAATCTTTAGTGGGGCCATGATTCGGCCAGAGAGGCCAAGTGTCAAAAACCTCGCTTTCCTATCAATTCCATCTGACCCTCAAATGGCAGAGGTCTTTCATTCCCATTGTATGCCCATGGTTTATGGTTGTTGCTGGGAAATGCACAGACCCCCCGACCCCGGGTGTCCACTGGAGCCAGGCTCCACGACACACTAGACTCTGAGAGCATAGAAATGCCCATATTTTATAAGGAACATTTCGAAGCGAGTTTCACCACTGGAAAGGGTTTGGCACAGCGAATCCATTGATAGGAAACATCACAAGGCTGCTCCACTGCAATCCACCATTGCAGCCAGAAGTAGTGTCAACCACTTTCCCATGTTAACTTATGGGAAGATGTTGGTTAGACCTTAATTGAAGTAGAAAAACTAGTAAGAGTAAGTGATAAAATATAAAGGTTTTAATTTACAGAGGCAGGGAGAGTGATGAACCCAGGTAGGATTGCCTCCCAACTCTCAAATTGGCTACTGCAGGTAGCTCTTTATATAGTGTATTTTTGCTGAATCATACATACTAATCATGTGACTGACAATGGCCATATTTGAGCAACATTACACAACTAAAGCCAAGCCTTCCACCCTCTTTCATTCATTGGTGCAATCACTCCCACCCTCCTGACTGTGTGTTCTTAGTGCTATCTGCCTATGTGTTATTTGGTTTGTGTAATCTACGTGTCCTAAAACTCAACTCCAGCAGAACGCATGATCTGACTGCGTGTTATTTGATTTGTGCAATCTGACGATATGTCTTATCTGACTACGTGTCTATTTCTACGACCTCAGCATAAACAGAGCGTGTGATCTTGCTCTTGTTGCAATGTATTTTGATCATCCCTGTGTCTTATCTTTCCCTACTAAATTGACCTCAAAGCTGATTGGTTTACTTCCATCACTCCCCTGCTACCACCTCCTTGCACGATCATTCTCTGGAGGAACTGTCAATACTGGTTTGTTTGATGTACCAGAGACTTCTTGATTTGTTTATTTTATTGATGTCCAGCTACCATCAGTAAGTACCAAAGGTTGCAGCTGTTCTCTCTCTGAGCTTGTCCACTGTAATTTATTAACTTGAAGCATTGGGCACATACTGCTGTCTAAGCACTTATAATCCTGCATTGGTAAAAGAGAGGCTTTTTAATTACACTTTCTCTGGGTCTTCAATATTTGTACTAAAACTTTCTATGCTAACAGTCCCCCATTTAGTTGATTCTTCAACTATCTCAGAGTTTGTCTTGTCTTCGTTAGTCTTGGACGCAAGGCTTGCAAACTGTCCGTTAACATACATTCCCTTTCCCAATTTTGTGACTGTGTTTTTACAGCAATGTTATATTAATTCGAAGATACAACAGATAACAAGCAGCACCACTAGTATTGGAAGTAAAGATTTAAATAGTTCGGATACCCAATTCGGAAGTCAATAAAACAGTTCGAGAACCATTCATCTGGGGCACTTCCTTCTTCATGCCTTGTCTGTTGTAATTTATGTAAAGTCTGTATGGATTTGGTTAGAGAACCATTTTCGGCATCATTTCCTGGTATAAATGTGCAGCAGCAGCTCCTATTTTGGCACAAACTCCACCGTCAATAGCTGTGAGTAAATCCAACACATCTGTTTTGTGTTACCATCATTCTTAAGGCTCTTAGTTCTTCTTTGATTGAATTAAAGCCGTCTTCAGTATCGTTCATCTTTTTTAAAAGTTCCCACCTTGCGATCTGTAATCACCTTGCGTTTGCTTTTATTTGCAAGGTGAAGAAGGGTATGGACCCTCCTGCATTCATTTAGCTTTCACTGAAAAGTCGGAAGTCTTGTGGGATATTTTTGTATATGTTCCATCCAAAATACTCTGTTTCTGTTCTTGTCCTTTTCTGGTGAAGAAGGGTCATCTTTTTGCTCATTGGGTGCTTGTGCACTGCTGAAATAGCCTCCCCTGGGATTATTAGCACCGGGGTATGCAGAGATACCAGGGAACAGACGCCATGCCATCCGGGTGGCAGTTGGGCATAGACGTTTTCTCCACACTGCCAGTAATAATCCATTAGTCTGAAGGTGCCTTGTTGTAAATATCCTAGATTTTTAGTGGTGCTGCAGTTATTGCTGGTCCCGACTGGAACTGTACCATTGCCCTTAAACAGAAAGAAAAATGTGTTACTTTAATCACTTTTATATTTTTAGGAGTAGGGCTAACAGTGATGTAACTAGAGGCATATGTGTTCCAAATGGGTTTACACCCTTTTGTGTGTGTGGCGTTTAGCCCCTTCTCCCATAGAGACCTCCCTTGGCAAGAAATGAGATTGTGACTCCACCCATCTTGTGAGTAAATGGATCCATTTATTTGCATCGTTGGCCTTATTTCACACCCATCTTGGGGAGTCTCATCAATGTCCGTGTAATTATTGCATCTAAGATCAGGATCGTATACTGCTAGCTTTCCCCGCTTTATTATATATTCTTTCAGGAATTCATGTCTTTTATAACTTCCTAAAACCTGTCCTCTTCTCCCACTATCTTCTAGTGCTTCACGTATCATGGATCTTTCTGTTAGGATTTTGGTTAAACTGTTACTTGTTTCATAGGTAGAGGCATTCGTGAATCTGATTGTTGCTTGGAATAAATAAGGCTGTATTTGACCTCTTACTCTACAGGCAAGCAAATGTATCAAGCAGAAGGTGATGTTTGGATCTACCTCTTTAGTTAAGTATAAAATTGGGGCGGACGTTGAGTGAGGTATTAATGAACACACGTAACATGATGTATTTGTGGTCTGTTCTCCAATGTTTTTCATATGTGCATACCATGTGTTATCCTTTAATCCTGTATGAATCTTGTCATCCTTTGTGTTAGTGTTTGAGTATACGCTATTTGTTTCTCTACTTTCCCTACGTGTATGTTTGTTTATTCTATCATTGTCACTATTACTATTATTACCCCTATCATTGTTGCTCATTAACTCATTAGGTGAATTAATATGATATATATACATACATAACCCAGCCGTGCATAACAGAAAAATTGACAAAATACATATCTTATATTTCTTTGTGGTGAAACAAAGTCCAAATGCCACGTTGGAGGGGAGGATGTCTCCAGTTCCTTCTCCTTTCTTCAGCCTCCCCCTTTTATTTCTTTCACATCTCCTGGTCCGTTGTATATGGCTTAGGTGAATCCATGGCGTTCTGTCTTTCACTTTCAGTGCTGTATCCGTTGATTCAGTGACTGTGTAAGGTCCTTCAAACTTAGGGTCTTTCCACTTCCTGATGATCTTCTTG
Source organism: Calotriton arnoldi (assembly GCA_963921515.1). NCBI lineage: Eukaryota > Metazoa > Chordata > Amphibia > Caudata > Salamandridae > Calotriton > Calotriton arnoldi. The sequence continues at coordinate 625,203 of CAWUFW010002228.1, forward strand.
ATGTACACTGTGTCTCCTGGTTGCGGAACCGGTTCTCCCTCTGCAGGATCGTTGGAGCTCTTTTGTTGGTACCGTAAAAACTGTTTAGAAAACAATTCTGCTGCCTTTGTTAGTTGAGACAAATAGTCATACATTTCTTTTCCTAGTACCTCACTACTTGTTTCAGCATCTATTTTTCTTCTGCATGGAGGATGCTGCATTTTAATAGTCCTCCCTGTCACTATCTGATGGGGTGTGAGGTGATGATCAGTACTTGGTGTGTTTCGTAGGGAGAATAATGCAATGGGAAGGTAGTGTAACCATTTTTTGTTTAAAGTTGCTGATATTTTGCTAATTTTGTTTTTTAGAAGGCCATTAAGGCGTTCTACAATTCCATTACTTTGTGGGTGAATAGCTGAAGTCAGTTTATGCTTTATTCCTAACATTTCTGTGATATGCTTTAAGATATCATTTGAGAAATGAGTTCTGTTATCTGATCTTATTGCTTCTGGGACTCCCCATCTCGGTATAACCTCTCTTACTAGGAAGTTAGCAGCTGATTTTGCATCACAATGTACACATGGGCCTGCCTCTATCCATCTTGAAAATGGACAGACTGCAACTAATAGATATCTGTAGTTGTTGCATTTATCTAACATATCTACAAAGCCAATATGCAGAGCTCGGAAAGGACTCTGTGGGCGTGGTATTGTTGATGTGATCACTTTTAGAGTTGGTTTTGGGGAATATTTAAGACCGGTTTGGCACTCACTTAAATACATATTCACCATTTCATGTAAATTTGGTATGAACCATTCCGATTGCAACTCATTGCTTATAGGAATAATGGCGGTGTGTGTAGGGTGATGTATTTGATCTAAAGCAATGATCAATAGCTGTTGGGGCATCACTGGCTTGCCTGTAGTGCTTTGTCTGAATATCCAGTCAGTACTCGATTGTTGACATCCTCTCTGTTTCCGGAGATCTTTTTCAAACTCAGGTGCTGCCTCTTGTAATTCTCTGAGATGTAGCTGGGAAGTCTCAACATATGGTGTTGCTCTGGATATGCTTATCTCATCTGTCTTATTCTATTCATTCTCCTCTTTTTGTCCTGCATAGAAAATTTGGTGTGTTGGTTGTGTGCCTCTAGACGCTTCTTTTGCTGCTTGATCTGCTAACTCATTTCCTCTGGACACAAAGTCCTGCGATCCTGTGTGTGCTGAACATTTCACTACCGCCACTCTAGTTGGTGATTCTAATGCTTCAATGATGAGTTCTAAAATATCTCTATGTGCTACTGGTGTACCATCACGTTTGAGGAATCCCCTTCTTTTCCACCTAGAGATACTAGAATGCACGGTGGTGGTGACATAAGCTGAATCTGAATACACTGTAATATGACCTCCCTTCCCATGTTCCAGAGCAGCCAGCAGAGCTATGAGTTTCGCTGCCTGTGCCGAATAATGGGAGGACAATGTTATTTGTTCTGTTATCAAGAACATGTCACTGTATATTTTACCTTCCACTACTGCTGCACTGGTATGTCATATTCCTGTTTTTTGGTCAATTGTGGATGAGCCATCAACAAAGTATATTGTACTGTTGGATATTGGTTCTTCTTCTGCGTTTATAGCCTCATCTGGGGTAAATGTAGATCAGTCATGCACTTCATCTCCTTCCTGTACTGGGTGTGCTATGAATGTGGCGGGATTTACAGTATGACATCTCACTATTTTCAATGAAGGTAAAGGTTATATTATTTCATATCCTGAAACTTGTTGTGTGGTTAATTTGCTTTTTGTATTATGGCAAACACTGCATGTTCCACATACAAAGTGAGAGAATAGCCCATCACAATAGGTGTGTTCTTTTCAACACCAAAAGCAGCTGTTGCAAGTGCTTGTTCGCATGGAAAGCGTCTTTTCATTATTGGATCTAATAATGCACTATAGTAGGCGATTGGTTTATGGCCCAAAGGATATTTTTGTGTTAGTACTGCTGTCATGGTTGTACCATTACTATGGCAGAACAGGTAGAACTCCTTACTGTAATCTGGTGTACCAAGCACAGGGGCGATACTTATCTCTTCTTTTAGTTTTTTAACATTGCTGTCATTTCCTCTGTCAAGTGTATTTTTTCTTGTGTGTTTTGCTTCTTTCATTCCCTGCAATAATGGTGCTATTAGTGAGCTGTAATCAAACGAATATGCGATGTTACATCGCATGCGCTACAACGCATGTGATTACAATGCGGTCGTTACAACGACCGCGTTGTTACAACGCAAGCCATTACATCGCAAGTCGTTTCTACGACTTGCTGTAGGGGGCGCGCTGGACTTAGGAATAGTATAATTTACTATTCCAACTCCAGCGTGTGCAACAGTAGGGAAGGTGTTGGAATAGTAAATTATACTATTCCTTAGTTTAGCGTGCCCCCTACAGCAACTCTCAGAAATGACTTGCGATGTAATGGCTTCCATTGTAACAACGCGGTCGTTGTAACGACCGCGTTGTAATCACATGCGTTGTAGCGCATGCGATGTAAACGCTGTTTCCCCAATCAAACACCTACTGTCTAACATAATTACAGAGGCCTAAGAATTGTTGCATCTCTTTCACTGTTTTAGGTTCTGTCTTTTTCCTGATACACTCTGCTCTTTCTGGTGTAACTCTTCGTCCTGAGGCGGATATTATTTGGCCTAAATAATGCACTTCAGGAACTGCGTATTGTACTTTATCTTTTTAAACATGGTACCCTCTTTGTGCTAAGACAGTTAACAGATTGGTGGCATCATTTCTGCACTGGTCTTCTGGTCTGCTATGTGTTAGGATGTCATCCACATATTGCAGCAGCACACTGTCACACTGGAAGTTTGAAAGGTCGTTCTTGACTAGCCTGTTAAATATACTAGGGGACTCACAGTTCCCTTGTGGTAGTCGAGTATACAAATACTGGGTTCCTCTATAGCGAAATGTTGTTAGGTATTGACTTTCAGGGTGCAGGGGGACACTATATAAAGCATTTTTCAAATCAATCACTGAGACATGTGTCGCATCAGCTGGGATTTTTGTCAATATTATTGACAGATCCGGGACCACTGGGAACTCGGGTACCACTATATTATTGAGTGGGCGAAAATCCTGAACCATCCTCCAAATACCCCCCTTTGATTTCTTTACAGGGTATATAGGAGTATTACAGGGTGAAACTCCTGGATATAGTACTCCCTGTTGCACCAATGATGTAATAGTAGGTGCTATCCCCTCATCTGCTTCTTTTGACAAAGGATACTGTTTAACCCTAGGTAAAAGTGCTCCTGCCTTTGTGGTAATTTTTACTGGTGTTGCTGTCTGTATAAAACCTACATCATATGGTCCTTTTGTCCACAACCATGGTGGTACTTTTGCTAAATCTTGGTCTTTCATAGAGCTGGGACTTGGCTTGGGTGTGGATGTTCCTATCTCTAATTCCACCCGAATCATAACTGTATTTTCAAACACCACAGTGGAAGTTGTTGGCTTACTCTCTCCAAACAGTTGTTCATCAAGTAGGTCTCCTGATCTTAGTCCAGAGTTCATGAATATTACACATGTACATGTTGTTTGGTGCTTGTCAGTGGCCAATAGTGTACCATGTGTGGGAGTTATTTCAATTTCATCAATGGTTATCAAGAGTGGTGTGTCCTGCAACTGCTGTGATTGGGGTGTTCCTTGGCATCTGAACAGGAATTCTTTTGGTATCTCTATTAATCTTCCCTTCAGTTGGGGTGCATTTGCTATTATAGCATATACTGCCCTTAGAAACCCATTTTCACCAGTGGGCCTGGCTCGGTATTGTTTACTGATATCTGCTCTCATAAGTAACATCATTGCTCTTTTTTCTGACTACGTGTCTATTTCTGTAAGTTACTAGGTGAAATCCCAGGAATTGTGCAGCCCATTGTGCCATCTGTGCCAAAATGTATTGTCATATTTAGTTTGGACATCAAATCCCTTCCTAAAAGATTAGCTGGAGATGATGGTGAGTATAACAGTTTTCCTTCTATTAAAGTTCCTCCTATTTCCATCTCAACTGTTTCTGTAAATGGAACCCTATTTACTGCACTAGTCTATTATTTATGGATAGGTGTCCATATCATTATATCCTTCCCTGCCACAAATTCCTTGTTGAATTTGGCTTCTAGATTTTCGTATTGAGTACTTTTCCCAAACTGTTAGATGTTTTTGCATATAATCATAATCCCAGTCAGGATCTCCCTCCCCACCCCTGGTGCAGTGTTCTGCTATTGCCATGTCATCTGGGTCAAATGATCCTTCCCTGGGCCATGGTCTCCTTTGTGGGGCCTGTCCTTCTGTCCATCCAGCTAAATAATCACAGAGGGGGTTTGCATATATATCCCCTTCTTTTTCAGATATTATCTGTTTAGGTGTGCGATCTCTACTTCTTACTCTATCTTTATTTCTCACAATCAATGCAGCATTGGTAGCTGAGCTCATACTTCTAGTAGTAATTCCTGGTCTTCTTACTTGCTCTCCTAAATGGGCCTGTAACCTGTCTGCTATTCTATTGAAGTTTGCGGTTTTCATCCTTGGTGCTGTATTGTCTCTGTTTTCTCCTACTGCTGTATCTGCATATGACATTTGTGTTGGTGGGGGTGGTGGCATATTATTATGATTATATATATTCCCTTACATCATTCTTGGGGCGATTTTCCGCCCCAAAACCAATGGCTCAGCCCAGTGTTGCTTCTTCTATGTCTGTCGATTACTTTACTCCTTTTTACTTCTTGTACTCATATGTTTCATCACACTTTTCACTGTAAAACCAATTTGTTCCACACACCAAGTGATGCAATTTTCAATGGTTTCTCATATTCAAGATGTGCCCATCCGGACCTCTGTTCAAGAATACGTACTGACGCATTTGTTCATCCAGGACAGTTTTTTATTCAAACCCAATGCATTTCGGGCTTCTGGGGCCCTTCGTCAGGGGTAACTACAAATAACAGATAAGACATGTATTGTAATTCCATAAGCCAAAATATATATCAACCAACATGCAAACTTTTCATATAAAATTGACGGCACTCCAGTCCCTAATAACTGTCACATTGTAAATTTGTCTCCTATGCAACTTGATGTGCAATAAGATAACACCCCATTTAAATAAAGAACCTTTAGCGAGATTAGGTCCCATCCCTTTATATCTACTCAACCTCCATGTTCCTCGACCGGTGGCTCCCACAAAATTTCATTATTACCCTGAACACGCCTACTTCTCCACCCAAAATATACCATCGTGCTTTCACACTCTCTCTGTTCCATCCTGCTATAAAGCACAAAAGTACTCTCAAAACTTTACCCCTTGCTCAAAAAAACCTTTCAATACTGCCCCCTACTTATAACCTATCTTTCTTCAACACCCACCTTCACTTAACTAATCTGTGCGCGCTGCGCTGTTCTCGCTCCATCATTATACTAGCCTTTGCTTTTCTCATTCCCCGTTTCAATCAGCCGCTATCTACTATCTACCACTCACTGTTACCATCATTGCAATTCCTCCCCTCCACACTCTTTTCTTCACCCCTTTATCACCCGGTATTATCAAGGGTTATCTGCACTGTTCTAATCTTTACAGTCTCTGCCTCCCGTACCTGTCAACAAAACCGTCCGTCCTCTTCTCCCTTTCCACAATAAGACTTCCTATCACTTACACCGCCCAGATTTAAACCAAACCCTCGTGTTCAGGATCCTCCCACCTAGTTAATCTATAATTGGCCACATGTGCAATTCTCTCTCACCGAAAAACTCTTTACCTCAATTCTTAAACACTACGGTTCCCATAATGCAATACCTCAGCTCAGCATAACATCACAATTCTAATTGTCATAATGTCATATTAACGGACTTCAAATGCAACATTCAGCTTATAATATCACTGTAAGTGTCGGATGCATAATGCAAATACTAAAATGTTCATTTAGGTGCCACTCTATTAAAAACTGCTGGATGAACTCGATGTTCCGCTGCATATGTGGAAAATGTGCCAATGCAGCGGAACATCGAGTTCATCCAGCAGTTTTTAATAGAGTGGCACCTAAATGAACATTTTAGTATTTGCATTATGCATCCGACACTTACAGTGATATTATAAGCTGAATGTTGCATTTGAAGTCCGTAGTGTTTAAGAATTGAGGTAAAGAGTTTTTCGGTGAGAGAGAATTGCACATGTGGCCAATTATAGATTAACTAGGTGGGAAGATCCTGAACACGAGGGTTTGGTTTAAATCTGGGCGGTGTAAGTGATAGGAAGTCTTATTGTGGAAAGGGAGAAGAGGACGGACGGTTTTGTTGACAGGTACGGGAGGCAGAGACTGTAAAGATTAGAACAGTGCAGATAACCCTTGATAATACCGGGTGATAAAGGGGTGAAGAAAAGAGTGTGGAGGGAGGAGGAATTGCAATGATGGTAACAGTGAGTGGTAGATAGTAGATAGCGGCTGATTGAAACAGGGAATGAGAAAAGCAAAGGCTAGTATAATGATGGAGCGAGAACAGCGCAGCGCGCACAGATTAGTTAAGTGAAGAAGAAGCAACACTGGGCTGTGCCATTGGTTTTGGGGCGGAAAATCGCCCCAAGAATGATGTAACTTAATACTCACGTGCCACCAGGGCAAGGCACTGTAACATTGAGCACGCAACGTAGGATGAACAAGTATGAAAAAATTGGAGGAACCGTATTTCAAGAGGGTGTGCATCCCCCATTCCTATGATGTATGTATATTCCCTGACATGAGTGGGTGTGGGGATGCGGCATTGAGAATAGTGTAATGGTGCTTGTGTTGGTGTTTGTATTAGGTCTCCTAGTTCTTCCTCTTCTTCTTCTGTGTCTCATTCTCCTTCTGAGCAGCACCATCTGTTTGCTCCTCATACTGGACCCAATTATGTGCTGTATCTTTGAATTTGTCGTGTCCTTTTTCATTTATTCTAAATAAAAGGTGCCCTGTTCTCCACCTTCAAATTTTAGGTCCAGTCCCCACATTTCTTTGAGCTAACCCTGTTTCTTGTGTCTGTAACCCTTTTGGGCTTTGTTTAATAGTAGTAGGATTTTGCACTTCTGGTGGGTTTTCATATCCTGCTGTTGGTCGCAATAGATTTGGGTATATTCCATCATGTGCAGAAGGTGTGGGGGGTGTAGTGGGTGTCATGGGCTCTGCCTCCTTGTCTTTATTCTTGTCTTCAATAGGGCTTTTAACTGGTAACTGCTCTTTATTTTCAGAACTATTTTTAAATATAGACCATAAGCTAAGAATGATCTCTCTTTTGTTTAATTTATTTCCTTTATATTTAGCCCTGATAAATGTTAATGTGTGCGCTACAAGATCTTTGTCAAATGTACCATCTTTTGGCCATGAGTGTGAATTTTTTTGTGGTTTCCTTGTGCCATTCTTGGTTATATTTGCTTATTCTTTTCTTGTCGCTTGGAAATGTCTTTAGCATATGTTCTATGGGAGACCCCATTCTAACCTCTGAATGCACATCTTTTTTAGCAGATTTGTAGAAATCATTAATTTTCCTATTCATCTTGCATGCCTGTAATATGTCGCATTCTACCTGCAGAGTGTCTAAGCTTTTTATCTAGTATTTGGTAGTTGACTGTCCTTTTACCTTTTTGGACTATTTTAGTACTCTTTAGAGCCTTTATTTATGTATTTCAATATGTTTATTTATTTTAAATTACATCTGATATGAACCATATCTGCAGAGTGGTATCATGAGTTTTCCGGTCCTCAATCAACTCACTCTTTAAGATTTACGTTCTCTTCAGATCTTCCAGACCTGGTCTGGGGTTGACGCTCTAACCTAAAAATTAGGTTTTTGATCTACACCTTTTAGCCCTATTTCTTCTCTCAGATCTGCTTTCCTTACTGGCCTAACAAAATTATTAACATTTCTACGTTATCACAATCTTACTTCAATTGTTATAATTCAAGAGGTCAGCATTGGCCCCACCTTATGACAGCGCCATCTCTGGGGGAGAACTACCCATGAGAAGAAAAGACAGACTTTTGAACAAACAGGCATCTGCTTACCTTCTTAGAGAAATACGCAGTCTTATTCCCAATGGGCAGTCTCCTGTCTGTCAGTTGCCATCGGCGATGACCCCTGTGACCTCCTGGCTGGCTTGCCAGAATGTTGGTCAGACCTTTATTGAAGTAGAAAAACAAGTAAGAGTAAGTGATAAAATATAAAGGTTATTTTATTTTACAGAGGCTGGGAGAGTGATGAACCCAGGTAAGATTGCCACCCAAACTCTCAAATTGGCTACAGCAGATAGCCCTTTATATAGTGTATTTTTGCTGAATCATACATACTAATCATGTGACCGACAATTGCCATATTTGAGCAACATTACACAACAAAAGCCAAGCCTTCCACCCTCCTTCATTCATTGGTGCAATCACTCCCACCGTCCTGACTGCATGTTCTTAGTGCTACCTGCCTACGTGTTATTTGGTTTGTGTAATCTACGTGTCCTAAAACTCAACTCAAGCAGAACGCGTGATCTGATTGCGTGTTATTTGATTTGTGCAATCTGACGGTGTCTTATCTGACTACGTGTCTATTTCTACAACCTCCGCATAAACAGAGCGTGTGATCTTGCTCTTGTTGCAATATATTTTGATCATCCCTGTGTCATATCTTTCCCTACTAAATTGACCTCAAAGCTGATTGGTTTACTTGCATCACTCCCCTGGTACCACTTCCTCGCACAATCATTCTCTGGAGGAACTGTCAATACTGGTTTGTTTGATGTACCAATGACTTCTTGATTTGTTTGTTTATTGATTTCTAGCTACCATCAGTATGTATCAAAGGTTGCAGCTGTTCTCTCTCTGAGCTCGTCCACTGTAATTTATTAACTTGAAGCATTGGGCGCATACTGCTGTCTAAGCACGTATAATCCTGCATTGGTAAAGGAGAGGCTTTTTAATGACACTTTCTCTGCGCTATTGTGCAAACGTACCTGCAATGGCAGGTGAGACACCTAGTTCCTAGCTCCAGAGGTGCAAGTGCGCCCACGCCAGTCTTCAATGGCAGACTGGATACGGTTCAACTCATATGGGGTCAGTGTGCAAGCACGCCTGCGATGGCAGGCTACACATGCGATCAGAGGCACCATAGGTTTGGGTGTGCACACACAGAGGCCTGCACTGACAGGCTGCTCGTGAGTTTATTCATTATAGATGCCAGTGCGCACACACTGACCTGCCAGAACAGGCCGAGCAAATGGGTGTACCCAGGCCCTAGCACCTCTAGGAGCGAGGGTGCACACCCTGGCCTGCAATGGCAAGTCGAGCAGATGGGATTAACAGGCCCAAGCACCTTAGGTGCGAGTACACGCACACCACCCTGTCCGTCCAGCCGGACATGGGTTGATCCCTGACTTGGCAGGCAGGCCACCTTGCCTTTAGCACCATGGGTGCAAACGTGCGGACACAGGCCTGCAATGGCAGGGCTGGCCCGGGTGTCAGAATACTGGGGATGCAGGTATGCACACACCGGCCCGTGTTGGCAGGCTGGGAACCTTTTCAAAATGCCATAGGTGCCAGGGCGCAACCTCGAGCCTGCAACACAGGCTGAACATGTATTTGAAACAGCACAGGGGCCAGTGAGCGCATCCTGCCTGTAATGACAGGCTGGGCGCATAGGTAACACACCACAGGAGCAAATGCGCACTCCCCAGTCTGCCTTGGCAGCCCAGCCCCTGCTCCAGAACACTGTGTCAGCACCTCTTCCTAGCCTATGTAGGAAGGCGCACGCACTTCCACACTGCCCTGACAGTGAGGATGTGCCCACCCCCCGGAGGCCCCAGAAAAGCATCAGCAACATCCCTGGATTATTCTTATGGGAAGAGCCAAACTCCAAGGCAGGGGAAGCCCCCCGTGGAGAGCTCCTCACTACCTGGGCAGGGAACATCATATGTACCCACTCAGCCTTTAGCTTACCACCCCACCTGCTCCCATCAGGGCTTCCCGGGGATTAGGCCCTCATAGTACAGGACAACCCACTCAGCGTTGGCTGAGGCGCGTTGGGACTCCATAGAGTGTGGGAATACACAATATGTTCCATAATCCCATGTCATCAACTAGGGGTAGAAAAGTATTGAATTGATTTCTTCCGGATAAAACTGACTAGACTTCTGGTTTGCTCAGTTGATAGTGATCTTTGTCTTTCTGTTTTATGTGTTATTTGGATTGTATTGTGATTTGTTATTGTTGGTGCATTCGTCTCAATTTGTATAGTTGAATGTTCCAGATGGATATGTATTTCAAGTCCAATGATATATTGAATTGAATATAAGCAAAATGAGAAAAGTCAATGACACACAAGATTGATGTTTTTCGTGGTGTTCTTGGATTAATGAATGATTTATGGCCAGGTGGGGTTTCTTGATATTTATAACATAGGCAGGCCTGCACTGACAGGCCTGATACATGGCTGATGGGCTATCTGGTGGGTGGCACACTTAATACTATGTCCCTCTACTAGTCAGTGCCGTACCCGCCCCGGTTATATGGTGTACCTGTTTATGGAGCGCACGGAGGTACAGCACCTAAACCCATCACGTACGTACCCCCTGCCTGGTGTAGCCAAGGTGTGTGCGTGTACAGGAGAAAGGTGCACCGATTCATAAGGTCACACGGCGAGAGTTGGCAAAGACTAGGAGGAAAAAGCAAAAGGTTTTGGAGTAAATTTCCCTAAGAAGGACATGTCCAACAGTCCTATTTCTCTCGCTCGGCAACAGAGCCTAAGCATTTTATCACTCTTATGAGCCAAGTTAATTACATTTCTTCCCCAGCAGAGGGAACAAAGGCTGCCCCACACAAATGGAATAATTAACAGTGCTTCCCTCAGCTCCTGAGGAGGAAGGGGTGGGGATGAAAATCCACATCTGTTAATTACCTGTCACATTGTACCAGGAATGGAGACAGAGGAGGAAGCTCACACAACTGGAGCCAACACAGGAGGAGGCTCCTCTTTGAAGCTTTGGTGGGAAAGGCCATGATGGTGATGTCAGTGAGGGGAAGAGCTGAGACCCCAAGAAAAGATGTGACCAGCGACTCCTGGATGACGCCATCTTGACCTGTCCCAACATGCTGTTCAGGAGGGTTGGGGCAGGGGTGGAGAGATGAGGGTTGGGGCAGGGGTGGAGAGATGATGTGGCAACCTAGCATTGGACTTTTGTGCCTGGCTTCTAGAGCCTTCCACCACCGTTTAAATACTCTTGCACAGGGGAGAGAAAGGGCTGTTTGTGCTTTTTTGCTGCTGGACTGTGGAACTATGACAGCCTTGGACAACTGGAAGGACTACCCCCCTGATGCCCAAAATGACTAAGGACCCTGTCCTCAGTTAACCCCAGGACCAGTGGGTATCTCAAGGGCCAATGAGGCTGGTCCCTTACACCCCTGAGGACCAATTGTGGGAAAGCCCTGGACATCTGCGTGCAGAGACAAAGTCCAGGAGGAAAGCTGATGCAGGGGGCCAGTGGAACCAGCTCCCTGCAATGTAAACTACATTGTAGTATACAACGAATAAAACAAGCCCAGGATTGTCCGTATCATACCAGCGGGTCTGAGTAATGGCTGTTTTAAGGTTGGTGACCTTTGACCTCCCTAAAAAAGCTGAGTGCATGGAGCTCTGCTGCCCCATGAGAAATAACCCCCGGGGTGGGTCGGGGGTCGCCGTAAGGATTAATTTTTTAATGCCACCCATGGAGGGGCTGTGCGTGGGGCCTCCTCTGAAGGCTCATTTCTCTGCTTGAGGGTCCCAATCTCCTCAGGGACGATGCAAGCAAAGGGCCTGGGATCCCAACTCCGGGCCCCAACAACCAAAGGCGGATGGGGAGAGCACCATTGTGCCCTCCCTCCCCCCAAATGGCGTTGGCCTGGCCCCCACAAAACACTGTACCCAGCCCGCATGTAATGGGCAGGGAAAGGAAGACTGCCGGCAAAAATGAAGCTGGTTGTGCAGGGAGCCGGCGGAGCAGCACAGGAGGCTCCCCGCATGGCCCCAACAATAAGGAGCACAATGGTGTCTGGGTGGAAATGGGCATCCCCCTAAACAAAGAACAGTACAACATAGGAAAAGCATGGTCTCCCTGACACAGCGGGAGAGCCGCTAAAACAATATTCACTGCTGCAGGCTGGAGCGCCCCATAATGCTCTGTGGGGCATGTACATTTTTCTCCAGTGTGGCACCCCAAAATGGATAGGGGTGTCACCAAAGATTAAAAGAATATGTGGGGGGCGGCAGGTGTGTAGCAGCTTCCCCCAAAGAAGCTTAAAGGTACTGAATCTACGTTTGCGGGGTCAAGGGATCCATGACCATCCACGATTTCTACATCTTGTTTTTTAAAGCACTCCCAAGGCTGGAGCATTTTCTCTACAGCTGGGATTTCACCACCATCTAGGGGTTGGGTTCTCATCTGCATTTCATGTGGTCTGAAAGTGTACAAGGATGCTGAAGACTCATGGAGTGCAGTGCTCTCTAGCGACTTGTTTTATGGTTGCATTTTATGTGGCCCGAAAGTGGCGTTCTCCAGGGGCTGTTTTTATGGCTGCATTTCATGTGGTGTGAAAGTTTATAAAAACACACAGGCACATTTTATGTTAATTTGAAAAATGCTTTATTGACATAATAATGTTACAGTGATTACTGCTCAAAGTTGATATGCTTTATTGACAATAATGGCTTTTACACGTGGTTATTATTGCATTTATGCACAAAAGGAGGGTGCTTTTAATATGTGGTTTGTTGTTCCTGCAATGTGGTGGGCCCATGATAAAGCCAATAGTCCTGTTTTATCTAAAGTGATATCCCCCTGTATTGTGATTGTACTATCTGGAATAGGTGGGGGGCAAGGCTCTACTGTGATTTTGGGGGTCATGACCCTTTAGGGGCCCAATTTGATTTCATAATGTAAGCTAAGGTATTTCTATCCGCCCTATGTATATATTTATAAATTAAGGAATAGTATTTAGTAGTGTATGTGTCATAAATACACTTTTCCTATTCTAAACAAAAAGCACTGACTGGACAATTATTTATTGAGTGTTATTATAGCGTGCTAGTATTTTTTTTAAAACATACTTTATTGATTTTCCACATATATCGGTTATATTCAACCATGCTTAAGCATTTGTACATTAATACCATTCCGTTTAGCACTGCCTGTAACATAATCCTAATCTCTGACATGTTCTACTGCGTTTCAATGCCACAGGTATCTGTCTCCAATATAATTGAATGTTGTGACATAAGTATGCATTTATCAATAATAACAAACTTTTAACTTGTAACACCCGCTCGCCTGCCCTCCCCCCTCCCTCCATTCTCTGGCATTCTTATTCACATCAGAATTTCCGTTACGTCCCATTACTGTGTTCTTTTTCCCTTGCGCATACTTGTGCGTCGTCCCCATCTCTGTCCACTATATGAGAATCATGTATATCTCCTCTGCACCAATACCTACTGTGTGTTCGGGGTATCAGGAATATTGTCAGGGTTCGTGCTTTTAAAGGCTTCTAACATTGTGTCCCATTCCATTGATATCGGGTTTTTCCTTAGTCCGCGGGCTTCCTCTCGGCGTATTACAGCGCTTTCATCTCCACCCCATCGTATCAGTTCGCTGTGCCATGTGTATATTGCAGGAGGTTTAGCTGATTTCCATCGCATGGTGATAGATCTCTTGGCAACTATAAGCGCCAGATCCAGGAAGCGAAGCTGGACCTTCTGCATCGACCTACGCTTCCGGAGGCCCAACAGACACTCCGATACTGCGCCGTCTATTGAAAGATGCGTAGTCTCCTCAAATATTCGTTTGACCTCTCCCCAGAAATCTCCAAGGCTCGGGCATGCCCACAGCATATGTATTAAGTCCGCCTCTGCCAATTTGCATCTAAGACATTGATGTGTTGTGTTTGGGTACATCCGCTGTAAGCGGTGTGGTGTAAGATAAGCTCTGTACAGGACCATGCATTGTATGAACTTAAACTTTGCATTACGTTACACCTTCTTTGGATGTTCCAGAATATCCGCCCATTCCCTGTCTGATAGTTCCCGTCCCATGTCTGCCACCCATTGAGCTTGGAGGGCGTCAAGGGGCATTTTAACGTGAGCCCGGATGCTCAAGTATAGCCATTTGATAAGGTGACGTCCCTGCCCCATATAGTATAAGGATTTGACTAGTTCATGCGTCTTGGGTTCTTCCCGGCGAGGAGACCAGTATTTCTTAATATATTGTAGTATTGCAGAGTGTATCATATATAGAGTGCTTGGTGCCCCAGTTTCTCGTATGAAATTCTCGTGGTCCCTTAGGATCTCCCCTTTAAAGAGTGCCCCTACCATCCCCCACCCCTGCATCTAGCCATGCTCTGAGTTTGTGTTTCGTGAGTCTACCGCTCAATAGTGGGATCCCCAACAATGGGATGTTGCCTGCATAGGGGGCACAGCTAGATGTGTATTGCAGTGCTTTCCTCCAGCATATCAATGCGGTATGTAATAAAGGCGGTACTGTCGAGGGGATTTTACACTGTGGTAATAATAGTGTGTGTAGCAGTCCCTGTTCAATATTTCGTATAGTAAATCCAATCTCTTGCAGGTTGCGACCTGCCGTCCAATAGGATAACCACTGCAATTGGCTCACATAATAATAAGCTCGGAAATCCGGCACACCCAGGCCTCCTCCTTTTGTGTCTATTTGTAATTTCTTGAGGCTTACTCTACGACGGCCCGTACCCCAAATGAGATCCGATAATATAGTGTCTAGTGTGTTAAAAATAATTGGAGGTATTATAATCGGTATATTAGTAAATTAATAAAGGAGTCGGGGAGTACCACCATCTTAGACACTGCCACTTGGCCCATCGCTGAAAGAGGCAAAATAGTCCAAAAAGCGATCTGAGCGTATTCCCCTAATAGCCCTGCTGAGGTTACCTTCCAGCATGTCCATGTCGGATCGGTATATGTTGATGCCCAGGTATTTAAACGTGTGTTGTGCTACAGGTAGGGAAAGCAGCCCAAGGTTGATCTTTTCAGGGCGTGGGTGATCTTGGAAGAAGAAGGTGTTCGATTTTGATTAATTTATGGCTAAGCCGGATATCTGTTCAAAACATGCAAAACTTCCCGGTATTGGGTCTAGCCCTCCCAGGAGATCCCGCGCGTAAATAATTATTTCATCCGCATACGCAGATATCAAATGCGTGGATGTGCCTATTGGTATTCCACATTGAGTAGCTTCCTGTCTCAGTCGAAGCGCCAATGGCTCTAGTGCCAGTACAAACAATATTGGGGACAGGGGGCAACCCTGTCGCGTGCCCCTGTGCACTCGGTACTCCTGTGAAATGTGTTTCCCAGATCTGACCCTTGCCGTCGGGGCCTCATACAACAGGCGTATCCATCGGAGATATTCGGGGGGCAACCCAAATTGTGCAATAGCCTTGAACATATAATCCCATGACAACGTGTCGAATGCCTGCCGTAAGTCCAGTGCGATACAACCAGCATTTTGGTATTGTTCTAGATTAGTTGCCATTATATGGTGTAGCCTCCTTATATTTAATGA
The DNA here is from genome assembly GCA_963921515.1 of Calotriton arnoldi. Lineage (NCBI taxonomy): Eukaryota > Metazoa > Chordata > Amphibia > Caudata > Salamandridae > Calotriton > Calotriton arnoldi. The sequence goes on from CAWUFW010002228.1 coordinate 640,809, forward strand.
TGTGCTGCATGCTGGTATGAATCCACATTGGTCAATGTGTATTAACCTATTTAAGTAGGGCTGCAGTCTGTTTGCCAAAAGTTTACTCAATATTTTGTATTCAGTTGCCAATAACGATAGTGGGCGGTATCCCGTCATATCAGTCATATCCCTCCCTGGTTTTGGCAGTGATACTACTAATGCTTGTGCAGTAGTGCAGGGGAGGTGGCCTAATTCAAGCGACTTGTTGTACAGCTCCTCCAGTTGAGGAAGTAAGATCTCCGTGTAAGTATCAAAGAATTCCACCGGTAAACCATCCAAGCCCAGTGCTTTATTACGCGGGAGCCCATTAATAGCCGCTTTTATTTCCGCCCTGGTGATGGGGTCTGGCAAAGTATCCCTCATGTCTGCTGGAGCCTGTGGGTAAGGTAAGTTTGCTAGGAATGTGTCTATTAAGGCGGTGTCCAGCGTCGGTGGCTTGCTATATAGTGTTTCATAATATGTACTGAAGGCATCATTAATATCATGTTGCATACATACCGTGTTACCCCCGGGTGTGGTAATTTGACTGATGACAATGGCCGGTGGATCTTCTCTTAGTATCTTTGCTAACAGGGTCCCTGATTTATCTGCTTCAGAGTGTTTTATCTGGGTAAAGACCCTATAATCGATAATCCTAAGGGTTTCTAATAGCTCTGCATGTTGGATACATGCCTCTTGTAATGGAGCCTGTTTAGTGGGATCATTTGCCGCTTCTTGTTCAAGCCCTTTCATATTATCCTCTACTGTCTTCAGACTATTATGTACCTCTTGCCTTGCTCCTACTGTGGCGCTGATTGCAGTTCCTCTGATTACTGCCTTTAGCGCGTCCCATTCAACTGGAACTGTGGACGCAGTATTGCTATTTTCAGAGAAATAATGTGTAAGTGTAGTTGACAGTGTATTGCGAAATACTGTGTCTTCCAGTAATTGGGGCCAAAGCTTCCACGTGGGCACTGGAGTGGGTATTCTACCCCAGCTAAGGGAGATCTCTAGTGGGTTATGGTCTGAAAAGGTTTTTGCTAAATATGTGGCGTGCGTTATCTGGTATGCTATTGAGAGGGAGCACATGATTCTGTCTATTCTGGTATGCAATTGGTGTACCGGGGAATAAAAGGAGTATTCTTTGTTCAACAGATTCTTCAGCCTCCATACATCACACAAGGACCATCCATCCACCCAATTGCCTAGCACCTCTGCCTGTTTTGTTGCCACCGTTCCATGGAGGGGCGGGTGTGATCGGTCAAGTCCAATATCCATGACCGCATTACAATCGCCCCCCACGATCCACGGGTATGCCTCCCAGCCTGCCAGTATCGTGTTTAGTCCCAATAAATATTTGTTCCAATCAAAATTTGGAGCATATATATTCCCCAATATAACATGTGTATACCATCTAGTGTGCCACGTAAAAATATGTATCTACCCTGTGCATCTATCCTTTTATCTAATACTTCAAACGGGACGCCATATCTGATCCAGATCGTTACCCCTCTGACGAACGCCGAGTAATTAGTAGAGAATATCTGACCCCTCCATTTCTTCCGCATTTTTGCAGCCTCCGTTTCCGTCAAGTGGGACTCCTGTAGAAAAACTATTTGCGCCTTCCGCCTTAGCAATTGCGCATGCACTCTGTGCCGTTTCTGCACTGATCCTAGACCCCGGACATTCCATGTAATTAAGTTATATGTGTCAAGCTTGTGCATTGCATGATAACTGCGGTGTGCGTGTCCAGGTCGGGGGATAATGAACGCAACATAGGCCATATCAGCTGCTGCTTGCCAGAACCCCTAAACTCCCATTGTAACATTAATACAAGGCCCTGCTTGCAAACTAAGCAAAGCCAAACCAAAAACATAACACTTTGAACTTTGTTGTAGTGAACTGTTGCATTCGCAAATAGGGGACTGGCTTTCACACCAATCATGTGAGGTTATTCACATTCAGTAGCTCATCTGAGCCCGGGCTAATACATTTGTCATTATCATGCCATAATATTCATAGAAGAAAAAAGGATATGCGTGTCCATGAGCTCTCGTGCCGATGCCATCGTGTTTCATTGTTGTTTGTGTGTACTGGGTAGTCCATTCTATGTTTCACTGACCCAACAGATCATCTGCGGTTTGCGGCGTCACCGTGGGGAATAATGCTAGGCTGTTCGCCGAGTCGGATCTCACTGTACTGTCCTCTGAGGATTCCGAGTCCATTCGGGAGGCATTGTCTCTAAGCGTGGTTGCAGCCGCCAGAGCTATGTCCTTGCTTCTTTGTGCCTGATCCTGAGTAGGGCCGGGAATTGGTGGATTATTGGCAGTCCTTGCGTTGCGGCGCGATCGCCGGCCTTGTAATCATTTGGGGCTGTTTGGCGGCTTCCGACGGGCCTGTCCAGACAATGAGTTCGGATCCATGACTTCGATCCACTCCTCTGCATCTTCCTCACTTTCAAAGAAATACGTTTTTTGGTCGTAGATTATTTTCAAGTGTGCAGGAAATAGTAGTGCATATTTTAAGTTCAAGTCTCGTAATTTCCTTTTTACCGCCTGAAAGGAGGATCGACGGCGTTGGACCATGAGGGTATAGTCAGGATAGAGTGATATCTGGCTGTTTTCAAAGTGGATCTGAGGTCGCTCTCGTGCCTTCTGAAGGAGGATATCTCGGTCTCTGTAATTTAGGATCCTGACTATCAGTGGCCTTGGCAGTGCTCCCACCTTCGGTCTTCCAATAGGGAATCTGTGAGCTCTTTCAATACAGAAAAAGTCCGATAATCCATCAGGGGCTACATGTTTCCGGAACCACTGTTCCATAAAGGTGGTGGCGTCTGTCCCCTCGCTTCGTTCCGGGAGCCCAATTACGCTTATATTGTTCCGTCTAGCTCTGCCCTCTGCATCTTCAACCCTATCTAGAAGGCCTGTGACTTGCCTCTGTAGTGTCTGAATTTGTGACGCGTGTTCTTTGTGTTGAGGCAGTATTTCTTCTAGGGCTATCTTTCACTGTGGTCACTAGCTTAGCATGATCTGCCTTGAGCAAAGTGAAGCCGGTAGTGAGCGTGCCGATTTGTTGTTCTATCGCTCTTCTGGATTCCCTGACCTCGCATAGTATCAGGTCTAATTTGTCCGGGGTTTCCATTTCATTCGTGGGTGGTATACAGGTAAGTGACGGTGGGTTTGTATTGAGTTCCTAGTCGTCAGTAGTTTGTGAGTTTGTGGCGGCCGCCTCTTGTAGTTTGCCTTTTGGGCGCCCCATGTCTCACAGCGAATGCCCGCAAATGTCTGCTGTTACCCGGTATAGTGGGGTCCTCGTACTCTAAGCGGTGTTCAAGCAGTAGTAGTCTCTGTACCGTAAATGATAGTTATGATAATACTGCCACTCAGGCTATGACCCAAGTAATGGACTCACGGTTCCCCAGTGCTGCTGCACAGTAGGTTCATGTTTTGGCGTGCCACTATATAAGTAGTGTCAGCTCAGGATAGATATTGCACTCAGGCTATGACCCAAGTAATGGACTCACAGTTCCCCAGTGCTGCTGCACAGTAGGTTCATGTTTTGGCATGCCACTATATAAGTAGTGTCAGCTCAGAATAGATATTGCACATCCCGACCAGTATGTACTCACTTCGTGATTCTTGTCCATTTTTGGTGCTCCTAGGACCTCAATGGGGCTCTCCTCCTCTCCTGGAGACCGGGCCTCGTGGCCAGCCACTATGCAAGCACACACCACGGTGCATTCAGCTGCAGCGTTCACCTCTACGTCTACGTGAGGGCGATTTCCCCCTTTCGTCGTGTTTGTTTCCCTTGTGCTAGTGGTTCATCATACAATGCTCCTTGCCACAATTCACAACCTCATGCATGGATTTTTGCCATCCGCTATGCGCCGTGAGCCAGCTAGTATCTCAGGCATACTGTGTTGAAATTTCTGCTATGCCGCAGCTCTTCCGCTTACTGGCCCCGCTCGAACTGCCCTTGTATCCTTCGGATATATGTATGCCCTATACAGTTATGCTCATACTTTTGAGGAGCCAGGGGGGGGCAACAATCGGATGGCAGCATTAGTTCAGGGATACCTTGTCAAATGTCTGTTCGTCTTGCGCTGCCAACCTCCTCCCCCAATGTCAGTGCACAGACACTCTGGCTATTTCGCGGTCTTTAATAATGGAGAAGCGGGGGGATGGGGGTCAGGCTCGGTGTGGGAAGGCAAGACTGGTCCGGCGTCACCAACTGCTATGTCCGGGAGCCTCGCTCAATTTGTGCGCCGTTAGGAACGACTCCGTCTGTTTGTCCGGTGAGGCACGGACACCACCAGGTTTATCCGCAGGGCTGTAATTATAACACACAGCTCGGGCCGCACGCTATCAGCGGCAGCTTTTGGGGACTTTTCCTAGCCCTTAGGCGTCTTTTAGTCGCGCCCTTTGTAGCTCATCGGGGGAGGGGAGAAGAATCAGCCAGCTCGTCTCGTTGCGTGGTGCCCCGGGCGGTTCGCGCAGTTGGGCTCGATCTCCTCCACACGCTAAGGAGAACGTTGGAGCTCAGGGCCTTCAGGGCTTCATTGGTCCTCCCTTCGGTGGAGCTGGGGACAGCGGGGGCTTCTACAAAGGGTAGGCACCTTTCCCATTTATCTTCCCGGTTCGCAGCGTGGGACTCACCGGTCTGTTACAGTGCTGCGTGGTCCCGGCCTTATTTACTCCGTCATCAGCAGCCGTCGCATAGGCCTCATTTCTGTTTCCGCTGCTCGCGCGGGTGGATGCGGTCCCCCCTGCACTTTACGGGAGTCGTTGGTGCTCAGGACCCCCGGCGCCTCGCTGATCTTTCCGTCGGTGATTTCAGGAACAGCAGGAGCTTCTGTAGGGGGGGGGGGGCACTGTTTCCAAATGGCTTCTCAGGTCGCAGCGCAGGCCACACCGGCCATCTTCGGTGCTGCGTAGTTCTCTGCCTCACTTGCCCCGTAACAGGCAGCTGTCGCAAAGGCCACGTTTCTGTTTTTGCTGTATGCAGTAGCTATTGTGGTTACACGGCTCCAAGACGGGTTGCTTTTGATCTGCGCTCAGCTCTGCTCACCCGACATATCTCGATGGGCTCGGCCCATGGCGATTTTGCAGGATATCTGTGCCCGGGCTCCGGAGCTCCTCTATTCTGCGCCCGCCATGATCGGCGGTTAGCCACGCCCTTCCATTATTGCGTGCTAGTAAATGGTGATTACTAGCCCACACCACCTTCCCTGAGTAGGGCTTGGACTGCTCTGCTTCGCTACCCTGAGAGAGTCAAGCACTACAATGGGGTGCTTTGTCCCCAATAAGGGGAAATTGTGGACCTATTACTTGCGCAGGCCTTACATCCTGCACAACTAATAACCCAATTTCCTACAACTTCTAATTAAGTTCATGTGATCAAGGAGAGGGGCTCTACAGATCCAAACGGACAGAGCTCCAAATTAACTATATAGTTACAAAACAAGATTCCCTTTGAAACACGTCAAACTATTCCTAGTAAGAATAGTAGCACTCTAGAAATTTACACCAGGCAGACCTCATCAAACCACAACAACCATCATCATTTAAAAATGGATACTCTCAACTCAAAGTGTGGAAGTACTTATACACAAATTTTAATACCTCACATATAAAAATTGTTCACATCAGATTAAAAAAACCACATTAAAATATACAGTACACATTATAGAATATCCTTCCAAAAAACCCCAATAAAAAGAGTAAAAAACTCCTCATTCCCTTTATGAATACAAATTCATTGACAAACCCCCTAATTTGAGACGTATTATGGCAGCGTCTAGCAGGGTAAAATCTTCCCTGTCTCAGTGGCAACTGCCACACTTCAAATTTAACAGACACTACTGCGTCGACGCGTTTCGGTGGTCATAGATGTATAAGAACCCCTTCTTCAAAACTATAGTTTTTCTTTCCTCATCCACAATTCAATAAAAACCAATGCCTCTGCATTCGAGTTGGTAATGCTCCCACGTATACGTGATGAAATCCACTAATTATTTCTTTTAGTGGCTTAGTATTTTATCATATTTCCTTTCAGATTAATAGACGACGTTAGGCAACTAACATATCTTGTCATCAATTAAAAACCGGAACACATCTCGGTAAATCTTGTATTCACTTTGTAGGTTTTAATAAATCAGAGGGCAGTCAATTTATTGCCTCATCCTATGCTGCCGGAGCACGTCGAGGTAGGCTATATTGCTCTAATAATACTGCATGCTCCGCCTACCCACTTCGTACAACCAGAGTAAAAAACCGGTTGCCTTGCGGTTTTGTTCGTATCCAAAGTAAACCAGTGATTACATTTGGACAAATCATGAGCGGATTCCAACAATTTTGCATGTACTCAGGACTCCATACTATAGGAACAAGTCAGTATGCTACCATTTCCCAACAGAGCCGTGTTGGAACTGAATGCCTAAATCTAGCTGTGTCGCTTCCACTTTTGTACTGCAGACATATTTGCCGAAACATGGTGAAAAGACCCTGTCCTGGGCTTTTCCTGCGTTTTCTTTCTCTGAAAGAGTTTATGGCTCCCCTGGTTTCGAGAGACCCCTCAGACTGCAGATGTGGTGCGTCTAGACATTGGGGGTTCCTCCCTTGATCTCCCCATCCATTTGCACAGGCTGAGGCTGGTGACAGCATTATAGTACAGCATTATAGTATTTTGGGACGTAAAACCCTATACCTATAACCCGGGGGCATGCTTACTGGCCGCTTCAAAATTAAGCCTAAATTAATTTTTGTTGATAAGTGGAAATGTTCACAAATATTATGTAAACAGGTTTTGCAATGACTGAACATTGGAATGTATGCACACGAAGGGCAGTTTGCAGTCATTAGTAGTATAGATTAAAAATAGATGTTACCACAGGGGACAACAAGGACTATGAAGGTTCGACGTGGCCCACCAAGCTAGAGCTTTCCTTCACATTACTCAGTACCACTTCGGATGCAAAGCTGTGTGGACACTGCCACTGTTGTTGCTTCCAGGACAATTTCCCGAGTTCTGCTGGTTTACTCTTGATTGGGAACAAGCATTAATCCCCTAATGTAGCGACCCTTGACCTTGCCAGGTAGGTCGCTCCCCCACCACACAGCTCCGCCTGTGCTGTCTGCCCGCTGCTCCTGTAGGTAAGATCGCCCTCCGCTTGTGGCCCCGGTGCCAGTTTTGTCTGCTTGTCTCCCCTTTTCCTTTCTGTGCCCCTCGCTGCCCCACTGTTGTTGTGCCCGTGATTTGCCTGCTCTCCCCCCGTTTTTCCTTCTGTGCCCCTTGCTGCCCCACTGTTGTTGTGCCCGTGATTTGCCTGCTCTCCCCCGTTTTCCTTCTGTGCCCCTCGCTGCCCCACTGTTGTTGTGCCCGTGATTTACCTGCTCTCCCCCCTTTTTCCTTCTGTGCCCCTCGCTGCCCCACTGTTGTTGTGCCCGTGATTTACCTGCTCTCCCCCCGTTTTTCCTTCTGTGCCCCTCGCTGCCCCACTGTTGTTGTGCCCGTGATTTACCTGCTCTCCCCCCGTTTTTCCTTCTGTGCCCCTCGCTGCCCCACTGTTGTTGTGCCCGTGATTTACCTGCTCTCCCCCCGTTTTTCCTTCTGTGCCCCTCGCTGCCCCACTGTTGTTGTGCCCGTGATTTACCTGCTCTCCCCCCGTTTTTCCTTCTGTGCCCCTCGCTGCCCCACTGTTGTTGTGCCCGTGATTTACCTGCTCTCCCCCCGTTTTTCCTTCTGTGCCCCTCGCTGCCCCACTGTTGTTGTGCCCGTGATTTACCTGCTCTCCCCCCGTTTTTCCTTCTGTGCCCCTCGCTGCCCCACTGTTGTTGTGCCCGTGATTTACCTGCTCTCCCCCCGTTTTTCCTTCTGTGCCCCTCGCTGCCCCACTGTTGTTGTGCCCGTGATTTACCTGCTCTCCCCCGGTTTTCCTTCTGTGCCCCTCGCTGCCCCACTGTTGTTGTGCCCGTGATTTACCTGCTCTCCCCCCGGTTTTCCTTCTGTGCCCCTCGCTGCCTATCGCCATTCCCGCCGCTGCGTCCCCTGCGGCCCCGCCCCTGACTGCCCATTCGCTGCCCCTGCCTCCCGCCTCCCAGCTGCTCCTCCCTCCCACCTCCCCATAAATGGCGGCCGCTGCACGCGCCGCGCAGCGGACGTGCGCAGCGGGCGCGCCGCTGGCGCGCCGAAGGCGCGCCTAAGGCAAGCCCGTCTGCGCCCGTCCGCGACTGGACCGCGCCCAGTGCCAGAACCCCTGGATCCCACCGATGCAACACCACTCGACGGACCTACGACGCCGCCACACTCACCGCACTCAATGCCGGCCGGAACCCTGCCTGCTACCGAGCCTCACCGAGACGCACCCACGGACCCTTCACCTGCCAAACCTGCCGGTTCACCTGCCCCCTGACGTGCACCACCTCCGCCAAGTCGAGCAACAGCAGCAACCACCTGAAATGCATCCTGCTGAACACCCGCTCCGTCCACAGGCACGCCGTGGAACTCTGGGACCTGCTCGACGCAACAGCACCGGACATCGCCTTCCTCACCGAAACCTGGATGAACGCCTCCTCAGCGCCTGACATCGCCATAGCCATCCCGGACGGATACAAGATCACCCGGAGGGACCGCGTCAACCAGACGGGAGGAGGCATCGCCATCGTACACAAGAACACCATCCGCATCTCGACTAACTCCGACGAGACCTTCACCGCCGCCGAACACCTACACTTCCAGATACACACGGACCCCAAGACCACCCTCCGAGGCACCCTCATCTACAGACCCCCGGGACCACGCACACTATTCAGCGAAGACATCGCAGACTTCATCAGCCCGCACGCCATGCCCTCCGCCGACTACATCCTCCTAGGGGACCTCAACTTCCACCTGGAGAACAACAACGACAGAAACACCACCGCCCTGCTGGACAACCTCGCCAACCTCGGACTCAAGCAACTGGTGAACACGCCCACCCACTACGCCGGCCACACGCTTGACCCCGTCTTCTCGTCCAGCAAGCACATCTCCTTCAGCCACGCCACCGGACTCCACTGGACCGACCACAGCTGCGTCCACTTCAGCTTCAGAAAGACTGCGACCCACCACCACCCGCAACAGGCTCCCCGCCGGAGCTGGAGCAAGATCACCGCCGAGCAGCTCACCGCCTCCCTCAGCCAGAACACACCCACCGACACAACGGACCCAAACGAAGCAGCCAGCAACCTCGCCAAGTGGCTGACCGCCTGCGCCGACGACCTCGCACCACTAAAAAACCCTCCCAGCAGACCCGGAAGCAAGAAAACCCCTTGGTTCACCAACGAACTCAAGGAATCCAAGAAGAACTGCCGCACTCTCGAGAAAACCTGGCGACTCGTCCAGACCACAGACAACAGGACCGCCCTCAAGCACGCCACCCGCAAACACCACCAGCTGATCCGTGCCACCAAGAAGTCGGCACTCAAAGAACGACTGGACAACAACGCCCATGACAGCAAGGAACTTTTCAGCATCGTCAAAGAGTTCTCCAACCCCAGCGCCGGAAACAACGACATCACCCCCTCGCAAGACCTCTGCAACTCACTCTCCGCGTTCTTCCACCGCAAGATCACCGACATACACAACAGCTTCGACGCACAAACAACGCACCCTACCGCCGAACCAATGCCCGCCACCACCACCCTCTGCAACTGGACCCCGATCAACACCGAAGACACCACCCGCACGATGAACTCCATCCACTCCGGATCACCAACCGACCCCTGCCCACACCACGTCTTCAACAAAGCCGACGCCACCATCGCACCCCATCTCCGGGACATCATCAACTCCTCCTTCCACACCGCCACCTTCCCGGAGAGCTGGAAGCACGCCGAGCTTACCGCCCTCCTGAAGAAACCAACGGCGGACCCCACCGACCTCAAGAACTACCGCCCCATCTCGCTCCTTCCGTTTCCGGCCAAAGTCATCGAGAAGACCGTCAACAGACAGCTTGCCGCCTTCCTCGAGACGAATGGATCCCTCGACCCCTCGCAGTCCGGGTTTCGGGCCAACCACAGCACCGAGACCGCCCTTATCGCAGCCACCGACGACATCAGAACCCTAACCGACAACGGGGAAACAGCTGCCCTCATCCTCCTGGACCTCTCCGCGGCGTTCGACACCGTCTGCCACCGCACCCTAGTGAAGCGCCTCAGCAACATCGGAATCCGAGAGAAAGCACTGGAATGGATCATCTCGTTCCTCGCCGGAAGAACCCAGAGAGTCCGCCTCTCCCCGTTCAGATCCGAAGCCACCGAAGTCATCTGCGGCGTTCCACAAGGATCCTCACTCAGCCCGACCCTCTTCAACGTCTACATGAGCCCCCTCGCAGCCATCGCACGCCGACACAACCTCAACATCATCTCCTACGCCGACGACACCCAGCTGATCCTCTCCCTCACCAACGACCCCACCACCGCCAGAGCCAACCTGCACGACGGGATGAGAGACGTCGCCGACTGGATGAGGAACAGCCGCCTTAAACTGAACTCAGACAAGACGGAAGTCCTCATCCTGGGCTCATCACCCTCCGCCTGGGACGACTCCTGGTGGCCCCCGGCCCTGGGCACCGCACCCAAGCCAACGGACCACGCACGCAACCTGGGCTTCATCCTGGACTCCTCCCTATCGATGACCAGACAAGTCAACGCCGTCTCATCTTCATGCTTCAACACCCTGCGCATGCTCCGCAAGATCTTCAGATGGATCCCCACTGAAACCAGGAAGACCGTCACCCAGGCACTCGTCACCAGCCGACTGGACTATGGGAACACCCTCTACGCCGGAACCACAGCCAAACTTCAAAGAGACTCCAGCGCATCCAGAACGCCTCCGCACGACTCATCCTGGACATCCCCCGACACAGCCACATCACCGTACACCTGAAAGACCTGCACTGGCTCCCCGTCAGCAAGAGAATCACGTTCAGACTCCTCACCCACGCACACAAGGCCCTCCACGACCTGGGCCCAAAGTACCTCAACGACCGCATGTCCTTCTACACGCCCACACGCCAGCTACGATCAACCAGCCACGCCCTCGCCACCGTACCACGCATCCGCAGAACCACCGCCGGAGGAAGATCCTTCTCCTACCTGGCGGCCAAGACCTGGAACTCCCTCCCCACTCACCTTCGGCGAACCCAGGACCATCTCGCCTTCAGGAAGCAGCTCAAGACCTGGCTGTTCGAGCAGTAACTTACCCCCTCCCCCAGCGCCTTGAGACCCTCCCGGGTGAGTAGCGCGCTCTATAAATGCCGTGATTGATTGATTGAATTGCCATGCCGCTGCTGCTGTTACAAGCATGGATGCCCTCCGAAAGACCACGCACATGGACAGGGTGCCTAGAAGCCCTGTGCAGACAGAATACAACTAATTATGAGCGCAGATAGTAGCTTACTGTAGCCAGAACGTAGAATCTTGTAGGTTTAATGTATACTGAATGTTCACTTTTAGGGATGTTGTATTTAGAACGGACTTGGAATTTAGTTTGAACTGATGATAACATAAGGTGCATTTTGACACTTTCAACAGCATTCTATTGCCAAGTTGTGCATTAAAGTGAAGCTTAAATAGATACTGTGCTTGCCTAATCGTGTATTAGAAACGTTTGCAGTGCTACTCTCAGTGCTAATGCACTTTGTTCTAGGTGAATGAGAGAGTCTTCCCTTGCTACTATAACCTGTGCTACTATTGTCCTGTTGTGAGAAAGAATCTTATGTTGCACCTGCCTGTGCTAGTACAGTTCTGTGTGCAAAGGAACCTTATGCACCGATCTACACCTCATCTCGTTTGTGTGAGGAAACATGCACTGCTGCTTGCAGTGGCATAACAAAATGTGAGGGGGCCCCCTGCACGTTATGCTGAAGGGGCCCTCACACTCACATCATTATGGGGTGAGTGGGCCCCCTCCATAGTGGGTAGACCTGGGGGACTCCCCACACCGTAGGGGCATTTGTAACGCCCCTGGCTGCGACTGCTACACGGGAGGACAGCTTACAGTGTTGCTACATGTGTTGCACCCATTTTGTGTGTAAGGGAAGCATGAATTACTGCTGCTTGTTCTATGTTAGATCTGTACCAACACCACAACATTTTAAATGTCCTAACTGTTGTAATGAGCAGTTTCAGTTTTATTAAGGATGCGGCGGCAAAGATTATGCTCATCTTTCTCCACTTTATTGCATACAGCAACCTTAAAACAAACTACCTTTCTCAGAAAACCATGAGGTAAAGAGAAAACATTATAACCAATCAGTCCATGTATTTAAGTCCATCGTCACTGTTCATGCCCCCTCTTTCTTCGTGCAAGCGCTGCTTCCCAACGTAAGGATTCAATCTACCATTGGCTCAATCTTATTTGGAGGCATCATTTCCTAAAAGAGAAAACAATCCTGTAACTTCTTTGCACAAAATTCATTAAGATATCATACATTGTGAGAAAACACAAAAACCCAATTTGCATGAACATTATCATGAAAATCACACTACATCATGTACAAACAACAGTACACCACACCTTTTTTTATCAATAATATAACTTCTTCAGCACAACAAAACCGTAAGTATTCTTATACCCAACGAAATCTGTAGCTTCACAATGATGCAAACTCTCAAGGGAGGGAACAATCAGCCTTGATATGTTATGTTAAAACCACTTCTATAGCGCACGACTCACCCGGGGGCATCTCGGCGCTTGTGTTGAGACATACCAGTGGGACTGCCTAATGTCCTAGAACAGAAAGGCTTTCAGTTTTTTTCTGAAGGTGCTGTAGGAAGGGGTCTCACGGAGAGCCAAGGGCAACTTGTTCCAATATTTAGGAGCAAGGTGGGAAAAGGCTTTCCCCCCAGTACGCTTAAGGCGTATTCGGGGCACCTGTAAGAGGCCAAGTGAGCTAGATCTAAGAGTTCGGCATGGAACATATTTTAAAGGTTTCCTCTGCAAGTACCGGGGCCCTTTGCCTCTGAGAGCGTTGTATGTGAGGCAACAGATTTTAAAAAAGGATCGCCTCTTTACCGGTAACCAATGTAGTTCTCTCAGCAGAGGGCCGGACGAGGAGCCTGTAGGGCGGTTTAAAATTAGCCTTACGGCCGTGTTCTGGATCACTTGTAGTTTGGCAAGCGAGGACTCATCCACCTCTGCCAGTAGGGCATTTCCGTAATCCATTTTGCTAATCACCATAGCTTGAACAAGGGTTCTACGGGAATTTATCGGTAAATAAGGAAAGATCCTACGTAAAAGGCGCAGGGCATGGTAGCAGGAGCTAGTGGTGGCATTTATGTGATCCTTCATTGTTAATGATTAGTCCAATTTTATCCCAAGGTTTTTCACAATTTTTCTGGGTACGGGGACCTCTCCCAATTGGGGGGGCCACCAATCACCCACCCAGATGGATGAGGCTTTCCCCATTAACATAATCTCAGTCTTATCGGGGTTCAATTGAAGGCAATTATCCGTCATCCAACTAGATATTGCAAGCATTCCTGTAGCAAAGCGGATTTTCTCTGTCTCAAGGTTAGGACCAATTTTAAACATAAGCTGTGTATCATCAGCATATGATATTATCTCAAATCCAAACTGTTCAACTATTTTTGCCAATGGGGCCATATAGACGTTGAACAGTGTGGGACTCAAACAGGACCCCTGCGGAACCCCCTTATCCAAATGCATTTTTTCTGACCGGTAGGAACCCAAAGTGATGGTTTGATATCTATCAGATAAGAACTGTCGCAGCCATTTTAAGGCTGTTCCTTGGATTCCACAGGCCAAAAGTCTGTCCACGAGCTTTGAATGCGAGATGGTGTCAAACACCGCAGACAAATCTAAAAGGATCAAAACTATTGATCCTCCAGAATCCATTTCCTTTCTTAGGGAGTCAGTCACAGCCAGAAGGGCAGTCTCTGTACTGAATCCAGGTCGAAAACCTGATTGTGAGGGATCCAAGATATTGTTTGATTCTAGATAAGACCCCAACTGCTTATTTATTTGGCTTTCCAATTGCTTACCCAACAGGGGAAGCAAGGAGATGGGGCGATAGTTACTAAGGACCTGAGGGTCTGCCGTCGGTTTCTTCAATATCGGCCGTACAAATGCTTCCTTCCAGGCCCTGGGAAAACATCCCGTTTGTATCGAGCAATTGTAAATTTGTAAAATCTCGGGGGCGCAGCGAGGGGCCAACAGAGCCATCGTCTTGGGCCGACAGAGGTCCTCAGGTGAACCCGATTTAGCAGAAGCCAAAGAGTGGAGGACCTCCTCTAATGTAATCATTTCGAAACATTTGAGAGTACAGGATACTTCTGCTTCTGGCTCCTCAGACCTGTGCTCTTGCTCTGGGTTCATTTGAGGGGCAGTAGGGAAATTATCATAGATTTTTCTAATCTTCTCCTCAAAGTGAACAGCTATTGAATTACAAAGTTCTTGGGATTCCATTGGAGCTTGGCTGCACACTTGTGGAGACACAAACTCCTTTACTATAGAAAAGAGGGTTTTAGATGAATTACTGGCATGTTCAATTTGTTTTGAAATAAAAATCTGTCTAGCAGTTTTTATGCTCTGATGATAGCTAATCAGGGCTTGTTTATATCGTTGTCTATCTTGGGGGTCTTTGCTACTCCGCCAGATTCTCTCCAAAGTTTTGCACTTAGATGTCCCAATTTTTAAGTCTGGTGTATACCATGGGGCAGACGGGCGTCGCTGTAGAGTGCCGTAATTTTTGGATGGAATTACTTCATCCAATGCAGTCAAAAAGCGGAGTTAAACCTCTCCAACAATCTAGATACATCCGGGTCATTCTCAGATGATTTATATTGAAAAGCCTCGCTAAAATTTTCTGGAGTTAAGTTGTGCCAAGGTCTGCGCACCTCTTTTTCCGACCTGGATGTGCTGCTAGATCCTCCTTGCCCGTTGATTGAATTGTAAACATGATCATAAAATGATCTGTCCACAGTTGGGGACTGGGGGATTGCAGGTAAGGTGGTCAATACTGGAAAAGATTAAGTCGAGGGTATGTCCGGCCCGGTGCGTTGGACCTTTAACTCTTTGAGTAAGGCCTAATAGGCCTAAATTATCTAAGAGTTTATTTACTACTGAATTATTAAGGTCCTCTCCATGGAAGTTAAAATCCCCTAATAGGAGAAATTTTTTTGATGCAAGAACGTGTGTCGCTATTAGTTCAG
The DNA here is from genome assembly GCA_963921515.1 of Calotriton arnoldi. Taxonomy (NCBI): domain Eukaryota; kingdom Metazoa; phylum Chordata; class Amphibia; order Caudata; family Salamandridae; genus Calotriton; species Calotriton arnoldi. Next base: position 656,024 of record CAWUFW010002228.1, read on the forward strand.
CCAATTGAATACTAAAATTGGCCTTATAGCCTGGGGACGGTAGATCAGTGCTCCATACCAGCTGTCTGTGGGTGATATAATAATCTTAAAAATTCCCAGTTCCATATCCTCGTTGCTAACGGTCGACACCCAGTTAACATTAAGGGAATTACTAAAAGCAATGGCAATACCACCGCCCGTTTTTCCTACTCTGTCCACATGTAAAAATTTGTAACTATCTGGGATGGCTAAATTTATCATAGGATGGTTCGTAGAATTTAGCCAAGTTTCTGTAAAGAAACAAATATCAGGGGAATGAGTGGTGACCATGTCCCATATTTCAATGGGATGCTTTGCTAATGATCTCACATTACATAGGATCGCCGTTAGACCTAGTATTTTAGGGACTGTACTCGTGACCAGAGCATCTGGGCATGTAACCGGGACACGTAGGCTGGGCAAAAACAGCTCCCCTTGAAAGCGGCAGTACCGACAGGCTACCAAACCCTCCAAACCAGTTGGAAACCTCCAGGGGCAGCAAGCGGCTACTGCACGCTTCGCTTCATCTTGCGATCTTATCCGGTGTAATAATTCAGCGGAATAAAACAGACGATTATGGTTTGAGCCGTTTACCTCCTTCCGGCCAACGTGCCAGGGCTCTGGGCTCGGTCGTGCGCGGACGGGCGCAGACGGCTTGCCTTAGGCGCGCCGGCGGCGCGGTCGCGTTTGTGCGAGCATTTGTAGTGGCAGAAAAGGTGACTAGAGCGCTAACCCGGAACCCCCTCCAAAGATGGCGGCTCTACTTCTGCCGGCGGTCTACGTGTGACTGCGGTAATTCCTCCCCCCGAGTAACAGGTGAGAGAACAATAGCAAGTACAGATTAAGAAGCTGTTTTTAAAAACAAGGATAAAAGTTAGATCTGTAAGTTATTTTTTTAAAAGAGCTTCACGCTACAAATAGGACAGTGCAAATAGAATAAAACAAGCAAATCTCCCGGCTTCCGCCTCAGGAGTCTCAGCGCTTAATGGAACTAGGACAGTGCAAATAGAAGAATAAAAACGAACAAATATTCTCCCGGCTTCCGCCTCAGGAGTCTCAACGCTTAATGCTTATGGGTGGGTATAATCCTCACCTCCACGTGCTTAATAGAATTGAAACTTTCTGTTACAACAGCCAGGAAATTTTATATTCTATGTCTGGACCAGAGGAGAGGATTATGCTATTTCAAAGCTTATTCACCACAAGGGTAGCCATATCTACTACCGGTTTAAAGTAGAATGTCTTCAGCATAGAATTTGATGACCAGTCGGCGGTATTCAATATGTCTCCAGGCAAGCTCCTAAAGAAAAAGCTTTGATGCCATATCATAGCAGGGAAGAACCAGCCTTGAATGGTTTACGTGGAGCAATCAGAAGTTGACATTGCCCAGCCTCGCAAACTTCTTATGCCGATGCTTCGTATTCCTTAAGGCAGCAGACTACACACAATTTTGGGACACTCACAAACTATGAATAAGAAACAATCCTGGAATTACATTTTGTTCGTCATGAGATATAAAAGGTAAACCCGTCTGGGGTGAATACCCTACCTGTGATATCCAGGGCTCGTACATCTAAAACCCATTTGCAAGAGATTAAACACAACAACATGGCCAACTTACCTGATAACTGTTTCTTAGAGAGATATTGATTGCTTGGCCAAGAGAGAAACAAGTTGAGGACCTTATTAACATCCCACAGGGTGGAGTACCTGGGAGCAGGAGGCAACAACAGTCTCACTCCCCTCATCAATTTCCTAACCAATGGGTGTTCACCCACCTGGAAACCTTCTATGGGCAGATGACCTGCCAAAATGGCTGACCGGAAAGTATTTACCGACCTGTAAGCCATAGCATCATTGACCAATAAGGATAAAAAAAATTCAAGGTAGGAACGACTCTTGATTCCACGGGATTAGCATCCCTCTGCACACACCAACGCAAAAGACTTGGAGCTATTTCCGAAAGTCCTCTGACTTTCCACCTAGACCTGTAATCCTCCATGCGATGAGGGGCTGTTTCCTTTCCAGGACTAGATCATGAGGATTCCCAAGAGGATCCTGCAGAATGTCTTGTCTCTGGGTTAGACAGATCAGAAAATCCCAAGAAAGTTCCATCATCACTGGAAACCATACTTACGATCTCCAGAGTGGCATGATCCCCACCAGATTTGTCTTATGTCGCTGGATCTGCTTCACCACTCGCATCAGCATTGCTAATGGGGAACACGCATACCCCTCTTCCACACTCCAATCTTGCAGGAAAGCATCCATCACCTCCGCTTGCGGATCTAGCCTCCAACTGAAGAACCGATCCAGCTGGCAGTCGAGGCGAGAGGCGAAAAGATCCACCGGGGATGGCCCCCAGATCCTCCGAAGTATCCTGAACACTTCCGGGTGCAGTTGCCATGTGCTGAGATCCTGAAGGTGACAGGAATGCCAGTCAGCGACTTCAGTGGACTTCCTCGAAAGATACTCCGCAATCACTGAAATGTTGCATTCCAAGCATAGTGCCAAAACCCATTTGCCAGCTCTGCTAGCATCTTGGATCGTGGACCCCCAAGCGGGTGATGTACCTCACTGCCAAGATGTTGTCCATCTTCAACAGAACTGAGCAACTCACCTTGTCTTGTGTCCAGCACCGGACCGCGAAGGAGCCCGCCTGGAGCCCCAGGCAGTTGATCTGCAGGGATTGCTCTTCTAATGACCATTCTCCTCCTGTGGACACACCGCCACAGCTGCCCCCCGCCATCCGGTCCTGCTGGCGTTGGACTTGATCTCAATTTCCGGACTGGAACTGAAGATGGCCCTCCCGTTCCAGACCTCCATCTGAGTCAGCCACCCTCTCATTTCTTCCTTGGTATCCTCAGACAATTGTATCATCGCCAAATAAGGCAAGCCTTCCCAAAGGTAATGTGCTTTCAATCGCTGCAGACCCTTGTAATAAAGAGGGCCTGGGAAAATTGCTTGAATGAAAGATGCTAACAGGCCCTCCAAACAGGCCAACTGTCTGAGGGACGTGTGTGACCTGGCCATGGTCTTTCTGAGTTTGTGACGAATCTTTGCCATTTTCTTGGAGGGCAGGCTCAAAGTGGACACCTGGGAGTTGATCACAAAACCCAAATAGGTTGGCTGCTGAGAAGGGACCAGCAGGGATTTCCGTTTGTTTATCTAAAATCTCAGAAGTTTCAGCAAATCCACCGTCACCTGGAGATGAATGGACAGAGTATGCATGCATTGATCCATCAACAGAATGTTGTCAAGGTAAACAATTAAATGTACACTCCTGGTGCGGAGGAAGTCCACTATCGGTTTGAGTACCTTGGTGAAACACCAAGGGGCGGACGACATACCGAAGGGTATGATCCGAAACTCGAAGACCTAATGACGCCAAAGAAATTGCAAAAATCTGCAGTGAGGGAGAAAGACAGGGACAATCAGATAAGCGTCTTTGAGGTCCAACCGTACCAGCCAATTCCCCGGGCGTAGAAGGTCCCCAGGGAGATGGTTCCATCTTGAAATAGTGATATACCAGCCATTTGTTGAATTCTTTGAGGTTGATCACGGGACGCTGGCCCCCATCCCTCTTCTACACCAGGAAGATGTTGCTCACAAATCCAGATGGGTGGACTATTGAAGGCATGATCGCCCATTTCCTCACCAGCTCTGTTACCTCTTGATCGACGAGGGAAGATTGACTTATAGTAAAAACTAAAGGACGCGGTTTGGAACTCTGATTGGGGGTCCTCAGGAATTCTAACTGGAAACCCTTGATTGTCTGTAGAACCCAAATGTCAGACGTGACCTCCCTCCAATACTCTTTGAATAGAGACAGTCGCCTTCCCTCTTTTAACTGGGAAGAAAGCCCTTACCGTGGGCAGATCCTTGAGCATGGCCACGTCCACCTCCCCTGCCCCCACGAGTGTGCTGGAAATGGGGGGAGGGGCAAAATTTGTCTAACTTTGCTGAGTCTTGATATTTCCCTTGGTGGGAGCCTTGGCCTTTTTAGGAGACATTGGTAACGAAGCAGCCGAACGAACACCCCCTGCCATGTCCGGCACCAACAAATATCTTCGGTGAGAAAATGTTCTTGATAGGGGCCTGTGCCTTATCAAGTGAGTTCAATGTGACAACAGATTTACCAAGTTCCTTTATAAAGGGGCCCCCAACAACCCCAATGCGCTATAGGGGCCCGCTTCTGAAGCTTCCAGGTCCCATAGCTTCGGGTCCACCTTAATTAAAAGGGGACACTGCCTCTCTGTTGGGAGTGCACAATTTACATTACCCAGCAGTATGACTGCTCTCTGGGCCCATCCAGACTGGATTTCGGGAGATATGAGGGCCCCGGACTTCTTGGCCTCCTCTGCCATATCTAAATTTTCGTAAGCGGCCCTGTAATGGCCAAAAGCTTGTCCTTGCATGACCGCCAGGAGCGGTTGATGCCGTTCTTTGGTCCCTAATATACTTCACAAAAATGTGGCCATACGTTCATCTATCTTGGGAGTGAGGGCCGGCAAGCGGGCCCTGACTTCTTTTTCTAGTGACTTGCAAAGCCTCCCAGCCACAAAGGTAGCTACTTTCTCACTCGAAGACCACATGAAGGACCTAGGATAAAGCAAATCATACAGGCCTAGCATATATGCCACCAAAGTATCTGGCGAGGCAGCCGGAAGGGAGCGAGGTAGGGAAGCCTCGTCTGAAGAGGAGCGCCATGGCCTAGAAGGGCCCGAGTCACCAAAGGAATCTTCTTGGGAATCGTCATCCTCCATGGGGCTGGGGAGCGGGGAGGAGGTAGTCCAAGAAGGTCAGGTGCTGGCACCTGCAGCTGAGTTTGCAGAAAAAGCTTTCTTGAGGGGCTCGAAAGCGACTTTATCGACGCCCAGGTCCGCAGGGCTCTTGGCGCGGGGTTGTCGGACACTCTGCCCCCGCATTGAAATTTTGGTGAGCTTGTTTCAGCCTCTCAAACTTTTCCACTAAGGGCGCTGAGGTTTGGGACACAGCAGTTTGTATTCAGGCGTCCACTGCCTCATAAAACTCATCATCTAGAGGCAGGAAAGAGGCATATTCCTCCTGCATATACTCAGCCTCTGATTCCTGCATGCTAGGAATCACTGTAGTGCTAGGAAACCTAGCTGGTATGGAGAGTCAGGGAGTCAGTGACAAATGGGATCACATCCTATAAGATACAGAGGGTAGACAGCCTGGTACGGTCACTGCGGATAGGGGCTTGGGAAGGTTAACAGTAGGCCCCAACAGGCCTCTGGCCCAGAATATCAGTAGCAGGACTAAATGGGCATATGAGGCCTGAGTTGGCAACACTACCTGCAAGGTTGGGGTCTCGACCCTACTGAATCAACAAGCCCAAAACTACTGCCACTGGGCCTGGTAATTCTCAGGCCGCGTCGGGTTAATTTTTGACAGACCCAACCCTGCAGGTGTGGCAGTCACCACACCATGCAGAATTCAACTTATGAGGGCTAGCGCCCTAAAATACACACCCTTTGAAGGGCATAGAGGCTTCCAGCATGTTCGGGGGCACCCGTGTATTGGCCAAGGCTCCGGGATGCGAGGCTGCATCTCTGCAACTGCAGAAACGGCGCTCAACTCTTGCGTATCCAGAGGAGCATCTTGTTTGCTTTCATGAGAGCCCTCTAGTGGCCGGTGAGCAGAACCACTAGCATGAAGCCCCCTTAAACACTAGTCTTAGCCATGTGAGAAGCATTGAGATGCGCTCCCACGGCAACCTGCAAAAGAAACTAACATTAAGCGTGCACAAGTACTAGGCGGCAGAATTTCCATGAAAGCATCAAAAACGGCATATAAACTATGAAAAGAAACCACATTAAATATGCACCACAATACTGGGAACCAATGAAAACAGTTAACTCATGGCTGCTGAGCAGCGAAGAAAGAGGGGGCATGAACAGTGACCATGGACTACTGTAAATGGTCTGAGTGCGGATTGGTTATGATGTTTTCTCTTTCCCTTATGGTTTTCTGGGAAAGGTAGTTTGTTTTAAGGCTTCTGTATGCAATAAAGTGGGAGAGAAATTAGCAGAATCCTCGCCTCTGGTCCTGACATAGAATTGGTTTTTCAGATCTTGTTTTAGATGGCCACTGTGACATTTTGTAATTGGTATTCTGGGAAGATAAAACCTTTTGTGTCAATACCATATAGCTTTCTAGTCTCATTCTTACCTCCTAATCTTCCTCCTGCCTTCACCAATTAATTAAAATGCATTTGCTTCAATTTAGATCTGGGGTCTCCAACCTTATCTGTAGTGAGAGCTACATCTGATCAGGGAAAATCGTCCTGAGCTACTAAAGGTCAAGCAACTTGCGCATTTTTCCGAGAGCCCCCTTTGCCCATCTTCATTAACTTTAAGCCTAATTTCTTTGGAGCCCATACTGTGGTTAGAACTCCACTCTCGTGGCAGCCTTTTATTTTGTCAAAACCTTAATTTGTAGTCTACTTTACAAGGCCTTACTCATTTAACTCAATTATGTTCTGCACTTCGAGCCACACTGCACAGATAGCAGATGCCCGCATTCTCTGCACAATCCTATACTATGCACATCCCCATTTTCTCAACAGCCATTCACTAACAGTACAGCTGGCCACTCTGCTCAAGCTCTACATACCCCATACCACTCGGAGCCCCATGTGCGCTATCTGTAGAACTCTATGCACCACTCACTGCTCAACTCTCTGAACAGCACAGCCCTGTCTGTTGCATCAGCTGTATTCTGCCGTGGTCTATCGTTCCAAGCAGCCTGCTGCCATTCACGGTGTGCTAAGTTTTGTACCCTTTCCACAGCAGACGACTGCTGGATATCATTCTCTGTCCAGCACATACCCCCATACCCTCTGTACAGCTCTCCCTACCTACAGCATATACCTATATCTTCAATCTAGATTCTAGAATGTTTGTCACTTCTTTAGGGTTTTCCGCAGCCCCCTTGTCATCTTTATTTTCATCATGTATTTCCTTTTTTGCATCATTTTTATGAATTTCCTAGTAAGCTGCCATGTTTTTTCAATTCAAAATACTTCGTCCAAAAACTGAAGGTGGAGCTGAGCAGTGGACACCTACATAATCATTCTTTGCAGTGCAGTCACCTAGCTGAAGTCCCTCAGTGACTCCTAACGCCTATTACCGAATGCAGCAAGAACATATGTGGTTTGAGGTTACAAACACAGCTTGGCCAACTTTTCCAGGACCATATACGACTCGCTGTTCTAGTCTGAACTTTTTTCTCATTGTTTTTCCCCTTGTACATCAAGTCCCAAAACGCAGAGGAAAAAATGGGTTAAAAATGAGTGGTGCTGCTAGTCACACATGGAAAAGGAAAACGTCATGGCAGCTGCACAGGCAAGTAAAGAGGAAACTCGGGAACGGTGTGGAAGGGTACAGACATCTAAGCATCACAAAACAGAAAGGGTGCTGAGAGAGTGGGGGCATGTGTGATGCAAACTGCAACCCTTATAGCAGGACTTGTAAGTTGTAGCAGAAGGGAAATATGCAAGCGAAGGGGCACAGACCCTTCATGTTTCAATTAAATTGTTTTACAGACATTACTGTACTGAAATTTCAGCGAGTACGTTTGCCCCTTTAGCCGGTCCAAGTAATTCATTCAATGGCACTTTGTATCATGAGATTTCTAAATCCCTACTTAGAAAGGAAAGTAAGTCTACACATCCCGTAATGTAAAATATTCTTAACTAAAAATGTAAAGTATTCTTAACTGAAAATGTAAGACTATCTAGTAGTATCATACATAAGATTGAGCTTTCTGGTTTTAGCTACTATAAGCAACTGAGCTTGCAGTGTGTCTTGCACAACAACCCCCTCCTCACACTTCTGTAACTAATTCCAGCAGGAGCTCGGCCAAGACTATGTTGAGGATCGAATCAAACTAGCTCCCCTGCTACTTTGGTGCTCTATTTGATCCAATGCGCAAGCTTCCCTTAGCAGGGACATTAAAGAGGATTGCTTGGCTTGTACGGCTGGTTTATCAATACCCTGGTTTCAGTATCTACAGTCTAACTTTTCCAATCTTTGCAGACCTAGTTTATTTTCTAACCCATCCTCCATTCAGAAGGAAGACCTGGGGTGGGTAAAGAAACATTTCCTTGGGAAACAAGTGAGGGATAGGGAGTCAAGTATCTCAAGTTCAGAATCATTGAGTAATAATGTATTGATCTAAACCAGTTCCAGGACGGAACCATATCTTGAGTGGGTCAAAATGCATGGGAAAGATCTCTTCTTGCCAGATTTCGGTTGGGTTCCATAAGATGGAAGTTATATTTTCCCCTTGGGCAGTATGATGTCTCTTCTGTCTGCTGCTGCCCTTGTGATGAATATACGGATCAATCTATTCTGCACTGTTTGTTCTTTTGTAGATTTTATAGAAAATTGCCTGAGTGCCTGCTTATCCCACCTGTTAAGAAAGCCAAGATTAAATACTGTAGAGTAGTGCTATTATGCCTCCAGTTGCTGCGATCAGAGGACGTTTGTCTTTGAGTGGGTTTATTTAAAAAATCTGCTATTAAATTATGAAACTCCTTGATGTTTTGATATTTGTTTTAACTGATTTTAACATTCTGTTTTTACTGTTTGGATTCTGTGCTTTTGTCTGTGACAAACCGTTTTTATGGATATGTCTACTGTTTTGAATATGCTTTAATGGCCTTTTTGGTAGAAATAAACATAATAATGGAATGGACTGTGTGGCTATGAAGAGCAACTTTAAATACAAAAACTCCAATAAAATGTTCTGATTGAATATTAGATCCTAAATCTGTGGACTGTCCAAAAGTTACTCTGTCAGTGACATACAAAATAAAGCACTTGTTGCCCCTCATTATGATTGGCAATTTAGAATACAACTCAAGAAATAGATATTCCTTCAGTAGTACTCTGTTTCATATGTTTAAATCAACAATACGATTAAAATCTCTTTATGAGAGCAATAAAACAATAATTCTTAAAATTATTATTGCAACAAATTGAATTAAAAAATGAAGGAATTCTGTATTAACAACATATGCACTATGTTGAGCAAAAATTGTAACAAAGAATAAGTCACATATTTGTGAATTTTTGGGGATACTCCAGTGTCTTTTGTATTTTAAGCACTAGGGTAGCCAAGAGAGCATTTATTTAACTTAGTTCACATTTGGTGGTGGATGCAATAAGCATAAACATTTTCTCCATGTAACTTTAATCTTTTTCCAACCTCCTGAAGTTGTCACACACTAAGGATACCAAATTCTTGAACTATTTGATTAATCCCCATGCCGGTTACTGCAGTTAACTGACATTAGCTGCAACTTGGACAGACACATTCACATATTTTCCCAAGGCATCCCTCTTCCTAGGTAATCTTTTCTGATGTTGTCTGAACATTTTTAAATGTATTTCAAGAAGCACGTAATAAAGGTTTAACAATCCAGATATGTGCTTGGAGTATATTTACCTTTGTATATTGACTCATAGCTTGTATTTTCTTTAGATATAAAAAATTAAGAGCAGATAGTGAAGATGAGCACCGCCACTACTCCGGAAGCAGTGTCTTCCCCGCCCCAGTATGAGCCGAGCCTCATTGACCAGCTTTCTGAGGGTGATCCTGAATATTTGAGGCTTCACAACATGGCTGCCGATCTCAGACAGGATTTCAATGTCATGGAACAGAAGAAACGTGTGACCATGATTCTACAGAGTCCAGTAAGTGAATATTTTATCACAGTACATCATAAATATACAATATCAGCACAGATCTCAGACTGCATGGCTGGCAAATACAACTACTTTTTTATTGCTCGTAGAGTATCATGTTTCTAGACAATTAGCACCTGATATACCCGGGACAGTAAGAGGTATGGCATCAGCTTACCTGCAGAAGTAACTTGAGCAGTTTCTTTCAGATTATTGTGGGGATGACACACAAGCCAACAAAATAACAAATCTGTTGGGTATGTGTTTCTGGAGTAGGAATTGATATATTATTTTTGGCTGGAAGAGGATTTAGGGAGTGAGTACTTACTGCAATTTTAATACCCCAACATGCCGTAGAGGTCCCTGGGATTCAAATAATGGCTTTCACGAATTCGGAAAAGCAAATACAAAGATCCTGAAAAGAGGTGAACAGAAACATAGACACATCATTAAGGCCAGGATATAAGGGATATCACTACCTGCAAGTGGTTTTCTTGAAGCACAATAGGTCTGGATGCAGTCGCAAAGTGAAGGATCCACCGCACAGTAATTTTATTTTAAAATTTGGGATCAGTAATGTGGCTATTGTTTTTGTGTCATAATTCTCTCTTTTTGCTTTTTGAAAATTCCCATGGAAAATATATTTTTCTGTGTTATATTTTTCCTACAGAATTGTATTAGCTATAATGACATCACAGAGTCTACATGTGTCTGTCAGTTTGTGAATTAAGAGAAGATAGACGGTGAGTGAGCCATGACGAAAGAAGCAAGCAAACATTGATGAATGAGTGTAGATAAGAATGAATTCCAGCTCCATGGTGCCTTCCAAACCTTAAGAAAAGAAAAAGGTCTTGATCTACAAATTTTCCATTTGCAAAAAGTGGTTGCAAATTGTGCACCGACTTTTTGTGAATGGAAAGGAATTTTGCAAACTGATCTATGTACTAGTAGGTCGATTCACAAAAATTCTGAATTGTAACAAGTCGCAATTTTATCTACCTCACTAATATGCATGAGGCAGGTCGCAAATTGGGACCCACTACAATTGGCTAGAGCCCCTCGGTTTAGCAGACCACCGTGTCTGTGAGGAGTAGGCAGTGGTCCTATGGAGTCCAATGGACCACTGTTTTACTCCTAAAAACAATTTTGTCATCATTCTCAAAAGGGGAAAGAGGTCTCCTGCGGTCCCCTTACTGTTTGAGAATGGCTTACCACCAGTTTTGAATTGGTGGTAAAATATTAATGTTTTCCGACTGGATTTCGGTTGCAAATCATTAATACATCTGTTAAGGAATTGATATCTGGAAAGGACGCCCTTAAACCGCCCCTAACAAATAGCGTTTAATTAATGTTTACTTAACGCATTTAACAATTTGGAAAACCTTTTCCCAATCGTTAATTTGGTTTAGGAAATTACAAAAAGCATTTTCGCAGTCGTAAACCCTCAGATCTACTGAATATGAGGGTTTGCGACTGGTAAAACACTTTGTAAATCAGGTTGATAGTTTATGGGAAGGCAGGCATACTACATCTGGCAAATAAACCTGCTCTGTCAGATTGTAAATAAAAGAACTGAGATTGTATTTCGGCAGTGGTTCATTTTGAGTATCCATTTTGAAGGCTTAATAATCAGCACAGGTACATGACTTTGAGAATCCTAGGTTGGCCTGTGATGATAGGAGATACAACCATTATGTTTAAATTGAGACTTTCTTTTACAAGGAAGTAATCCCAGATGATTCATTTATATTGTGAAAGCCTTTTGTTTACCCATGACAATGACAATGGCATAGGCAAAGGAAGGATAATAGTTGTACTTTATGTCAAGAGGAGGCATGAAGATCAATTAGGCATGACAACTGTTAAAGAAGAACTGTCCTTTTGTGGCAAAATACCTTTACTCATACCTCATCTCAGTCCAGCGATGATTGCACACAGAAGCTGTGTATTCTGAAAATGTGAAATATATTGAATTATAGAGGGATAATAGTGAGTTACAGGGATATTTTTTACCAAAGGATACTGAGTGACATCAATTAGACAACGAGTCTGGTGCTAAGGTAAAGAGTGCAGCTTGGATGGAAAACCTGTTATATTGTGTCTGCTGCAGGAACAACCAAGTTTTTTTGTTTCCTAAATCTAAATAAAATCTATTTCAAACGTAAATGGAAAGGGAGCTTGTGCTAATATTTCCCTATCGGTTAAGTGAAGGATTGACCACCAATGTCATGCCTTAATAACTTATGGAATCTGAAATAATATGCTGACCCTGAGTGCAGCATCCTCAAGGGAAAGTAGTGATGAAATAGCTACCGAATAAATAGAGATCTATGCTCATATAAAGCTTTAAAACAAATGCATGGACTCTTGAATAAAATATGTTTTCTTATTGACAGCCAGTGCTGCCTCTGTAAATGGGGCCCAATAGGCATGCGCCTAGGGATATTAAGTAAGCATGCAGAACAATTTTGTATCATTTGGAGATGTTGAATTGTTTATGACTTCAGACTTAAATACAAAGTATTACAGTGACACAGACGAGCTCCAAACATCACCTGAAGAACCGTAAAGCCCGTTGAGGCTTGAAAGAATGTAATTTTTCTCGAAAGCTTTAGATGAAAAAACAGTCAGTCGTAAGCATATTAATCTGCAGATGAAATGAGAGAGGGGACTAAACTATCCCCCACTAAATTTCCCACAGACTAAACTGGTTCAAGCACTGAACCACAGGAAGACTGCCATAAGTTAGATGACCAAAGGGAGGAAGAACCCTTAACACTAACACCTCAGGTGTATCTGAGATCAATCTTAAGCAGTTACTGGATAACCAATCAGCCACTGTTTTTAGTCCTGTACACATTTTTTTTTACCAGAGACAACCACCAGGATGATCTGGGTGTCATCTGCAGAGAAAACGCAGGTTAGATTAAGTTTCTTGATAAACCTACTTGTGGTGCTACATATAGATTACATAGAGTTGGACTTATAAATGATATCTTGGTGACACCAGTGTATCGAGAGAGGAGGAGCGATGAGTTGCCATAGAAAGAGATTGATTGTGAACTTTTGAAAAGGAACAAAACAATGTTGACACTTAATCCTTAATACACTTGTCAGTAAAATGCCATGGCACATCATGTCAAAAGCCGTAGATAAATCTAATAAAATTTGTGCTGTGGTCACATCTTGGTTCAGGATCATTCTTAACTCATTCTGGACTACAATGAGCACCACTTTAGTACCATGATACAGGCGAAACCCAGGTTGCACAGGTTCCAGCACCTAATTAAAAGACATATGCTTCATTAGTTGCGTGCTGACAAAATGTTCTGCAATTTAACACAGAAAAGAAGCCTAGAGATCAGGTGATAGTTGCTCATTATAAAAAGAAGGACCTACAGTAGTTTTTTAAAATAAAGGAACAATACAAGCATGCTTATATTCCGTTGGGACTGTCCTTGTTTCAAGCGAAAAATTAATAATTTCACATAAAGGTGAAATGGTTTTCGGAGATACTAAATCAAAATTGTGTACCGGGCAGGGATCCTCCTGGGAGCCCGATTTAACTACTTTAATTATCTTGAGAATTTTCTCAGGATCTTCATTGGTGAAAGGAAAGAAGTGGAATTTATACAAAAAGTATTATCCATTGATGAAGAGATTGAGACTTCTGACTCACTGAAAGATGCATAAATGTTCTGAATCCTATCAGCAAAAAATGTGGTCAATTACTCAAAGACCCCTGCTAAAGGCATAAATCTGTCAGTGGTGGCAAAAGAACTTATACATTCTTGAACAACTTCAAAAATGTCTCTTTCTACGATATTACTTGAGAAGATTTGGTTAGATTAGTATCATGTGTGAAAATGCCTCAGCTGTGCCTTATATTTCTTTAATGCAAAAAGAACAGTTTATTTGTTCAGCATTCCGTCCATCATCTGTTCTTTTTGCATTGGTCACCCTAAGTGGGAAGGGTATGCTCAGATGTGGGTCCTGTGCTCGCTACTCCACCAGATTCAAGCTAGCCTGGCTGATGCGGGATGATACCCCGAAACCGGTCTCAGGTTGTTTGTTTCTGGTCCAGGGAGGACTTGGCCTGGCAGTTCGGGCTGGACTGTTCAATGGGGAGCAGGGTCAAGACTGAATTACATAGGGCTGGGTCTAACCTGGAATGGCGTGGCATGCAAAAAAACTGATGGATTTAACCCAGACCTGTGACTGGGAGTGAATGTTTGATTTGTTCAGCATTCTGCCCATCATCTGTTGTTTTTGCATTCGATTTCTTTAAGACTTCTTTATATTTAATTTTATCATTCAACAAATACCTTTTTCTCCGTGTTCTCTCCAGTTCCATACATGCTTGCATAGATTCATTAAGCTCCCTGCTATATACAACGTAGCAGTGGCCAATATACATTGCAAAGTTATTTTTCAATGTTTAGCAGATTCTTCTAAAGCTTGGGTAATCCACTGGTTAAAATTAATTTCTTGACCAACATTGCATAAAGTACAATTGTATTTATTTAAGGCACCTTCCATATTCGAGGCATTTAAATATTCAAAGTTCCACTTGGAGTCGGAATGCTTGTATCACGCTCAGCACTGGAGTAAATAAAAGTAAGTAAAAGAACTCATGATCAGACCATGGAACAGGAAACGGCTTATTTAAGCGAAGAAAATTATCAGAAGTAAAACCCAAGTCTAAAATATGAACTGCTGTGTGTATGAGACTAATTGAGGCACATGAATTAATTCAATTCTTTCTTGCCTGAGGGGAGACATTATCGACATGCATGGTAAATTACTTAAGTCAACACACCTTGACAAACCACGGCTAGCGGAAATGCCCAAATCGCTGTCATAGCCTGACGGGCTATATACCAACACCTGTGTAAAGTCTGAAGTAGGTACAGGAGTGTAGCAAAAGCTAAGGTCTCTGTTTGCATAATCTTGTCCATTGCACGTAGCTTCACAACTAAATACTGCTTAAAAATAACAGACAGTTCTTCACCAGACCACCCGTCTCTACCAACGTGCACTATCTTGTAATTAGGTGGGAAAGCTAGGTGTATATCAGACGCAGCTAGCTTGTTAAGCCAAGTTTCTGTCATAAAGACAATATCAAGCTAATGATGTTCGATAAGGAACCTCAGTCCTTCATCATGTCTTGAGTATGAGAATACATTAATAAATGCAGCTTTATTGCAAGCATCAAAAGGAGGGGATCACTTGCTGGGGGTCTTCTTACCAGGATTAAATTCTGCAAGTAAGACCCTAGAGTATATTTTCCTAGAGTACAACCCTGAGTAGCGACAGGTTGTATGGCTGGCTAGCGCGGTGGATGGGCTGCGCACCCACTGAGTGGATGTTTTTTTATAGATCTCTTCCACCATGCACATGCTCTAGCAAATGTCTAGAGCGTGTAGCCTCCAAACATGGCCGCCACAAACGAGACAAACCCAAACAGAAAACCCCCTCACTTCCTGAAAGTGCAATGTGTCAGTAACCAACAAAACAGTTTAAATATGAAAGAGGAACACTTAAAATATATATTTTTAAAAAGCATTAAGCAGCAAGAAAATCATAATGTCTGTAATTCACTCAGCATAGGTCAGTCGTCTAACTAAGCTGATGCGGGTGCTTTTTAAAGATCATTCCCTTCCTGCATATGCAAAGCATACAACTAGAGCGTGCACCTTCCAAAAATAGCCACTGCAACTGGAGTCAGGCAAACAGAAAAACGCCTCAATTGTAAATGGAGAGACGTATCTGAGGCGGGAGTAAGGAGTCGCAGTGAGAAGTAGTGAGCCATCCAGTGCTGAACAGACTCCAAGAGGAGGAGCCTTATGTAGAAGGAGGGGCGAGTGATATGAGCTGGTGAACATGACACTAATGCGGCACCAAGGAACACAGAACAGGACTGCTGGGCTTTATTTAGGAGAGTTGGTGTACTGCTATGATGCTCATGTTGAATTGTATATAGATAATACTGCAAGCAGAAATACTAGACCAGACAGCTGCAAGTGATGTGCAGTCTGCCAAGTGATGTGCTGCAGCCCTTGTTTGCAGGGAAATCTAACAAGAAAGAGGTTATCCTGCAGACCTGAATTCGTGAGATCTAATCTGTTAAATATATACAGTCGAGACCCTGGAAGTATTTATTTAAAAAGCTGAGTTTCCTCAAAAAGAAAAAGCAGAAGCATGCATAGTCTAATTCCCAGAGAGTTTACTCCTATGCACTTTGAGTGCGAGCTACTGCTAGCTGGTAGACAGTGCTGCTCTGCTTGGGGAAAGTCAGGCTTGTCTTAGTTCCATGTATTTTTCATTGGCAGCTCTGAGTTAGTGAATTGTTTAAAACACTGTAAGCATTTGTTGTTGAACTTCTTACTTTGTTGCTATTCTGCCAGAGAGAGCAGTTCATGGGGATCTGCTCATTGAGTTGACAAGGGAAAGAGGACATTAGAGTTGTCACTTATTGCACTGTGGCCCTTAATTAGTGTATCTAGACATAGGGGGCTATATATATGTTTTTTTCACTCAAGACAACTTGCTGTGTCGCATTGTGTGAAAGTTAGTGTGCAGAAATGCTCCATATTAGCAAAGATATGGAGCATTTTTGCCCTCCCCTTGTGCTGGTGCAGTGAGTGCTGCCAGGCACCAGGGCGGGCACCCTTGCACTATGGTGCAAGGGTGCCTGCGTTACGGGCAGGATTATTTTTGTGCAGGAACGGACACCTTCACTGTTTGCATATGATGTAATCAATTCTAATGAATTTATCTCCATTTTTGTTTCTGAATCACTATTCAACCGGATGACAGCAGGCATTAATATATGCCCTTCCGACCGTGAGACAGGCAAGTAGGCCTGCCTCAAGATCCTTGCATGAAATGTGTATCCACTGTCCGATGTCTCACATAGAATGAAGAACATTAAGACATGAGAACGACAGTAGTATTTCCCACTTTATATTTTACAGTGCATTGATAGACAGTAGCGGCCCGTGGAGGGAGTTCCGTGGGGCGGTGAGGCGGGGTGGGGGAGGGGCGGGGTGGGGGAGGGGCAGGGTGGGGGCTAGTAAACACCGGAATATGGATGAACGGAGGTAAGTAAACAATTAAATAAATAAAACGAATGCGATGCAGCGCGCAAAGAAATTCGTTTGATTTATTTAATTGTTTACTTACCTCCGTTCATCCATATTCCGGTGTTTACTACCCCCCACCCTGCCCCTGCCCCGCCACACCGCCCCACGGAACTCCCTCCACGGGCCGCTACTGAGAGTAGTCCTGATGAAAGGCTAGGACCTTTGACAGGCCGTTATAAAGGTCTGTAACATGTTGACAAGAAACTAGGGTGCAGGGATAGTAACCCACGTTTGTATACACCCGACTAGTAGGTTTTTAGGTCTCGCCTAGCGATGCAGCGCAAAGCGCTGCTCGCTATGCGAGATCTATTGTTGCCGACTTTTGCTCCGATGCGGGACACGAGATGTGCACGCGCTTGGTGCGAGCAGGAATTGTAATAGCGCCGCAAGCCGTACGCGTGCACATCAACTGTCTGTGCCGAAACTTAAACAGACAGGAGATATGCACGCGTACGGCTCGCGGCGTTATCACAACGCCTGCTCGCACCATACGCGTGCACATCTCCTGTCCAGGCACGCTCACGGCGTGTCTTCAGCTTAACTTCCCGCTGGTTCCGAGGAGTCAACATGGCTGCGCCCTCGCCGGGACACGAGGTGGACGAAAGACGTCAGGGCCCGCTGCAGCAGCTCGAGGGACCCCAGCGCCAGCTCGACATAGGCTTGACGACACTGCCAGCAAAGGAGGCACCGCAAGAAGCGTCACAACAGCAGCGTGGACTAGAAGCACGTCATGGCCAAGTGCAGCTAGAGCTCTGTGTGACGTTAACCCCGCAGCGAGAGGCAGAATCACGTCACAGCGAACAACCACGGCCCAACCTTGAGTCAGAGACACGTCACAATGATCAACGACCTCCACAGCCCGAGTCTGACACACGTCACAGTGAGCCCCAAAGGCTGCCACAGCGCGAGTCAGAGTTGCGTCACAATGAGCAACATTTGGCACAGGTACGCGAGCAGGAGGTACGTCATAAGGAGCAAGCACGGTTGTAGCAACACGAGCTAGGAACACGTCCAGTCCAAGTGCAGCAAGGAACGACGTCCAGCTCACGTTGCGTGGAGCAGCACCGACCGCCTGGGACTCCGACGGAGCCTCAGTCCGGGCCCCCTCTAAGAAACGGCGGACAGTGCGGCTGGAGCTAGCCCCTTCGGGACCCCACGGAGGAGAGCTGCGCGGAATACAGCTATCCCGAGCTACTGGGGGCAGCCCGGCTTGGGGGCTCGGCCACACCACAGGTAAGGGATTGAACATGTCAGACTTATGAGCTACAGGTTCAGGGTGGGTGTTGGAAGTAGTCGCAACTGGAGTGGGTTCAACGGGTTTCGCAGGAGGGCACTTGGGTCTGGATGCAGTGCTCTCCGGTTTTGGTGGGGTGCTGAAAAGTCCTTTCCAGTTCAAGGGCTGGAGGCTGCTGAAGTGGGTTGTTGGCCAGGCAATGCCCCTTACATGATTTGCAGGCATGAGCCTCTGCTTTTACTGGGCGCATAGGTGAGTTTTTGCTTTTTTGTGATGTTCTTGGCACACAAGGGAATCGTGCGTGTGTGCCGAGAGCTGCGATTTGTAGGCACTGTAAACTGCAGTAACTCAGTGTGGATCTGTGGTATAGAGGGACGCAATAATGTGACCTCTGTAGAGAGAGGGACCAATGTCCTCTCACTGGATTGTAAGGTATTGCCAGAGGTGGCAGCCTGATTTCTTTCTAGAAGGGAGCGGAGTCCCTTTACTGATACCTGAGGTGAGTGGCCTATTGGCTTCGTCCCTGTAAAGTGATAAGGACAGCTGTACTCTACATTAATTTTCTGTGTATGCACGTGTAGCGCTTGTATGTGGGCATACCTTCAGTGTATGTCAGAAATGTTCAAGGAGTTTGTGTGCTATTTTAAACCAATGGGTAATGCAGAATGTATTTTGATATAGCTGTGTAGGTACCGTATACAAAATGGAGAGACAGGAGTCGCCTTCCAGATGGGCTAAGTGAATTGCAGATCCCTGATACAGACTTAGCTTTTTGTCAACTAATGAAAGCAGTGTGTGTAAGGATAGGTGACAGGGGTATCTTGGAAGGACAGTGGTGTTTCCTGTCCTGACTTATGTTCCGCTAAAGGCGCTACATACAAAAGCTAGCCGATTTGGCAAGTGTGAAGGTTGTTGTGCCAGTGTTTTGGTTAGCCCTGAGAGAAGCATCACAAAGACTTTTTGGGACAATCACCCAGCATCAACAAAACATGTCTGAAAGAGTGTATGAAGTATGGCTCTAGATTCCATTCAGTGTTTGCAAGGTTTTCCATGACTAAAGCAGTGCACCCAACAGGGTGTAGGAGGACTTCTGTGATCCAGGGCTAGAGCCTCTGACTACCAGTTTCCCCAAGGGTGTGAGGGACTATTTACCCTAGACTATATCCTGCTGTTGAGTCTGCCTAGAAAAGTGGACTGCTGAGCGAGACACACTGGAGTTGTTACTGCAAGCGTCTGCCCAGCTGAGCAAGATAGGATATCTGGGGTCAGCTGTCCCAGAGTCATGGAGGGGCTCAGTACTGGTACCACTACACAACAAGCATTTGCAATGCAATAGGTCTCGCATTTACGCAAGTTTAAGCTATCGGCATTGTAATTGACACTGCGTTTTATTTATGTTTTCAAAAACCAAAACAAAATTAAAGGCATTGTCATTTACAATGCCAATAGCTCAAACTGGCGTAAATGCGAGACCTATTGCATTGCAAATGCTTGTTAAATCATGCCAAGGCAGGCAATAATAAAGTAAAACGGGGTGCCCTTTAGGTATTTTTGATTCTTAAACCCTGTCAGAAGGAATATATAAAGTACTCCCTGGAACATGGTTGAGCCTACCCTGGTTTATAGGGCCCGGGATGAGACCCGATGATGAAACATCACATCAATAGGTGTGGGTGGGCCCTAAAAACCCTTTTTGGGTTTCTCCCCATTTAAAGGGAAGAAGACTCAGTCAAAAGCGTGTTAGGATACCTAAGTGTTACTAAGTTATACAGGGAGGCAGTATCCTGCGTTTCCCCACAAGTACATGAATATTGAAAAATCCCTCTCCCCTACCCTGTGTCGGAATTAAAAATACTTCCGTGTTCTGCACGCTGTACTGAATACAGCCTGAAAGATCACATTAGTCTGGTGATGCAAGTGAGTTTCTGTCATCCTGTGCCAGCTGGAGTCACTGCCCATTAAGTCAGCATGAATGTTTTAATATAATATGCATGCCTGATTCATAAGGCACAATACACTAAACAATCTACTTCCTCCCAGGCACATTTTTATCTTTTTTTAAATCTTTTTTATTTCACTGTATGTGTATATATTCACTATTCAAAGCAGGGCATTTCTCTGTTTTAAAGGAAACTTTTGATGAATGTGTACACTCTTGGTAGGCCCTGCCAGGGCTGCCAACGCGTTATTCTGGTGGTCTGCATCATTCTAGAGATATTTGGTGCGACAACGCTTGCTCTGTGTATTGAATATGAATTATTTATTCATTTAAGTGTTAGCATTTTTTTTTATAGAGCGCTGTACCTTGGATAGTCTGGCATCTTTTTGAGACACATACCATTACACATGGAATGCTTTGCAACTGAGACTTCTAGAAAAGGTCCAGCAATCTGGAAGAAATACGATACGACAGGGCGTGTGACAGTCGGCACGTGACGTGTTCAAGATGAAACAAATTTATTTTAAAATGCTTTATGGAATCTCCGGAGGTCTTCGCTGGGCGGCCTTCAGGGCTTTTCATCCATTTCTGCTGAAGTGGGCTCCAGGCCTGCTGGGAGCTCGTGGCATGGAAGTTGTCAGCACGAACACAAAGTTGCATGCAATATCGTAGGGCAGGCTAGGTGAGGGAGCGAGAGTGGGAGGGAAGGGAAGAATCCACCCTGCTTCTCACCCAGTCCCGCTTAGAGACGACTGGGAGCGGGACTGTAGAGAGACAGAGAGAGAAAGGGAAGAGGAAAAACAGAGACAACAGCGATAGAAAGAATGGAGGCAAGAAAGATTACCAGGGGAGGAATTGGGAAGGAGAGAAACATGAGAGAGGAAGGGACAGGACAGAGGAAGCAAGGCAGGACAAGGGAAGAAGGACAGTGGGTAGGAAGATACAGGACAGAGGGAGATACAGGTGGGAGGGACAGGCGAGGAACAGGTTAATGAGACAGGAAAAGGGAATTTCACATGGGAGCGGGGGAAACATATTAGGGGAGAGAAAACAGCATGGGAAAGGGAGACTGAGTAAGAGAGGGGATAGAGGCATGGTAGGAGAGACAAAAAAGGAGCAAAGCGTCATAAGAAAGATGGAGAGAGAAACAAAAAAGACACCAATTGACAGAGAAAAATTACAATGGGATGTGGGACTAGACGAAAGAGACGAAGGAGTCAAAAAAAGAAACTGGATGAGCAGCAGAGGAGAGAGCCTAGTGTGATCAATGCTAACACGTTCTTTGGCTCTAGTATGTGCATATGAGGCACAACACAGCAGGCATGCATAAATTATTTTAAACAATTTGCTTTCTAGCACAAGAAATGTATGTATGTATTCTGCAACAATAACTTGTATAACTTTAGTCTGCTGTAAAATGATTGCCATGTCAAGGTTAAATAACTGGTTTATATTCTGAGATGTACCTATTGGTTAGTGTCTCTTTTTGTCTATGAGCATAAAATGTATTTAGAAAGAGCAAAAAAGACATCTAGTTTTGTTCGGGGCAAAGAGGCAGACAGAGTTTGCTGCTAATAATAATATTAATAATACTATTATTAATAATAACACTAACACTAATAACTATTTTTTATATAGCACTTCATACCATTTTCTAAGCACTGTAAATAACAGATAAGATATAACTATTAACCTATTTAATGGTGCTGAATTTACCAATCCCACATAAAGGCGTGGCATCTGCTACAAAATTTCCAAAGTGTCCCCTCCTTTTGCAGTTGGCCCTGCTCTTCAGATGGGCAAAGGTGCGCAGAAAAAGTATCCCAAATGCACGGGGCTGGGCCTTGAAAGTGCACTTATCACCGTGTTATTGTAAAAAAAATCTGAGTGGGCAGGGTGACAGCAGGGACCGTTCTGGAGGAGTCGGCTCAACTCAGGGCAGTGACTGACGTCTCTGGTGCACTCTGGTTTCTCTTCAATACATCTTTGTTAAAGATTTCCGAGCTGAAGCACATTTAAGAGTTTCAAAAGTAAACCCTTCTGCAGCCAAACCTTGAGCAGTCTACTGGGGCAGGGGTTCTCAGACCTTTCACTCTGGAGACCACAATGTTCCCAACCACCTCACACTCAACAGCACTGGGACCCCACTATCTGCATTCTCAACATTACACTTGTAGCTTTTACTTGATTGATGTTCTCCCTCCCAATAGCCAACCTCATAACAACCTCTGCAAGAGACAGAGTTTGTTGATTCCTTGCTTACCATTATGCATTAATATGTACTTATGTATTTAGTTGTAAACACATGGTAGCCTGAAAGGCTTCATAGCACTAAAAAAGAGGTTCAGAGAAGCAACAATAACAATGACCTGTTCAAGACAATTAATCGTAAAAAAAATGATAGCCTTTCAAGACCCTGAATAGTTATCAGCAAACACAAGGGGATGATGGACGGAGTGCTGAAACATTTGAGACACTCACCCCAGTCACAGATCTGGGTTGAATTCATCATCGTTCTTTAGCTCACTTCGCCACCTCAGTTCAGACCCAGCTATATGCAAATCAGTCTTGACCCTGTTCTTCATGGGAACAGTACAGCCCGAACTGCCAAGCCAGGTCTTCCCTGGACCACAAACAAGCATCCTGGGACCGGTCCCAGGATGCTTGTTTCTGGTCCAGGGAACCTTAGGTCCTAGTAAACCGTCATATAACACACACTTTTCAAGCTGAGATGCACACAGTCAGGTGTACACAGGTTGCACTGCTTTGTGAATGTTTTCTTCCCATGGCAATTACACTGTTCAAAAGCACCTTAGTGCTAAGTTAGGTTCAGGCGGTTGTCGTCCAATGTCACTAGATGATGTTGCCGTAACTCTCAATGCATTTGAGAAAGACTGCCTCCCGATGCAAAATTGGAAGCATAAGCTTCTGCAAAAAATGATGGCATAGTACCTGAATACTGCAAGAGAAGGGCTAAAGAGAAGAGCCCTTTTAGGGTACTGAATGATTTGTTTGGCTTTGTATGTGCACAGGAATACCTTCCCTTTTTTCAGGGGAGATGCAATGGGTGGAGATATTTTGTGTTGAAATGCCTGTAAAATATTTGTAAAGACTAAAAAGCTCTTTACCTCCTGCACCATGGTTACAACCTTTCATCAGTGCATGGCAGCTACCTATGTAAGACCTCTGGGAGAAGTTGTAAAGACTAGAAAATGAAATCCCACACTCACGTTTTTCGAGCTTAGCTTTCAAACAATCTCACCAAGTACTTCCAAGATCTTTTTCATGTGGTGGTACTGTTCTACTTTGGTCTGGGAGAATAGCACATGGTGAAGCAGCCAAACCAATAATGTTCACCGCATTTGACATTATTAAAACAATGTGATATTTTCAACACCGGATCACTCAGCGATGTGACTGCCCCAGAATAAGAGCACTGGACCCAACAGACTAAACCATTATTACTTGCAAGTCAAGTATTCAGTTGTGTCTCCTCTGAATCTGGAGGCACCAGCTCATGAGTGCCCCAAAATAGTCTGACCACTGCTAGCTGAATACCTGATGTTAAGCATCGGAGATGCCTTTAAATGGTGACTTTTCTAGCCATCATCCAATATGCTTTTATTCTTTGGTGAGATTTGTGGTCCATTGAAATTTAGCAAGATCTAGGCAGTGTATAGTGGGGCAGTTCTTCCTGGGTGGAATTCATGTTGGTCTGACACTTTGAATAGAGAAGGGAATGCTGCCTTCTTGCTATGTACTTTGCAAGTGGCTGCCCCATACTTCTGCCTAAGAAATTCTTTGTTGATTCTTGTCAAGTGCAACTCACCTCCTTCAACCAGATCCCATAATAAGTATGGATTCATAACTGTAGTGCAGTCATGGTACAAAAAGCCATTTAAGGGGAGACCAATTTTAATCATTGAACTGAATGCAGTATATAAAAAGAAAGTGAGAGTTTACGTAGGCTTTGACTTGGGATCCCTCTGGTAAATCCAGTTTTCAGGGTCCACCACTTGAGACAGCTATGATCTGGGATGCCAATGGTAAATGCAGATTTCTGAGGTTGTTGTAGCACCAGGGACAGCCCAGTGCAGACCTTACTCAAGACAGGGTCAAACTAGAGGAAATATGCGTGCAAGCCATTGCCTCGCTAGTCTTTAAGTATAGCACCTTTTGGCAGAGCAGGTGTCCAAGGGTCCTTGCTGAGGTGTTAAGAGGATCTGTTGAGTTACAAATTATGTGCTTTTGGAGCAAAGAGAATTTAGTTGATCTGCAGAAATCCACAGGCGTCACAGTAATCCCACGAGTTGAAAAAACAAAGAGAAAAACACGTTAAAGAACAGTCAAGCTAAGCCCCACTGTTGGAGCCAAATTAGGAATATAACATCCAAGGGAATAGACAGGCAAAAGGAAATATAAGCTCGGTATCAGAAGACCTCTGGTAGTACTCATAAGGATTTAAATCGCAGTTCCTAGGGAGTGGAACATGAGATAGAAATGTGGGGAGACTCTGAAAAAAAGATATTTGCTTTTAAAAGTTGCTGGAATTTTGAGAGCAGTTTTTCCAGGCGACCAATTGAAACCTCTATTCTAAAATGTTTGTACCTGTTCTCTGCCTCATGCCTGGTTTTATTTCTCTTTCCTCAATGGATCTTAAAAAATCTTCCATTGTTCTTAATTTTCTCCTCGCTCGGTTTTAAAACCTGATTTATTCTATTATTACTGTCCTCAATGTAGGTTCTGGAAAAGTCACTTTGGTTGCTGTGTAGTTGGTAGATGAGTTATTTGGATTACCACTACCTTTGATAATGCGGCATGATGTTGGGTGCTTTAAAAATCTCAAAAACATGGAACTCTTAATTATTATATAATTTGCTTGCCTCCTAATCTATTGTGACCACCTTTGTTCAGGTCATTACGAGCAATGTGTGCAATCCTGGACTTTTGTGTGATAGGCTAATGCATTCTCTATGTTGTCTTGTTTTCCTTCCATTGAACTAACTCGACTGAAACATCTAAAATCAATGATTGGTAGGCGAAAAGGACAGGACTAGAAACAGTGTAATGACTTGGAGTAGGTGGACACCCTATCCTAATCTTCAGTGATCCTTGATTCGAAGTGTTGAGCCAACAAGTCGTTGCTATTTCCTTCTTGGGCTAAACCAATCTCCCTTGCGCCTCTTTCTCCCTACCTTCTTCCTGGCTTGTAATGCTTGTTGATCTCTAGGTGCTGTGCATCTCATGTAATTTTGTCCTTATGGACAAATATATTATTGACTGAGCTTTTCTTGCAAAAAAAATACATGCAAGTTGTCATTCCTGAATTTTTTCCAGATTTACTGCTCCAGCTACTCCACCGTTTTTGTTACTCATATTAATCTGATTTGTGAGCGTATTTGCAAGTTATACTCCCACTCTGTTCTGCCAGGCTTCTTCATTTGTTTATTTCTGTGGCCGGCTCTTGGCGAGGATGCTCAGCCTATCTCAACTGCCAAAATTCTGCTTCTAGACGGATGATTTATTTACATGCTCCTTTTCTACAGTTTCCAAGAGAGGCTCAGAATTGCTGCTGTAGTGCCTTGCAGATTTTTGATCCATTATAAGTGACTCGTTAGGTTCTTCATAGCATCATGATCTTCATCCTGGTAGGTCTTAGAGTAGAATTGAATAGAGTTTGTCTGAGTCTCAATTGTTGAGTTCCCCTATAATAATCCAGTATTCCCTATTTCTTTGATCCACTTTTATCAAACAAGTGATCTGAGAGTGTTCTCTACCTTACTTTTGATGGGAGCCCCTTTTGCATTCCCGTGGTGCTCCTCTGACTTAGGTAGTCATGTTCTTCTGTTTTTCCCTGTTCTGTATATTCTCAGTTTGTCTTTCAGCAAATCTTCATTTACTGACATCCATTTTACTAGTTTCCTTCGCATTAGCGCTTCTGCGCTGGTTGATTGTTCAAACCACTTCCTTCTCATTTAACATGCTCATTTAATGACTTACCTCTAGTTTTTCTAGCTTTTGTTTTTGGCATCTGAACATGCCCAGTAAAAGGCAACTTCAGTACATCTTCTTATGCTGTCAAGAGGTCGGCCACATTAGAACTGGCTGGCTCATGAATAGTGTTTCTTTTTCTTAACTTTCTCACATGCTTCATCACTCTGGTGATTCCTGGAACATACTACCATCATGGAAATGGCCAGTCATGGTGTCGGCCTAACAGACAAAGAAGAAGCCCAAGTTTCACATCCTTTGCTCAGTGCAGAACTCAGCAATCCAGTCACTGCCCTTCCCGTTGTACTTTCCTCACTGTTAGAAATGGGGGTCTCTAGTTGGCAGTGTTGCACTTTGTCCGAGTAGGAACCCTTCTTTCTAGTCAGGGTAAGGGGATTACACACCCAAGATAACCCCCGCTCACCCGCTAGGTAGTTTTGCACAAGCAGTCAGGCTTATCTCAGAGGCAATGTGTAAAGCAATTGTACATAAACGCACAGTAACGTAGCGAAAACACTACAAATGGACACCACACCAGTTTAGAAAAATAACCAATCTTTATCTAAACCAAACAAGAGCAAAACGACAAAATCCAACATTCACAAGCGAAGAAATGAATTTTTTAAGAATGAAGCAAAAATACAGTTCCCTGGACTCGATAGCGCCAACTGGGGATATCGCGACGTCGTGACCAACAAATCCAACAGTTCAGTCCAACCTTGATGGAGTCAAGGGCGGGCTAGGGCATTGGGGAAAACCCGCAAACAGTACCTTGGAGTTAAACAGGCCTCGAGGACCTGTCGGTGAAGTGTAGCAGTGAGGCGTCGCTAGAGTCGCGCGGCGTCGGTGCTTCACGTCAGTGCTTCACATCAGTGCAGAAGTTGGTGAGTCCTTAAAGTCACATGTGTTGCAGATCGAACTCCATGCGATCGAAGTCAGGAGCGCTGATGTCGGCGGGGCTGGGACTGCAGTGTCGTGGGCGGTGCGTCGTGCATTTCACGATGCGGTGTCCGTGGCTTCGGTGCAGGCAGCACCATGGCATCGGTGCGGAGTGCTGGTGTTGGAGTCGATGACGCTGTCATCGGCAGCCCAAGGCTGCGGTGTCGTCTAGGGCGGTGCGGCGAGGCAGTGACCATGGATGTGGTGCAAGCAGTGGCGCTGGTGACAATGTTTAGGCGTTGTCCATGAGACCAACGTTGCGCTTCGATCGAAGTTGGTCCGATGAGGCGGTGGCCAGGGTGCAGCCACCGGCGTCGATATCGTTGAGAAGCGTCGCCGGTGAGACCAGGGCTGTGGTGTCCGTGAGGTTGGTGCTGCGCTCTCCCAGCGAGCGGTGACCATGGTGCTGGTGCAGGAAGCGGCGGCTGTGACGGCGTCTGAGATGCTTTTCTTGCAGCTTACAGCTCAGCAGACCCCTCCAAGGGCCCAGAACTAGAATTAACACCCATTCCCAGCAGTGAAGTTCAAGTGCTGTAGATGAAGTCTTTGATGTCCCTGAGACTTCCAACAGGAGGCAAGTACACACAAGCTCTTGGAGAACTTGGAAAGCAGGATTCTAGAAAGCTAAGTCCAGTTCTCTCACTGCTCACAGACACAAGCAGCAACTGCAGGCCAACCCAGCAAAGCAACACAGCAAAGGGGCAGTACTCCTCCTGAAAGATCTTTAGCTCTTCTTGGCAGAGTCCTCAGTACAGAAGTGTTCTAAAATTGTGGGGTTATGGGTCCAATACTTATACCCCTTTTGGCTTTTAAAGTAGACATACTTCAAAGGATAGTCTTTGTAGTGCAGAGATCCTGCCTTGCCCTGGCTCTAGACACATTACAGGGAGGTGGAGACAGCATTGTGAGCGGACAGGCACAGTCCTATTCAGGTGTCAGCGACAACTCTTCCCACCACTCTAGCTCAGGAAGGCCCATCAGCCTGGTGATGTGCAATCAGGATATGCAGGGCACACCTCAGCTCCCTTTGTGTGACTGCCTAGAGTGCAGCCGCGGTCCGTGCAGGTAACAGTTGAGGGGCGGTGGGGCCGGGTAAGGGGGATTTCGAGGGACGATGCCGATGGAAATTTAATGATTTATTTAATTTTCCCTCTGCATCGTCCCTCGAAATCCCCCCTTACTCGGCCCCACCGCCCCACCACTGTTACCTGCACGGACAGCGGCTGCTAGAGTGAATGCACAAACAACCCAACTGTCAGTCTAAACCAGATGTTTATTCCACAGGCAGCCAGAGGAACAGGATGGTAAAGCAAGAAAATGACCACTTTTTAAAAGTGGCATTTTCAAACACACAATTTAAAAACCATCTTCACAGAAAGATGTGTTTTTAAATCCTGAGTTCAGGGATCCCAAACTCCAAATCTCTATCTCTTTCCAATTGAAAGTTATACTTGTAAGATGTTACAAGGCAGCTTCAATGTTAACATTTGGGAGAGATAGTCCAGGCAGTAGTGAAAAACGAACTTGGGAGTATTTCACTATCAGGACATGTAAAACACACCAGTACATGTCCTTACTTTCACCCACACTGCACCCTGCCCATGGGGTTACCTTTGGCCTACCTTAGGGGCACCTTACGTGTACCAAAAGGGAAGGTTTGGGCCTGGCCAGTGGGTGCACTTGCCAGGTTGACATGGCAGTTTAAAACCGCACTTGCAGACACTGCAGTAACAGGCCTGAGACATGTTTGCAGGGCTACTCATGTGGGTGGCACAACCAGTGCTGCAAGCCCACGAGTTCAACAATGTCTCAACCGGTATTATTGAGAGAACTAATTAGCAAGTATGTACAAGACATTACAACGAAAGAGAAATAGGAAGACTCGTAATTGGTTTAAATGTGCTCGAGGCATCATATATTTGGAAAGATAAAAGACAAACAGTGATTGTGGAAACAATTGGGAACAGTTGTATTAGCACTGTAAGCAATTATTGCAGGGGCAACCCGAAGACTTTGTGCATGCAAGTGCTCGTGACACTCAAAGGTGAACGGCGCAGGTGACAAGTGGAAAAACAGCAAGGGCGCAATGTGAAAAAGGTGACTGATATGTACAATGATTTATGGTTCAAGAAAGGGATTATTTACATAGATTTATCATATATTTTAGACATTTTTGAATGAACCATAGTAGAAGAGGCGCCGCAAATCGCGCTGGTATGTCGACAGCGTTTCGATCCTAGTCAGTTGGGATCATCATCAGGACCTGGTTGCCATTTGAAGGTGCGGGAAAAGAAATCGGAATCCATTGCAGCCGATCACGAATGTGGCGGCCTCCTGGAGACCGTGCATTCCGACCCAGGATCTAAATCACCTCGACTTGGCTCAATGTCCGGACTGGCTCCTCTCCTCTACGGGTGGACCCACTAGACGGCTCCTCCACCACCCGCTCCAGCCGGCCGACAGAGGATCGGGGCTCCGACCCTGTCTATAGCTTTTGCTGACCTTCAGGCCCATGATTTCTTATCCCGCACCTTCAAATGGCAATCTGGTCCTGATGATTTGGAGACTGGTGTGTTTTGAAATAGACCACTTGTGTCTGGGAAAGCGGAGAGGGGAAATGAGGAAGATGTGGAGCGAGGGGGAGAAAAAGGAAAGGTCTTACAGCAGGAAAGACTTGAAACCTTCAGGCAGACAGGTTTCCTAACATGATTCACTAACTTTCTTAACTATAGGTGCAAATGATCATGCCCCTGATACAAATATATTTGCCTAGGTGTGCTTCATTCCTTCTGCAGTTACTGTTTGGCTGCAGTTGCTTTGGGGCAGGTTTGTTTTGAGTCAAACAAGTATCCAGCTGTTAGGCTGACAGAGAGTATCAGGTAGTCAGAGGCTGTGAGTAAAGGGGAGAGAGGAGAGGAGAGGAGGAGCGAGGAGGGGGAGATGAAACATTTGCGATCAAACAGGGGTGTGTGGAGCAAGAGAAAAAGCTTACAACGGAGAACAGAAAAAGTGGAAGTTGCAAAGAGGAAGAGAATTAGAAGGGAAACGGAGACAGTACATATTGGCAGGGGAAACGGCCACTACAACGCGGCCGTTTCCACGCATAACCATAACCACGCATGCATTACAACGCATGCGTGGTTACCACGAATAGCCTTTAGCACGCATACCTTTACTACAAGATACGTAGTAAAGGCATGTGTGTTAAAGGGAAAATTAAAAAAGGGGGCTTGGGGGGTCTCCCCCCCCAAAAAAAACAAAAAACGTGCGATTCAAAAAGGGGGGTTGGGGGGGTCTCCCACCCCAAAAAATACGCACCTGTTTCCGTCGCGATGTGGAGGCAATCGGCGTCGTTAGAGGAAACGGAAAGACACTTCCGCTTCCTCTTTACGACGTGCGACGCAGATCGGAAGAGCCTGGAAAGGAGAGGACGTGGAGAGGTAAGGGGGATTTTAGATTAAGAAATTAAAAATTTAAGGGATGAGGGGATGTGTAGCGAAGGGGTAAATTTATAGGGTTCAGGGGAGGGGAATTTGAAAAAAGGGTTTGTGGGTGGGGGAATCGCGCAGGGCAAGATTTTTAGTGTAAAGGGCATGGGTATTTATTAGAAGGAATGGGGGCGGGGGGTCGCACAGGGGTACAGGGAAGGGGTATTATAAAAAAAAGAGAGAGCTGGAGAGGGGAGGGCGCAGGGGAGCAGTAAAAGGAATTGGGGCAGGGATCGGAGATAACCTTTACCAAGAATATGCCATTATCACGCATGGTTTTACAACGAAAATCGATGTAAAGATATGCGTGGTAAAGGCATTTTCGTGGTAAAGGTTAAGCGTGGTATTGGCATTCGCGTTGTAACGCATGCGTGGTTAAGGCATGCGTTGCAACGGTGTGCGTTGTAACGTTATACAACCATTGGCAGGGTTGAGACTATGAGACCAAACTGGGGTGAGTGGAGAGATAAAGTGAGAAAAAGTAAGAGCAGAAAACAGAAAAAGTGAAGGTTGCAAAGTGGAGAATGAGGGTATTGTTCAAAACTTCAGCAAACAACAACTAACTTTCTCTGAACAACAAGAAACCTGAGAGCCAACATGGGCAATCTCCAAATGAACCAGAGAGTGATATTGGAAATGCACAAAAATAACAGGTGGTACTAGGGGCATAACACAAGTACCTGCAGCCGCTCTGGCCGGGGGAAGGGGGGGCAGGCGGTTTGGGGCGGGGGGGTGTTGGGGGCGTGGGGAGGAGGAGGTGGGGGTGGTGGGGGATGAAAACCTTTCAGGAGGTCCCAATTCAGGACAAGATCATATCGGTGAGATATGGGAGACTTGGTCCCCTTACCACATTCTGCAGGTGTGCCACATCATTTTACGTTATGCCACTGGGTACACTATATTTTGTTATCAGTCAGACAGGAGTAAAATTGTGCCTCTTACTTGCAGGTGTGTCTCAGGGATCGCATGGTGTAATGAGGAGGGTGGTCTTGGTCCCCAGAGGGGAGATCCGGTGGAGGGTAGGGGTCATGTGATAGATATCCAAAAAGGGAAGACGCTCTTAACGTCTCTGCCCTTTGCCTCAAAGCCCAGGCTGAAACGCCCTGGGAATAGGTTATTACAATACACAAAGTGCAATTAAGGTAGAAGGTAACAATTGTTGATGTTTTATGATATGACAGCCTAATATATTGCACGTCTAGGCTATATTAATATGTCATTGAAGATAACTGGGATACCTATTGAATCAAGTCAGCTTTATTAATTTAATCTCTTTCCAGAGACAACAATATGTGAATATAGCTTACATCCACTAAACAAGTTATTGTGAAAATATAATAAAGGGCAACTGTTCAATGAAGTCCTAACTTAAAATATCTTTAAAAAACTATTTAAAAATGTTACTATACAGTGAGACATTGTTTCATTTGTGGGAGATAAAACCAAAGATAAAATATCACTTTCTTTGGACACATTACAATGCTGAAAACAGGGGTCTAAATATTTTGTACACTTCTGCCCAAGATAAGCACATATAAAAAGAATGTGATTCAAATGCTGCTTTCCATTATTACAAAGTAGACTAGAAAGTGGAAATACACGTTGGCCATCGGGGATGCCACTCCAAGGCCCTACTACTGTCGTAATTGGTAGTCTGTCCGGTCTCAATAAAATCAGAGTTCTTTTAATACGATGGTAGGAGGCCATCAATAAATATGGTTGCATCTTCTCCAACATGTCCGAAGGTAAAATAGTGTTAAAGCTTTTCAAAGTGGTACAGTACAATTTGTCCAATTTAAAAGTAGTATTGGGAATTTTTGCACAAGCTTCAAGTGGCTGTATTTTTAGGTTTTTAGATAATCAAGTAGAATTTCAAAGTGGCTAGTGTTTCAATCAAGTTATCTTTAAAAACGTTTGAGTTGTTAATATCCATAATCAATTCATTCTTTAACCACTTAAGTGGTAAAGACGAGATGGTCTCGTCCTCAGCGCAGCCAGCTCCAATTGTGCTGAGGACAGGACACTCTTGTCCTAAGCACTCAAGGAGTTAAAATCCAACTTAGAGAGCCTGCTCTAGAGTGCATAATATTAAAACCCCACCGAACTACAGCAGCACAAAGAACAAGTTATAAACACTAAGAAACCCAAATTCTAGCCCCAAAGCTTGAACTGGTGTATTAGATGCAACATTAAACAAGCATTTGCAATGCAATAGGTCTCGCATTCACGCAAGTTTGAGCTATTGGCATTGTAAATGACAATGCCTTTTATTTAAGTTTTGGGTTTTAAAACATAAACAAAAGGCATTGTCATTTACAATACTAATAGCTTAAACTCTCGCAAATGCGAGACCTATAGCATTGCAATAAAGGGCCTTCTCGACCGCTTGTTAGATTGTAAATATCAGAGGAAGAGACCAGCCTACGACGTCTTCAAAGTAGTGATAAATAGTGCAGTGAAGAAGATGTGTAAGTGTTGTAAATTACACAGATACAAATTGTGAAGTGAGAGTTACATATGATCTGAGCTATAAACACTAACAAAGCGCTCCAACACCTTTCGCTCTGTGATTACACTGTTGCATCTCAGGAGAAAGAGCGGGAGGGGGGGGGCTAGTTCCTGCCCTCTCCATGATTTGAGTGTGCAGTGTGGCATTGCGTAATGTCATTGCTATCTTTGGCCTAATAAAAAAACACTCCAGCTGTAGTAGGGCCCTGGTTTCACCTCCTGGAGCAGGGTGGGCTGTGCTTTATGGCAGGCATGGAGGGAGGGAAGGAGGGAGGGATGGTCTCGGCTGCAGCTCCGGCCTCATACAGTGCCCCTGCTATTACTAGTGAGCGAGAGGCGCTGAGGTGGTGGTATTGGTATAGGTGGTGGTGGTATTGGTGGTGGTGGTATTGGTTGTGGTGGTATTGGTGGTTGTGGTATTGGTGGTACTGGTGGTGGTATTGGTGGTGGCGATATTGGTATTGGTGGTAGTGGTATTGGTATTAGTAGTGGTGGTATTGCTATTGGTGGTGAGGCGCTGAGGTGGTGGTATTGGTATTGGTGGTGGTGGTATTGGTGGTGGCATTGGTGGTATTGGTGGTGGTGGTGGTATTGGTGGTACTGGTGGTGGTATTGGTGGTGGCGATATTGGTGGCAGTGGTATTTGTATTGGTGGTATTGCTATTGGTGGTGGTATTGGTGGTGGTGGCGGTGGTACTGGTATTGGTGGTGGTGGTACTGGTATTGGTGGTGGTACTGGTATTGGTGGTGGTGGTACTGGTGTTGGTGGTGGTGGTCTTGGTGGTGGTGGTATTGGTGGTGGTGATGGTGGTGGTATTGGTGGTGGGGTATTGTTGGTTGTGGTATTGGTGGTGGTGGTATTGGTGGTGGTGGTATTGGTGGTGGTATTGGTGAAATAGTGACCTCCAAATGTCATCCAAGTTACCAGACGCATGTGACAGATCTCTGCATGCATTGGGTGCATGTCCTAATTGGTACTGAGTGGTTTAATTTAGATAGATCGGTTATAGGTTTCTGATAGTATAATAAGCCTGTCTAATGACAGTTCCTGTCTTTTCAGATAATAGCCCAAAGGCATTGTTACAGATATACGAAAGTAAATGGATTTTCTGAATTGTCAGCAGACCTATACAGTGCTGCATCTTTATAGTCTGATGCAGCTATTTTTGAAAGAAGACAAATAGTTGCAAAAATGTGTTGTCTACGGTAACTGGCATGTGAATGTGTTGTATTGAGAAACCGAATTAATTTGGAATATAAAAATGACAGTCCTAAAACTTGCAACAAGATGGCGTCAATGTGTAAATTTAAAGTAAGAAGTGTGCGTACGAAACTGATGTTTATGTGACTAAAATTTGATTTGATGTTGCACCTGTGATATCAATATGATTAAAATACATGTCCTCTCGTATACAATGTGAACCAATACGTTATAAATAGAAATCTAATTGTAAAAAGAGACAAACATTTTTATGGGCGGTCGGTTACATAAATTATTTTGCAAGTTTGAGATGAGAATTGTGTTCCTACCTGATGAATTCTGCCACTTTAACAAATGTCATAAGTCGAAAAGAAAACTGTTGTAAGGGCATGAGTCCAGGCCTCAGTTTTACAAGCTTTTTATTGCAGTAAGCGCAATAGTTAAATACATCGGGACACTACTATCAAACCACAAACATAAGCAAATCCTAAAATTCCCAAAGCAACTCGACATCCCATGACCCAGTTCATCAAATAATCAATACGCCATTACACCTAGACAGACACACTTTCATTCAGACAAGCACAGTCACATTCACACACTAGTACACAAATTCCCCCTAACTGCCCCACCCAGCTCCTCGCCGTTACCTGCATACTGCTGCCTTCATGGCCGCGAGGCTGCAACAGAATGCAATGGATCTGATGCGCTGGATGTCAGAATTGTAATAAAGGAAATAGTACACGCCCGTGTAACAACCAAGTAAAGGGGCGAGTAGCTGTGGCAGGATATAAATGACGACATGGCTGTACTAAGGAGGGCCTAACAAGCCTCATAATGAATCAGAAGACAGCATTTACAAAGGACAAACACACAAGCCAATGAAAAATAAGGGCGGGAGTGGGCGAAGCTTCTCTCCGTACTGAACTACAACAGCTCTTCGCAGAGCAGCGCTTGCACGCTGGCTCACGCTCGACCTAAACATTAGCCAAGCATTTTTCCCTCCATTTTCTGTACTAAGGGCCTATATTTATGGAAAACATATTCTATCCCATAGAACAGAGTTGGCGGTATTTTGGCCATTTATAATTTTATGAGATGTTTGCCTTTTGCCAACCGATTTATTGTATTGATAGTGCGGCTATGTGCAAGCGCTTTCGAGCCGTTATGTGCAATATGTAGTTTCGTATCTAAATTCTGTGAGAAAACCTTTGATTCACCTTTCATAGCACCCACAATCTCCATGAATATCTTTTAACTATCTTTGAGGAAATAATTAAATCCTTATCCTCTAATTTGTTGGGTGGATGCCTGCCCAAACCCACTCTTTCATCCACTTTTCAAAATGTGTTTATATCCCCGTCCTTTGCCCTTCCTTTTTCCATGTTTTATTTAGCAATGCCTTCATTCCCTACCTTCATTCCTCTTTTCGATGCCATGTGCAACCTTATCATACTGTAATGCCAGTAGATTATCAAATGCCAACACAACAGTAGGTGGCCCATCTTTGTCTGCATGGTACAAATACCTATGTAGGCTGGAGCCACACAGATGGTTCCCTTGTCTGGTGACTTCTAAATCAGTTCCGAGTCATTAAATATAAGATAGGTGTTTTTTGCTTTGAATGTATAATGCATTTGAAACATTATTCTATAATTCTTTATAAATATTGAGAATGTGAATATAAATGAATGGAAGTTTTTATGGTATATTTTTTTATACAGGTGGTGACCTTTTATGTGTGGCATGCATATATTGTTTCTATTCAATTTGTGGAGGAGTAGCTCGTCAAAGACAATACAGACACGTATTAATGTGCTCTAAACCTTTTGTACTGCTATTGTGGACTGCAACAGACTGATTCAGAATATATATTGATTGTAGCCCAACCGCATAATTTATGTGGTACATGTGACATGGCATGCTTTGTTCACGTGGTGACAAGGTACCTTTTGTGGCATATATTTGTTTGTCTCACATTTTCACATATCTACGCTTCATGTGTGGTAACCATTGTACCCTCAATGCTAAGAGGAGGCCCAGATAGTTAAATGCTTTAACCTCTTTTGTGCTGATCCTGATTAAGGTTAAGCTATACTTGGAAGAGTCACTTTCAGATTTCATGACCACTGTTTTTTGTTGTCAATGCTCAGGGAATTAATATGGTCATTATCAGTTGCAGCATTGGTAAACTTTTGAAGTCTCCTAGAAGTCTGCGGAAGTAAAGCCACATCATCGGTGTATAACAGTACCAGATTTCTCATACTTTGGGACAGACTTATCAAGGCTTTGTAACAGTGCAAAGTCACATAAAGTAAGGCAAACCTGCGCTAAGTCTTGGTTAAGTATCTGCCCTAAAAGCAACACAGATGCTGTGCTTCTTTGCCTCAAGAGGTTGTCCCATTGGTGGTCTATGGGTGTTCCCACACTACTGCCCATGGTTTTTGATGCAAAGAACTATGTTGGGCACCAACTGTTGGGTAAGTTACAACTTTAGCATAAATCCACATGGCGTGCTTTCCCACCCACCAATGACACCAGTGAACTTGGTTCAGTGCACCAGCAATGAATGTGAAGGACAGGTTATTGTAGCCCCGCAAAACACTATTCAATGTGTAATTGAGAAAGAGGCGTTGCTTTTGGGTTACTAACAATCCTATAAAGAGATCAGGGACACAGTGGTAACTGCACAAAACCTTATTTCATTATTTACAGTATCACAGACACTGTAATAAGAAGAATAAACACTTTTACGTTAAAAGTATTTAATACTACAAGAACAATCTGTTTCTCAGTACATCTAAAACAACTACACAGAATATTATGAAAACAGCAAGAAGGCATGACAATAAAATGAAAATTTCTAACATGCTTTAAAAAATTTTTTAAAGCCTAACACCCTAATGCCTACTTCCATGCGCTACACAAAGAGAGCAGGGAAGGCAGAGCAACTTGCAGTCTAGAGATTCTTAGGGAGAAAAGATGCACTGCATACCTTGTTGACAGCAAAAGCTGTATTATCAGCGGAGGCGTGAAGACAGTGTTCCCCATGTCCTCTGGGACTCACCTTTATTGGCTTCAGGCGAGATTTAGTATCTGCAAAGTACGAAGCGTGCTGGCAATAGGTTAGACCATCTCTGGTGGAATCTCGAGCAATAATCAATGTACTAAATAAAAAAAGGGGCCTTCAAACAACCCTGCAACAGATCATTCAAAATAGGTACACTGTAGAGTATTTCCTCTTCTGTAATCCACGTACATATCAAGGCATCAGTGTGCAGCTGTGCTACTAGATCCACCATTTTGGGATTTAGCTTTCTTGTGCGTAGCCTTTCTTTAGGAACAACCTGTAGACAAAATTGAAGGCTTAGGTGAGATCTATGAAGCAAATATACATCTTCTATTATTTTTCAGTCTTATAATGTGATAGTATATAATTTATTATTACACTCACATTTTGACAAAAGCCATTTGTTGCATAACCAATTTGTAACCCGCTAAAAATATTATTCAAAGTAATACAGTTCTTAAAGTAAAGCACAAACAATTTTTCAAAGATTTTTCCCACATAGTTTATTAGCGTTATCAACCAGGATCATCAAAGACTCCCTTTTATGTAAACAAATGGTAGTACTTCCCTTCTAGCTCTCACTGATCATACTGCAAAATATTCTCTCATTAAATTACCTGTACAGCGTGTGGTCCACCATGTCACATTGTTTGTGATTACACAAATTTCATATGATTCACCAATATCCTGTACAACCCTCACGAACAGCACCCCTCTTATCTTGCAGACAAGCTGAACATCTCTGGTTGATCTCAGCACATATGTAGCCAAGACACCATCAGATCACAGACTAAGAAGTGTAAAAAGAAAAAACAAGACAGCAAGCCTTTTCTATTAATGCACCCATTATCTGCAACAACATCCTCTTATCCATAATGCCCTTCCTCACGCTGCTCCAATTTAGGAAAGAGTTGAAGACTCAGCTCGTTAAAGAACACTACATTATAATGCATTAATCATCCACAAGCCAGCGTTCTCTTGTCTTACTCGTTGACGTTATGCTCGTCTTTGACCATGTACAGCACTCTACTACATTTTGATTAGATTTATGGCTGCAGAAATACCCTATACGTATATATAAAATCTTGATTGCATTTTTGTGCTATCCTTAAGTCATCAATACCTTTATTGAAGTAATATTTTTATTTCTAGTCCTTTAGAGAGGAGCTGGAATGCCTCATCCAGGAGCAAATGAAAAAGGGAAACAACTCGTCTAATATCTGGGCCCTCCGACAAATAGCTGATTTGATGGCCAGTGGGGCTCCCTCCTTCTTTCATAATTCTCCAGTTGGTATGTACAAAACCTCTTGATTTTGGTCGCTTTTTGAGCACGTAATGTTCTGTACGACTCTAATCGTTATTTAAAGCCTTAGTCCAAGGCACCTATCACACAGTAAAAGTTCAGATGAAACCTTTGCTGATAGTGATGCCATTTTACATATATTATGACAACATTTCTCGTTTGAACTATATTTTTTATTTGCTTTTACTAATCAAAGCGCTTATCAAAGAATGAACTTTTCATTATGTTGTCTGCCACTAACTGCTTTTACAACTAATGTAAAATACAATAGACTAACAGTGTATGTACAATACAATGCACTAACAGAGCTAATAGGTCTGGCATAAGTGATTGATAGGTAATTAACACTGTTTTGTATTCTGCCAACTTGCCACTTGGGTATACTAAATCATGAATATCTGTTGTGTACATTTCTAAAACTTGTTGTGATATAGGGTAGCTCATGTTTTGTGTGTCATATTTGACAAAGAGGGACTTGCTGTTTGTAAGATAAGTACTACTTAAGTTGAGGTAGAGCGCTAGTGTGGTGTGATATTTGTGCAGCGATGAGTCGGTAGTCCTTCTGGAATGATGGTGAATAAGATTGAGAAGAGAGGGGTTGTGCACTTAATATTAATTTGGCAATTGCTTCGAGAAGAGGATTCGTACATTAGCCATGATTGTGATTTGTGTTGAGCAAAGAGGGGTAGTTTATTTGCTAAGAATATTCTATGAGTTTAGTGCAGAGAGGAAGTACAAATGCTCTGAGTGTGAGAAGTAAATGAGAAACAGTCAGTGATTAATTTGTGCCTGTGGTTTCCGGTGCTCAGCACCTACACTTATTTCACGAGGCCGGGTCTTTACAATTTTAATCCCCTGGGCAATAGGCCCAGTAATTATTGAAAATCAACTCCTGTTCTCACTGGTCTACTGGTCTCTGGTTACAGCCAAACCAGTGGTTCCCTTTAACTTGCAGCACTCCAATGACTCTTCTGGGTCCAGTTGACTTGGAGGCAACTTTTGAGGGTCGGGACCCAGTCTTCCAGGCTGTACCTCCACGTCCAGCAGCAGGCAGGTGATTCTGACTAGTGAATTCTCGAAAGGCAGACTTCTCAGCTTTATGGACCTGTGGCTGTAACAGGGAGTTAGCCAACTAACTCTTAAAGTCACTCCTGTCTTGTGCTCATGAAATGATTACAGATGTGTGGAGCGAAAGCACTTTTTTGTGGAAGCACACATCTTCTGCCCAAAACATATACTCCTGGCTCAAAACATGTGGGCGGAGCCTAAGCCCCGCTCTAGTGTTCCTCATATAATTGTCTGGAGACAGCTGCGCTGTCAAGCCAGACCATAAAAAGTAAGTTTAGAGGTTTTAGTTTAAATGGCAAGGTTGAGCTAGCAGTTTAAAACTGCTCTACCAGTCTGCAGTGGCAAGCTGGGAGACATGCTTTTTTATGTCATGCTCGGGGTGAGCAGTCCATGAGGGGCACTTAACTTGCAGGCCCTGGGTACCACTGGTACCATATACTAGTGACTTATAAGTAAATTAACTTATGCCAATTAGGATTAAGCCAATTAAACATATACTTTCAGTGGTTAGGACACATGCACTAAGGCCTGGACTGCAGGGCCCAGAGTATTACAGAGTCATTACACGAGTACCTAATAGTCAGAAAATGAGGGCAAAAAGGTGTGTGCGAACCTGCAAAAAGCCATTTGCTCAAAGATGTTATCTGGCATCCATGTGGATCTCACTTTCTATTGTGGTTCTCTGATGCAATGAATTCCTTGATGTACCACAGTGGAAATGGTTTGTCTTTCAATGGTGGAGTTTTCAGTGAGGCACGAGTCTCTGCAACCATTTTTAATGTGCAGTTGAGGTCTTGTAAGAGAATTTGACATTGGGGCTGGGGTTCAGTCAGTCGGCTACGGCTGTTATGTCCTTAGAAAGGGCACCTTCAGGGAAATTCCTGA
The DNA here is from genome assembly GCA_963921515.1 of Calotriton arnoldi. NCBI lineage: Eukaryota > Metazoa > Chordata > Amphibia > Caudata > Salamandridae > Calotriton > Calotriton arnoldi. Next base: position 696,529 of record CAWUFW010002228.1, read on the forward strand.
ACAATCTGCTTAGTGTCTTTGTTGTTTTCTTAGTGGATAGTGGTTGTATAGGCCAAGCAGATGTTGATGCAAGCATGGTCCACGATGTGTGGTGGACGACTGTGATGCCTCCGTCTGGTCAGTTTGCTCTGTTGACATGCTGGATACGCTAGTCAATAGTCTTGTGGGGTCTGCACATCAGTGGTATGCAAAGGGTTTTTGTAAATATGATAGCATCAAGATTATTGGAATTATAAAGTTGGCCATACGGAAGGCTATTGAGTAATCGTTGATGATCGTGAGTCAGCAGGTCTATTCAGTATGGGTGATAAGGGTAATGATGAGTACAAAGTTGATGAGATTGGTTGGGTTACTTGAGTGTTGTGTGGTAGCTTGTGGGTTCAGTGTGAGAAAGATGGTTGTGATGTGCGATGTCTCAGTGGTAAGGATGCACCTGTTTGGGCTGTGGGCACTTGGGGCCAGATGTACGATGCGCAAAATAGCGCCTCGCAAATTGCGAGTTTTTTGCGACTCGCAATTTGCGAGGCGCTATTTTGGGTGTACAACAGTGTGTATCGCACTGTTTACGATTCCCAATGGGGTCGCAAATTGAGAGGCTCATGAATATTAATGAGCCTCTCGCAATTTGCGACCCCATTGGGAATGGCAGGCCCTCCCAGGTATGGTGGCCTGCTGGGCTTAGCAGACCACCATGTCTGGGACTGCTTTTAAATAAAGCAGTTTTTTTTTTATATGCAGCCTGTTTTCCTTAAAGGAAAACGGGATGCATTTAAAAAAATTAAAAAAAATGACACGTTTTCGTTAAATTTTTTAAGGGCAGGCAGTGGTCCCTGGGACCACTGCCTGCCCTTAAAAAATATTTTCCCCTGCATTTGCAAAGGGGAAGGGGTCCCCTGGGGACCACTTCCTTTTTGTGACCCCATTACCACCCTCTTGAAGAGGGTGGTAATTTGCGAGTGTTTTGCGACCGTGTACAAACATTTGTACATGGGGTTGCGCTCGCTATTAGGAAGGGAACGCCCCTTCCTAATAGCGACTCGCAATTCCAAAATAGCGAGTCGCAAATAAATTGCTACTCGCTATTTTGGAATGGTACTTACCCCTATTGGTTTTTGCATGCACAAACGGGTTCGCAAACCCGTTTGCACATGCAAAAACCGTCATACATCTGGCCCTTTTTAGTTATGTGTTGCAAACAACCTTCTCCTTTCCCTCCTGTGCCACAGCTCCTTTGTGTTTTTAGCTGTCTGTGGGAAGTGAGTGGTAAACTCACCAAGAAGAAGTGGGTGCTTGCCTGTCACTACAAAGACAGTGTTCTGCTTCTCCCCCACGTGAATGAGTCAAATAATACATAGTGAACGAAATATTTTTTATCTTTTATTGAAGAAACTTTAAAGACTTAAATAAAATAAAATCACACTCACAGATTGGAAACAAACATGAAGGGAAAACGGGGGGAAATATGATGTTTTTATCCATACAGTACATGGAAGCAGGGTGCTTGAAGAGTATGGAGTGTGGCTGGTTGTGGTGGAGTGCAACATAATATCGTGGGATATGAGTAGCATTAAGATTATGCAACTCTGTCATAAGTTAGTTCATGGTGGGCGGCCATGACATCATCACAGACCAAAGTAATGCTAAATGGGGCCAATTTACGCTACAATTAAGTCATTCAGTCTGAGGAAAGTTTGAATTAGGTGATAACAGGATTTGAGAAAAGGTGCATGAGGGACCTCCACAAGGTTTGTCTTGACCAATGAGAGTGTAATTGAGGTGACGCAAGGCTACCTGGAGGTCTGTTCAGATCATAAAGAGTACTAAATCAAGTCACACTGGTGCACCATGATGTCCAGGAAGACCAAGAAGAATGCTTAAAGAGGTTCTGTGGACCAACCAATGGAACAGCCTGAGGGAGACTGTCAGGAAATGGGTTCGACCCATTAAATTTGCCTGGATTTTTCACTTTTTGTTCACCAGTTTTTTGGCCTTTTTACTGTGGGTGAGCCTCACAACTGGTGACTCACCCACAGTAAACTCTTGGTAAATGGACTGCACATTTTTACCGCCAGTGTCTGCCTTTTAATATAAGTCTGCTGTGACGCAGCAAGGGTAAGAGACACTTGGCTGGTTACACATGAACATGTGTGAGGTTTGCGCATGGGAGACTCCTGTTGTGCGGAGCCCAGTAACTGCTCACAGGCAGCGTGGTGCAGAGAGGACTCTGCAGGATTGGAAATTGACCTGGGGTAGGCCTTATAATGTTAGTGTACACTCATAGAGAAAGTTAGTGTGGTTTACTGTCTTGTCTGCAGTGACACTCCATTATATACCTTTGAGGAAGCCTGCCCTAGACTGCAGTTTCACTTCCCTTTGGCATACAGAGACCAGTGACATATCGAATTGGGGTATAACCTGTGTGGGAAAATCAATTCTGCAACTTTCGAAAAGATATCTATACAGATTATAGGTCATTCAGGATTGTCATATTTCTCTGGCTCAGCTCAGATTCAGAGCCCAGGTCTTTGGTCACCCTGCTGTGCCAAGTTAATTACATTTCTCTTCAGCAGCAGGAACAAAGGCAATTAACAGTGCTTGACTCAACTCCTGAGGAGGAAAGGGGTGGGAATGAAAGATCTGCATCACTCAAACAGCTGTCAGTCACCCTGTACCAGGGACGCGCCAGCCCAAGCCCACTGAACAAAGGAGAGGGCCCAGGCCTCTGAAGCCAATACGGGAGGGGGTTTACATTGAAGATTTGGTGGGAAAGGCCCTGGAAATGATGTTAGCGAGGGGTGGAGCTGAGACCGCCAGAGCAGATATGGCTTGTGACTCCTGGGTGATGCCATTTTGAATGTCTCAGCAGGTTGTACAGGAGGGTTGGGACGGGACGAAGGGGTGATGTGACACCCCAGAATAAGCTAGAGGTGTGTCGCTTCCAGAACCTTCTGCACCCACTTAAAAGGTCTTGTTCAAGGAGGAGAGCTCTCTCTTGGTTGTGTTTTTCTGCTGGGCACTGGGACTGGAGGCAGCAGCCATGTACAACTGGAAGGAGGAACCCCTTGATATCCATCTGGACTAACGACTCTGACTACATTTGCCCTCAGGACTCGTGGTGCTCTGCCCAGGACCTTGGAAGCTGTTCCCCTTAGATCACTAAGGGCTTGTTGGTGGAAAGACTGGGCTTCTGCCCAAAGGAGGAGAGAAGCCCAGAGGAGACAAAGGACAAAGACTGGTGCAGAAAACCAGCAGAGCCAGCCCCTACAAGTTTTGCCACATTAGGTGCCAGGAGGGTAAAGGAAAGTGCTACAGGTGGCTAGGGCTTGCCACCTGGAACAAAATGAGCCCAAAAGCCTGAAAAATACCCAATGGGGCCCTAGATATAAACAGGAGAAGGATTTTGACCTTTGACCCCAGCGTGATCATGAAGCACGTGGAGCAGTGCTGCAGCCTCAAAAAATGCCCCTGGGGTGTGCCAGGGTCTGGGGGTCACCACGAGGAGCATTTGCGATGTTTGACCCTGGGAGGGGGTGTGTGTGGGGCCTCCTCCCAGAGCAAAGAGGGCCGGGATCCCAAACCCTGGGTTGGATTTTATCATGGGGCCCGGGACCTCCAATTCCAGGCCCCCAGCTCCATAGAATGGTTGGGAGCACTGTTGCGTCCCCGGGGGCCCTGGACCTCCAACTCTGGGCCCATGAGAGCAAACAGTGTCATGAGAGCGCTGCCGCGTCCTCCCAAGAAGTGGCGGGCCTGCCCCCGTTTCCATGTCTGGGGGAGCGGACTGTGTGCACCTGCCTGCTGGCAGGATCGAGCTGAGAGACCACCGGCTCCTGCAGCCGCACATGGGAGTGCGGACTGCACAGGGAGCCGGCTGGGGCAGTCCAGGGTGGGCTCCCAGGGCTGCCCTGACCCCAGTACAGTGTTTGGGGTGCCAGGGTGGGACCTGGCAGCCCAAGGCCAGGACAGAGAAAAGGGCTGTGCGGCAGAAAACAAAAAGAGGAGAAAAATGGCAGTTGCTCTCCATGGATCAGCGGGACAGCCGCCCATCAATATGTACGCCCCCAGAGGGAGCGCCTCATAATGACCTGTGGGGCTTTGCTTCCCTAACAAAGATTCAGCGATGTGGTGGCCTCCAGGATGGCTGGGGCACCACCAATGTGAGGAGAGAATAGGGGGGGAGGCTGCAGAAGCCTAGCAGCACCCCTGGGAAGTTCCACAAATAATACTAACCCTGTCTGCAGAGTCCAAAAAGGAGGGACCAAACTCGGAATTCTCTTTAATTTTCAAGTACTCCCCAGGCTGGAGCATGTACTTTACAGCTGTGAGTGCAATGCCCTCTAGGGGTGAAGTTTATGACTGCAGTTATTGTGGCCTGAAGGCGTCCAAAAGATGATATGTTGTATAGCGCCCTCTAGGGGCTAAATCTATGGTTATGCACTGTGTGCTCAAAATGTGATGCCCTCTAGGAGCTGTTTTTATGTTTGCATTTTCAACTGGAAAGTCTATAAAAAGCACACAGACACATGTGAGGAACCTTTTTAAATGCTTTATTGAAATAATAATGTTGACAGTGCTCACTTTTAAATGCTTCAGTGATTTACGCATGGTGATTGCTGATCAAAGGGCTTATGCTTTATTGACATTAATAAGCTCATTTACGCAGGGTTATTATTGATTGCTGCATTTACTCCTAAAATGATGATACTTTTGAGATGTAGTTTGTTGAACTTGAAGGCTTATCCAATGTGTTTACATGACCCTTAAGGGGTCTAAGGTGATTACGCTATGTCATCAAAGGGTATGTTCATCAGCCTTATGTATATTTGTAAAATACTGCATAGCATTGAGTAGTGTGGGTGTAATAAATGTACTTTTACTTTTCTAAAGAAAAAGCACAGACTAGACAATTGTTTATTGAGTGCCAACGAATTATGATTATTAGCCCACCCCACCTCCCTTAAGTAACCTTGGACTGCTCTGCTACGCTGAGAGTCAAGTGCTACTATAGGGTGTTTGGCTCCCAGTGTAGGGCAAATGTGGGCCCATTACTTGTGCAGGCCACAAAACTAATGGGCCGTTTTCTTACAGAGACATAACTGAAGTGATTCATCACTACTAATGAGATCTGTGTAGACTGAGTGAGTGTTAATGAAGTCATGTAGCTACACCATTGCATCCATGCTGACCAAGTGGAATGTTAAATAAACACACAATAAGTGGTGGTCCACTGTTAGGAGTGAAAAAGAAGTGATGCATAACTGCAAATGCGATCCAGGTATACTGAGGAGCGTGGGAATGGGCTCAAAGGGAGAACAACAATGCTGTTACCAGGGCACACTACAGATTGTTGCCAGACACAACAGTGATTCAGTGGCTATATAGACATAGGGGGCCCATTCACCATCTACAGAGTTGGGTCCTAACTGTTACCAAGAAAAGCAGTACCTATCTTAAAACTAAAACTGTCCAAACATGTGGGCATGTGCAATAGGATTTTAGTCTGGTGTCACACTATGGTGTACCGCTGATATGCAGGCTGTTACACATTTTTTCTGTCATATATTCTACTGAAAATTCAATAATTATTAGGCAACTTTATGAATATAGGGGTGCATTTTGCATCAGCAAAGTCACTGAATGACTCAGTCATCGAGCAGAGGAGATATCCTAAAACAAATGGCAACCACTGCAGTTGTGTCAAAGCAATGATAAGGCAACAAGCCCTTAAGCTCAGACACCGTTCTCTCTCACTCCTTCCTAAATTATGTATCATTAAATGTCCACTTACCTATATAACCAGAGGACTCCCAACAAAGACCATGTGCACTACAGAGTAGGACAGACCACTGCTGGAGTTGGACAGATACCATAGTGGAAGGAAGAGTTAAAGAGGTCACTGGATTTTTACACCTCTGTCATAGTCTAATGGCGCACACTGCATCGCCTTTTATATCTACCTCCCTACTAAAGCAGAGAATCCTGCATGCACTACAGGCACATCACTGCTCATGGCAGACTCCCAAAGGCCGGTAGAGCCAAATGTGGAGGTAGAGATGGGATCAGAACACCACTCTACCTAGTCCACTCTGAGCAGCAAGCTCACCACGATGTGACACACCTGCCAATTCACATACCAGCATGCAGAAGCAATGCATGTACATCCACAACTCGAGACAAAGCCTGCAATCACAATTACCCTTCTATACCCCATTTGCAAACCAGTTAAGTAAGCCTGGGCATTTGATTTGATACCCAAGGCCTGCCAGTGATTTTACTGAAACCAGCTGCTTTTGTGTCTGATGCAGTGTAAAAGCTGATCAATCTTTACATGACACATAAACGTAATTTTTTTTTTCACAACATAATTTTATTGTTCACAGCCGAGACAAAAAGAGTGCCTTGCAGGGCACCCAAAGTATGCATACAGGATGATATATACGAATGTCAACATTTTCAACAATGATATAGTATTGATCATACAAAGGATACATTGCAAAGAAAAATAATAACAAGAAAAAAGAGAGAAGAAACAACTGTGCCAATTGCCTCCGTTTGACAAGAAGAATAGTCTTAAATATAGGGAGAGTTTTTGCCACCCATAGTCACATCGAGCATGTGCACTACGCAGATGCCAGTCCACTAGCGTCATAGCAATGGTTCTTCAGTGTCAGACGGGGGGAGGAGGCTCCAGGTATAGTCCCCTATAATCAGCCCACCTTTTCCAAATTTTGTAGTGTTTCCGAGGGCATCCCCTCGCTTCGAAGACCAGGAGTTCCAGGCCCATACAAAAGTCTAGTCCCCTCTTCCATACCCCAAGCGATGGTGGGGATTCATCTTTCCAGACCCGGACAATATCTCTTTTCACCAGTGTGAGACCTAGAAATAAGAGGTGGCGCTTGTACCTATTTCCACCCAGGTCCTCCGTAACATGCAGCATGGCCAGCCTCGGTGAGGATGGAATGTCCCACCCCAAAACCTCAGATAGACATGCAAACACCCCCCTCCAGAACCTCGACAATGTTGGGCAGGACCACACAGTGTACAGGAAGGTACCCTCCATAGATCCACAGCGTAAGCAATGTGGGGACGCAATTAGCCCAGCATGCCACAGCCTGTGCCTGGTATAGTAGGCTCTATTCAGGAACTTAAACTGGATAAGACGCAGGCGGGCCGCGATTACTGCACTGCGCGGGGATTCCAGGGCCTCTACCCAGTCATCTTCCTCTATGGGACCCAGATCCTGCTGCCATGCCTCTCTAGTTTTGTGTAGTATAGTAGGCGTATTATTGATAAGTGTACCGTATATTTTGGTTATCTTATGGTCCCCCAAGTCGCCTATAAAGACCTTGGCCTCGATGGGGTTAAATTCAGGAATCTCTGTTAGGTGGGATATGTACGGGGTAAAGGCGTGCCGGAATTGAAGATATCGGTAGAATGGCGTGCGGGGCATATCATATTCCGTTTGTATGTCAATAAAGGACTTGAGACTGCACCCGTGTACAACTGCCCCCACCGTGGCTATCCCAATGGCCCCCCAGCCCCCAAAGCCGGACAATTGCGCTAACTGTGGTAACTGTCCATTGTTCCACAGTGGAGTTTCCCTGGTGAGTCTCCCCCACCAACCCATCAGACGGAGCGCAGACTTCCAAATCTTGAAAATTGTGGCTGTAGCGGGTGGTAGCTCTTTAAGCAGTGCCGCTGAATAGAGAACCATGTGGAGGGCATTGTCTCCCAGCAGCCAGTGTTCTACGGCATACGCCGGGTCTCCGCGGTCGCCGTACCACCAATCATTGAGGACGAGCGGGTGTGAGGCCATGTAGTACGCTTCGACGTCCGGGTGGCCACTCCACCGGAGTAGGTAGACTGGAAGTAGGTCCTCAGGGCCACTCGCGACGCACCGCACCCCCAGAGAAAGCAGGCTAGAATAGCATTTAATTGGCGAAACCACGTTGGCTTTATCGGATAGGGATGATTCTGCAATCTTGTGGAACGGGACACTGCGGGTGAGTTAGTTTTCCTTCAAAACAGTTTTTCTTTTCAGTGACATGGGGGCTGTGGCCGTTAAACTGCTACCATGCGTTTGGGTAGTTGAACGTTTTCACAGTTTCACCGCGCGCTTACCTCTCTCTTGTAAGCGCGCGAAATATTGTTTCCTCTACAGCCTTCTATGACGACACGACTCATCGCGCAGTAAGAACTTCTGTGATGTCACTTTTTAGCGCACCAGTGCGCTGTTACCCACCCGGCGCGGCGTGCCATACGTGCCGCCATCTTTTGTTTTAATTGAAGCTATCTTTACGAGCTTCAGTACATTTCCGGACATTCCAATCCACTCCTCACACTACAAAGAGCCTTCTCTGCTTCATATCTCCACAAGACGAGATGGTGAGGAATTCTTTCACATTTTCCTCTTCTTCATGAGCGGCGAACTATTACCACATGGGAACACAGGTTCATGGGACTTTGCTGGTATCGCATTTTCTCCTTACGTTAAGCTTCAAGGAAGTGCATTTTGCATCGACTTCTTGTCCTTATTGTCGGTGATGGGAAATTTGTACATGTCCCCACGCTCAATGTACAATTACAGTTAATGTTCCTTACATACTAATTTTACTTCGCATTGGCAGAAATGTATTGAATGTTTTATGTTTTTGCTACAGTGTTTACAGGTGTCACTACGCCTTTGGTTTGACTCAGCATCCAGGGTCCATATGTCTGGAGCGTAATTTAGTACCAGTACTTGGGTGAGGGGGTCTTTTATCCCCATCTTTAAACACTTCGTCATTTCCTAACATATCATATACGTTCATGTTTCATGGTTTCATTGCTGTATTTCATATTTGTTCATTTTACATGTGTAAGCTTTACACTTTAGGCTTCCCTACTTGGGGATGGCAAAGGGTACTACCCCCACTTTGCTTACTACACTATTGCCTACATGGGCTACATTTTGCATGTATGGACTCTGAGTACTTACCTTCATTGGGTTCATGGTTCAATTTACATGTTTACGTTTTTCACAATATTTTTCCCTACACAGGAATGGGATTGGGTCTAGCCCCTTTTGCCCACATACATTTGCATACATGGGTCACATACGGTTTTTACCCTTACACAGGGCACCGTTGCATGGGTCACAGTCCCATTTACATTTACACAGGTACCCTTACACAGGGCACCGTCTCATGGGTCTCAGTCCCACACACATTTACAGTCACTCTCACACAGGGCGCCTTTTGGGTCTCTGTCCCATTGGCTGTTATTTTCTCGCTATGTAATCGCTTTTGTTACATTGTCGATTTTATTACGCAACGCTATAAATTTGATCTTAATTGGTTTGTCTATTTGATAATAGGGAGGATAAGTGATACTGTTTGTATTTACTTCGCTTCTTCTTCTCTGTTTATCATTTGTTCAGATTTCCTCTTGATGTCATTTCCTTTTCATCTTTGGAATCTGGACCATACACATTTCGCTGTTATTTCTTCATTGGTCTTCAGTCTTTCCCTTACTGCAATGTTCTTCTTGTTCTTCCTTGATCAGGAGGAATCTCTTCCTTCTCTTCTCCCTGTGCTTGGGATTGTCTTCTCTTCTGTTCCCGTCGTGCCTTGTCCTTCTTTCCTTGCTTGCCTGCCTGGCCAGTGGGTGTGCGTAGGGGTTGTCTTTGGTACGTCTCTCTCCATTTCTTATTTCCTCTCTTGCGTCTCACTGTCTTCTTCTTTCTATTTCATTGTTGTAGAGGATGGGTTTATTCTATTTGCTTACTTACACTTTACCTTCTCCTCCTTGTCTTCTCCCATCTATTTCCTCGCTCTGCTTTGTTTGCTCTTTTCCTCGACGTTCTCTCTGTCACTCCGTTGTTCCTTCCTTAGTATCTGTCCCTTGTTCTCACTCGTTATATTTTATCATATATTGCATTTGTTCTTCTGTTGGAAGGAAAAGGGATATGTAGTATCCTGCATATGTAGTGTAATGTATTTTCCACCACCTGCTTAGCCAGTGCCTGTGCTCTGAACACAATAGAATGTTGGAGTCTGAGGAGCCTCGGAATGTTGGGACACAGAGAGGTGAAGTGACAGTTAGGCATGGGCTGAGCAGCAGGCAGGCTGCTCCTGGTGGGGCTCTCTTTCAGAACTTAACAACTTGTTGTCTTGAACTATATGACTTGTTACCTGCTTGAATAAATCTTACTGAATTACTACTTCCTGCGTGGACCTCCTCACTACAGAGACGAGGTAGGGAAATCATTTAAAAAATAGCGGACCTGCCAAAGAGAGATAAGGGCAGGTGGGACCACACTTGCGTCTGGTCGCTCACCTTTGTCCATAAGGGGGCGAGGTTCTTGTTCCACGCCAATGTCTGAGATGTTGAGAGAAATACTCCCAGATACTTGAAGCCGTCTGGGACTACTACTACCTCCCGCGATCAGTCGATCTCCGCCCCGCAGCGGCCACAAAAAGGATTTTCCCCGATTCATATAGAGGCCGGAGGTCTCGCCAAAGATCTGCATAACACAAAGAAGACGCGGACCAGTCCGGTTGAGATCTGTGAGGAAGAACAAGACGTCGTCCGCATAAAGCGCTATGCGATCGGAAACGCCCGGTGCCCATTCGAAACCGCGCATCTGCGCGTCTTTTCTTACCCAAGCCGCAAGCAGCTCCATGGCAAGTGCCAAAAGATAAGGGGAGAGTGGGCAGCCCTGGCGCGTCCCCCGCCTGATAGGAAAGCTTTTGGAAACCGAGTCGGCCACTCGGACTGTGGCGGTTATGTCTGTATACAGCAGGTGAATAAGATTCAGTAACCGGGGGCCAATGTTTAGACGGCCGAGAAAGGCGAAGAGATACGTCCAGCTGAGGGAATCAAAGGCCTTATTCATGTCCGCCAAGAGGAGCGCGGCAGGGGTAACAAGCTTATCAACCGTGGCTATGACATTATGGGCACGCCTGATATTATGTCGCGTAGCACGGCTCGGCATAAAGCCTGCCTGATCTGGGTGAACCAGCTCCGTAATATACGGGACCAGGCAGTTAGCAATCACCTTGGCCGGAAGCTTAGCTTCCACATTGAGTAGAGAGATCGGGTGATATGACGAGTATTGTTCCGGCGGACGACCCGGCTTCAAGAACACGACAATTTCAGCATGCTGCCAATCTGGCGGGAGATCACCACTCTCCGAGGAAGCCTCACGCGCCGCTAGGTAAGGTTTTAATAGTTGCGAGTGATATTTCTGGAAAAACTCACAAGGGAAGCCATTTGGGCCTGGTGCCTTTCCCGCTCGCATATCAAGCAGCGCAGTCAGCAGTTCATCCACCGACAAGGGAGCGTCCAAGTTATCTCGCACCGCATCTGATAAGGCCCGAGGGGGAAAGTCATCGATAAATTTCTGAACTAGGGCCGCGGGCAGAACTTCATGGGGAGCATACAAGTCTGCAAAATATGAGGCAAAGCAATCCGCAATGGCGGACGGGTCTGTAGGAGCAGTCCCGTCGGGGCCGCGTATGCTTGGGAGCGTCTGGGGGCGCAGCGTCTGTTGACACAGGCGATGCAAAAAGGCACTAGATTTGTCTCCCCATTGGTATATCCGGCTATGGGTGGCGAGCCAATAGAGCCGGGCTTCGTTCAGGAGTTCTCTGGCGTACGTCTGTTGTACGTTCAATAGTTGTCTGTGCGCGACCCATCCCACTGTGTCCCTACCTGCGCGCTCCAGATCGAGCAACTGGGCCTCAATTTGTAATAGTTGGTCGCGTCGCTGTCGGCGTTTTGCAGTACAAAAGGCAATATCCGCTCCCCTGAGAGTGGGCTTCATTGCCTCCCACAGAATGACCGGAGAATCCACCGTATCTGTGTTGAGTAATAGATAGTCCGCTAAAGATTTATGAATATGCGCTCTATAGTTATCGTCCCGCAGCAGCCACGGCGACAAACGCCATCGAAACGGGGAGCGCCTGGGATCCAGAGACAAGAGAATGGACACCGGTGAATGGTCAGATAAACCCCTGGGGAGAATTTCGGCCGCGGTCAATCTATGAATGTGCGCCCCCGAGAGGAAGATGTAATCTAAGCGAGAGAAGGATTCATGGGCTCCAGAGAAATAGGTGTAAGCACGCATGGTGGGGTGTATGGTCCTCCACGAGTCTACCCACCCCAAGCCCTGAACCAGGGGCAATAATTTAGAGTCCGGGGTACCTGCGACTCGGGCTGTGGCATGCCACCTATCTTGCGATGGGGACATAACATCACTCCAGTCCGCCCCAACTAGGGTCAGCCCTGATGGAAGGTCAGTCCAGAGCGTCATCAGTTTTTCAACTAGGGACCACGAGAGAGGGGGGGAGGGGCGTATACACTACCCAGAACAATGGGTTCCCCATACAGTGTCCCATATAACACAATGAATCTACCCTGTGGGTCTGACCACATTCGACAATGGACAAAGGGGACGCTGCGGTGTATAAGGATTGCAACCCCCCGGGAGCCTCTAGTGAAACCGGCATGATAAGTGTGTGTGAAGCCAAACCTTCCCAAGCAAGGTGTCTTGGTGCCCGCTAAGTGGGTCTCCTGCAGGAGGAGGATGCCCGCCCTGTGTCGCTTAGCCTGGCGCAGCACAGCTCCCCGTTTGATCTTATCAAGTAGGCCGTTTGTATTCCAACTAAGGACTCGGAGCTCTCTACTCCCGACCCCAGCTAAATCCTGCGGCATAGATGGTCGTGGCATATATATAGGAAAGTAGCGAATTGAGTGACAGTGACAATCCCAGAATCGCACATAGCGGAAGACATGGTGGCATTAATAGGTAACTTCAAACAATTTAACAACCCCAACCCCTCCCCCACCCACCCCACCCAATACCTCAAAACAGTAGAAGCATCTGTCGCGGTGGGCGTCGTACCGCTGCCCCAACGGGAGCAGGGAACAGCCCCATACCAAAGGTTCCCCATAGAACTGTCCCCAAACAAATACAATGTTCTCAGATACTGAGAAAAGAGTTATGGGGGGAAGGCCTCACGTAGGCCCGTGGATGGTGACATCAGCATAATGAGCATTACAGTCCCAGTTCTCAAGCCCCAGTTCCAGTCTCGTACAATCCGGATAAGTTTAGGGAATGATGAGATGTGAATTGGAGTTCGCCAGGCAGTCTGGCCCGCACAGAGATCACTCCCGTGACCCTCAGCCTCCATAATGTGACGGCGATGAGTCTTGTCGACCTTCATCCACCCGGGAGCTGGATGCGCCTTGTGATTTTGAGCGGTGCCTCGAACGTGATTTGTTTTCCCTTTAGGTTTGGTAAGCTTCCGTGCGGCTTCTCCAGAGGACGACTCCGAGTCAAAGCGCGGCGGGGTGTGCGGCTTGAGCTTCTGCCTTTCATCCGTCCAGGCGAAGACTTCTTCAGGAGTATCAAAGAAAAGCGTACACGATTCGTAGATAACCCTCAGCCGGGCCGGGAAGAGCAATGCATACTGCATTTTTAAGTCGGGCTTTAGCGGCCGTGAATGATTGCCGACGTTGTTGCACCAGTCTCGTGTAGTCTGGAAAGATTAGAATATGATGGGAGTCATACTGAAGTTTGCCCGCCAATCTGGCCTGTATGAGGATCGGATCGCGGTCATGAAAATTTAAGAATCTAGCTATAATGGGCCGAGGTCTGGCCCCCGGCGGAGGCTTTTGCATCAGGGCGCAGTGTGCACGTTCAATGATGAAACATTTAGACAGAGAAGCCTGAGGGATCCAACCCGCTATCCACGCGGTGAGGAATTGTTCCACATGTTATCTTCGCAACCCTCCGGGAAGCCTACAAAGCGAAGGTTGTTCCTCCGGGCCCTGCCTTTGGCGTCCTCCACCCTGATCGCAAGACCTTTTGTGATGGATTCCAGAGAGGACATCCTCTTGTGGAGTGATACAACTGTGTCTTCCGTGGTTGATATCTGGGTTTTGGCTTCCGTTATTCTGTCAACCGCCTTACGGAGGTCCTGGCGGATCAGCATAACATCCGACCCCACCGCCCCGATCTTGGCCTCCAGCGTGTCTCGAGACTGCGTTATTGCCACCATCAATGCAGCGTTGTCCGGACCAGTAGAGACCTGACTCGCCGGATCCGCCGTCTGTGCCCCGGGGCCCGCATAGCAGTCCAACGTACTTTGTTTGGTGCCCTGCAATTTGTCGCGAGTCATGTTCAGTAGCGGTAGGTAGGCCCTTACAGCGCCAGCACAGTTCTGCAAGAGTCAGTAAGCGGCGCGATCTCAACCCAGTCAGCAGTCGTGGTGGTAGTAACACTTGAAGGGCGGGGGGGACTCCCCACAGCGAGCAATCCGGATAACGTTCGCCTACAAGGCAGGCAGGTAGGCAGGCGTGGAGGCTACCCACACACAGGAAGCACCAGGACCTAGCCCGGCCGCATCCGCGCGCAGGCACCTCCCCACCCCCTAATGGGTGCCCCTGCCCAGTTACACTCTGCAGCGCCATGTAGTTCTCACGCGGGGGTGCTCCACATCAATCGTGATAAAGGTGCAGTGGTCTCCGGCTCACTCCGGCAACAACGCTCCTCCAAGCCCCGTTCAGTGTGTGGGGAGGCAGTCCCCTCGCAGGATCTTTATTGAAAGGAGACTGGGCGTGTGTTGGGCATAGCGCGGGTTGTAGATACCCACCCCGTCACTTCCTCTGTGCCACAGGGTTATGGGGGGCCAGGCCCTATAAAGTGCTAGCCAGCCTCAGTCTGCAGCAGACACCGAGGGGCCTTAGTTATGAATCGGGCCGTGTGGGTAGCCCTGCGCTGGCCCAGCACGATCACAGTCACCGCACACTACCACCTTGCCAATGTTAAGGGCCGCAAAGGAAAGTTCCCCAAGGATCCCAAATGGGCCCCGTAGCAGGCGCAATTATGAGACTCAGGCAGGGGCGCGGCAGCCCAGGGAAAAATCCAGCGACTCCCGGGCCATAATCTATGTCCGAGGGGCCACAGACACTGACCTTAGGAGAGCCAAGAAGGGTCGATCACTCCCCAGCAGCCACGAGGCGCTCTCAAGACGCTGCACGCCCGCTCCGCGCCCGCTCCGCGGCACAGAGAAGGTCACCTCGTATCCAAGCAGCAGGGCCCAGCTTCACCGGCCACCAAGCCCGCCGGCCGTGACGTCCTCCGGTAGAGGCTCGGCTCGGTCGCGCAGCCACAGCCCAGCGCGGTGTCATCATCTCCGCCCCTGGGGTCCACTTGTATTTATTTAAAAGTCATGCAGTTACTGCCGCTGTCGCCGGATCCACCAGACAGGCAGGCGACGTGCGGTACTGGCAGTGTGCAACATCCGAGCGCGGGCCCACCGCAATTATCGTCTCGCCGCACGGGCCGGCGGCGTATTGTTGTGGTCTCTGGTGCACTCACCCCGTAATCCTCGGGTCGTACATGGCTCAATCCCTGCTCAGGCCGTCCTCGTGCAGTCCCCGCACGCCCGTCGGCGACTCCCGGGGCAATCCGGCCGTGGTACTTCGGAGGAACCGTAGTGCTGCGCAATGGGGGCCCGGACTCCAAGTCACCCGCTGGCAAGCGGCGTCACCATCCGGCCGCTCCGGCTTCAATTCGGCTGTTGTTCACCTCCACGGTATGGCGAGAGCATAAGGGCAATGTGTATGGGAGACTGGGGGAAGAATATGGGCTGATGGCACAGGATATTAACAGGATTTACATCGGGCCTCCGGAGCTCATCTAAAGCTCGTCTGCCATGTTGGACCGCTTGGCCACGCCCCCACATAAACGTAATTTGACAATGAAAACTCTAATGTGCACCTTGCATACGTCTTGAAAAACAACACTGAAACTGAGAAAAGTTGAAGTACCAGTAAAAGTGTGCCTGGATAGGTAGTAATAGCAAGATTAATGATATAATGAATTTAACATGTTTATTAACAAAGTCTTACAAAATCGGTATGAAAAATTGAGGAAATCTATAATTTCCATTGTCTTTATTGTAGTGACCCATGACAAGCTGGGAAATGGAGAAAAAAGTTAATGAAATGTGCTAGATGACTTAAACTTTCAGTATATGTGCTTAACATCATTAGGATCTTATGATTAGTGAAATAATTTTATTTTAAGGATTTTTAGAAATAGTGTACTTGTACTTTTAAAATTTGTAATAATAGGCCATAATTGAAGTTGAACATTTTTGTGTAATAATTACTGACAACTTTGCAAATATTATCATATATGATATGTTTGATTGGTTTTGCTATGTTTGAACTTAACCACAAGTTATTTTACTAAATAAGAGAAGCTAACTTTAAATTGCATAGAATTGCCTTTTCCCTTTAGGCTGCATTATTTCACATGCAACATTGAAGAATGGGGGACGGGGAGCAGTTTCAGGAAAAAGGGGGCCTAGTTCCAGTACCAATGCTCCCAAGAACTAACATGTAATCACTGTGTGGTAACTGTTCCTGAAGTTAAGATTCATAACCGATTTGGGTATGTTGGCGAAAGAGAAGGAAGGGAAAATAAAGAAAAAGAGAAAGAAGAAAGAGGTCTCTACATATGGTTCCCTATTGACAGAGGTCGAGGAGATTCTCCTTTAGGAATTAGTGCCCTCACACACCCTTTCAGG
This sequence comes from Calotriton arnoldi, assembly GCA_963921515.1. Lineage (NCBI taxonomy): Eukaryota > Metazoa > Chordata > Amphibia > Caudata > Salamandridae > Calotriton > Calotriton arnoldi. The sequence goes on from CAWUFW010002228.1 coordinate 713,112, forward strand.
TGTCATGCTTCATCATAGGGCGTTGCTCCTCGTGGGGGTGGCGCTGCTGTCCCCCACGGGCCCCGCGAGAGGGCTCTTTGTCGGAGATCTTTTAGTGGACGCCGCAGTTGTGCATGCGGGTGTGTGGGCCTAAAGGTGTAGGTGCTAGTGTTTAAAATTACCCCGCCTGTACCAAAAGGAAGAAAACATTTTATTCGTTGGTCTGGGAGGTAAGGATAAAAGAATAATACAGGGGCATTGGGACACCTCTATTGACAGATAACATAGAGGTCAGGGTATTACTCCACTGCTCCTAGTGCCCGTGTGTGACTGTGAATGTGCGTGTAGGTCAACATGTTTCGCGCTATCATTGGGTCCCTACTGGATCCCCGTGCGCTTCGTCAGGACCGTGTGAAAGTGAATTAAAATATAAAATAGGAGTAGGGAAAAGACACCCTATCTTCCTATTGTACCTTCTCTCAGGATAGTTTGCGTTTTTTACGCTTGGAGGAACACCTCTCTCGTGTTCCAACCTGTTACCTTATGATTAGAGCCAAAGGGAAACGAAAAAGAAAAAGACATACATATAGAGACAAACATGAGTAATGGCGAATAACGATCCACAATAGATTCATTGTACTGTTGCATTATCGCCTGACATATCGTGCTCGCAGTGCCTGGGAAAACGTGCCCTGGAATATTATCACTGCCATATGTGCACGTGTGACAGCAGCAGCTGTCTGTGTCTAGCATCATTTGTGAGATCTCATGCACTTGCCTGAAGTGGCTGTGCATACCCGTTATTACTGAGTGCAGTGTGACAAAAACACTCGTTTATCACCATGGTGACCACTGGTGCTGAGATATTGCAAGCGCGCGTGTTGTGCGTGAAGTTCTTATTACGTTATTAAGTGTAACGTAATACCGGTAGATATCATACCCAAGTGAGATCATAAGAAATGCTAATAGATACATGAGGTCTATTACCCCATAGCTCAAACACACTCATTTTCAAACACACTCATTTTAAAATAGCAAACTGATTACCCCTTAAAAAGCAAAATCTTGAGCCTCCTCGGCTGTCCCCGCGGTCTCGAGGGGAATCTCTGTGGATCAAGAGAGTCGAAATCAGGCCCATGCATGCTCAACGTACCTGTCGTTGACTAGTTGAAGCAGCGGAGTAATACTCACATTCAGTCCCCTTCGTACTGGCCCATTACCTGCCCTGCCGCTGGATGGATGCCGGAGAATTAGGAGCGGCGTCCATCCGATTATGAATGCTTGCAGGCGGAAGTGACGGGAATTGGGAGGGCGTGCCAGGAATGACGTCACCCCGGAATCGAAGGAGTGTAGAATGTAGATAGAATGGGTGGCGGCCATCTTGTAATGGTATCATATAGACTGAGGGCTCCAATTGCGTGCCATAGTAATCAGATGTGAAGTATCAAATTCGTACTGCTAAAGGACAAAGATGGATAAAGTCCTAGTGCAGTTACGATGATGTTGTTATTTCAAATACTCCTGATCATGTAAGGAGTAATATCAGTGGTCTCACTGTGTCTCAATAGAGTTAAGTGACAGAAAGATATCAACTCGATGTGGAAAATCTAGCTAATGCATATTATCACCGGGGGCTACCCCCTTATAAGATGACAAAGCTCCTCGCTAGGAGATGGGGGATCTAGGCGTCCCGGGTCAGGGGCCAAAACAGAAATTAACGGAGCCCATGTGTCCTGTATTGTATTGATATGCGTCAAAATATGACTGTGATTACATTCGGAGGTGTTAGCCACTTAAGTCCAAATGTTTAGTTATAGTAGTTACATTTTTACCCTTTCTCAGTAACGGGGCACCAATATGATGGAGTCGGGAGTTTGTAAGGTGCCATGCTGTTACTCCTGATAGATGTAGATATAGAGGGGGTGGGGTCTAATGGCTCGCCCCTAGTACTGTTAACATTCTACAGTTGATGGTCAATGGTGGATGTACCCTCCATAATGTTACTGGGGTGGGCCTCCCTCCTCAATAAGTATTCGTATAGGCCTACCATCACACTAGGTCACAAGTTCGGACCACGGAATATCATCATTAAGTCCTTGTGTGTTACTCCCCAATCGGAACACCCAACGTTGTTCTTGCCTGAACAACGTGGTGGTAGTCCAGTTGGCATTAGCCTCAATGATGGTCCATTTGAGGTTATTGGGAGTATGATTCATTTCTAAGAAGTGATTTTGTAATCTTGTGTTGGTTTTCTTGCACCGTATCGTGCTTTTATGTTCCCCTATACGTAGTTTTACAGGTCTGGTTGTCATTCCCACGTATCTTTTGTGACACGGACACGTGATAAGATAAATACAATTCCTAGTATTACAGTTCGTATGGCGTTTTTGTACCCATGGTCTAGCCAGACCAAGGTCGATTGTTTTTGATACCTCCGTCAATGGACAGATAGAACAGGTACCACATGGATAATGACCTTCGACAGGTGGTAAAGCCCACAGAGTGGGTTGAATCTTAATGTTTTGTTTAGGTCGTGTGTGTACCAAAAGGTCTTTGAAATTCTGTGTCCTTTTATATGAGAACAGAGGAGTTGGTCCTGGATCAAGTGTCCCTGTCTGCAAAATACCCCAATGTCTTTTAATCAGTTTCTGGATTTTATTAGAATTAGGGGTGAACGTGGTCACACATGTAAGTGCATTGCTTTTGGGTTTCTCCTTGACTTCCAACAGTGCCTCCCTGTGGTTATTCCTAGCTCGTTTGTGGGCTTTTCTTATTGTGCGTTGCGGGTAGTTGCGTACCGTTAGATTATGTGCCAGGATGGTGGATTGTTTCTCAAATTCACAAATTGTGTTACAATTGCGCCTGAGCCGGAGAAACTGTCCTACAGGAAGGTTATCCCTCAATGCCTTAGGATGATGACTCTGGTACATCAGGAGACTATTTCTATCAGTGGGTTTTCTGTAGTTGGTGGTTAGTAAGGTACCTTCCTGTCGGGTGATCAAGAGATCCAAAAAAGGAACACTGTCTTTGGATCTCGTGCCTGTGAACTTAAGAAAGGGATCTAGGGTGTTTAACCATATAAAAAAAGTGTTGCATCGATCCTCATCTCCTTTCCAAAAGAGTAGAATATCGTCGATATAGCGTCGCCATATCATGAGGTTCTCTCTATGTGGCAGAGATACTAAGGGCACCGTCACTGCTTGATGAAGATGGCAATGCTGCCACAGGGAGTAAAAATGATGACTGGAAATCTTTACAGACATTGAGAAAACTACAGATTAAAACAGCTCTGCATGGCACGATAATGACTGAATACCTGAGGGCTAATATAGCTCCAAACGGTCTATTAGTGACATTGACACCCCGGATCTTCTTGGAGGATTTAACATTCAGAAGGGAGTGGTCTAAGATAGCGTGGAAATGCACAAGAGATTGGCTTGTACTTATAATCAACACGGCCAAGCGTCTCTCAGACGAACTCCTCATTCAGATTACCCTAGCGGAATCAGGTTTGAAAGTGGGGATATCGATTACAGCGTATAAGACACGCCTAGCTGAGATCAATGAGGAAATGACAGAACACAAAGACTTCCTCACTAAGCAAAAGATAAATAAACTTCAAAAAGATGTTAAAAGATTTTCCCAGGAGAAGGTATACCCATATACAAAAGAAGATTATGTCTTCCAGAACCACGAGACATCCTCAGAAGAACTGAGCAGTAATAGCTCCAGGAGATCTGGGTCAGTGAGTAGCGACTCCAGCTATGAAGGGAGGACCTATGCACCATCATTAAGAGGATCTTGGAGGCAGCCACCGCCACCACTGTTCCAGAATTTCCCACCCCACCCTTTCCAGCAACAAGCGTATCCGGGTCAATGGGTGGGTCACCCACCTATGTGGAACCCACAAGTGGGATACCCATCACAGATGCAGCAATACCACCAATTCCCGAACCCCCCTTTTCACAACAGAGGAAGGGGCAGAGGAAGAGGAAGACGGAAAAGCGGCACGAAGAACGTGCACTGGCAGGAACCAGAGCAAATGTTATTGAGGAGCAAGACAACCAGAACGACACGCTAGTTGTCAACCTCTCTTCCAGAGTACTGTCTAGGGAAGAATCCAATCTCTTGGAGAAGGGATTGGGTTTTGTCCCGACACCCTGTGAGGATTCATTCAGATTGCATCAAGAACTTCACCAATTTTTCAGGAAGGTGAGACTGAAGGCCTTCTTTCAGGGCAAACCTGAGATATCCATCACGGGCACCGGGCTGAAAAAGAAATCTAAATTTACTCCTACGGCAGCCATGACTCCTAACGAAGTGCTTACGTTTGAACAAGCAGTCCTGAAGGACGTCACAAATCTTCCACATCGTTACTCCTTTGATAACATGTCTAAAGACGAGAGACGTTCTCTTAAAAGTCTGACAGAAGACTCATCAATCATCCTCAAACCAGCCGATAAAGGCGGTGCCATCGTGGTCCAGGACATAGACACATATGACGTGGAATGCCAACGCCAACTCACAGACACCAAATACTACCTCCCTATTGAGGAAGACCCTACAACAAGACTTACTATGAAGATTAGAAGCTTGGTAACTGAAGCTGTGAGTGAAGATTGGATTACTGCCCAGGAGGCAGAATTCCTGACCAATGATAACCCCAGAACACCGTATTACTACACCTTACCGAAGATACACAAGGGGACTAATCCTCCTCCAGGACGCCCAATAGTGTCCGGTATCAACTCATTGCTCGAGCCACTTAGCCAGTTCTGCGATTTCTTTCTACGCCCTATTGTCACTGCAACACCTACTTATCTAAGGGACACTACAGAGGTCCTCAACCTCGTTGAAAATTTCAATGACCCAGGATCAATCACTCTACTGGCTACATTAGATGTGGAGGCACTATATACGAATATTCCCCAGGATGCCACACTAGAAGTCATGGAAGCCATGCTGCTGGATGTTGATCCATGGCCTTATGAAACACCAGTCTCTTTCATCTGCGAATGCGCAGCTATGGCTCTCAAAGAGAATTTCTTTGCCTGTAAAAAACAACTATACCATCAAATACAGGGTACTAGCATGGGGAGCACATTCGCGCCGAGTTTAGCCTGTATGTATATGGCCAACTTTGAAGCCAAGTTTATTCTCAATGTAACCAACCCCTATAGAGAGAACCTCATGATATGGCGACGCTATATCGACGATATTCTACTCTTTTGGAAAGGAGATGAGGATCGATGCAACACTTTTTTTATATGGTTAAACACCCTAGATCCCTTTCTTAAGTTCACAGGCACGAGATCCAAAGACAGTGTTCCTTTTTTGGATCTCTTGATCACCCGACAGGAAGGTACCTTACTAACCACCAACTACAGAAAACCCACTGATAGAAATAGTCTCCTGATGTACCAGAGTCATCATCCTAAGGCATTGAGGGATAACCTTCCTGTAGGACAGTTTCTCCGGCTCAGGCGCAATTGTAACACAATTTGTGAATTTGAGAAACAATCCACCATCCTGGCACATAATCTAACGGTACGCAACTACCCGCAACGCACAATAAGAAAAGCCCACAAACGAGCTAGGAATAACCACAGGGAGGCACTGTTGGAAGTCAAGGAGAAACCCAAAAGCAATGCACTTACATGTGTGACCACGTTCACCCCTAATTCTAATAAAATCCAGAAACTGATTAAAAGACATTGGGGTATTTTGCAGACAGGGACACTTGATCCAGGACCAACTCCTCTGTTCTCATATAAAAGGACACAGAATTTCAAAGACCTTTTGGTACACACACGACCTAAACAAAACATTAAGATTCAACCCACTCTGTGGGCTTTACCACCTGTCGAAGGTCATTATCCATGTGGTACCTGTTCTATCTGTCCATTGACGGAGGTATCAAAAACAATCGACCTTGGTCTGGCTAGACCATGGGTACAAAAACGCCATACGAACTGTAATACTAGGAATTGTATTTATCTTATCACATGTCCGTGTCACAAAAGATACGTGGGAATGACAACCAGACCTGTAAAACTACGTATAGGGGAACATAAAAGCACGATACGGTGCAAGAAAACCAACACAAGATTACAAAATCACTTCTTAGAAATGAATCATACTCCCAATAACCTCAAATGGACCATCATTGAGGCTAATGCCAACTGGACTACCACCACGTTGTTCAGGCAAGAACAACGTTGGGTGTTCCGATTGGGGAGTAACACACAAGGACTTAATGATGATATTCCGTGGTCCGAACTTGTGACCTAGTGTGATGGTAGGCCTATACGAATACTTATTGAGGAGGGAGGCCCACCCCAGTAACATTATGGAGGGTACATCCACCATTGACCATCAACTGTAGAATGTTAACAGTACTAGGGGCGAGCCATTAGACCCCACCCCCCCTCTATATCTACATCTATCAGGAGTAACAGCATGGCACCTTACAAACTCCCGACTCCATCATATTGGTGCCCCGTTACTGAGAAAGGGTAAAAATGTAACTACTATAACTAAACATTTGGACTTAAGTGGCTAACACCTCCGAATGTAATCACAGTCATATTTTGACGCATATCAATACAATACAGGACACATGGGCTCCGTTAATTTCTGTTTTGGCCCCTGACCCGGGACGCCTAGATCCCCCATCTCCTAGCGAGGAGCTTTGTCATCTTATAAGGGGGTAGCCCCCGGTGATAATATGCATTAGCTAGATTTTCCACATCGAGTTGATATCTTTCTGTCACTTAACTCTATTGAGACACAGTGAGACCACTGATATTACTCCTTACATGATCAGGAGTATTTGAATTAACAACATCATCGTAACTGCACTAGGACTTTATCCATCTTTGTCCTTTAGCAGTACGAATTTGATACTTCACATCTGATTACTATGGCACGCAATTGGAGCCCTCAGTCTATATGATACCATTACAAGATGGCCGCCACCCATTCTATCTACATTCTACACTCCTTCGATTCCGGGGTGACGTCATTCCTGGCACGCCCTCCCAATTCCCGTCACTTCCGCCTGCAAGCATTCATAATCGGATGGACGCCGCTCCTAATTCTCCGGCATCCATCCAGCGGCAGGGCAGGTAATGGGCCAGTACGAAGGGGACTGAATGTGAGTATTACTCCGCTGCTTCAACTAGTCAACGACAGGTACGTTGAGCATGCATGGGCCTGATTTCGACTCTCTTGATCCACAGAGATTCCCCCTCGAGACCGCGGGGACAGCCGAGGAGGCTCAAGATTTTGCTTTTTAAGGGGTAATCAGTTTGCTATTTTAAAATGAGTGTGTTTGAAAATGAGTGTGTTTGAGCTATGGGGTAATAGACCTCATGTATCTATTAGCATTTCTTATGATCTCACTTGGGTATGATATCTACCGGTATTACGTTACACTTAATAACGTAATAAGAACTTCACGCACAACACGCGCGCTTGCAATATCTCAGCACCAGTGGTCACCATGGTGATAAACGAGTGTTTTTGTCACACTGCACTCAGTAATAACGGGTATGCACAGCCACTTCAGGCAAGTGCATGAGATCTCACAAATGATGCTAGACACAGACAGCTGCTGCTGTCACACGTGCACATATGGCAGTGATAATATTCCAGGGCACGTTTTCCCAGGCACTGCGAGCACGATATGTCAGGCGATAATGCAACAGTACAATGAATCTATTGTGGATCGTTATTCGCCATTACTCATGTTTGTCTCTATATGTATGTCTTTTTCTTTTTCGTTTCCCTTTGGCTCTAATCATAAGGTAACAGGTTGGAACACGAGAGAGGTGTTCCTCCAAGCGCAAAAACGCAAACTATCCTGAGAGAAGGTACAATAGGAAGATAGGGTGTCTTTTCCCTACTCCTATTTTATATTTTAATTCACTTTCACACGGTCCTGACGGAGCGCACGGGGATCCAGTAGGGACCCAATGATAGCGCGAAACATGTTGACCTACACGCACATTCACAGTCACACACGGGCACTAGGAGCAGTGGAGTAATACCCTGACCTCTATGTTATCTGTCAATAGAGGTGTCCCAATGCCCCTGTATTATTCTTTTATCCTTACCTCCCAGACCAACGAATAAAAATTTTTCTTCCTTTTGGTACAGGCGGGGTAATTTTAAACACTAGCACCTACACCTTTAGGCCCACACACCCGCATGCACAACTGCGGCGTCCACTAAAAGATCTCCGACAAAGAGCCCTCTCGCGGGGCCCGTGGAGGACAGCAGCGCCAGCCCCACGAGGAGCAACGCCCTATGATGAAGCATGACACCTGAAAGGGTGTGTGAGGGCACTAATTCCTAAAGGAGAATCTCCTCGACCTCTGTCAATAGGGAACCATATGTAGAGACCTCTTTCTTCTTTCTCTTTTTCTTTATTTTCCCTTCCTTCTCTTTCGCCAACATACCCAAATCGGTTATGAATCTTAACTTCAGGAACAGTTACCACACAGTGATTACATGCATTATTTCACAGCCTGGTGAGTGGACTTTTGTTTTTCAACTGTTGCTCTATCTGTTCTGTTCATGCAATATTCTTTATTTGTGTCGAAAATCTTTATTAGGGTTAGAAATCCATAAAAGATACTTATGTTAAGAAAAACATAATAAAGAATTCTAAAATTAAAAGGCCTAATATGAGGATGCAGTACAATCATTGATAAAAAAATTAGTATGCTACTGGTCAAAAGTAAGCATCATATAAATATACAACAGCACTTATTTAAAGAATAGATCTTTCTCGACATAAGAAAAGGTAAAAACAGGTTAGACAGGCTCATAAACTACATTTTCTAGATAACTGTGTGCCTTCCTTACTTTTATCGCCGAAGATATGAATGAAGAAATTACAAAAAATAATTCCACTGTGTCAAGTTTGCATAAAAAGCTAATAATAAAATAAACTATGTGCCTTAAAAAGCGGTTTTAAAAAATGCTTCCTGACACCCTGGTAAAATTTGCAGAAGAGTACAAAGTGTTGTGTTGACTGCACTGATAATCCATCACAAGGATATTTGGGTAAGTTCTCTTTCCAAACTTCCAGGCTTGGAAATGCTATCAGAAATTGTGCGGTGCCTAACCATAGCCTTGTGAGGTAAAATCTATCCTGTAGGTTTGGCACAAGGGATCGATAAATTTGAGTACCCGGTTGTATGGTTCCAGCAAGATATCTCAGGACCGACAGTTTAACGTTCTTGCTGGATTTCCTCCTGGCCATTCTATGTGTTAAAAGGAGTGACTTCAGTTCCTTTTTGCTATAGTATAAGATGCTGGCTGGGTCATCTAGACTGAAATTCGGGTCTATCTTATTTAAAAGATTTTTTACATGACCCAGCCAGTGGATTTTATCTCTGTGGTCAAGGGCCAGACAATCTTTAATTACCGCTTTTGTAAATTTATTTCCGGCCTTGCTCCAAATGTCAGGTAAGGAGTGCGCTGATGTTAATGGTGTCTTCAATATAGGGGACTGCTAGTTTGTTGTGAACAAGGTAGGTAGAAGTAGATAGTGGCACTGCTAAAAGCCTAAACGAAAAATTGTTCTCTGACACCTGTAGTAGCTTGCTATCTGCCATACCCCATACGGCGATCCCAGAGGTGGCACTACTAATGCATTTGCTCTTATATAGGTGTAAAATCTATCTTACGGGCTTGTTACCAATTTTCTCAGCAAATCTGAAAATTGCTTCTGTAGATCTCAGAAATTTTATTTTACCAGTTTTCAGGCGTGGACTCCAACGGCCAGTGTTAGAGAAGTATAGACCTAAATAAGAGAAGCTCAGGGTTTCAGTTAATGCTTGCTTTTTTACTAGGTATGTCCTTTTCTTCATTTTGCCAGTCCCACAAGCCATTACAAATGTCTTTGCTAGATTCAGTTTCATATCTTCACCCTCCATGTATGAGACAAAACCTGTGATCAGGTTTTGCAAACCATTAGTGGTTCGTGATATTAATACCATTTCGTCAGCACAAGAAGGATTGAGGTGGGGTGATCACCTATTTTAGGGCGATCCTCTGTCAATTGTTGCAGATACTCTTTGTGTGAATTGGTGGGAACCTGACCTTTGGACTACAATCCCTAAAGAGCAACAAAGTAAATGAGCTCACCTGTGAGGTCGGAATGGACCGTTGTTTCTCATGAGCCGCATTCGAAAGTATGTTGGTGTGTCAATTTTTACATGATGAAGGGAAAAGCGATCACATGATGACCAGACCATGGTGTGGTGACAATTGATGTCACAATGAATGATTTTGGAGTATAAAGAGTGACTTTCCTAGGAGGAGGGAGGCTCATCAGCCCCACTCTACTTCCTTGCCTCCTGACTGCCGGACTATCTTTTCATGCTCCTTGCCCTTTCCCTTTGCTGATGAACTTGCCTGCTGGACGCTTTGGAGCTGTATGGTGAGAGACCAGACCTAAACTTTCCTGTTTATTTCTCCATCCCCCTTGCCCATGCCTATGGACTTTTGCTTAGTGCACTTTACTGTGATCCCTTTACCCATTCTAAGAGAGCTTTTATGAACCATCCTCCTGCCTTTGTAGGTGATAAGAATCTCTTATTCCAATACCATCCACTTATGGATTCTTTTATCTAGCGATAGATTTACTTTGACTAAATGTGTGATTTTATTATACGAGCTATAAGACTCGTGACTGAGCTTCTTAAAATGTTACTTATATGCATTGATTTTGGATCTCTAATACAATAACCAAATTAAATAAATTTGTCTGAGTCTCTTATTGTGTCTTAATGTTCCTTGTACAGAAACTGTGTATGAATTCTAAATGCTTTATAAAGAAAGTCAGATTATTTTCAGAACACCAGATTCTTTTGCTCTTGTTCTGTGTAGCCACAGCAGAGCTTTTAGTGTGCATAATTCTTGTTAGACTGAACTTCTTTATGAGGTTGGGTCTTCCAATTTCAGTACTCTATTTCTATAGTATGGTTTTGAGAGTAGTGTATATGAATTTGATTTCCGATTTGCAAGTTGGTTACCAATTATTGGTCCTCATTGGGTAGCCGACAGTGGGACATCCTGATTTCCCACCCCTCACTATGACGAAGAAAGGCCCATCTGAGGACCAATGCCTCGGAGGGTGTTTTATAGGATCTGAGGGAAGTGAACAGTGTGTGAGAAATGTAAATTGGTATGGGCCCGGTGTGAGTAAACCTGAGAACAGTACTTCCGTTGCAACAAGTCCATCATGGCTAACTGAAAGTCATTTAAGTCCTGGGTACAACCATCTAGCACCACTGACATTTACTCTTGCAAGTCATAGAAAGTGCAAGTTGCCCCATGAACGATTTTCTGTGGAATTCCTTTTGCCAACTGTACTTGCTAAACAATCCTTTCTTACAATTCTGCAGGCCACCAATGTGTCCTCTGACCTGTTGACAACCCTTAAAATATTTAATTCATTTAACTGGAAGTATGCATATCCAAGATATCCATATGAGACTGATGGTCTCAAAAATCTACTGTCATTTGTAGTAGGGTTATCATTAATGGCCCATCTTTTACTTCTTACTAGCAAACCTCCACCATTGTAAGTACCTACAGATTCTAGTTTTACGACAAAAGTAAAACCCGATCTTCCCAACTTTCCATGCTACACAAATTCTCATTCTCACTTTCCTTTCGTATTTGTGCATCGTGACTACAGTCTTAAAATGTATTGAGAGTCCTGCTAGCCCTTATCACATCTTTCCTGTTACTAGTCCATCTATCATCCAACTCGGATTTTGAGCTCTGCTTTCCAACTTCATTCTTTTGCTCCTCATCATCTCCCCTCGAGCTCACTATCTTGATTTCCTGTCTTATGTGTTATTCCCTCGGTTTCTTCCACTTTAAATTCTTTTCATATTCAGGAAGGTCTCATTTCTTCTGTGGGCCTTTTTCAGATCGCCTGTGATGATGCACTGTGACTATTCTTTTATGTAATTTGTCCCATTTTACTTGTAGATGTTGACAGCACGTTTGCGATAGTGTTCTCTAAATGTAACAAAATTAACTGAAATGAATTAAAAGTCAAGAAGAAGGACCTTAAAGTTTCTGCAATCTTAGATGATGAGAGACTATGTAGTAAACAATAAATTCTTTATTTTCCCAAGGAAACAAGGCTCGGTTAATCTTCATTGCTTTTGAAGTTTGCCAAAGCTAATGAATTACTTCAGAAATACACAATTATCCCAAGTATGTGACAAACATATACTTGAACGTATAGTGATTTTATATTACCTGGCTTATTAACAATAAGAATTTCAAAGTAATCCATTCCTGAGAGATGTTTTCATTTCCTTCTAGGTCTTTCGGCGGTAACACCTATCAATGATCTTTACTGCAATGACTCCATACCTATGATTAAGGGCGAGCGGCTTATGCGGTGCAAACTCACAAGTATATATCGACTGTTGGATCTTTATGGCTGGTCCCAGCTCAGCAACACTTACGTTACGGTGAGTGAGCACAGAACCGTCTTAGGCCTGTGTCAAATGTGTCACATGGTGTGGTGTCCGTCCATGGCTGCTTATTAGATGGAAGTGGTATTTAGAAATCTTGCTACCTACCAAGATCTCAACATTTCCTAGAACACATTGCACATGTACACATTCCATACTTATTTGAGTATTCCATTGACAGCTTTCCTATTTGTTAATATATTAGTTTACTTGAACTGTTTATTAAAAATGGGATCGATCGAAATAGTTATTTTGTATTTTAATAATTCTGAAAATACACAGCCTAAGCAATATCATCGATTGTTTCTAAATTAACACAATGTTCCAGTTGAACCACAAGGTAACACAATTGCACCCAACTTTCATACATTAAAAACATTAAGAAAAGGAAAATTGCAACACTGATTTATTTGCATACCAGATGAGCACTAGAAGTTTGATTAAATTGGTTGCATTTGCATCATATGACAAATGCAAAAACACAGTTTGCGTCAACTAACTAATGTAGAAAAAACTGTTTTGGATCCATCGATCTGTAGAAATGTTGGTGTAAGTGATGATACGAAACTGCAACATCAATGGAGCAATTTATGACAATTATGAAGAAATGTTGTGAAAAATTGCACGTGACAATTGGGTGTGCTGTGGAACCTTACAGACGAGGAAAACATTGCATTTTCCTGTAATTTTAGACAAGCGGGCATTTGGTAAACCACCTCTACAGTGCACACTGTGTACTGTCTGTGGAAACTAAGATTTATTTTTATTGCAGTGTTATGTATCCAGATTCACTGGACAGTTTGTGTGCAAGAAATCTATTTTTCTTGCCATTAGTGGTCAGTGCGTTTTCCACACTTAAAATGCACTTTGTCGAGCTCACTCTAATGGCCATTTTGTGCATTGAGTATTTTTGCACTAATGCACTATGCACCTTTTTCTTTCTGCTTGTGATCTTCTAGTCAGTACAGTAATTTGATGAAGCAATCCTATAAAGCAATTTAAAGGAAACTAAAGTATCCATTAAAGTGCCAGAAGACCTCCTTCCACTACGCCCATTTAGCCTTTTCTTGCCAACTGTCCCCCGTCTTCTAACTCTGTTTTCACAAACATGTGCATTGCATGGATTTTTAAAAATTCTGTTAACGTTGTTGTCCCTTCATTCCTGCAAGACGGGCACAGAAAGGATTCTTCGCATATTCACTTGAGCAATCACTAGTTACCTAGAGAGGCATTCTAAAACTCATAGCACAGACACTTTAATATACCACCAACAGCACACCTTTACAATGTACTGACAACCAAGTCATTATCACCAGCAGCACACACGTATCGTATTCTGTTACTTCCTGTAAATGAAAAATATCACAATAAAAGTAGGCAGCTTGAAGAAAATGCTGGTTAAACAAAAGTCAAAAATGGTAATTCCCTTTATGCTCACAATGAAAAACAAGCTTTTGGCAATGCAGTGGTTAATTTTTTATTTTTTTATTGCAAGCACATGCAACAAACAGAAAGAATAAATATGCCACCTTATACGTGCGGCTATGTGCTTGGAATATACATTTTATAGTTAAGAACACATTTCCCATTGGATATAATTTTATTTGAACAGTGTTTCCTAGCAGGCAGGTGTACTTAGAATATGTATATACAAACCCTTTTTATTTCAATACACGTTACAGAAAAATGTGGTTCTCATTGATAAAAAGAAAGGGTACTTATGGCACTAAATTACTGTAATTTGAAGACATTGTTTAAACACATGAGGGTCTGTAGAAAATAAAAAAGGATTAACAATGGAAAGAAAAAAACATTGGCAACTAAAAGCATTGTCCCACCAGCCCAGCACTGAAGTGCACTTCTTTTGAGGCAGATGTGCACATGAGATCAAGAAAAATGTCATCTTTCACAGTTTAAAAGAACCTATGGTTGAAGTGGGCTGACCGATCACTCTAAACTGCGGTAGTCTGAAGCAGAATGTAAATGAAAGTTGAACAGAGCAATGGATGACGAGGACTGACCCAAATTCACTCTCTCTCTCATATATATATTTTTATTTATGAATATGTTGGATTACATGAAGTAGGATGACAGCTAAAACTGTTTTAGACGAGACCGAAAAAGGATATCAAGAGAGATAAATATGTTTAATACTTTGACACCAATTCCAGGCACGAGTACAGGCTTTGCAATGTGCTTTGGCAGTGCCTTAGGACCCTATCCCTCACCCCCCCCCGATAATTCCGTAATCACGTGTCAATTAGGTATTCTTTAAATAACCACAATCAGAAATTATATAGATCTGTTTTTAGTCCATTTCCACCACAATAAAGAGCAGTCAAATCTGACCCATGTTGAAATAATTTTAAAAAAAACTACACCTCCCTTCACTTAAAATACAGTAGCACTTAAGCTCCAACATCATATTGACTGCTGCCTCCCTCAAATTCACCAATCTTGCTTCTACTCTGGGTCCAGTGCACAAACTGGAACCATACAATTTACTGGTGACACTCTTCAGATCCACAACAAAGGAGACCCCTGCCTCCCCTTCCTTCTAGATCTAACTATCACAAATGACACAGTACTTACAACAATCCCCTCTCCTTCCTCACTATGCCTGGGGATTGATCAAAGCATCATCAAATTATTTTAGTCCTTCCTCTAAGGCCGAAAACAATTAGTGGACATAGACACCTCAAGATCACAACCAATTCTGGTTGTGTGGGTCATTCTCCGGGTTGTGTGCTTTTACAGTCTTTGCCCCCTACTTGAACAACTGGTGGTTTTATAAGGCAACCAAGATCTATCCACAGAGCACTATGCTGATGGCACTCAACTGTGTTTGAAGATGATGAAAAAGGAAAGCATTGCTCACATATAAACCTGTTTGAACCTCTTCCCATCCATGCTGTCATTCTTTTACCTGAAAACGCATTAAAACAGAATCTGCCCTCTAGAGCAATGGAGACCACAACACAAAAATTCAAATACTGACACACATGCCACTTTAATGCTTCTTACCATCACTTCTGCCTTGTACCAAGGCCATGGACTTTCACACTGAATTACACATCACCTTCAAGTCCAATGCAACAAAAAAGTGTGTATCAGCCACCCCAAGAGAGTGACGTCCCATTTACCTCCCCATTTAACATCTCTGCATCAGTAATTCTTACAAATTTCACAGGCACCATTCCCCCTTCAAGGAAAGCAATTCTTTAGGCTTCTCTACATCTTATCTCTGGAATCCATGCTGCAGTCCTTTGGTGCTCACTTTAGACAAGATTCAATTGACATTGGTCTGCCTAGTTTACAAGGAAGACAACAATACTAACCTGGATAACTTCACACCAACAGAATCACTCTCTTAGGGGATTCTCTTACAGGATGGCAAGTTGGGGTGAGCCACAAAATAGCTCAGTTTATATAAATTAAGGGATAGCTTTCAATACTCAACATAACCATGAAGATGAGATCTTACCCTAGATTTTAACTGTGACACTATTTTATGCAGATTTAACTTTCATCAAAGTGTCCAAATTTGAGTATTGTTACAGTGTTATGAAACTGGCTGCTTGAATACGTTGAAGTCTTCATATAAAATAATCACAGGATTCATACGGCATTTTGAGACATTACCTACTTGAGCCCTCACACCCAGATGTAATACTCTTAATAGTGCTCCTTTAATACATTCGTTCTCATCTGATGTTGTTTGCCTTGACAACTCTAACAGCCAGTTGGGAATAAAACCTTAAATTAGTGTACAGATAACCAACAAGGGAATGTTTCTAACCTCAGTGTGGGCAGTAAAGAAAGATGGAAATAGCTGCTATTGTTCTACCTGTTCAGAACTGTTCTGAATTTTTATGTTTTACCGGCTTTATATGAATTCTCATAGCTGTTGGTAGGTACAGCAAATAAAAAGATCTTTGTGTAATGTTTCCCAAGGTATTGTTGCCATAAAAAAAGTGCTTTTTATATTTGGTTACCACATGTTTCTTCATTTTCTATTTAAAAGCCAAAATTTAAAGTGTCTTAGCTGTTTCTTAAAGCTTTTTTTTAATGATTGTATTACTATAGTTTCTAGTTTTATTTGGGTAAGAAAAAATTGTTTGGTTCAGAATTTTGTTTCATGCCAATTACAGCAACACAAACAGTTTCTCATCTGAGTGTACATTTTGACACACAGTCAGTTTACTTACCTATCTGTATCAATTTTTCAGGGATGATTATTACTTTTCGGACTTCTACCTCAATACCCTATATGTGTAATCACCATTTTTCATTAGCAATCTTCAGATAGTAAGAGCTGCCTTCCTGGAAGCATTGGTCTGCAATAAAAAGACCATTTAAGAGCTTCAGTTTATAGATTTTCTTTATGTCCCCTGTTTCATTCAATTGTAGATTATTTTAGGCCTATTTTTTCTTACCGAGTTTATATTCTTTGTTCCTTTATTTTATTTTAATAGCTGAGAGTCAGTAAAGAGCAAGAACATTTCTTAATCAGCCCCAGAGGCCTTACATGCAGTGAAGTTACAGCTTCCAGTTTGGTGAGTAAAATAATAATTTGTCATGCTTGTTGTTTCTCTGAAAACCTTACAATTATCATCTTACATTTATCCTTTGGTCTAAAAACAATTGGGGCCTATTCATAAAAGTATTAATGAGTACAGGAAGCAGTACAACAAGAGTGCAACTGGAGTATTCTTAGAAGTACTCTTATGTGCCTTAGTAAATCAGCCTCGAATTGTCAATTTTTCTATTAATAAAAGTGGAAAGAGAGCGCACATTCCTTTCTGTTTGGACTAATTGTACGTGATTAGTCCCTGAATGTTCCCATCATATTCCCATTTTGGATGCTTTGGGTCAGAATTTACAAAGGCATAAAAGGGTACCTAAAGCATACTACAAGAGTACTGCTTTATGTACTCCAAAATGTCTTTGTGACTAGACCACAGGCTATCAGTAACCTACCAGGGAATAATGTTATGTGCAATATTGCCGTAGACATCAAAGATTATTCATTCTAATGTTATGTATTTTTTAATTTTGAGGTGTTTTGTATATTTTTAGTGATTGAAATGGAGGGCAAATGTTAGTATACATTTCTGCACTGAAAACCAATTGTTTTTAAAATTCCCATGCCCGTTGCACCGTTTCCAGCACCGTATCTCCTATGACCTTGGCTTTAACTCTCTGGATATAGTCATGTGATCCTCATTTTTAAAAAAAATTTTTTATTGCATTTAATGACCTCCAGAATCACAACAAAAGTATGGCAACAGTTATACATCACAGGAGCCATAACATTGATATTTACACATTCCGTGCAAGAAAAACATATTTTCATCCATATCACATATGTAGAGTTACATTACTGGATCTGGACAGATCAATGATAATCTAGCAAAAAAAAAAAACATAACATTTAAACTACCCTCCCATCCCTCCCCCTCCCTGGTCGCTGAACATATTCTCTACTATATCAGATCCCCCAGGTCGGACCATGACTCACAGTTATTATGTTTCTCCCACAGTTCCGGGCTCCGGGTGACTCCCATGCATTGGTACTTCCCCTGAATTAGTGTGACCCGTCTGTGCCCTTTCAGAGCCTTGCAAGGGGATCCCCACCCCACGGGAATCTCCGCTATCATAACATTCCAAGCCATCGCATCGTCTTCCAATTTGTCATCCCTCCTGACCCTTTTCATCCGGATCAACTCTGCCACCGCCCACTCCCGCAGATCTTTGGCCCAGTTCGCCACCGTAGGGGGTGTCGGACTCATCCATCTAATTGCAACCCTCCGTTTGGCTAGCACCAGCCCCAGCTGCAAAACATTTTTTGTGAGCTTTTTCCCTTTAGGGCTAGGGAGGAGACCCAGTAGTATCTCCCGAACGGTGTGGGGGTATCTGCCACCCTGTAATCATTTGTAAACTATCCACTACTGACCTCCAATAAACTTCCAGACCGGTACAATCCCAAAGCATATGTAGGAAGTGGGCGTCCTGAAAACCACATCTAGGGCAGTGTGCCGGACGATCCGGATATATTTTGTGTAAAACTCGTGGAGTCAGATAGGTTTGGTGCACGATGTTGTACTGTGTAAGTTCAAACCTAAGGTTAGAACTAATTTGCTTGACCCCTGCATGTACCTTCCTCCACTCAGATACCATTAAGGGTATGTCCAGAATCGCGTCCCACTTGACCTGAGCCAAAAGGGGGGAAGCCGGGGTATCATCCCTAAGTGCCCGATAAATATGCGAGATTAATTTACGCCCTCCCGTCAAGGTCACAAGTGCCTGAAGGGTAGACGAGATGGGTGGCTCCTGTGGAAACATCGGCCACAACTCACGGGTTACCGCTGATATTTTCCTGTATTGGAGGTATTGTCCCCTCCCCAACTCGAACGCGGACTCTGCCTCCTCCCTGGTAAGGAATTGTTGGTTAGAGTATAGGTCCCCCATCACACAGCATCCCCCCTCCGTCCATTTAGTAACAGACATGTTACAACCACTGTTCCCTTTAACGTGCGCGTGTGCGCGCCCACGCACTGAAGTCACTCCGAGCGCGCAGTGTCCAATATTGTGCGCGCACACAGCACATCCCTGGAGCGGCAAGTGTCTGTGGGGTTCGGGAGGGCTCCCGTTCACCAGCAAGTGGAATTGGCACTTCCTCAATTTCTTTCCTTAATAGTGCGTAGCTGCGGGGTTGATTGAGGGTCTTTGTGAAAGTATTCGTGTTAATCGCAGCGCCGTCATGCGCTGCAATTAACATGAATACTATCTCAAAGGCCCTCAATCAGCCCCGCAGCCACGCACTATTAAGATAAGGAATGCAGCAAATCTAAAGCAGGACGTGTGCTTTCAGACTCTGAAAGCACACGTCCTTTTGGAGACTCTGCATTCCTTTTCCTAATAGTGCGTAGCTGCGGAGCTGATTGTGGGCCTTTGAAATAGTATTCATGTTAGTTGCAGCGCACACGGGCGCTGAAATTAACATGAATACTATCTCCAGGAGGTAAGGGCACTTTTGTGCTTTTCGCTCTTCCAGCCTGGCTCTTTGGAGCTTTTGCGTCTGGTTTCCGTGCGAGCTGTGGGTCCGCGCTCTGATGTTTGCTAGTTTCAGTCACATTTACAGGCAGGGAGATCTGTAGCCGATCCAGGAAGCCACCCGCTCTCTGGGAGATCTGGCAGTCGCCGTGCGCTGCGGGAGTTTGGAGAGGGGAGCAGTGCAGCCTGGTGGTCTTGTGTTTTTGAACTTCGACTAAGGAGAGGGGGACAGGGTACCTGTAAAGTGGCACCTGCCTGTCTGTGCAGTGTGCCGGGGTATGCCTGCTATACGTACAGTCTGCGGGGAGGCAGACATCTGGAGACAGCCACTGAGCCAGGGGCTCAGCCACCCCCCCCCAACGGGCCAGCGCTGCTGCCTGGTCCGAATTACCCGGGGGGCTGGATATTATGTGAGTGAGTGTGCGTGCGAGAGTGTGTAAATGTGCGTGCCTGTGTACATGTGTCTGAGTGTGCCTCTGTATGTCTGTGTTTGCTGGTGTGTGTGTGCACGTGCGTGTGAGTGCGTATATGTGTGCTTGTGTGAGCATGTCTGTGTGCATGTCTAGTATGTACGTGCCTTTCTCCCCCTCTTCCAGGATGCGCTGTTTCCTCTCACTTTTTAAGATACATTTTTATTCAGTGTCCCAGTGTCCCAATAATCTGCGCGTGCTTACTGCCTGCAATGAATACCTGCTTTCTCTCATCCTTTCTATAGCCCTCCTCTCCTTTGCTCCGCTCTCTCTCTTAACTATCCTTCTTCCCATGCATGCCTCCCATGCCTCTTTCCCCACACCATCGTCCCTGTCCATCTCCCACGAACCCCCTCCTTATTCCTCCCTCCTGTTTCTTCAGCCTCTGAGTGAGGCTCGCAGTGGAAGACTAATAGGGCCATATTTTAGGGGCTGTGCTCATATACTACACCTCAATTTTATGCCTTGCACATGACCCCCCCGTTCCACTCGCTCCATCCTCCCCCTCCAGTGCACCTCACCCAGCTGCTCTTGGGCCCCCACCCCTTCCGGAAGAGGTGCTCCCTAGCCCGCAGTGAAGGGGCAGGCTGGCACCTGGCACTCTGTGAACAGGACTGGCAACAGAGCTGGTTCGTGCCCGTGGACACCGGATCGGCCTCAGCCTCTGGGTGGGCATGTGTGAGGGGCATGGGAGCGATTTGTGGCACTCTGTTCTTTCTACCAAGTTTATGTAGCGCCGAGCTAATCCTTAATGATCGATCCCTAATGTGCGCTACATGCACCCAACGTCTCAGAAGCCCTAATGGGGAAAGAAAGCCTTCATTCTACGTGGGGTAAACAGGGGTGAGGGTGCCCTGCTTCGATGTTTCACCCTAGGCTACAGCTGTTGTACCTACGGCAATGACACGAATTATTACACTTAAACACTCAACCCTTCTTTTCAGCGAGAGGATTTCTGACTCACGCACCTATTACATGATTTACGGTCAGCTCATTAACTCAAGCGGTCCCTGGACCCCTCGACCCCGCCCGGACCCTCCAAGGTGCAAACAAGTCATGTGTCCATGTGAGGGGTGGCGGGGAGCTCCACTCCTTCATGATAGGGTGTTCCATCCAGGGTGGGAGTTTGGGGGGGTCTAGTCTGGGCACAGACAGGAAGTCCGCCCTCCCCTTCCTCCGCTGTTTCATGTCGAGCCACTGCCCATTCTGTGCCACCATCAGATCAACACGTTATGTATCTCCTTCACGTGCCAGCCAGGGCGGGGGTGCAGGGAAACTGTCTGGTGGCGATGCTTCCTGGTCCACTGAACATCCCATTCTGGGACACAATTACAATTTCTGTCACATGAGAAGGGTGGTATTGTTTTGCTTTGTAACAACACACATCATTGACAAAAATCGACAATCTGCTAGCCAGGTGCACTTCGTTATGCTTTGACCCCCACCCCCCGCCCTACCCCCAATACTCCACCAATGTTATGAAGCTCTGTGGTCATACTGAATAAGCAGCTACCTATGTTATATGACATCTCTTCATTAATGTAATAACTGCACTTTCACAATTGCTTTATTAACCTTCTTGTTTTCTCAAATTTACTTGAAAATGCACCATTTGCCCACTCATTTCTCAAAATTTTCTCGCCATCACAAAAGACAAGTAGTTACCATCTTTCTCACATCGAAAACCCCAAAACCTTCTTGCTGTTTTAGTATTTAAAAGTAATTCCAAATGAAAGGCAAAGGGAGCCTACCTGAAAACTACAGAGGAGTTGTTTTAATAAAGGTGGTATTAACAGCTGCTTGGGGGGGAGGGGAGAGGATCCACACAGATCCCGCCCGGGTCCTGTGAGGATATTTGTGCAGTGTGTGCCCTGCTTGTCCTGTGCAGCCCCCTCCTTCACCAGAGAAGAACAACTCTGTGATAACTCGGAGTCCCTGTCAGCTCTGGACAGGGAGGTATCAGAGAGAGGCTGGTCTTATCTGCCAGAGAAGGATAGCTCCTCGAAGTGCAGGTGGTGCATAGGTGTCCCGGAAATGGGAACATTTACTGTATTTATGTTGGGGCGGAGCTACTAGAGGTGCAGCAGGTGCAGTGACACCAGCACACAGGGCTGGGAAGGGCTCAGCGCCAGCTGTGGGTGTTATTTTACTCTTTACATTGGGGCCCCGGCACACCTCCTCGTGCAGATCTCGGCGTCACCTGTGACTGTGCACCCTGGCGAGACAAGGCACCGAAGAATGCCCTGCCAAAAGGGGGTGGGGAGGACGCACAGCACTGAGACTGACAGACACACACACAACACAAGTGCAGTGGAGTGGCAGGCTGAAAGCGCCTTCTCTGGGATCTGTGGGTGGGAGCATGAGACATCAGGCCTCACCCTCCGCTCCTCTGCTTTAATCCTATAAATTCCTATTGTCTCACTGCCACACTCCGGTGTTGCTAACGGCCTCGGCCATAGTGAGGAGTCATATGCAGCATCGCTGAGCAGGGCAGCTCTGGGCCTTCAGCATAAAGAAGACACACAGCAACAAACAAGCTGCGCACATGCAATGCTTCAGTTCTGCTGTGTATCCGTTCCCCGGTCTGCTATGGCATTATACTGTGCATAGACGAAACCCGACATTCAGACATTCCTCTGCATGCACATATTGTTGTATTTAAAGAACAACGCTTTACAAATCTGCATATCCCCCTCAGCATTCCTGTGGATGCACATATTGTTGTATTTAAAGTTGAACCTTTCTTTACTAACCTGCATTCCCCTCATCGTTCCTGTGCATGCAGGAGCCCTTACATTGGCCCCTCACAGATGGAAGCCTGCTTTCCGAGGTTACCTGTTCACACCTGAGCTGCAGCCGGTGCACGGCCTGTGGGCGCGAGCCGCGCCCTCCCCTCTTCTCACGTTGGACCTGGGATCCGTGGGGCGCATGCGCCAACGCACACCTGTCAGTGCCTGACGCCAGACAGGGCTACTGGGGGCTCGTGCGCAAGTCACATGCTTTTACCTGTGAGTGCGTACAGCGTTCACCAGGAACCCTCTCCAAGGCAGACATGCGCAGTACAGCCCTTCCCACGCTCGGCCTCACAACATCAGAGCTGAGTAATCGGACAGGACGTAAAATGCTTACTTGAAACAATGACGCAAGCAGGAAGCCCCTCGTTCCATTCTCCAGTGTCCCACCTATAGCACTGTATGCCCAACACTTGCTGCACTGCTGTAAATTCAGCCCCAACACTCACGATCACTGACTCCTATTACACAGGCATTGTCATGGTGCTAAAAATGCGTGATTAATGCATTTTAGTGTGGTGTTGCGGACTACGCCTAATGCGTGCTACTTGGCAGGGCTGGAGCATTCATGTTAATTGCAGCGCACACGCGCGGTCTGGTTCCTGGTTCACATAGCTTTGGTTGCAGCGCACAGAGACCTTACACTGCCGCACATAGAGGAAAAAAATTAGAGGGAACATTGGTTACAACCTATCCATTTAAATGGTACCACCGCCCATAGTGGTGCGTCCGGAGCATAAGGTGCCCTTTTCACCACAGTTTTAAGGGCTACTTCACATGTCGTGGCTACATGTCGAATAATGTATGGAAGCCGATCCGGAACCCTCGACCCCAACATAAAAAGTTCAGGGAGGGGAATTCCCCGATGTGTACCCGACAGTAACTGCTTCTCCCAATTATCGTGGTCATCAAACCACTTCATCGCATGTTGCAGCTGCGCTGCCATATAATAAAGACCCAGTCGAGGCACCTCGAGTCCCCCCTGGTCCCACGTCCTCTGTAATGTGTCCAGTCTCACCCTCTTTCTTTTAGCTCCCCACAGCAGCTCCACCAACAGTCGGTCCAGGCGTCGAAAATACGCCTGTGGTATTTGATAAAGTGAATTTTGCATCACATAAAGACAGCGGGGAAGAATCACCATTTTGGTCAATGCAACCTTACCCATCAGGGAAAGCGGCAACTCACGCCAAAACGCAATCGATTTTTGGATGCCCTTCACACATCTCCCCATATTGCGTTCCAAATAGTCGTCCTGTATCCCTGACCCAGCTCATATTCACTGGGGCAGGTCACAGACCTCCCGCTCGGTTAGACATCCCATGGGGAAGAGCTTAGACTTCCCTGGGTTAAGCTGCAGTCCCGAAAGCCCCCCAAAGTCGGTCAATACTTCTAACAGCACAGGGACCGACTCCTCAGGCCGTCGAAGATACACCAACGTATCGTCGGCGTACATGGACACCACATGCATAGTAGCTCCCAACTGAATTCCCCAATTCTGCATCCCAGTTCGAAGGGTAATCGCCAGAGGCTCCATCGCGAGGGCGAACAGGAGCGGCGACAGGGGGCAGCCCTGTCGGGTACCCCTTCGGAGCTCGAACCCATCAGACACTTGATTACGCAGGCGCACCCTAGCCGTAGGCCCAGTATATAATAATTGTATCCACCCTATATATGATTCTCCCAGCCCCATCTTACTAAGGACTTCCCACATGTACTTCCATTCGACGGAATCAAAGGCCTGCTGTATATCTAGGAGACATAAGGCTCAATCCTCCTCCCGCAGATGAGGTGCATGCCATATGTGCGCAAGCCTACGCAAATTAAATGTGGTGTTTCGCCCCGGAACGAAGGCAGCCTGGTCCGGGTGGACCAATCGGACCACATACGGCACGAGACGCGCCGCCAGCACACCACTCAGTATCTTTTCGTCGGTGTTCAGGAGAGAGATGGGTCTGTAAGAGGCAGGAGAAAGAGGATCTCTATCCAGCTTGGGGATCATAGACACCAACGCCTCCATCATGGTGTTAGGGAGTGCCCCCCGGGTCAAAGCCTCATTAAATACCTGTAAGAGATGATCCACCAGCTGCGGCGCAAATTTTTTATAAAACTCCACTGGGAGTCCATCACTCCCAGGGCACCTCTCCGACTTCAGCCCTTTGATTACCGTCAGGACTTCATCCTTGGTTATTGGTGCCCCCACGGCTTCAGCTTCCTCCTCCCCCAGCTTCGGAAGCGTTATCCTATCTAAAACCTCCTGCATTGCATGCGGTCCGGCGTGAGTAACAGTTGTACAAGTGCATTTCAGGTGAGCCGCGAATTCCTTAAGAATCGCGTCCTGCGTGTATATTATGTTCCCGTCGATATTTCTGAGCTGCAGAATGGGCACATGCTCCGTCTCCGTCCTGAGCAGTCGTGCTAAGAGTGCTCCAGTCCTATCCCCTTCCATGTGTAATCTTTGTCTATAGGTAGTATATTGATGTTTCTCTAACCTAGACCAGGCCTCAAGCAACTGTCCGCGAACCCATGTCCATTTGTCCGAGTTCGAAGGTGCCTTATAAAGAGCATCATCCAGGGTTTTCAGTTGAGCTTTCAAGGCAGTAATATCTCTACTAAGCTGGTGCTGGACCCCAAACGTGGTCCGCATACATATCCCCCTAAGAACCACCTTCATGGCTTCCCACTCCGTGGACCTACTGGCCGTTAATCCCCAGTTCTCCCTAAAGTAATGGTCCAGAGCCTCCGTAACCACCTGTGCATATGGGGGGGTCTGTAAGCGCCTCAGCCCTAAGTCGCCATAATGGAATGGCCGGTCGTCCCGGCCCACTTCTCAGAGTTAACAGCAGCGGGGCATGGTCAGAGATATACTTAGTTAAGTAGGAGACATACTCCGTATTAGCAGAGAGACCCGGGGAGAGGCAACAGTGGTCAATCCGAGTAAACATGTTAGCAGCAGGCGTGTAACAGGAGAATTCTTGTTTAGTTGGGTGACGCGCCCACCACTCATCTCGTAACTGCATACCTTGCATTATAGTTGCAAGTGACCTTGACATGCGGGGCTTAGTATTCTCTCTCGGAGGTTCCCTATCTAATTCTGCATTAAAAACACAGTTAAAATCACCAAGAAGGATAAATTCCGCACCCATGTATGGTGCTGCTGCTTTTAGGACGGACGGAAAAAAATCTGGACAGTCTAAGTTAGGGGCATAAACATTACCAACGCAAATTTCCT
Source organism: Calotriton arnoldi (assembly GCA_963921515.1). Classification (NCBI taxonomy): domain Eukaryota; kingdom Metazoa; phylum Chordata; class Amphibia; order Caudata; family Salamandridae; genus Calotriton; species Calotriton arnoldi. Next base: position 739,150 of record CAWUFW010002228.1, read on the forward strand.
TACCTTCCCACCTCCCAAACAGGATGACATAGCGTCCCTCAGGATCCAAAACATGATGTAGGTGTTGAAATGGGACCCCAGGTGCCACCCACACCAATGCCCCCCGGGCAAAACCAGAAAATTAGGTAGCATATAGCTGTCCCCGCCACCTTTTCTGTATGCTCGCAATCGTGTTCCCCCATATGTGTCTCTCCTGGAGTCCTGCAATAGCTATTCTATACCTTTTAAAAAATGCGTGCACTCTACGGCGCCTGTCAAGACCCACCATACCCCTAACATTCCAGGTTATAATCTTCAATCTTTGTACCGACATGCTGGTTTGTAAACGTGCACCCAGTGTATACCACCCTGTCTGCCATGCTCTCGACTCCCTGACTTAGTAGACATGTTAGTGTAGTGTAATCTAACGCGACCCAGGAGAAATCCCCTCAAACACCCCAAAAGAACTGTGAAATATAAACAATTATGACACCCTCCCCACCCCATGGGCAGTTGCGTATACTCCAATGTATACCGTGCGATCCACAAAAGAATGAACACATACCGCCCCACACCACCCCCCCTCCCTCCAAAAAACCATTCAACATTGGTTTATGTAACTGAGGTCGAAACCGCTCCCCACCAGAACTGACAAACACAAAATAGTGTCCCTTAAATGCTGTGCAAGAGACCGGCCACGCCGAGGCGCGAGATTGCTCTCAAACTTCCCAAGTGGGTTCGGGCTCTAATAGGGGCATCGCTACTCTGGCAGCAGCCCATGCTCATACTGTAGCTAATAAATAATAGGGCTCCCATCCATGCATCGTAGGAGTCCACCCATGTGATTCTCGATTACAGGACTCCCAAGAATCCCTGCAAGTGATCGGCATATCAGTCTCGTAGAAATCCCATCATACTGCAGACACTCAACAAACTTATCTGTACCGTTCCGCTCTCCATTGCCAACCCTCAATGTTCAGTCTTGATCGCTGTCTTGGTCCCCGGATCCAACCACCATGTCCGGTGTCTTTTCTATCGAGTCCGGTAGAATTTCCGAATCCGAAGCGTGCAGCGTGCCATCCTGAAGGACCGTGACACGGCCCAGGCTCAGCGTCCGTTTGTGTTGCACTTGCCGTGCAGAGGAATTACGATCCCTCAGGGATGTACGAGTCGAGGCCGCCCCAGAGGAGGCAGTGGAGGGCACCAAGCACTGCCCCCCTGGAGCCCTAGCATCAAGCCAGTCTCTGGCCTCCTCCGCCGAGAAGAAAAACAGCACACGCCCTTCATTCTCCACTCGCAGCTTAGCCGGGAACATAAGAGTGTATTTTAAGTTCAAGTCTCGTAACCTCCGCTTAATTGCGAGAAAGGTCTTTCTTTGTTCTTGGACCCTTTGGGTGTAATCAGGATACACGGATATTGAATGGCCCTCATAGAAAAAACGTTGCCCACTACGTGAAAGCTGGAGAAGGAGGTCCCTATCCCTGAAATTAAATAGCTTAGCTATTATGGCTCGCGGAGGCGCTCCGGGTCTGGGGGGGGCTGCCAGTGCTCTATGCGCTCTTTCAATATTAAAGAATTCGGACAACTGTTTGGGGGCCATCTCGCGCATAATCCAATCCTCAAGAAATAAATCCACGGAAGGCCCTTCCGCTTTTTCAGGAAAGCCAACAAATCTTAAATTCCCCCTCCGAGACCTTCCTTCTGAATCTTCTGCCTTGTCATCCAGCTTGATGACCTGGCATTCCAGTTCCGCCACCGTGGTACTGAGATTCTTCACTTCCTGTTTCAAGACGTTAGTGTCCTTCTCAGTATTAGTCACTCTGTCCGTGACTTTCCGGAGGTCACACCGCAGCAAATTAACGTCTATGGCAACGGTGTCGATTTTCCTAACCATATCATCCCTGGTCGACTGGATAGCATGTATGACATCTTTCAGTGTAGGGTGGTCCTCTGTGTCTCCCTCCGCAGCTCCTTTCCCCAGCACGGGATCCCCTCCTCCAACATCAGGACCTTGAAGTATAGGCTGGGCATAGTTCGATATCTTATTAGTCTGCGCCTTTGGTGCCTTGTCCTTCCCCATAATGACCAGTGTGAGGTGCCAGCTATTGTCCAAACAGAGTGGTCTCCCGAGTTTCCCACGCCCAGGTACTATAATCCACTCAGCAGTGACAGTGTCAGACCTACACTAGTCACCAGAAGGGACACCCAACAAGGATCCCTTATAGGGGCCTGGCTCCTCCGGGACGTAATCAGGGCACAATAACACCACCGTACTCCGCCTCCACAAGCACCCTGATGGACTCCTCACCAATCTGCGCGTGATTTCCAGCCCCGCCGGGAGATCTCCTCGGGGCACAGTCCAGTCTCAACAATCTGCGCTCACCCCAGGGGAAGCCCCCAGTACCTTTGAAGCTGACGTGTGATCCACTATCCTTGCCTCCCCCAGGGTCGTCCCTTCCTGGGCCCGTCTCACTCTCACTGCGATCACCTCACTCCGGGCCGTATTGTCGTAGGTCTCTTCCCCCGCAGGGCAGCACCAATGTCAGCCATCCGCCAGGCGTACGACAGCCGAGTCGCAGGATGCAACCTTCACTGCCAGAGGATCGGCTCATTGGCAGTCACACTTCCCAGCTGATTTCCGGCGCCAGCCTTGTTTTGCCGGCCACACTACCGCCGTCAGGCCGCCCACGCGCCGGTGTCCATATGTGCAGCAGGTAGTCCCGAAAAAAGACCTTCCGTTTGTGGTGACCTCCGTATCGCGGTTCCCCTGCAGAGAGACCGGAGGTCCCCTGTCGTTCCGGACAATGCCGCTCAGCCGTGCTTAGCCGGGTCCCTGCAGGCAAAAATCATGGCGCCGACACTGCACCGGCATCGGAGCTCCGCCGCCGCTACAAGGGAGGCCCCAGGCCATCGGGCACACCTTCAGGATGACACAGGATCTTACGGATCACCGGGGACCCTCTTAATGGGAATTATGAGCCAGGATTATTAAGGATCAGGGTAAAATTCGGGCCGCCGCACGGAGCTCTCCTCAAGTACGTCTACGCGGCCATGCTGCCAAGCCACGCCCCTCGTGATCCTCATATGGGTTTATTATGAGTGTACAGAAAGTGCTCTGACGATTTTTAATCGCTTTATTCATACATGACTTGCCTCAAGCAATTTTATATATTTAAACACATCTGGGAAACAATTGTAATCCTTATATTTTTTGAACAATGGGTAATGGCTACTACGTTGATTGCAATCATCATTGTGTGTGCATTCAGTAGATTTTGTGTTTGACATACATCATTTGTGTTGAATATCTGTGCTTTCTTTCTGGTTGTCTTACTTTTTATAGAGCAATAATCTCCGGAGTTGTAATGTTATAAACATAAAAAACCTGGATAGACATGCAAATCTTATTGTAATTGTGTAAACCAGTGGCGGCTGGTGACATTTGAAAGTGGTGTGGCATATAAGTTCAGATTGAGTGCCTGGCAGTGAGCAAGCGTAGCAAGCTAGCCCGACTATCATAAGGAGGGTTCGTGGGGGTTCTCCCCCCGAGAAACGTTTGAAAAAAGAGTGGGCAAATGGTGCATTTTCTTTTTTTTAAAATTGTTTTTATTTCATTTTTAACCATGCAAATGGTGCATTTTCAAGTAAATTTGAGAAAGCAAGGTTAATAAAGCAATTGTGAAAGTGTAAATATCGATATCAATAAAGAGATTTCATATGATGACGTAGGTAGCTGCTTATTCAGTATAACCAAAATCAAATATTCATAATCAAACACCCAAAAATTGTAATCGTATTTATATAGCGCTTACTACCCCTGACGAGGAGTTGAAGTGCTATTCGGCGAGTAGCACGCTACTCCAGAACCTAAAAAGGATTAGAGGTGGATTAGTTTAGGGAATATGAGTTATTTTGAGCGGTGGACATGTGAGTTTATTAGTTGGATTGAATTGGATAATGGCGGGATAGACAAGGGTAGAGTCTAGACACTGTTATTTGGGAGATCATAGTAGTAGAAGGAGGAGGTTTGGGATGAGTAAAGGAAAGACGGAGAGTTAATTTGAGCGGTGGGCATATGACTCTGTAAGTTGGATTGAAAAGGATAATGGGGGTGGGCTTTTGAGGGTGAGGGATTTAGACTGTGTAGACAGACATGAGTGCTGAGGGCTGGCCTTCACTAGAAGTTGGCTGTCCAAAAACGTGTACTATATCAACTCGAAATTAAGAATTGCAGTGCCAGTGACATTCCCTTCCTCCTCTTTTTTTAGTTTTTTTAACACCCCATTAGATTGTCACTAGTGAGTATTCCCCCCACCCCTCAATTTGTTGTGGCCATTTTATTTTTGGGTTAAAATAAAAACGCAATGTGATGTGAAATCATTTTATAATCTTGGTTGAAGCTGTGTGCTGACCTATGGAGAATGTATACAGTAAATAGTCGAACAATTGTGGTAATGTTTTTACTAGGTCTTAAAAATGAAAACAATTTTATTAAAAAAGAAACAAAGTCTAAAGCAACTACAGCGCAGAATACTAAGGGCAACAAGCGTAGAATAACTATATTTAAGACTGGTTAGATGAGGACATGATTTAATTGCTCGTATAGCGCTGAGTCACTTGCATCTCTGAGCGCCCTGCCCAAAAACTGGAGGAAGCTCAGAAGAGTAAAATATATTGAAAATAGTAATGCAATAAAATGCATATCAAACATGGCATTGGTGTGCACAAAATAATTAGACCCTTTGAGCAAGTTGTAGCTGTACTCTGGAGCTTGAATAACAACTGCAGGACCAGCAAGGGCAGGCTGCCAACTTGCTTGGCACCTATCAGACTGGGGGAGCAGAGCTGTGCCCTTCCCCTTTCACTGTGGGCAGCCTAGGTGCACAGAGACAGGGATTGAGGTAGAGTTACTTTTGGGAACATGTCAGGGATCCAGAGGGTATCAGAGGTCATGAGGGAGGGTGCTGCTCATGGACATGTCTGGTACTGCCTAACCGAAATGACACAGCACTTGAGTGAGTGCGCCAGGCGCACACATGGCCCCGGGATGGAACTAAGGCCATGGAAAGGCACAGACTCAATATATATCTTTGTCTCTTCCCACCAGTGCTCAAGGAGCCTGCCTTTTCCCACCACATAAAACTGATTTCATCTCTGTCAAAGTAACGTGTTATCATTAAGCATTATTCATACTGAACATCTTGAAAAATAAGGGCACAGGAGGATTTGCCAGAAGGCACAGGATTCTACTGAATGAACCAAAGAGAATGATATCCCTGCGCCTAAACCGCAGCCCCCTCCACACCACCTCTGAGTGACTCACTGTTAGAAATGGGGGTCTCTAGTTGGCAGAGGTAGGTACCTTTGACCAAGTAGGGACCCTTGCTTCTAGTCAGGGTAAGGGGGCTACACTCCTAAATAACCCCTGCTCACCCCCTTGGTAGCTTGGCACGAGCAGGCAGGCTTATCTCAGAGGCAGTGTGTAAAGCATTTGTGAATACATACAGTAATACAGTGAAAACACTACAAATGGACACCACACCAGTTTAGAAAAATAAGTAATCTTTACTAGACTTAACACAAGACCAAACGACAAAAATCCACAATACTGTAATCAAAAATAAGACTTTAAAATGGTAGAAATAGCTTAGTTCAATGTAGATGGTAAATGCGACACTTTACTCTCAAAGTACCTGGGATGCGTCACGCAATGCAAACAAAAGGGTCGCAGGGAAGTTGATGCGCCGTTCCTTACACTCAGGGGAGTGGATGCATCGGTTCCTTACTGCAGCGCAAGGGAGGTGATGCGTCGCTTCCTTACTGTGTGGGGAGTTGATGCGTCGTTTCTTACTGCGGCCCGGTGACGATGCGACAAGATGGCGCCTCGATGCGAAGTGACGATCCGGTGCGATGCGACAAGATGGCGTCTTTAATGTGATGCGACAACGTAGATGCGATGCGTGCACGCCCGACAGCCGTGCGGCGAAATCGATGAACTTTGGAGCCGCGACAGGCCCTGCGACACGCTTCTCCGGGGATGCGGCGGCAACCTCTGCGGCGGCACGCTTCTACAGTGATGCGACACTCTTCGTCGGTGATGCGACGGCAAACAGCTGCGGCGGCGGCACGCTTCTTCGGCGATGCGACGGCAACAGCTGCGGTGGCGACACGCTTCTTCTTTGTTGCGTCGCACTTCCAGCTCCCAGCGACACGCAGACACTAGAGGTACCCAGAACAACAGCAGGCACCTCTCTGCAGGTAGAATTCCCAGCAAGGAAATTCAGGGGGAGCTGGTGGTGAAGTCTTGGTGTCCCTGTGACTTCAGACAGGAGGCAAGCTCAGCTTCAAGCCCTTGGAGATCTTCCTCAAGATGATAAAGTACACAAAGTTCCTTTTTCCCTTTTCTTGGAAATGAGTAATCACTGCAGGCCAACCCCAGACAGCAACCAGCACTGGGGCAGTCTCCTCCTTCAGCTTCCTTGGTTTCTCTCCTTGACAAAGGTCCGTCTTGATTCCCAGAAGTGATCTAAAGTTCTGTGGTCTGGGCCCCAGTATTTATACCAGTAAATCCTTTGTTCTCTGAAGGCAGAGAGTGTCTGTGCCCAGCCAAAACCAGTTCTGTCCTCCCTGGTGCAGCTTCCTGGCAGGAGGTGGAGACAGCATTGTTGAAAGCAGACCTGGCCCAGGTAGCTGAAAGGAAATCTCCTCCCCCTACTCTCTATTCTACGAGGGCTCAGGTCAGTGAAAGGAAATCTCCGCCCCCTACTCTCTATTCTATGAGTTCTCAGGTTGGTGAAAGGAAATCTCCTCCCACTACTCTCTATTCAATGCAGGTCCTATTCAGCCCAGCCCTGACCCATCAGACTGCTGGAGCCAAGGCCCTCTCCAGCCCCCTGTCACTCACAAACCAGACATGGAATACACAAACCTAGCAGAGGCATGCTGGATGGTTAGGCAAGAAAATACCTACTTTCTAAAAGTGGTATTTTCAAACACAGAATGTAAAAATCACCCACACTAAAAGATGTATTTTTATATGGGTAGCCTTATTTTGATCCCTCTCATGAGCCCTCCTCAGACTCAGGCCCTTCGGCCATGTGGCTTGTGCCCTGGGAGGACTCTATATTATGCTCTATGTTAACTCATCCGGTTTGATGGGAGGGGTTGTTTTGATGGGTAGAACCATGCCCCTCTAGTATACTTTCCACCCTAATCTGTGATGTTTCTTTATTGTTATCATTGCAGCGATATGTAAGTACGATTTGCTTGACTTCAATAAACAGAATTTCAACAAAAGATGTATTTTAACATTCTGAGTTCAGGCATACTAAACTTTATTTTCCTATCTTGTTCTTAGGGTCAGTTAGGATTATAAGATGTTATAATCAAACTGCCCATTCTGGCCTATGGGAACAGATAGCCTTGCAATAGTGAAAAACGAAATTGGCTGTAATTCACTATTAGGACATGCTACACACATCAGGGCATGTCCTACCTTTTACATACAATGCACCCTGCCCTTGGGCCTACCTTAGGGGTGACTAATATGTAGAAAAGGGAAGGTTTAGGGACTGGCAAGTGGGTGCACTTGCCAAGTCGACATGGCAGTCCCAGACTGCACACAGGCTCTGCAATGGCAGGCCTGAGCCATAGTTTACAAGCTGCTTCTGTGGGTGGCACAACCAGTGCTGCAAGCCCACCAGCAGCATTTGATTTACAGGCCCTGGGCACATATGGTGCACTGTACTAGGGTCTGACAAGTAAATCAAATAAGCCAATCATGGAGTCACTAATCCAATACAACACTTTACAATAGGGAGCACTTGCACTTTGGCACTGAATAGCAGTGGCAAATTGCCCAAAGCATCTAGACCAGCAAAAAAATAGTAAAAACACAGGAGGCAACAGCAAAAAATGGAAGGGAGACCCACGCCAATGGTGCCAGGTCTAACACGTGTCCCCTCCAGCTGAAATGTGGGGAGAACTACCCTACCTCTTGGGAGTTCTCTTCACTAAGGCGGAAAAATCTGGACAGACCATCAGCATTGGCGTGTTCTGTACCAGGGCGGTGTTCCACCGTGAAGTCCATCCCATGTAGGGAAATGGACCACCTCAACAGCTTTGGGTTCTCACCCCTCATCTGCATCAACCATCTGAGGGGCCTGTGGTCTGTCTGAACCCGGAAGTGAGTCCCAAACAAGTATGGTCTCAGCTTCTTCAGTGCCCAGACCACAGCAAATGCCTCACGCTCAATTGCACTCCACCTCTGTTCCCGTGGAAGTAACCTTCTACTAATAAAGGCTACGGGTTGGTCTAGGCCCTCCTCATTCATCTGTGAAAGAACAGCCCCCACACCATGCTCTGAAGCGTCTGTCTGTACAATGAATTCTTTAGAGAAGTTGGGCGCCCGGAGCACGGGTGCTGTGCACATGGCAGTCTTCAGGGCATCAAAAGCTTTCTGACAGGTGTCAGTCCAGTTCACTTTCTTGGGCTGCTTCCTGGAAGTCAGCTCAGTCAAGGGTGCAACAATGCTGCCATACCCCTTGACAAACCTCCTGTAGTACCCAGTGAGTCCTAAAAAGGCTCTCACCTCTGTCTGGGTCTTGGGGGAGTTCCCAAGCCAGGATGGTATCAATGTTGGGCTGTAGGGGCGCCACCTGGCCGCTCCCAACCTGGTGTCCCAAGTACACCACAGAACCCTGCCCGATATGGCACTTACTCGCCTTGATTGTGAGGCCTGCCTTCCGCAGTGCCATCAACACTTCCCAGAGGTGGCGCAGATGTTCTTCCCAACTGGCGCTGAACACTGCAATGTCATCCAGGTAGGCGGCACTGAAATCCTCCAGTCCAGCCAACACCTGGTTGACCAACCTCTAAAAGGTGGCAGGGGCATTCTTCATCCCAAAGGGCATAACCCGGAATTGGTAGTGCCCATCTGGTGTGGAGAATGCTGACCTCTCTCTTGCCCCATCAGTCAAGGCGATCTGCCAGTACCCAGACATTAGATCAAACGTACTGAGGTACCGGGCAGTCCCTAACCGATCAATGAGCTCATCAGCTCTGGGGATGGGGTGCGCGTCAGTCCTTGTGATTGAACTGAGTCCTCGGTACTCCACAGAGAACCGGAGTTCGGGTGTGGCACCAGGCGCGGCAGCCTTCGGGACCAAAACCACTGGGCTGGCCCAAGGGCTGTTAGAGGACTCAATCACCCCTAACGCAAACATCTTGGAGACCTCCTCCTTGATGCAAGCTCTCACCCTGTCAGTCACTCTGTAAGTTTTGTGCTTAACAGGAGGACTGTCCCCAGTGTCCACATCATGGACACACCAATCAGTGACACTGGGAGTCAGGGAGAACAGATCAGGAATCTGTCCCAACAGTTGGCGACAGCCATCTTGCTGCACAGGGGTCAGGGTGGAAGAGAGGTTTACACCATCCACTGACCCATCTTGCTCTGTTGCAGACAGGAGGTCAGGAAGAGGCTCAGTCTCCTCCTCCATTCCATCATCTGTCGCTAGGAGCATGCCCACTTCGGACCTCTCCAAGTGGGGCTTCAGGCGGTTGACATGTAGGACCTGCAAAGGGTTCCTAGGAGACCGCAAGTCCACCAAGTAGGTGACATCGCTCTTGCGCTCCACCACCTCAAATGGTCCGGTCCACTTATCCTGGAGCGCACAAGGCTCCACGGGGGCCATGACCCACACTTTCTGGCCAGGCTGAAGCTCGATCAGAGTGGCATTCTGATCGTACCACCACTTCATCTCTTCCTGGCTGGCTTCCAGATTCGCCTGAGCGAGTTGCCTGAAACGCCTAGTTTGGTTTCTGGAGGCCAGCATGTAGCTATATACATCCTGGGGAGGTTTCCTGGGTGCTTTCTCCCAGCCTTCTTTTACCAAAACTCAGAGGTCCTCTTACAGGGTGACCATACAGCAGTTCAAAGGGACTGAACCCTAAGGACTTCTGTGGCACTTCTCTGTAAGCAAAGAGAAGGCATGGCAAGAGGATGTCCCACTTACGCCTCATAGGTTCCTCAAGACCCATTATCATGCCTTTGAGGGTCCGGTTGAATCTCTCAACCAGCCCATTAACTTGGGGGTGGTAAGTAGTGGTGAACTTGTAGGTTACACCACACTCCTGCCGCAGGGACTTCATATACTTGGATATGAAGTTGGTACCACGGTCGGACACCACCTCTCTGGGGAACCCCACATGGGAGAAAATCCCCATCAATGCACGACCCACCACGGGGGCCGTCACCGACCGGAGAGGGATGGCTTCCGGGTACCGGTTGGCATGGTCCACCAAGACCAGGATGAACCTGTTGCCCATGGCTGTCTTGGGATCCAGAGGCCCCACAATGTCAATGCCCACCCGTTCAAAGGGGGTACTGACCACAGGGAAAGGCTGTAGAGGAGCCTTTTGCTTCCTCCCACTCTTACCACTTGCCTGGCAAGTCTGACAGGTCCTGCAATGAGTATCTGAACTCTTGCGCATTTGGGGCCAATTAAAGGGGGTGACAAGCCGTTCAAAGGTCTTGTCTTGCCCCAAATGTCCTGCTAAAGGCACATCATGAGCCAGACCCAGTAGGAAGGCTCTGAAGCGCTGGGGTACCACCAGCACACGGGCTGACCCAGGCTCAGCAACCTTAGGCTCACTATACAGGAGACCATTCTCCCAGTAGATCCAATGTGATCCAGACTGATCCCCTGCTGCCTGGTTTGTGGCCTGTTGCCGCAAACCCACAAGAGAAGGACACTTTTTCTGCTCCTCACAGAACTCTTCCCTGGAGGGGCCTCCTTCCTGCTGCCAATGGGTCAGCTCAGGCAGGTCCCCCAGTTCAGCTACTTGTTCCCCTGTAGGTTCCAGGGCATCCCCCTCAAGGTCTGCCTCCTCCTGGACTGTGGGAACTTCGGGGGCCGGTTTCCCGCACCCCCTGCCTCTTCTCTTTAAGGCAGGCACCTGGGCCACTTTTTCAGGCTCCAGGTCCTCTTCAACACCCTTACTGGCTGCCATGGACCGGGTGGTCACACACGCCCACTCAGGCAGACCCAACATCTCCAAATGAGCTCTTCGCTCCACCTTAGCCCAAGGGGAGCTTTCTAGATCATTGCCTAACAGACAATCAACATGCATGGCTGGCCTCACAGCTACTTGAAAGGTACCTGAGACCCCCCCCACTCAAAGGGAACCTGGGCCACCTTACAGTGGCTCTCCGAGTTGTCAGCGGCAACTACAGGGTAAAATGCATGGGGGATCACCTGCTCTTCAGACACCAGCCGACAACTGACAGCTGTCACACTGGCTCCGGTGTCTCTCAGAGCCTACACCCTATGGCCGTTGATGGTCACCCACTGCCTGTATTTCTTAGTGTTATCAGGCAGTTGGGTCCTTGGGACCATCTCACTGTCTCCTAAAGAGACCAGCGACATCTCTGCGGGACCCCACCCAACTTGGGCACCCAACTCCTCCCCCAGGCCTACACTAGCCATCTGCCGGGGCGGTGCACTCGTGGGTGCTGCATTTGCTTTCAGGGGACACATAGGATCATAAAAGCAGTGGCCCACCAGACCACACTTAAAACATTTCGGGGGTCCCTTGTGAACAGGCTTATCTGTTGGGCCCCTGACTTCTTCTCAGGGGGAGGCTGGGAACCCTTCCCTTGGTTCCCTTGGGGATTACTTTGGGGCCCTTTCTGGAACTCCCTCTGTTTACCCTTGTCCCCCCCACTCTTCTGCTAGGGACCCTGCTCACCTTTGGCGAAGTCTCCCACATGACCCTTGTGGAACCGGGTACTAACCCAGCGGTCCGCCTCCTCAGCAAGCTTCCTAGGGATAGTCAGCTTGCTATCAATAAGGTGCTTGCGTAGCTCTGGAAAACTATTATTGGACAAGTGCTCCCATGCAATCAAATTATAGAGCGCTTCAAAATCATTCACTTTGCTACACTTCACCCAACCATCCAATGCTCTGCCAAAGAAAGAAACATATTCTACCCATGTGCTTGACTCCAGTTTCTTACAATTCCTAAACCTTTGTCTATAAAGCTCTGGGGTCAACCCATACCTGGACATTAAAGCTTCCTTCATGTGGACATGGGAATTCTGGTCCTCAGAGGGCAAGTCTAACAAAGTATCCCGACCATCACGGAGGAACCGCCCCCACAACACCGCTCCCCAATCCTTCTCAGGGTCCCGGTGGGAGGTCATTGCCACTTCATAGGCCTTAAACCATTGCCCAATATCTTCATGCCTATGGAACTCCTTAATCACATCCTTGGGAATAAACACTCTTGTTTCTACAGGCACGGATGGTGCGCTGCCACCAGAGGGAGTAATTTCTAAGCTCTTAGCCTTGAGCTCCAATTCCCTCAACATTCTCTCATGCTCTAAATGCATCCTTTTTTCCTCCAGGGCCAACTTCTTATTTTCTAACTCCATTTGCCCACCCAGTTTGAGCTTGGCTAGCTCCATCTGATGCACCCTATCTCTTTCCCTGTCCTCTAGCTCTACTGGGGACAGGCCCTTGGAAGAAACACTGCTACCTGGCCTGGAAGGTACCTTCTCCCCGGTCAGGCCCAATGGCCCATCTAGCTGCCCATCTGTATTCTCTGCCTCTTCTCCAGGCTCTTCAGTATGCTCAGTGGCTTTTCTAGCTTCCAACCAGGCCCTCAGCGCCTTTTGGAATTCCTCCTTCCTGGAGAGGCCTTTCATAGAGATATTAAACTTTTTACAGATGGTCTTCAGCTGTGGCACAGTGTAAACATCAACCTTTTCTTCCTCAAAATCAAAATCTTCAGGTGCAATGGATGCTGCTTTACTCATGGTGAAAGGAAATTGGCAGTTCTCAACAAAAATAGAAGTCCCAAGAAAAAAGTTCTACCAGAAATGTATGTGGTCGCGTATTGGTGTGCACTCACTAGTAGTGTACACCAATCACTGTATATGAATCACAAATGCAAGTCCAGAATCCTCACCGCTGACCACCAATGTTAGAAATGGGGGTCTCTAGTTGGCAGAGGTAGGTACCTTTGACCAAGTAGGGACCCTTGCTTCTACTCAGGGTAAGGGGGCTACACTCCTAAATAACCCCTGCTCACCCCCTTGGTAGCTTGGCACGAGCAGGCAGGCTTATCTCAGAGGCAGTGTGTAAAGCATTTGTGAACACATACAGTAATACAGTGAAAACACTACAAATGGACACCACACCAGTTTAGAAAAATAAGTAATCTTTACTAGACTTAACACAAGACCAAACGACAAAAATCCACAATACTATAATCAAAAATAAGACTTTAAAATGGTAGAAATAGCTTAGTTCAATGTAGATGGTAAATGCTACACTTTACTCTCAAACTACCTGGGATGTGTCACGCAATGCAAACAAAAGGGTCGCAGGGAAGTTGATGCGCCATTCCTTACACTCAGGGGAGTGGATGCGTCGGTTCCTTACTGCAGCACAGGGGAGGTGATGCGTTGCTTCCTTACTGTGTGGGGAGTTGATGCGTCGTTTCTTACTGCGACCCGGTGACGATGCGACAAGATGGCGCCTCGATGAGATGTGACGATCTGGTGCGATTCGACAAGATGGCGTCTTTGATGCGATGCGCCAACGTAGATGCAACGCGTGCACGCCCGACAGCCGTGCGGCGAAATCGATGAACTTTGGAGCCGCGACAGGCCCTGCGACACGCTTCTCCGGGGATGCGACGGCAACCTCTGCGGCGGCGGCACGCTTCTCCGGTGATGCAACACTCTTCGTCGGTGATGCGACGGGAAACAGCTGCGGCGGCGGCACGCTTCTTTGGCGATGCGACGGCGACAGCTGCGGCGGCGACACGCTTCTTCTTCGTTGCCTCGTGCTTTCAGCTCCCAGAGACACGCAGACACTAGAGGTACCCAGAACAACAGCAGGCACCTCTCTGCAGGTAGAATTCCCAGCAAGGAAATTCAGGGGGAGCTGGTGGTGAAGTCTTGGTGTCCCTGTGACTTCAGACAGGAGGCAAGCTCAGCTTCAAGCCCTTGGAGATCTTCCTCAAGATGATAAAGTACACAAAGTTCCTTTTTCCCTTTTCTTGGAAATGAGTAACCACTGCAGGCCAACCCCAGACAGCAACCAGCACTGGGGCAGTCTCCTCCTTCAGCTTCCTTGGTTTCTCTCCTTGACAAAGGTCCGTCTTGATTCCCAGAAGTGATCTAAAGTTCTGGGGTCTGGGCCCCAGTATTTATACCAGTAAATCCTTTGTTCTCTGAAGGCAGAGAGTGTCTGTGCCCAGCCAAAACCAGTTCTGTCCTCCCTGGTGCAGCTTCCTGGCAGGAGGTGGAGACAGCATTGTTGAAAGCAGACCTGGCCCCGGTAGCTGAAAGGAAATCTCCTCCCCATACTCTCTAATCTATGAGGGCTCAGGTCAGTGAAAGGAAATCTCCGCCCCCTACTCTCTATTCTATGAGGGCTCAGGTTGGTGAAAGGAAATCTCCTCCCCCTACTCTCTATTCAATGCAGGTCCTATTCAGCCCAGCCCTGACCCATCAGACTGCTGGAGCCAAGGCCCTCTCCAACCCCCTGTCACTCACAAACCAGACATGGAATACACAAACCTAGCAGAGGCATGCTGGATGGTTAGGCAAGAAAATACCTACTTTCTAAAAGTGGTATTTTCAAACACAGAATGTAAAAATCACCCACACTAAAAGATGGCATACTAAACTTTATTTTCCTATCTTGTTCCTAGGGTCAGTTAGGATTATAATATATTATAATCAAACTGCCCATTCAGGCCTATGGGAACAGATAGCCTTGCAATAGTGAAAAACGAAATTGGCTGTAATTCACTATTAGGACATGCTACACACATCAGGGCATGTCCTACCTTTTACATACAATGCACCCTGCCCTTGGGCCTACATTAGGGGTGACTAATATGTAGAAAAGGGAAGGTTCAGGGACTGGCAAGTGGGTGCACTTGCCAAGTCGACATGGCAGTCCCAGACTGCACACAGGCTCTGCAATGGCAGGCCTGAGCCATAGTTTACAAGCTGCTTCTGTGGGTGGCACAACCAGTGCTGCAAGCCCACCAGCAGCATTTGATTTACAGGCCCTGGGCACACATGGTGCACTGTACTAGGGTCTGACAAGTAAATCAAATAAGCCAATCATGGAGTCCCTAATCCAATACAACACTTTACAATAGGGAGCACTTGCACTTTGGCACTGAATAGCAGTGGCAAAGTGCCCAAAGGATCTAGACCAGCAAAAACATAGTAAAAACACAGGAGGCAACAGCCAAAAATGGAAGGGAGACCCACGCCAATGGTGCCAGGTCTAACACTCACCATCGTGTATCTGTGGCTGCCCATTCAGGCCCCCTCCTGAGCGGCCAAATAGAACCCCTGGTGGCCTCAGGACTATGAAAGCCCTGCAGGAAAGGGTGCACTCAGGGGGCTGTTTAGCGAGTATCTGCTTCCAAGACGCCATTCATGGGGTTTCAGTGACCATAGATATACTGCCTCAACTTTCAATTCTTTCTTTACAGGCTATGACATCACCACTACCCTTCGTTACTTATACTAGCTTCAAGTCATTTTTCTAATACTGGATAAAATTGGAAGTGCCCTTTTCAAATATGTGCTTACACTACAAATACACAAAAAACCCTACAAACAAAATAATTAAAGATTTTCCCGAAGGATACTGGTAATACGCAGTGGCGATGTATTGACATCCCTTTGATGAAAACATTTTCTTCGAACATTCCAACATTGCAAAAGGCATCATCAATGAATCTATTGAAAACTCGCACCCTGTTCAGCGGTTTCACCATAAAATGTAATGTTTTGTTTTCCACCTTCTGGTTAACTGTGCTTACAAAGTGTGCTGTACACTTTAAGTCTAGGAGTATGCCGTATTATATGTCTAAATAAATACAACCATTACTTGTCTATCAACATATTGCATATTTTATAAAACGGTGCACTGTTAAACAGGCATTACTTCCTAATAGGAATACCTGCATCGTGCAAAGGTGCTACTCAGCGCTCAGCAGGCTGCAGCCAGTTAAAATTGTGTCCTATTGCAGAGATGTAAAAACAGAAACGAAAAGACTCCCCTCGTCTCCTCGCTCGCATGTACATATATCACAGTTTCACCATGGACTCCACTGTGAAAATGTGATTTATGTACATGCGAGCGAGGAGATGAGTGAACTGTTTTGAAATCAATGCATGCTTACAAACCACCAATGCTGCGGCCTGTCTCCCTTCGTGAATCTAACCCACTGATTTACCTTGCCAGCTTAAAGAGCGTTTGCGTTCACTTGCCTTACAAAGGTCTTCATGGAGTTCAGCTGAATGAAGCACTTTCCCTGGAAGGGCAGCGGCTGCGGGACATGTCCTGGAGGTCTCCAGTGCAAGAGATCATTGCTGAGTAATATTGGCTGATTTATGCGCACGAAACTGGAGGGGAAACAGCCTGCTCCCACCTCGTGCTGCGTCAACAGCAATTACCATTGGCTGCTATAAGCCAATCCAGACGCTGCTCTTGCCATTAAAGCAACGCCTGGAATGGCTGAGGCACGGAACCTCACCTCTCATTACTGAGGCCGGGGGCTGCGGTTTTGAGTATGGGTTGATGGAGATACTCTGAGCGGTCTCTACTGAGCATGTCGGGCTGGCTGGAGAGAGGCAGCCGTCCAACCCGACATGCGCACTTGGGCTCCAGGTTTACCCCACCCCCTCACGCCCCACTGGCTTCTTTAGGACACGTCTCAGCCCTCCTCGATACTGCAACCTGCCCGCAGCTGAATATTTAAAATGTTAATATACTAATTCACTCTCATTTAATTGGGGGGGGGGGTGTCAATATTAGTGGTGCAATGTCCGCACCCCCTAAGGGAGGCACCGCCCCTGGTGTCAAATGTGCTCTTTCTTATCTAGTCTCAAGCCTCTTTAGTTGAGCTAGGCCTAGGCTGTTTGCCCAAACTACCCAAGAGAGTAAAGGAAGCATTTGAGACTCAGTATTCTGTCACAGACTAAGTACCCAGCACCATGGTCAGGAGGAAACACATGCAGTCTCACCTTTGGTACTGCATATTGCTCCTACAAGTTGAATAATCATGGAAAAAACCTGACATGGTAAATATGAACTTCTTCAATGCTCCCCATACAGCCCCTCAACACTGACCCCCTCCCACCATTGGGTCTTCTTTCTACTGAAAGCCTTCAAGCTCATTCAGTACACTGCATGTAGGAGAGTCCGTTGCAGTAATTCCAGAGTCCATTGTCTTGTCTGTGGGGAAGGGAGGGTTTGGTGAAGGGCAATGTTTGGAATTTTCAGGGGGAAAAATTTAAAGAAATCTAATTGCATTTAAAAATGGTTCAAAAGCAGCAAACATACACGTGGGATTACTGTTAGAGTTCTAAGCAATTACAGTGGTGCACATTTTTTAAATGTTGAAGTGGTTTCAGTGAACACTAATGGTTTATATAAACAAAGCATCTACAATATAATGTCATACTTTGAAAAGCATTATTCTTCTGCGAGAGACACATGCAATGTTTTGACTAAAGTAAAGTAGCTGATAGCAGAGTTCAGTCTTTTGCAAATGCTGCACATTGGGGCACACCAATGATCATTCCAAAAGATGCCAGTCTGTCAGTGGAGAGACAAAAGGCTGCTATTTCTGGAATGTTGATGATTATGCTGTTACAGAGGGAAGTAGATTTCAAATACACAATAGGGAATTATTATAGCTCTATCACAGACTTTTGCACCAGCACAAAATGAAGGGCTGGATGTATTATACCCATTCGCAAACCAGGGATGGGCAATTTTCACACCATCCGATTTGCAAATGGAAATTCAGTTTTGCGATACAACTATTGTACTCACAGTTTACATCTCAAATTGTCCATTCAAGGAGAAAACGCACATCAACCTGCCTAATGAATAATAATTACACAGGTCACAATTTGCACCCCATCTGATTGGCTGCAAATTCAGGGATGGAGGCCTGCAAGAGACAGCAGGTCCCTGTCCTTGCATTCGCTTTCCCAACTTTTTATTCAAAGCAGCACATATCCATTAAAGGGTTGTTTCCCATTTGGGTAGCGTTGGGTGGAAAGGCAGTGGTCCACTGTCTGCTCCCCCTGAGGCCACTGAGCCAATCCCCTTATAGAAAGATGTCCCACGGTGATATCTTCCTTGGTATTAACCAACCACCACCCCAACTCGGGGGTAGGGAACTGTTGGACTTGGCCCTTTTTCCCTGAATTTTTCGCTTTTCCCCCTAGCCTTTTTACTGACATGGTGTGTCTGAACTGAAAATAATAAATGCTATGCAATGGTGTACACACCTTTATTTCCACCATTGTAGAAATGCACCTTTGTAAAATGTTACTTTTAAAATGGACGCCCTTCTTGTCTGCACATGTGCCACCTGTCTGAGGTGAGTTGGCGGTCTAGTTGTCTGTTTCCCAGCACCCCCAGCTTTTGGAGGGAAGCCTGGCACCCAGGGTGCTCTACACCTCCCCCTAAACCAGTTGGGACCGGTTTCCCAGGGAACCTTCCAGAAGCTTCCAGCCCTTTCTGGTAGGTGGGGTGAGGGGGGCTGTGCCTCCATGTGCTCAGACGGAGCGTGGACTAGATTGAGAGGGGACACTCTGCCAGGAGGTACCGCCACATTGGGCCTGTGTGCTGGCCCCTGTGCCTATCTGCACCCCTCCGCTGTCCACAGGGCCAGTGAGAGCCCTTTACTGGAGTGAAGACTGCTGTGTCAGGAGGAGTGCCACTTTATGGGAGATGACTGCTTCTAGGAGCTGCTGTCCTGTTCTGATGAGTACCCACTGCCTGCTGATCTTGCCCAGTATTGCCTGCCTGCTCTCCTGCCGTCCTAAGCCCAGCACCTGGTGAGCACTATATCTTACTGCCAGCTGCCTAGCACCCTGTGAGCACGTGGTCTGCCCAGGAGAAGAGAGGAGCTGATGCCTGCAGCGCTGTGCTGCTAAAGCGCTATAACTGTGCCACAGGGGAAGAGGAGCGCTGCAACTTTATTTTGTGGGACTTAGCGCTACAACCTTATTCCTGCACCAGGAGAGCGTTGCCTCCAGCCCTGCCCAGGAGAAGAAGGTGCGTGGGTCCTGCAGCGCTGGGCTGCCGGAGTGCCATATTTGCATTGACTTTGCTCTGCTTTCTGCGAGAGCGCTATAACTGTGCCCAGCAGAAGAGGAGCGCTACATTTGAAGTGACTGACCATCCCTGCCTGCTGGCTAGCGCCTGGAGAAGAAGAGCACTTTATCTTATGGCCCAGGAGGTGAGGAGCTGACATCTGCAGCGCTGTGCTGCGAGAGCGCTATATTTCCAGTGACTGTGCCTTCCTGCCTGCTCCCTAGCGCCTCGGGAGAGCTATATTTCATTGCCAGTGAAGGGGAGCGCTACCACTTTATGGTGTGGAACCTAGCGCTTTGTGGGCGCTACAACTTAATTTCAGCCCAAGAACTTTCCTGCCGCCTAGCGCCTCGTTAGCGCTATATGTAAATTGCCAAGGAGGAGTCCTGCGGCAGAGGGGGCCCGAGGCACATTGTCGGTGCCTGCCCCTCCGCGCTGCTGACGAGGAGAAGGCTCCGCTGAGGGTGAAGCCAGGAGAGGTCCCAGAAGCGGGACCTGTCGGGGCACATTGCCGGTGCCCGGAGACTGCAGAGACATCCAGAGGGGCCCCAGACTGCCGGTGAGTGGGGCTCCAGTCATCCTGTGGTTGGGGGGTGTGTCGGGGCACATTGTCGGTGCCCGCCCCGGTGCCAGTATTCTTTGGAGGGCATTGGTTGTGTTTAGAGTCCCATAGGAGGGGGCTCCAACGTGCCCAGTACTTGTTTCCTCCCTCAGCTGCACGACAGAGGCATTTTGGGAAATTCTAGAGTCCCAGAAGAGGGGCTCCACCGTGCCAGTGTTCTTGTGGGCAGATTCCTGTTAGAGCCCGGAGTGGGGCTCCCATCGCTGCATTGTTGGCGCCAGTGCTTGTTGGGTTTACCCAGCTACCCCGCAGGACAGGGGGCAGCTGCCACGCACTGGGGGCATTGGATTACCCAGAAGGGAACGAGAGAGGAGTGAGGGACCCTCCTACCCTAGCGCTTTGCGCACCTTTGTTTTCGCCGCCCTTGCAGCCAACCCTGACTGTGTGGGACATAGGGTATTTGAGCCCCCGAGAGAGGCCAGTTGGCCTGGGGCCAGTCTCAGTGTTGTACCCCCGACTGGGGCGAACTGCGGTTATGCTGGTGAGGCCTATTGCCCCATATGATTTATGGCATAAAATGGTTGCATAATGCATTTGTACCTAGGATGATACCTAAAGCTTTTCCCTCAGGTTTGCAGTGCTGATGGTAGGCCTATTGGGTTCCTGCAGAGGAGGAGCCACATGCTAAATGTGTTTCTATGCCCTATGTTCACATGTCTTATGCCCCAGGCTCAGGATGTGCCTAGTGTGCTTTTATACCTAATGCTAATGATAATGTTTTCCCCCGCAGGCTTATATCGTTGGAGTCCTGCCTAATGTTGCATCTATGCTTATGATTATGCCAATGCTAATGGGCATGTTTAATGTGATGTTCACAGGTCTATGCCTACTGTGGTTGTTCCGGCCTAATGCTCTATGTTACTGATAATGTTTTTCCCCTAAGGCTGACTGCTGATGGTTTTGCATTCAATGTTAATGCTTTTTCCCCAATGCCGGACGACGTCTTTATGCCTCAGGTGTCGCCTCCATGCCCACATGTTGGTGCCTAATGCTCTTTTCTAATGTTCCAATGCTGTTTAGTCTAATGGGTTCTTTCCCCCCTGGTGGTGTTTCTAGGGTGCACTGTTAAGGTTATGTATAATGTGGCCACACTGCTGGTTTCAGGCACAAGGAGTTTTCTGCCTCCCAATTGATGCCGAATGTCTTCATTCTATGCCTAATGATTTCATGCCCAGGTGTATTCACATAAGGCGCACTGCCAACATGCTGAGAAGGGCCTTTATACATGCCTAATGTGGTTTAGGCTGATACTGCTGTTATGCTAACAAGATGCTGCATGTTAAGGTCTTTATGCCAATAAGGTGGTCTAATGTTCTGTCCTAATGCCCACACTACTGATGTTTGGGCATAATGTGTTTCCTGCACCATGTTGGCCTGCCTCATGTTTCATGTATGCTGATAAAATGCCTAATGTGCTTTTACGCCTACGGAAATGCCCCATGAACCTGTTTAGGCCTATTGTTTCCATGACTACGGTGATGTGAATGGAGTATGTCTAATGTTCACAGGTTTATGCCCACTCTGATCGAGGCTCATGTGAGGATGCTAAGTTCATTATTCTACCAGGAGGTACGGACTGATTACATTTATTAATACTTATGAACTTTCATTTATCTTTTGCAACCTGTGCTTGTGATGATTCCGGCAGCGGCCCGATTGGCCCTGCCTTGTAAATAGTCCCCGTGCAAATTGCTACCCAGTGCCGGTTGGCACCATGTATATGCAACTGTGATTACATTCTGACGTGTTTATGTCACAATACACAAGTTATTTTCACATCACCTGGTGTGGTCTCTTTTTGTAGTGTGCCTGGTGTGTTGCCTGTGAATGTGCTGCGCAGATGCTTTACACATTTCCTCCGGAGTTTGGCCCGCCCGCTCTGCACCACGCTACCCGTTTCTAACAGGAACTGACAACTGGTTTGCGACCACAATCGCATTCACAAACCATTGATGCTTCCCATTCTGAATTTCAATTAGGAGGAGGACACTCCATTTTTGCATTCTCTTGTTTGCGATTAAGAAAGCATTGCAAAACCGCTTTTATGAGTCTTCCAGTATGTAAAAGGGCTTTTGTGCATTGTTAAAAGTCCTTATGCTCTTACAGTCCTCTGTGACCTCAAAAGGGCTTTGCACATCTGGCCCCTAACTGTTTTTGTAACAGTGTTCACCGAGCCCTATTTTGTAGGGTGAAAATTCAACATTTCAGTAACTTAACTGGATAGAAACTGGAGGACATATAATAATGCATATGTCTGTCAAAGAGATAGGTTTGGTAAAAAGCTATTAAAGTGAGTTTGTTCAGTTGTATTAGGTAAAAGAAATTTCCAGGTAACAAAACCCAGAAAAAAGCTAAGTTCGAGGGAAATAGGCTTGGCTGCTACTGCAGCCAAAACCTCGTGCACTTTTTTTTCAACAGAATTACTGCCTGTCAAAATTGGGTCCTCTGTTCTAAGACCTGGGACTTCCGGCGGCTGGAACACTAGCCCACTCAGAATCAGGCAGTGCACAATTTCATACACTAATCTGCTCTGCCTGACTCATTATCAGGGCCATATAAATTAATGGAACAAAAGCTTGATGGATGTACCAATAGCACTAAATAAATATGATTTACAGTTGTGGTTATATAAGAGGTAATATTCGTCTAACCTTGTGATCCAGCGCTATCAATAAAATGTCTTCTCCTATATGCTTTGGACGTCCAGGTGCAAATATCCCTCTTAAACACAACTATATCCATATGACGGTGGGGCCCATAACACCGCATATACATTCACTCACTCATTTTATTCCCTGGATTTCATCCGTTCTTACCTAGGAGAAAACAGTTAATGATTTGCTGGAAGGAGACGGGATACCTTTTTATCAAAACGACATAATACTTCTCAAGCTCTAAGGTATTCCGCTCATTGGTCGATGGACCAACTAGTAGGAATCAGTTGATGGTGACTAAGACCAGCTCAATCACTATAAACCTTTAAACATTTACATTTATCATTGAGCTAAAGAACCACTGACTCATTGTTTTTAAAGATAATAAAGTTTATATAAATTTTAGAAGCATGAATAAGTTTCAGATTTATTATTCAGGTTATTACATATAGCATCATTATAAGAATAAATTGAAATTGCAATGCATACCTATTAGATGGAAAAATAAAGTTCGTCACAGCAAGAACTCCCGAAAAACTATCTATCTGTCCTGGAAAACAGGCCTTCTCGTTCCTTTCCCTTTAGTATCTCAAGAATTAAAGTCTAATAGTTTTAAATGGAAAAATCTATTAAAGCAAAAAGGTTCTCCAAAAAGCAGTGTCTCATGCTCAATCAAAAATATAAAATAGCAGCAGCAGCCGTAGCATCAGATCATAAAAACAGCAGCGCCGAAAATGACAGCATCAATAGCAGCATCCGCATCATCAATATCAAAAACGTCCGTATCATCCGCGTCGAACCCCCCTCCCTAAGAGTAGGTCTTCTTATACCCTAATTCTAGCTTACTAAGTGAAAATGTTACATCTTTATGGGCGAGATTCTCTCTAATTGGTCCATTCGGGTCAGTATACATCTCATTATGAATATACTTGTTCCAACCAGTTCTTTGTGGCAAGTTCATACTTCTGTCGTTTCTCACGGGTTCATGACATTACCCCTTAGTTCATAGGTTTCAAACTGTACCCTTTTCTGATACTTTTCAGTTGAACAGTTCATTGTCCATTCATTTATTCACTGCGACTTCTCACGCTTTTTGCTGTCCTGCTTTGGCACACGTTTAAGTGATAAGGTTATCACAGCCTTGACCACGCTTCCATCCTAGGCTTTAGAATGATCACATGATCCCTCTTGTTCACGGCCTTTCTCTCTTTCGTAACCCCTCTCGCGCCTGCGTACTCTAGCTCATGGCGGCCATTTTATATCGCTGCTCAACAGGCCTAAGCACACTATTATAAAGATAAACAAAACATAGTTAAGAATAAAGAATATAAGCCTTTTCGTTTCCCTCCCGTCATTCTACGTACCCCAATTAGGTATTACCTAGCAAAAGCGACATATAAAGCTATTCCTTACTTACCAACGCTTCTTTTTGCCACTACACAGTTTATTTCCAAGCACAAATCATGCATTTATTATTCTAATTAGTACGCAATTATCAGACTGATGTTATCCACGTTAACAATTGTAAATAAATTAGTTTGCACATATATAGCGTGTTACCTTTAGCCCTTTACATGTAACATACATGGTTGGTTATTTACTAAGACGAACCTGTGTGTTAATTTATTCAACGTAAATATTAGGAGGTTAAAAATTTTTCATTTACCCTGCTCCATCAACTCCCCCTTTGGTGATTTTTAATATCAGCACAAAAACCCATGTTACACAATTCTATCAGATAGCATATTTCTTTGTCCGTTTGTTTTTGTTAGTTTACACAACTGTATCTCTTTCAACTTGTCTCTTTGTCTTTTTAATACATGTTTTCTTTTATTTCTTCTAGCTCTATTTCACCCATTTCTCTTTCTCTCTCTTTGTTTATCTTATTTTCCTTTTCTATTTTGTTCTGCCTTCTTCTTCTCTTTATACATGTAATGATTAGCTTCAGTACTAAAACTATTATGATTATCATGGTCGCTACTATTATGACTTTCCCTACTATTAATCCACTCATTTTAGTAAACCAATTTATTACCGAGGAAAAACTCTTACCAAGTTTTCCAAATGCATTTTCAACTTCCAGTGGAACAAGTTCTTTGTGCAAATTTGTAATATTCTTTATATACTTTTGTATATTTTCACTTTTATCTGGAATGTAAGTGCAACAATGTTGGACTTTCAGCATTCCACAGACTCCACCCTCTTTTGCTAAAAGAATGTCAAGGGCAAGTCGATTTTGCATCACCATAGCTCTCATGGCAACCATTTCGGTATTTACCATCAAGAACCCTCCAGCAGTATTTGTAGATAAGCGATCTACTACTGTGGATAATTTCCGAATTTTAAATGCATTCAAAGATATTCCCACTGCTGGTATCAATGCTCCAAAAATATCACCTACTATTTCTGAGAAACTTTCCCTTTTTCTACGTGTAAATGTCTTTATCATTTCGTGTGTTCCCTTTTCTGCTCTATCTACATGAAAAATCTTTGGAAAGACCAGGCCTAAGTAACATGATCCATACCAATGGTCCGGCAACCTGTAATAAGCTCTGTTACCACAAATGTAATAGATCCCAGGAAATATTGGATCTTTTCCCCCTTTGAATCCCCATCCGCCTAAAATTATATAATTGTCATGGCAATCACTGGAACCCACGAAATAATTGTCATATCTTGTTCTATTTCTTCTAATGCACAACCTTCCCTGTTGGGGCCAATCCAGAGTCATAGCTGCATTTGTCTTTTCCTTGTCGTGATTTTCTTCCTCAAACGCCCAAAGAGGTGTTTTTGTCTCTTCTATCACTTTTCTTTGAAATTTCACTCTTCTATCCTCGACCATTTCTAAAAATACCTTTTCTTCATTTCTTAACTCACAGGTAAGGTTGTTTTTAACTATATCATCTAATATTAGAATCTTATCTTCTATGAAAAATTCACCAAATGTTTTTGCTTCTTTCACTTTGTTTAGATCTGGAACTACAGGAATCTTTGCCAAAATCTTATCTATATTAGTGTAATAATATTCTAATCTTCCTGTCTTGTAAAATAGACTTGCTAAAACACTACATGTTATTCCATACGTCAAAGGAAGGTGATGATAGGTCACACCTTCTGCAACAGACGCAGGTAATTGCATACAAACATAACAATCTCTTACATCCATTGTTTCTACATACTCATATAATAATTTAGTGAAAACATTCTTTGAAAAATCTGTTATTGATTTGTCTTTATGCAATTCTGCACTACTTTTTAATATAGCTGTTTCGTACACATTAGCTCCTTTTTCTTTCTCTGTGTTGTTAGACGTTTCTTCTACAGCTAAACTAATTGGAATGGTGATCGCTAAAATAATCCATACTGTCATTAATAATCCTGTACAAAAGAAGCACATCTTACACCACCTGCTTAAGAACTCACATCTACACTTCCTATTTTTAGTATCTTCCATTTCGTTCTATAACCTATTTTATTATGTACAGGGAAAATGTGTCACCACACCTCAGAAATTACCTCTTAGTCACCCTGCACTTTCACTTTGTCTTCGTTTGGTACTTTCTTTTAATTCTTTTCAGAACTCTTTCTTTGTCAAATCTAGTGTTTCGTCAAATCCGGTAGAATTTGTTCAAATTTCTTCAAGTTTGTTGCACTTCACCTTCACCCATTAGGTTGCAGTTTTGTTCTGGGTTCTCGTGAGTGATCTCTTCTTCTTTGATATCAGTCAATGCAATGTATAACCATTCAGGCGATTTATACTTCAGATTTGCTTTCTTTACTCTTTTTGTTTTCTGCAAGTGTTTTCCACCTTGTTTCTCTTGTTCTTTTTGACTTGTTATCTCATTTACTTGTTCTGCACTTTTTCCATCTAGCCTTATGATCTTGTATCTCAGTTTTCTAACTTCGTTGGGCCAATTGTCTCCTTTTCTTGGCCTTTTTGGTTCACTTTCTTTTTCCTCTATTTCTGTTCTCCAAGTTCTCTTTCTCGACTCTAGTTTCTGGTTTCCTTCCTCTCCACTTTCTTCTGATTCTGTTTCAGTTCTTCCTTTATTGTCTCTTATCTTAAATTTTATAATTTCATTTCTTTCATCTATTTGTGGTTTTTCTCGTGTTTTCTTTTGATCACCTACTTCTGTCCCTCCTCGAGGTTCTTCCGAATTTGTGTCAATCTCTCTATCTGCCTCTAAATTTCCCTGTTCTTTTGTTCGCCGACCTGTCCCTATTGCTCCTCGGGGATCTTCCGATTCTTCTATCTTTCTATTTGAAACTTTCCCTTCTTCGTCTATTAATATTGTCTCTGAAGGATTTTCACCACAACTTGTACTTGGTTGCTCACTGTTACTGTCTTTTTGCTCAGTTTCTTCTTTTATACTATCAAATTTCAATTTCTTTTCAGATTTTCCTCACAATCCGAATGCTCTGTATCAGATGCCGAACTAGTGTCTGATATTTCCAGATGTCGACTCACATGTCGATCTTCAGATTCTGGAACTTCTGCTATTTCCTCCACTCCTCCTGTCGTTGCACTTGTAGTTGGGTCTTCCAGATGTCGACTTACAGGTCGATCTTCAGATTCTGGAACTCTGTTCGTCTCTTCCTCTACATCCGATGCTGAACTGGTATCCAATACTTCCAGATGTCGACTTACAGGTCGATCTTCAGGTTCTGGAACTCTGATGGTGTGACTGACATGCACCCAGTGTTTTATTCCTGCACACTTGACTGCAGTTGTTGTCACCAAGATCACTTGTCGTGGTTGGTCCCAGCGAGGAACCAAACAGTTTCTTCTTCGGTGGACTTTTATGCGGACCCAATCTCCTGGATTCAAATCGTGAGCCAGTTTTCTTTCAAGAGTGGTCGCATCCGGTCCAACCTGATGAAACACAGAACGTACCACATCAGCCAATCCTTTGCAATAATCCAGCACCAGATCATCAGTTATAGTCAGTAGTTTGTTGACAGGTACATGTGCTTGTCTCATTGCTCGTCCCATAATTGTCTCGTGGGGACTGAGTCCTGTCTTTCTTTCCGGTATACTTCTGATTGTCATTAAGACTAATGGCAAGGCATCTGGCCATTTGAGTCCTGTGGCTTGACACATTTTACCTAGTCTGTTCTTAATTGTTCCATTCACTTGCTCTACTATTCCAGAAGCCTCTGGTCTGTATGCACAGTGCAGTTTCTGTTTAATACTAAGTGCTTCACAAATCAGTTGAATCAATTCATTTTGAAAATGTGTTCCTCTATCTGTTTCAATCGTTACTGGAAAACCATACCTTGGAATGAATTCTCGCAGCATTAGTTTTGCTACCGTAATTCCATCATTCCTTCTGGTCGGGTATGCTTCCACCCAACGGGAAAACAAACAGACGACTACAAGGACATACCTTAGTCTATTGCTCGGAGGCATTTCTATAAAATCCATTTGCATTCTCGTGAAAGGACCTCCCTCTCTTCCTATTGTTCCTAGACTCACTACTGTCTTTCTTCCTGGATTTAGCTGTTGACAAATAAGACACCTTTGACAAAGACTCTCAGCTATGGCTCTGAATTTTGGATTATACCATGTTTGTCTAAACAGTCTGATCATTGAGTCTCTCCCAATATGAGCTTGTCCATGGTACATCCGTGCCATGTCAGAAATCATGCTATCAGGCATAACTGGTCTTTCATCCCTGTAAACCCAAACATCATTTTCCTCATGTTTTCTACATCCTGCTTTTATCCAGTTATCTTTTTCCTCATCATCTGCTGCTTCCTGTAATTGTCTCACCTCATCCCATGTCTCAACAGGGTTAGTAAAAAGCAAAGGACATGAAATATGCTCTCGTTCTTGGTTTCGGTTCAATGAGACCACATTTTTGGCACAGTACTGTGCTATTTCATCAGCAAACTTATTGCCGACAGTTATGTAGTCTTCCCCATTTTTATGTGCATTGCACTTTACTACGGCAATCTGTTTAGGCAGCTGTATCGCCTCAAGCAACTTTTTCACAAACTCACCATTTCTTATCGGTGTTCCTGCAGACGTCAAGAAACCTCTCTGAGACCAGATCTGCCCAAAATTGTGCACCACTCCAAAGCCATATTGGCTATCCGTGACAACTGTGATTCGAACATTCTTTCCCAACTTGCATGCTTGAATTAGAGCTACCAACTCTGCTACTTGGGCAGAACGTATCCCTTTCAAACAGATGCTTCCATTACAGCAGCTACTGTGCAAACTGCATATGCTGCACTTAGAACTCCATCATCCGTTCTCAAACATGAGCCATCCACGAATAGAATAGAATCTGATTCCTTTAAAGGCTCATCCCGTATGTCAGGTCTCGGTTTTGTACAATACTCGAGTACATTCAGACAATCATGATCAACTTCATACATTTCAATCACACTCTCTTCATCTGGCAATGATGTTGAAGGATTCACATTCATGCATCTGTCAATGGTCACATTGTCTGCACTCAAAATTACTTTTTCATACCTAGTCAGCCGACTATGTCTCATGTATTGGGTTTTGGTTCTTGTCAACAGAATTTCCACAGAATGAGGGACATATACTCTCAGTGGATATCCCATCACTATGCCTTCACTCTGCTCCAGACTTACACAAGTAGCAGCAACTGCTTTCAAACATCCGGGCAACGCTTTCGCTACTGGGTCTAAAACAGCTGAAAAATATGCAATTGGTCTTTTCATGTTTCCGTGTCTCTGCACCAGGACTGAAAACGCACACCCATCTCTTTCACTGCAATACAACTCAAAATCTTTTTCATAGTCAGGCATTCCCAATGCCGGAGCTTCACACAGTTTCTTTTTAGTTCTCTGAATGCTTTCATTTCCTCATCATTCATTTCAAAAGGATCTTTAACATCCTTGTTTGTCAATCTCTGTAATGGTTTTGCAATTAATGAAAATCCACTTATCCATTGTCGACAATATCCAACCATTCCTAGGAACATTCTTACCTCTCTTTGTGTCATTGGAGCTCTCATTCCTTGGATTATTTTTATTCTTTCAGTCGTTACCTTTTGCACTCCCTTCTCAATCTTATGTCCTAGATATTGGACCTCTTGTTGACAGAACTGCAATTTTGATGGGGACACCTTATGTCCTCTTTTTGCTAAATGATTCAGCAAAGCAATTGTATCATTAACACATGCTTCTTTCGTTTTTGATGCCACCAGTAGGTCATCAATATACTGAACCATCACTGACTTCTCTGACATTTTCAAATCTTCCAATGATTTCTTTAAAATCTGATTAAAGATCGAGGGGCTTTCTGTATACCCCTGAGGAATTCGGCACCATGCCAAAATACGCTCTCCGAACCTGAATGCAAATAATGGCTGGCTATCTGGATGTAATGGAATAGAGAAAAATGCATGGCACAAATCAATAACTGTGTACCATTCTGCTTCGCGTGGAATCTGATATAGAATTACAGCAGGGTTTGGCACTATTGGGCAGCAAGGCACAACAATTTTGTTTACCTTTCTCAAATCCTGTACAATTCTATATGTTCCATTCGGCTTTTCAGTCCCATTATCGGCGAATTACATGGACTGCTCATTATTTCTCTCAGAATCCCTTGCTCAATCATTTTATTTATTACTGGTGTTATTCCTTCAATTATTTCTGGTGTCAATTTATACTGTGGCGTATTTGGGTAACTCGTTCCCTCTTTAACAGAAATTTTAACAGGGTCTACTTCTTTCATTAACCCTATATCTTCTCCCGTAAAGTCCCACACTTCCTGTTTCACTGTTTCTTTCAGTTCAATTGGGATTTTCTCTACATCAAATATGGGAAATAAATCATTCACTTCTGATTCTAACTTTACCATTGTCATTTTATACAATACATCGTCATCTGGGGTCTGAAATGCAATTCCATCTGGCGTACAATAGATGGTGCAGTTCATCTTGCAAAGTAGATCGCGTCCCAATAGGTTCACAGGACTGCAATCACACACCACAAATCGGTGCATTTCACTAAATGGACCAATCTTTACCTCCACTAATTTAGTAAGAGGCACCTTAATTTGCTGATTCGAAACACCCACTACCTGGATATGTTCACCCGAGAGAGGAAGGTTTGGAATTTCCACTGACCTAACAGTAGAACGGGTAGCTCCAGTGTCCACAAGGAATGTTACATTTGCACCATTCACTTCTCCATCCACAAATGGACCTGCTTGATCTACCTCTAGAGTTGCGCCAAGCACGCACTCTTCCTCCTCTCCTAGGCACCGTCATAAACTTTCATCCGACTCATCACCATCCTGTCGTAACCAGTATTGAGATATGGCAGCTGCGCGCGGCAATTGTGTTACCTGCTCTCCTCCGTAGAATCCTGTTTCTGCACTGTATTTCTGTTGATTAACACTCTTGGGAAGTGGTGGTTGTGGCACCTGACTTTGTTGGGTAACTACCTCACTCTGCACCTGTGGATTTAATGATTGATTTTCCGTATTAGGTTTTGGAGGAAATTTACACTCGTTTCTCCAATGCCCTAACTTTCCGTAGTTGTGGCATGGCCACTTTTTCTTTGCCTCTTCTATGCTCATTTGACCTTTTCCTTTACCTATATTTGGTCTAAATCTAGTCTGTCCTGCCTCATTAACGGGATTACTCAATTGAGCTTCTTGCTTCTCTGCAACTTTCACTTGTGCCCACATTGCTTTCTCTTTCAATTTACGCTGTCTACTCTCAATGTCATCACTACAATATTTAGCATACCTCAAAACTTCGTCCACTGTGCTATTCTGCCAACAAATCATATGCTGTTTAATCATTTCACTTATCTCTGGTTTCAAACCATAAACAAATCTATATACAAAATGACTCATATCCTTCTCATTTAGTGTCTCATAGCCACTATACTGTTTGAAAACTAACAGTAGCCTCTCATAGTATGCGTGTACTGATTCTTTACTTTCCTGTGTGGTTCTGTCTATTTTTACCCAATCCGTTTCTTTTGGTGGAATCTTATTTTTCAAAAAGGTAATTACTTGGTCATATTTCCTCATCACTTCTGGTCCTGGAGCTCCTGTTTTAGTATCTCTTGGATATTCTACAGTTGGCCAATCAATTGTGATCTTACATTCTGTCCACAAATCAGCTGGTACTACTATATCAAACAATCCATCCAAATCTATCCATAACACCTTCGAAACTTTAACAAATCTCTCCACTTGTCTGTACCATTCTACTGGTTTCTCTCTCAATTTTGGGAAATCATTTGTAAATGACAATATATCCTGTCTAGACCATGGGACATGCACATAACTACCTCCTGGAGTTTCTCTCATCGGGTACTCCCTTACAATTGATTCCTTGTCTCTCACCACAAAAGCCAAAGACGCTTTGTCTGTCACTTTCTCATTCCTTTTAGTCCATCTGCTTCTCCATCTATCCACATCACCCCATTTCCTCAGTAAAACAATTAGTTCTTTTATTTGGGTTAATCGTCCTGATGTGTTCAAATTTTCTATATCTTTCTCGCAAAAATCTACTCTATATGGTTTCTGCAACGTTCTCACTTTTACAAATTCTACTCCTATTTCATTTGCCGTTTCTTCTAATTTGTCATGTAAATTTCTAGCTCTCCATGTAATGCTCTTGCATAAGAACATAATCTCGTCATCCTGATAAGATTTCAGTTTTTCTGTGCCAATTGTCCCTAAGATCAATTCTTCCATGTCTATTTTTAACCTAATTACATCTAATGGTTTTGATTCTGTCTCTTTCGTTTTTAGAGTTTTCATCCATTCATTCAATTCATCTGGAGTCGGACCTACAGGCGTACTATTTAATTCTATCCAATTTTTACTTCTTTCTGGTGTCTCTGATGCAGACTCAGTTCCCATAGGTATTCTCCTAAACTCATTCTCATTTATCGTTAAATTAGTAGGTGGGCTTGTTCTATATGTACTGACCAAATTTCTTGCACTTTCATTGTCTAATTCCATCTCTTCTTTCCTTCTTTGCAAGTGTGAATTCATAGGAATGACTAAAGAATGCTCGTCAATTTTCTGATTCTCAAAAACTGGTATTACTGGACCTATCGTTACTGGTACAGTTACAGCTTCCATATTCATTGTTAATTCTCTTATCTTTTCAGTTAATTCTCTTGTGGTTTTTGCTAATTCAGTTGTATTGTCACTTTCTGTCTTCTCATTTTGTGGAGTTTTCAACTGATCTTGTGACCTATTTATCTCATATCCTCGTTCGGGATTTTTATTCCTCCCAGTTTCCATTGGCGGTGCATTAGGTGTCACCACCGCAGAATTCTGTTGGTATAGAGGTGGGTTTCTGTTTAAAATATCTTCCAGCAATTCATCTTCTGTCTCACTACCACCGTACCCACACTTTTCAGTAACCACATGTTTCTTTTCTCTGTACATTTTCTCTTTGCTTCTTCCTCAACTGTAAAAGCTGGAAACAAACCTCCTGTCATATTAGCATATCTCCAACGCTTTATTCTGTCCTCATGATTCACTCCCCACAACCTTCCGGGCACAAAATCATGATTCCTTAATCCTCTAAATCTTTCTCGTTCATACATCTCATCTTCCCATTCACTTAAAGCTTCAAACTGTGTCGGTCTAGGTTTAGGTTCAAGCATCGCCATTTTCTCTCTCAAATTCTGAAGTACAGCTACACTAAATGAACCATGCTCAGGAAAAGCCAATGCTCCATCATTTTTAGTATATTTTGTCCAATTTTCTAACCATATGCAGGTATGATATCCGTATTTCAGCATCATATGCGAAGCTGGTGATTTCGGTGGAGGAATTACTTGTCCCTCTCTAGTCACTACCTTTTTGTCTTTTGTTAGAAATGGGATCTCTGGTTGGCTAAGGCTTGCGCCAAAGCCAGGCAGAAACCACCACTCTAGTCAGGGCGAGGGAGTTACACGCCGACGATAACCCCTGCTCACCCCCTTGGTAGCTTGGCACGAGCAGTCAGGCTTATCCCGGAGGCAATGTGTAAAGCGTTTGCGCAACACACACTCAGCAGCAACAAACTAGGCACACCACAAAAGAAACTCCACACAAGGTTATATAAAAATAGCCTTTGTATTGTCATAAACACATTAGAAACAGTAATCACATATTTACACTGTGCCACCTGGCACTAGGCAATATTCACAGGGGACTATTTACAGCTGACAGGGCCAATCGGGCCACTGCCAGAACCATCAGATCAGGTAAGTAAATGCAAATATAAAACACAACCAGTAACTACTGGTGCAATACTGACCTAAGCATTACCCCTTTGGGCATAAACCATGTTAGGTCCAAACCTCATTAGCATAAGACCCCCCTCCTAAGCATAAACACCTTACGCACTAGGACATCAGCAGCCCAAACACATCCGGCACTAATCACGGGGGCATAAATCACATTAGGCATAAAACCTATTATGTAATAACCTCCAAATCCTGAATCACGCTAGAGGCATAAGTCACAGTAGAAAGTAACCTCATCACATAGACCACAGTAGAGGTATAAACCAGGGTGCATAAATCACAGTTCCTGCGCACCACATAAATCCCATGTAGAGCCTGGCGCCCTAACAACCTAGCGCAGCCCCCTGGCCAACTGGCCTTCTCAGAGGGCTCCAATGCCCTATGTCCCAATAGTCAGGGCGTAGCTGCCAATGCAGCAGAACCCCAAAAGTGCGCAATTGCGCAGGCCTAAACGTAGCAGCTGCCGCTAATTGCGGTGCAGCTGTGCAGGCAAAAATGTGGGCACTGACACTCACAGTACCCTCTGGGCCCCTCTGGGATTCTCTAAATAATTATGCACAGCGTTGCAGCTGCCCACTGTCAGGTGGGGCAGCTGGGGAAATGCCTTGGCACTACGGTGCCCTGGGAACCCTCAATCGGGTTCTACAATTGCGCCCCAAACGTTGCAGCTGCCCACTGTCATGCGGGGCAGCTGTGGCAGCAACGGGCACTGACTGTGCCTAACTGGGACTCTAACATAAAAAAAATGGCCCTCAACGTGGCAGCTGCCCGCTTCTGCGGCGCAGCTGAGAAAATGCCACAAGCACCGACAATGTGCCTCGAGCGGCACCAACACTGTGGTGCCTTCAGCCCCCCTCACTCACGGGGCGCACCAGCAGATTTCTCTGGGTCCCTGTGGGTGGGGGCAGGCACCGACAACGTGCCTCGGCTCTCTCTCACCCCCGGGCCCCTCCTCACCTGTTCAGGCGGTCTCCTTCTGGTCACAGGAGCGCGGGGTAGGCTCCCGTCTGCTTCCTGCTTCTTCTGGCCACACGCGGGGCTCTCTCCTCCTCACGGGAGCCCCGCTCTGTCCCAGGCCGCTGCTTCTTCTCGTCAGTGCGGGGTGGGCTCCCGCCTGGTTTCCTTCGCCGCACCGGACCTCGCCGCACTTCACCCGGGCCCCTCCTGGGACCCGGGACTTCTCAGCGGAGCCTGCGAGGCTCCGGACTTCCGTTCTGCGGCCCCGCCCACAAACAGGCAGTCCCGCCTGACTTCCTGTTTGCCGCTCCAACGCGGCGGTGATTTCTTCGGCGGCAATGCGGGGTGGGCTCCCACCAAAGCAAAACACAGCGGGGTGGGCACCCGCCGTAAATAAATATCCAGAAGCGGGGTGGGCACCCGAAAAATAAATAATAAAGCGGGGTGGGCTCCCGCCTCGCTCTCAGCACTTCGGGAAAATCCCTACGCTGGGGATTCCCTCAGAAACCAGGTGCCGCTCGGCGCTGCGGAGCTCAGGCTCTCCTCCGTCTTGGGAAATTAGAATATAGCGCTCCTGAAGCGCTAGGCCCCTTTAAAGTTCCTGGGGTAAGCTGGGACCAGGAATAAAGGTCCTTGGGGCTGGGGACACCCCAGCAGGGTGCAGCCAGGCAGGCCAGCACGCAGGGACCCCCAAGAAGCAGCAGCTGGGTCCCGCGGCGGTTCTTCCTGGCAGAGTGTCCCCTGCAAGTCAGCACAAGCACAACTGAACAAGAAACTTCATGGGGTCACAGCCCCCTCTTTTATACACCCTTTTCCTTTGTCACATAGCACAGGGCTGGGGAAAAACCAGGTGCAACTGGTTTTGGGGGAGCTTTGGAGCACTTTGTTTTGCTCAGCTCCTCTCTCCTTTCACAGGACAGGCTAGGGACATCAGACGCACCACAGGGGGTGGAGCCAGCATTGTGGAGGGAAGGCACAGCCCTATTCAGGTCCCAGGTGCAACTCCTCCCTCCCATCTAGATGCAGATCTCCCTATTCAGCCCTGCGCTGACTCACCCTGCCCCTCCTGGAGCCACACACACCTCCCAGCCCCTGTCACTCACAAAGCCAGACATGCAATTCACATCAGGCAGGCAGACACAGAGCACACATAAATGCCAACTTCTAAAAGTGGCACTTCTCCACTAGTCACAATAAATCTGCGCACACCACTGCGCAGCATTTATTCTCACGAGTTCGCACATACTAAACTCGCCCCTGCCCTACTCTCACACCAGGAATTACCATGGACACACATATCCCCCATGCATTCCTATGGGAGGGCAGGCCAATCTCACCACACGCACTCAGAGTGCGCACGCACTTTACACTGGGACACAGGGCTAAAGTGCGCAGAGGCCTAAAACCACCAACACTACACAGGGAAAAGGCTAGGAGACAGAGCAAAAAGTTGAGGGGTGAACCTGCCAAAAGGGCCAAGTCCAACATCTTTCTTAAAAAAGTTCTTAACTTTAGATATCCACGACGTTTTCTCTCTACCATACTCATAATAAGCCATGATTCACAATCTTTTTCTTTTCTCCAAAGTCCGCGATTCAACACTGTTCTCTATGCGTTATCCGGACCTATCCCAGCGCGACTCACACCAACGCTCCAATCCTAAGCTTCTAAGTCACTGGTTTATCTGACCAATCCTAGGGCGACTCACACCAACGCTCCAATCAGAGCGGCTTCTGTATAACTAGCGCACTGTCCAATCCCAGCGCGGCTTTTGTCTATGTCAGTTTCTGCTCCTGACCCCTCCTTTACAAAATTTATCGGCAATTTACTTTTCAACAGTTCTTTGTTAGTTACAACATTAAAAACACATTTCCATTGTCTGATTTCGCTAAACAAAAGTGACAGTTTATTCTAGCTCGCAAGAATACAGTTTCGTTCGATAAGTGTAGCACTTCCCTCTACCTTACCCTTCTTTCAAGCAAGGAGTAAACCTGTTTCTCTGGGGATAAAACACATGCAGAGACTACACTGCTCCTGAGAATTAAGGCCAGAGTTTCACAAGAAAACCGGTTGCTATTTCACTCACACACCTTTTATACGGAAAATGTCCCTATCATAACACAACCTGTGTTATCACCAATATGAACTCAGACAATGCACTATTCCATGTGACTTCTCTTGCCACACGTGTTCCACTTCCTATTTCCCGGAAGCGTTAAAACTTTGACTTACATATAACATAACGCGACTCAACATAAAATGTTAGACATGAAATAATCAATAATCAATAACCAATAATCACCAAACTAATCTATAGTAACCATAACTCTGCTACCAAGAAATCTGATCCAGCGCTATCAATAAAATGTCTTCTCCTATATGCTTTGGACTCACGGCCGACCGGAGTAATGTAAATAAATAAAACGAATTTCATTGCGTGCACTGCATCGCCATTTGGCGTTTCAGCGTGCGCCATGAAATTCGTTTCATTTATTTATTTATTTACATTACTCCGGTCGGCCGTGAGCCGGCGTTTACTACCCCCCACCCTGCCCCTCCCCCGCCCCACCGCCCCGCAGCACTCCCTCCACGAGGCGCTACTGTATAGACTATAAACATATTTTACATCTCTGTTCTGCAAATTAATTGGCCAAATTCATGCTCCTTCCCGCCCGATCAGAGATCGAATTGGAACATGAGACTACCTGTCCCACCAGTATTCTATGGACCCAAGACATGATCCACTCTGTAGTACAAATATATCATGCATGATCTGGCGGAACTGAGTGCAACCTGGGTAGAGCCATTAGAGGGTTAATATGATCCATAAACCTCTGGAAAACACTAACACTTTCGATTCAGGGTAGAATCTTTCTAACTAAAATGATCGATTTAGGGTAGCACTTTGTATATTGCAATCCCCTAAGGAGGTGGGGGACTGGCAGTATCCTTTTTTGAGCTCTACTATGAAATGGCCCATCTTCAATCGCTCACTAGATAGTTGATTGATATACGATCACTGGAGGTGTATTATCTCACACCCCATTCTGACTCCACCAGAGAGGTGCATTCTTAGTTAAAAAGAAAGCCACAAGGAATAAATTCCCATGGTTGATTAGAGTAGCCAAACATTGCTGGGATCTGCACTGGTGCAGAGATCCAGAGCTGACTTGTAACCCCTGGGATTACTTTGCTGGGATAACTCGTCCAGAAGATTTATGCAAAGAAGGCACCCTTATATCCTTTTAAGAGCTGCAAGCTGAATCAGCATTGTTAAAGGCTCAATTCCTTACATTTTGGAAAATGAAGGGTGAGTTACAAAACATTCGTAGAAAAGGGAATAGAGCGCCTCTGCAAACTAAACGTTATCCAACGTCATCACAATGAGGACATGGAAGAAGGCAGTAAATCATGATGATAAAGGACTGCTAGATTAGAACAGTGACTGACACCACTGTGGGGAACATGGGAGACGGCCATAGGAAAAGAAATCCCAGACATTGACTGGGATCTAATATTGAAACATGCAACACATTTCATACCCCAAAAAATTGTGAAAATATATCCAGGCCAAAAGTTTGCAATCCGGAGGTGCAATCAAGAGCAAGCAGGGTTCCCATGCATGATTTGGGAGTGTCTAGTAATGACTTGATATTGGGGAACAGTGACAGGGAAAGTACCCGAAGAAGAGAGGACCTCCTAAAACTAGAAAGGTGCCATCTGGGCTAGATGTCAGGACTCAAGAAGAGAAAAATAGGGGAACAAAGTCAGAGACCTCGTGCTCATACTTGCTAAACAAAATATTACCATAAAATGGAAAACCACGACCACACCCAGAATAGCAGAATGGAGTCAAAAGATGACAGGATGAGCTGAGGACCATCTTTATTATGTAGAGGTAAAGGAGCAGTGTTCAAGCAGATCCAGGCCTGAGATGAACTGATGTTATCCTTGCACAACGCTATAAGTGAAGCCCCACTGGCTAATAGTAACAATGAACTGTCAGACACTGTTACAACAGGAACATGTGACTGTCGTCATGTGTACACGTGGCTATCCCTAACCCCCGAATGGTGCTCAACTGATGAAACTGATGACCGTGCAGGGGACAGACTGGTGATTAGCTACAAAACCCACAATGGATAACCCAGATGAACTGAGTAGGAAGTGTCCATCAAAGCAGGAGACCTGTTATCGACCGTAAGGTTAATAACTTGTAGTTTGAACGTCCATGTTTTATAACATGAAAGACACGAGAATGTGAAATAGCATATAATCAAGCTGATGACACCACAGAGAATGGAAAAAGTTTGTAATTGATAAAAACAAGGATTGAGGTACTGCTATGACAATGTGATATTCACCTACACCAGAATACGTAAAAGGTCATAGTAAAATTGAAATAAAACGTACAAATTCATAATCATAAATATTAAAAACATATACATCATGTTATTTCTCAGTTGTATTATCAAAAGCAATTTCCTTGGATCAGACATAATTGTTCAAGCAGCTAATTTGAGTATTCGTGTCCAGCTCAAAACAAATGTTGTTTTTATTCACGAAGGAAAATATGTGAACATTTGTTAAAGTATACAATAGAACAGATGCTTATGACGCAGTAAACATATAAAAAGAACAAGTATATTGGCCAATATCGAATCGCACAAGGGAGTCAGAAAACAGAATGATATTCCCATCTGGGTTGTCTATTTACTGCCGTCTCATGACACAAACAAGATAATTTTATTTACTCTTTTATTTTACCACTTGCGCAGGGTGGCTGTGATCTACATTATTACAATTTCCATTTAAACAAATTTCCGATATTTCTCCTGAGCGCATTACTGAGTAATTGTCAGGACAAACTAAGAATTGTCTCTCCTCCCACATTAATGCTCATGGCATGTTCAGAATTTTCTCACAACAATTTGCAATGAATTTGAGGGCAGATAAAGAACTGAGTAGGACCGTGCAACACACACACAGTACCTGTGAGATAGTACCGCTCTCTATAGGCCATGCAACTTATTTGGCTCGGATTTTCATTATATGGTTTTTGTTAAACTTTTACCACTGGACTTTGATGGAAATTGATGTATTTCATAACCCAATCTATGTGATTTCTCCTAGGATTGATTAGACATTGACACTCCCCTCTACCCATTCGAAAAAGACCCCATAAAGCATATTAGGGGTAAACTAAACATAATTATTTGCTTCCACCAGGTTAATACCGCATGTGGGAGCAGAGACTATAGTTTGGTAATTGCTTTACCTGATGTGGCAATGTTTTAAAGTCCAAACTGGGGAGGCATAGTGAGCAAAAGAACAATGGATTAAACCCTGATCTGTGACTGGGGGTGAGGGCTTGAAAAGTTTCAGCACTCCGTCCATCATCTTGTTGTGTTTGCTAGGTACGCCCTAAGTGGACAAGAGTATGCCAGTACATGGTTCCCTTGCTCGCTGTGCCACTGGATTCAAACTAGCCTGGCTGATGAGGGGAGATACCCTGAAACCGGTCCTAGGATGCATGTCCCGCTCGCCTCTCTTGCAACACTATGGAGGTTTCTTGGTATCAGTAGCACAGAGGTGAGAAAGGGAGACAGGAGGAGAAGCATCTCCTCTTTCCATTTCTGAGAAACCTGTGTTTTCCAACAAGATGTGATTTAGGCAGCATATTGAGCAAGAACTGCAATTATGAATGAAGCCTCCTTTACAATATGTGACTTCTTTTTAATATTGAAATTACGTGCACTTGGACAATTTATTATTTATTTATTTTTTATTGTGATGTTTTCAACACTATTGGAGCATGGTTTATATCAGCATTACAATAATACGTAACGTACTTACGCTGCAGGTGCATTGTGGATGATGCTTTCACTTATGGTCACTTGTGTAGTTGGATTTAAGGCCCTCAAGATTGTGCACTGTGATCTAGCTCACCTGTGAACAAGGCTGATGTGAATAGCCGAAACGCGTCAGGGAAGAGAGAAAGAAATGCTGCCACTTTGAATAAAATAAAGGTTGGCGCTTCACGGACTTGGGCTTCGACATTTCTTCTTGTGGTGATTTGAATGACAGGACGCTCCTTGTCTGTCTAAACAAGGCCGCCCTGCAGGGATGGGGGCTCTCAGCAAAGTGGAGAGTTTTGTATGGATTACATTTAGGGAGAATGTCCCACTCGCCCCTCTTGCAACACTGTGGAGGTTTCCTGGTATCAGGAGCACGGAGGTGAGAAAGGGAGACAGGAGGAGCAGCATCTCCTCTTTCCATTTCTGAGAAACCGGTGTTTTCCAACAAGATGTGATTTAGGCAGCACATTGAGCAAGAACTACAATTATGAATGAAGCCTTCTTTACAATACGTGACTTATTTTTAATATTGAAATTACGTGCATTTGGACAATTTATTTATTTATTTTTTATTGTGATGTTTTCGTCGCTATTGGAGCATGATTTATATCAGCATTACAATAATACATAACGTACTTACGCTGCAAGTGCTTTGTGGACGATGTATGCTTTCACTTAAGGTCACATGTGTAGTTGGATTTAAGGCCCTCAAGATTTTGCACTGTGATCCAGCTCACCTGTGAACAAGGCTGATGTGAATAGCCGAAACGCGTCAGGAAAGAGAGAAAGAAATGCTGCCACTTTGAATGAAATAAACGCTGGTGTTTCACGGACTTGGGCTTCTAGATTTCTTCTTGTGGTGATTTGAATGACAGGACGCTCCTTGGCATGCCTGTCTAAACAAAGCCGCCCTACAGGGATGGGGGCTCCCAACAAAATGGATATATATATATATATATATATATATATATAACACCCACTCCTATTTCAAGATCACACAGGTACCGACGACTCTGGGGGCTTGGTTAATTAGTAGATTTAATTATACTCTTTCATCAAAATGGCATTACGCATTTCGGCAGTCACAGCTGCCTTGCTCACATGTAAAAGACATTCTTTAAGAGTTCATTATTTAAATGTGCGTTATCCAATGCCTACTACTTCCTTAGCATGGAAATGGAAAACATACAACTGATCTTTTGCTTTGTAGTTCTTTGATAACTTTCATTTTATTTTAATTTTATTTTCATTATTGTATTTTTTTTAAATGAATAAAAAAAAGTGCAAGTGCTGTAAACATTATTTAAAGTGCATCACCTAATATTGTAAGAAAAGTACTTTTTGTCTTACAACAATATTCGTGCAAAAGATCAAACAAAGCTTGTATCAAATGCTTGTGCCTAATTTAAAACATTCACAGGAAGTTGATTCTATTCTATGATAATACAATGCTATTGCTTATTGATTTTAGTTCCTATACAATTCTTAAAATATATACAAATCATCTTAACTTATGTACACATTACTCACATGTC
Organism: Calotriton arnoldi; assembly: GCA_963921515.1. Classification (NCBI taxonomy): domain Eukaryota; kingdom Metazoa; phylum Chordata; class Amphibia; order Caudata; family Salamandridae; genus Calotriton; species Calotriton arnoldi. Next base: position 781,168 of record CAWUFW010002228.1, read on the forward strand.
AAGATTAATTTGCCATAAAGTCCATAATGGAGCCCAACAGATACTACCAACAAGAACCTGATAATACTTGTTAGTTTGTTAAGATGTTAGTTTTTTGCAAACGTGTGGGATTAAAAGACTTGTAAAAAAGAGGAGAATCAAGAATACAATCAAACAGTCCGAGCTGTTTTTTCCTTCTCCATATTTGTGCTTCAATTAAAGTGCCCAATGTGCATCTAAATATTCACCTATATGATAACTTTTTTTTCTCATGTCTCATACTCAAACTTGGTGTCCTGTTAACAGGAGTCAGAGCGTGTATTCGATTATAATCCTTCTTTTAATGTGTATATATAGTTCTTCATCTGAATTTAAGCCTGAGGGAATTTTAGAGTTTAAAATGATAATATACCTTGATTCAAGCTGTCTTAACTTTAACTCTCTGTTGCCCCCCCTTCTATTCTTCGGTACAGAATCGATGACAAAATACTGCAAATCTTCACTTCGTCCATTGTGATACTCATGCATTTGATCTGGTTTTATATGTATATATATATATGGGAAACAGCGTTTACAACGCTGTCAGAACAACGCAGTGCCAATACAATGCAGGCACTACAACAAACTCGTCGTTACCACGCATTCCATTACAGCGCAAGTCATTACAATGACTTGCTTTAGGAAACTCATTGATGGATTTTAAATCCAACACCTTCCCTACTGTTGCACAGACTGGAGTTGGAATAGTAAAATATACTATTCCAAACTCCAGCGCTTTCCTAAAGCAAGTTGTGATAACAACGCGTTTGTTGTAGTGCCCGCATTGTAAAGGCATGCATTGTAAAGGCATGCAGGAAAATGTGATAGATCGACAGATTTAAGGTCAGAAGTTCCTCAAGCCGCTGGAGGTGTACCTACCACAGGGTTAGTTCCGACCTCACAGAATTCTCAGATTGTCGTGTGGAGCATATACAGTTACATCTACCCTATTTCTTTTTTAAAAGAAGCTCTGCATGTGTTTACAGGGTGGAAATGACTGCGCAGAGGTACCCCCAAACTTATGTGTTCTTGGATGTATCAGGCATTTTGCATGGTCCCTGTCAAACCATATTTCAAGGTTCCAAAGCAAATCAGGAGCAGCTGGGTAATTATTGTAACAAATATTGCCTGCTGTTTCTTGAATCTCAGGAATAAAATACTACTGCAAACCAACAGAAATACTAAGACCCTCCTATTTAGGTTTCACCTGTCAGCGAGTACTAAGAGCAATGAATTAAGGCTTACGTCTGGAGGATGATTTAGGTTTCGAGACTCGCATACGAAGAACGCCCAATGATACACACAGTAAGTACTGTGAACGAACAATCAGGCAGTGTTATCACTTTATGTATTTGACTTTAATGTTCGACAGTATCCAAAGAAAGGAAAATCTGAATTCTCTAATTTTTCAGGCTTTGCCTGCACAATCGGACCCTCTAAGTGCATGGCAAACCCTGGTGTTTTCAATAATTACAGAGCGCCCTAATCCTGGTGTCTGTTCTCTGTCAGACAGTCAGATATTTCAGTTAAGATTTCAAGTCTGTTAGCCATACTATTTCTAATGCCCGCATGAACGTGATTGAACTCCACAAATAGGTACACAGCTCCCCGGCCACCCATTGTCAGAGGGGCTCTTGCTCATGGCTGTCACTGGGCAGTATACAGTGGGGATGGGTCTGGATCAGTTGTGTTTGCAGTCACTAGGAACACCCACAAACACTGTCTTTGGGCACAAAGTACCTACCTCTGATCGCAATCACTAAGTTGGAGGAGTGTGATGTCTCACAGGGTGGGTACAACATTAGTAGCTGGGAAAGGGTGGCACTAGCAACATAAAGGAGCTCCTTCAGGTCTGCAGACGACTCGGAGGTGCTGTCCACCCAGGGGGCACCTTAGGCACTAGTTCATCCCATAGGCTTCTAAAGGTTCTCCCTCACGCCTGACTGCTCAGGTGCAACATAGACTGCTTCTGCTTAGGGAAAGTCAGAACTGGAAGCATTATTCTGGTCTTGAGGAAAATCATTTCAGATGTAGCAGTCTTCATACCATCATTCTATGCAGCTGGATCTAAAAAATGTGTGTTCTTACCGTGCACTTCCATCTAGCTCTTTCTCTTTCAGGATGTCGTTCAGAAATGTTGAAATGAAGAGCAGGGCATTACAAGGCTAGTGCACCAGGGGCTTTTATGCATGGAGTCAACCTAGACACTGCTTATAACCATAGATGTATGATGAGAGTAAATCTCCCATTATGCTGACCTTTAAGATTTTACGATTCCACTTATCTTGATTCTATGAATCAGTATGTGGAACATAACTCGGATATGGTACACATGTTCTGGTCGTGCCCAGCCGCTGCGGCTCTGTGAACTGAAGTTACCAATATACCACATAATAATATATACCAATATACCAATATATTACCACACTGACAGATCATTCAGACTTTCACACCCAGGAAGGTGAATCACTGGGGTTATATAGGTGCAAAAAGACCCAAAACGTGACCAGAATTGACGATGCTTATTGCTCGTCGTGCCATAGCGATGCATTGGAAAACAACCACACTTCTGACAATGCAGCATTAGCGCGCACCAACACTCAAATGGGGTAGGGCTGGGAAGGGAAGAGGCTAGGGGTCTTCGCAGGGTTCCCATTGCTGAGTACTGGGAGAATATGTTACAAGGGCTGCAGGAAATACAAGATGTTTCCTCGGACGGGTAATGGTTATTGGAGTTTGGGGTCTCCTAAACTCCACCTGGTGATCTTAGCAGAGTCTGGTGAATCCAGGGAGGTGATATTATTCTGCTATGCCTGATGAGTTGACTGACTGGTGTTCCTATTTTTTGTGAGGGAGGGAGTGAGGGGCTCTGGAGTTATAAAATGGTGTACATTGGATTATGATCATGTTTATATCCTTGATACTGTGGGGTGCACCATATGGATGGTCTGCAAGATATAATGTATGCGGACATTTTTTATATACACACGGTTAATGTGATCTGTTATCTGGTTTAGTTTGTTTGATACCAGTTTTATTCAATATTGAACCATGTACTCTTGTCACAGAGTGATATCCACTGCATCGGGCGTCGTACCAACGCCCTTCCTTGATTGTACTGTATGAAGTGTATTTTATGACCTAAAAATCAATAAAAATTGGTTAAAAAAAATGAATCGGGATGTGGAATTTGGTAGCATAAATACCCAACTACATTATTCTTAGGTGTGAAAAAATATTTGTGAGTTGGGCCCAAACAGTTTCAGTAGTAGGGGGCTTTGAGCAATGTGGTTGTTTCAGAGCAGTGAGCAGTGTGCATTTTCAGTATGTAAGTACTACCCCCTTTCTTAATTGAATGTATATGTGTTCACTGGGTTCTCATCAATTGACATATGAGCTACTCATGCTAGACAAATGTAGAGTTGGATGGTAATCAAAATCCATTGATTTATGACAGAAAATGCTTCACCTGGAGGATAATCCACTGAATTAATTTCTTTCACTACAGGAGTAGTTTGGTGGATGAAATTCACAAAATGTGAGAGGTTTCCTCCAGGAATCAGGATTTTTCATTGGAAGGCTTTAGCGATCTCAACTTGAGCTAAAACCTTCTCACCTGACATAATTATTGATGATACATTTATGTGCATTTTATTCCATCACAGGTAAAGGTAAATATTTTGGGAGAAGTGGTGGAAAAGGGAAGTACCAATTTTGAAGCAGATGCTTCAGGATTCAGCCTGCACTCAGCTATATACGCAGCCAGGCCCAACGTGAAGTGTATCATCCACTTACACACTCCTGCCACTGCAGCGGTAAGAAGTTATTTCATTTTGTATTCGCTTCCATAGCCACTGGGCAAGTATTTAGTGAATGATCGTTTTAATGATTGGGCAATAAAATGCATTTCTCTTAAGAGAAGGTTCATGTTTCAGAATGTGATTGCAGATAATTTTTTCTTAAGACTGCATTCAGATCCACATGCTATAACAATATATGAGCTAGTTCCAAGCATAGTGATGTGCCATCTTGTAAAATACTGCACATTGTATTAAATTTTGTAGTGCAATACACTGCGGAGGAATGAATAACTTCTCTGATATGAATGTTCTAACATTTATTCAAATTCTGTATATTCAGTGTTCTTTATAGTTTCTCAGGTTCAGATTCTGATGCCCAGAAGGGGGTAGTAGCTTGCATTTGTGTTGTCTATTACCAGTTGGATAACTTCAAGGCTACCATGGCCAGCCAGGACTAGGCAGTGTCTGTTTTTTACGTGTCTCGTCCTTGTACGTTCAGCAGCTGTGGTGGTGCACAAGGTTGAGGGCAGGACAAAAATGAGCTGAGCATGGGCCCCATCTGGCTTCTTTCTCGAGAGACGCCACAGGTCTAAGGAGACCTTTAGGCACACCCTTTTATCCCCCAGTATCTCCACCGCAAACTTATTGATGCCCCAGTTATCTCTAGTTCCTGAGACAGAGGTATATGGAGGATTACCGGGATACTCATAATGAAGCCATAGCTCTGATATTGTTACCAAAAGTGCCCCTGCCCTTTCTAAGTCCCAAAACATATATTCTACCTTTTTCTACGTCATTCTCAGTGTGGCAGCATGGAGGAAGCTAGCCCACATGCCTCTTTCCAGAAAGCACTTTTGGACCATGACTGCATCCTCATATTTTGAAGTGCCATGTCTGAGAATATTTGTTTTGGTGGCCATCAAAGGAGACCTCTCCCTTGTCTTTCACCGCCTTCTCTGTACTTATCATCTGAAATCTCATTGTTCGTCTCTCATGTTGTTAGAGTAGGGAGATTTGCAGTGACTTTGCCTTCAGGCCTCCTGTTTTTACTGACTTTGTTGTTGCTTAGGACTCTGCGCACTTTACGAGTGCTAAAGTGCTTGTGCTCTCTCCTTAAAACATGGTAACATTGTGTTGTGACGCTGTAACTTTGTCTTTCACATGGAGATGTAGCAACCCCAGCTCCCACTGGGCAAGTTATTATCTCAGTTCTTCATCCTCCTACTACTCTGGCTGGTCCTGAATTCTTAAGTGGTACCATCTCATAGTGTTCTTCCGAGGATGTGCTCTGTTATTTGTGGTTTTATATAGCGTACACTAGACCCAATGGGTGTCGGAGCGCTTTAAAGAGTTTCACATTTTTAGAGTTTGAGGATAAAGATCATCCAGAATGCCTTGTTGCCCTTTACAATGTCTAGAAGACAATAACTTTATAACAACATTTCAGACTGAAATGTAGTAGATGGAGATAATGTGGAAATTTTATCTTTGCAAATTTGTGGGACAGAAGCATTCATAGAACAAGACACCATCCATTACATTAGTCCAGAAACTACAGAAAAAGTCAGTTGTATTAATGGCATCGATCTTGTGGTCCTGTGAGAGGCCTCTGCAGTTCAACTCTATAATCTTTTTCCCTATACTTATCATTTTTTCCCTCAAGAGCCACCACCAATATATTTTTTTGTAAAGTTTGTCTTCCATTGAAATTGAGGAGGCCTCAGTCCTGTTCAGGCCCTTTAACACTTTACCACTTACTAATCAAGCAGGTCTATAAATTTCTGCGCTTTTCCTACAGTTTGACTTTCTGAGCCCTGGGGGATAAAACCTCTTCTCCACCTCCTTTTCAATTTCTCTTGGCTCTTCCGCTTTCATGACGTTTCTCAGCCATACTCCTCATCCAGGAGTCAGAACCCTCATTGGGTTTTGGCCAAGACTGGCTTAACGGTCTACAGTACCATATCTAAATAGTTAAAAAGAGTGCTTTAAAATTAGAAAAATAATAAGCCTAATATTGACCAGAAAGCAAGTTTTATTCATTGACTAGGAGCAAGTGTCACGCACAAGGACCGATCCTCACTCACCAACTTGTGTAAGACTCACTCAGCTGCTGGAAGCATCTATTAGTCACACTGGGAGAAAGTTCCACTCTATGGAAGCCAGTGAGCTGCATGAAGTCGGTCTAACCACCTCCGTCCCGAAACAAGCCTGTTCTGATAACTTCCTTATTGGCTTTCATACGTTCTCTGGGCTTTCAGACAGCATCCTGACTTTCAGCAAGGCCCCCTTTTGGAATCTTTTGGTTCTATCCGTCTCACTTCCCATGTATTCAGAATCTAACCTACTTCCCATTCAATCCCTCAGCAAATCATTTATACTGGAACTGAGTGAGCCCTTTAAAAGTCTCCAAACAGCGATGCCAGCTTTCCCTTTAGGCTTTCCCCTAGCAAGCCTTAACACTGTTAGTGGTGGGAACAGCTTACTCCAGCCTGCCAATCTCTACGTTCTCATCAGACACCACTGGGCTCTAGGTCTGCCTGTTAACTTCCCAGCCTGGCCCTTCTGTGTCCCACCTAGGAATTTGATTTTGATAATGAAGTAGAGTATGTGGGCAAAGTCTTTCCATGGTCAGTCACTCTCTAGACAGAGGGCAAATGGAAAATATGGACAGGTTTAATAAAGTAGGGAGATTTACAGTGACTTTGCCTTCAGGCCTCCTGTTTTTACTGACTTAGTTTTTGCTTTCTCCTTAAAACATGGTAACATTGACTTGCACCCAATTGGCATATTTAATTTACTTATACGTCCCTAGTAAAGTGCACTAAATGTACCCAGGGCCTGTAAATTAAATGCTACTAGTGGTCCTGCAGCACTGATTGTGTCATCCACTTAAGTAGCCCTTTAAACATGTTTTGGGCTTGCCATTGGTGAGCCTGTGTGTGCAGTTTAAACTGGAAATTTGACCTGGCAAAGTAAACCTTTTGCCAGGCCCAAATCTTTCTTTTTAATACATATAAATCACCTATAAGGTAGGTCATGGACAGCCCTAAGGGAAACATTATTAAATTCCTTTTTCACTACTGCAAGACCTATCTCTTCCATAGGATAACATTGGAATTGCCTTATTACATTATATAAGTGTAATTTCCAAATTGGAAGAGCTAGGCAGTTCATGTTAGCACTTTGATGCCTTGGTACAATGCGCTTTATAAATGCTACATTTACATTTTACATTTACATGTTTGGCGTTTATGGAATCACAATTTAAAATCCTAACATAGTGAAGTTGTATTTTAAGTTACAATTCTGAAAATGCCACTTTTAGAAAGTTGTCATTTTCTTGCCTTAGCCATGTGGTGTCTGCAGCCTGTCTCTGGTCACATGACTGGGTGGAGTTGGCAGTTGGCCTTTGTGTATTCCTCCTAGACAGCCACACACAATGGAAGCTTAGCTGTTACTGGATGGATCATCACTGGCAGCATGGGAGGGAGGAGCTGGGGGCAGCCCCACTAACACCTGAATGGGCTGTGTCTTGTCTCCACACAAAGGGCTGCATACTCCCTGTAGTTAGTCTGTAGCCAGGGCAGGAAAGGCAGGGCACCTGTGCACTTCAAAGGCATTCCTCTAGAATCTTCTCCCGACTTCAGATACACAACTGTCTATAAAAGAAGGACCTCAGACACCACCACTTCAGTATGCTTCTGGACTTGTGGATACTCTGCCAGGAAGAAGGACTGCTGTACTTCTACAAGGACTGCCACTCCGCTAGACAGCTGCTCTACAGGACCTGCTGTCCTGCTGTGCTGACCTGCTGCCCTCTTGTCTGGGGAATAGGAACTAGTTCTGCAACTTCATCTTGAACCCAGGACCCCAGAGTTACATAAAGGGCTAGTCTGCTGGCCTCCTGATCTGGGCCTCAGGGAATACAAAAGGCTCCCCAACAGCTCCTGGACCAATCTTCATTGAGTTTCTGACCCCCAAGTGGTGCCTCTCAGGTCCTGGGCGTGGCTCTCAAGCTCTTCAAATCAAGCTTTTGTACTCTTCACCATAGCGAACAGGCCGAATAACACTGGAACCGCGCCGCTTGCACCGAAAATCAGCATGAGCTGCTCCCAGCCCGCCTCTTTGTACAGTAGCATTGACAGTCCGCGGGCGACCACCAATGTGAAGCTCCAGCCCGCCCGTCCGTGAGGTCAGGCCTGCTCTTCGCGCCACACCGACTGGTGCCCGGGATGTACTCCTTGCTCCTCATGACCCTCTTCAACACGAATGGGACTCTTGGCACAAAACTTTAGAAGGTAAAACTTTAGCGGGACTATTCTGGGACACAAACCATCAAACCTGTATGGGGCACATATAACTTAGGCAAAGAAAATTCAGAACCCCAGGACACCATCAAACTCAACCCAATAACTATTGTAGCAAGGTTCATAGATCCACCAGCCACTAGGGTGTTGCTTCCTAAAACAGAGGCTCAGCAGCCTTGCACCACTGGAAATGATGCCATTGACTCTAGGATCATATCTCCCGGCACAGCAAGCAGCCACGTAGTCCTGATGTATCCTGAGTACCAATCAGAAGGTCATTCTGACCTTCTCAGTCATGGCAACATCCTTCATTTACTCAGCCTAATTCCAGAAACCGGGAACCTAACCACAGCTGACATTGTCTCAGTTGAATTCCTGGCTCCTACATCAGGACGAATAAATGAAACCACCAAGGTGACCTGGTCATTCTCTGCTGCTGCAACCAGGTACTGGGGTCGCTGTGACCTTTAAAAACTGGGGGATATGGGTGTCATCTAATGTAGAACCAGCATACCCCCACGTCCTACTAACGCACAAGACGAACCAGGCACCCACCATTCCACATAATGGCTCTAGCTTGATCTTGAGGAGTGCATGGAGCAAACCTCCAAAGCCCCCAGCTCTCACACTCCTTCACAGCCCGTGCGTCTCACCAGGGGACTTTTGCAAGACTACGATTGGAGCTGGATTCCAGGAGCCCTGAACCAACTAAAAAGCCAAGCATGAATATGTCCTATAACACCAGCATTGCCCGATCAGGCAGGCAAGCTTCAAATCTGCTCATGGAATATCAACAGTTTGTTAGACAAACTAGAGGAGAGTGAGACATTGAAGTACTTGCTACAAGAGACATGGGCTGAAAAGTTGCGATCCCAGGCTACAGTAATTACACAGTCCCTCCCACAAAAGAAGCCATCTATGGCTGCCAAAGCGGCGGCTTAGCAGTCTACATCAAGACTGCTCTAAAAGGTAAGCACACCATGAAACCGATAGTATGGAGTGGTATGCCGATAGTCCTAATACTCTAAAACAGGACTCACGGAGACTCAACTTAGCGCTCATGAACATCTACATACCCTCAAAAATGATTTCAAACAGTTGCCTAAAGATCATCTAATGAATGAAATTTCAGACCAGCAAGATTGATCACACCCTTCTGAAATAATTTTTTCAGGGGACTTTAACATGAACTTACTGGGGTCAACGCAGGACAAGGAGCTACTGACAGCTCAGAACGCTTTTGGCTGATCCCTGACCAAGCTTAAAATCCCATCTTTAAAATGACAAAAAGGGCAGAGAGCTTATCAGAGAACTAGAATCCCATAACCTATGAGCAATTAACGGCTGTTTCCACAATGACCGCCCACTGTCCTTCACTTACCACAACCATCCACTCAAATACTTGGTTTCCAGTTTCTCAATAAAGCCAAGGGACAAATGCAACCAATTACAGCGAAAGCTATGCTTTACCCTTTCCTTGATAGCCCCAAACCAACAAAAACAAGGCAGTATCAATACAGTAAACAACAAGAAACTTAAATGGTCATAAAGGACAATCCATGATCTATCGGAAGTAGCTAAAAGTCCACTGACAGCCCTCCTGGACAACACGAGCAAAGCTCACATCACTTGGGAGCAATTTACAACAGAATTTGTCCACAACCAGGCAGCCACAGGAGGAAGCTCTAGAAATGTGTACAGCGTCACCCGACTGGCAGTCAATAGAAAAACAAAAGAGCTAAAACAGAAACTAAATAAATCTCTCTGTGCTTATCACAAACTCCCTAGCAATGGCACACTGAAAATAAAACTGGAAAAAGTCCAAGCTTACATATAGAAAGCACTTGTGGAATCTTAAAAGAGATGCAATTGACTACTTATCTGCCAAACTTTTGTACGATCTCAACACCAATAGGCACAACACATTTTGGAAGATGGTGAACAACCTAAGTGGCTTGTCTCAATCAGGAGACACAGTCAACATTTCAGAAGAAAACTTGTATCAATACCTTTCAAAACACTTCAGCTATTCAGGCTCTGCACCATGCCCGGAGAAGTTCACAGAACATCAAGTGACGACGGCTTCTCCTGACCTTACTATCACGTCAACTGAACTCTTGACTTCAAGCCCTCCGTCTATCCGGGCAGCATCAATCGAGCAGCAGATCCTAAAAAACCAAAGGGAAGGAGCACCTGGCCCAAATGTGATTCCAACAGCTATCTTCAAAGAAGACAAATATTTTGGGCAAGGCACCTGGAGTCAGTATACGAGAGCCGAATTATTTCAATCCCCATTCCCTCCTCATTGAAAGGCTCTATCTTCACCCGATCTACAAAGGGGGGATCGATTCTGCCCCTGCAAACTATCGGCTTATAGCACTCTTGGAAGTGGAATCTAAATACCTTGCTGGCTGTCTCCTCAAAGAACTAGTGTCATGGGCAACTAAAAAGAGCATGATCCTGTTCAATGAAACTGAACTCGCTAAAGAAGTGGGCACAACAACAAATCTATTGGCCATATCCTTACTGTTTGACCAAAGCAGGGCAACTAAGCAGCCCCTCTACCTCTCTTTTATAGATTACAGGGCTGCTTTTGATCGAGTGGACAAAGGAATGCTGTGAGACAAGTTGGCAAGTTGTAATATACCCAACCACTGCAAAGAGCCTTAATTCTCCTCCTTAGTGACACTTGGGTCCGAATTAAGCTAGGAGATGGCGCCCACTTACAGAGAAAGATCTCAACCCATCAAGGGCTACTGCAAAGGTGTTTGTTAGCCCCTACTCTTTTTAACCTCTTCTTAGCTGACCTGCCCACCAGCCTAGCACAGGTTAATTCACATGCACCGAAGCTGGGCAACACCCTGCTTCCGTGTCTGATATATGCAGACAATTTAGTGCTCCTTAGCTTGACCTAAATCAGCCTCCACAGGCTTCTGAAGGCTACATCCTCATACTCCATTGCAAATGCAGTGGAGATCAATTTAAAGAAGTCTACCATAATGATTCAGGGAAAATCACCTTGTAGCCCTCACCAGTGGCACATGGGCAAGGATAAAGTAGAGGAGGTAAAGGAATACAAGTACCTGGGTGTGCCTCTAGACAGACAGGGCTCCTTCAAACAACACCTGGAACACATGCACCGGATACCAATTGCTCTTACTGCAGTTTTAAAGTGCATCAAAGCAGCCCCAGCATCCTCCATATTCCTACCTCTTCTGAAAATATTTCAGGCCAAATTTGTTCCAACTATTGCCAGATGCCAGTCACTTACACAATGCCATCATAAAACTCTTTGTCAGTTTTTTCCCTGCCGGTATACTCGTCTCCAGCCCAGCTGCATCTCTAATTCAGCCTAGTCAAGCAATCTATAGCAAGGCAGGGAGCCTTCATTAAACTCTTCTATAAGCTAAAGGAAGCCAGCAGCGGACCCTGAACCATCATCTCTGGGTAGAAATCAGCAGTAGAGGTCACTCTCTGGCCAGAGATTACCTCGCCAGCTCCTTGGCAACACTAGGATTAACAGAACAACGGGAGATCCTTTCCAGCTACTCCGAAGTTAAGATCATGGTCAACAAGAACGTTAAAACTTGCTCGCTGTTGACAGATAAAGAGGCGTTTGCACTGAGATGGCAGGATTGTCTCACAATGGAGTCCTATACCAAGCAAACACCTCAACGAAACATACTTGGGCATTGCCATTAAAGCCCTGACTAAAACATTGTTCCTAAGGTATCGTTTGGGCTGTCGCCATCATTTCCACATCTACCACCATTGAAGCGAACCAGCACGACGGAGCTCTGATGATTTTGTGGAAATGTTCCTGAGACTTTGGTCTACCAGATCTATACATGTGAAGCAAACATAAAAGATCGAAGAACTATTCAAAGACCAGCATGGAACCAGAGGGGGATACATCACTGCAGCCTCGCAGTATTAGCTCGTTTTAACTCGACAGACATACAGCCAGTTGCAGGCTCACAAAGTACCTGATTAGACAATAACAAAATGAAACAGAAAGCCAAAACATCTACAAAACAATGTACATGTGACGCACTTCCCCCAACGTAAAGATCCCCCACAAAAGTCCAATGCGTCGAGTATTACACTCGTACGGTGTGCACCTCCACCACTCCCGCTGTTTCCAGGGAGCAGTCACCAAGACCAATGTTAAATCCCTCGCATATGTGGATTGCACCACCAGTTCCAGATTCCAAAGTGACTCAGTCCATCCAAAGTTCATATCACAAAGTTGCTTTATTCTTTACTTCAAAATGTTTGTTAAAAAACAGCCAACGTGTTTCGTTCAACTTCCGTGGACTTCCTCAGGGCGTATTATTTAGGTATATAGATCAAAGGACCAATGAAATTTAAAGCAACACTGTATGGTGTCTGTACCACAGTGTATATCTATTGGTTGGAACTGAACCCTCCTGTATCCAGGGAACGTTGTAATATTATTCAGCTCCTGTGCCGCGCCGCATCAAAATGAGACCGCCATTGTCCGCGTCCTTGTATAGAACAGCATGGAACCAGAGGGGGATACATCACTGCAGCCCCGCAGTATTAGCTCGTTTTAACTCAACAGACATACAGCCAGTTGCAGGCTCACAAAGTACCTGATTAGACTTGACCAGAAAATTAAGCGTTTACTTGACTCTATAACCCCTGCGGCTACTCAAGCCCCCTGAACAAGCTTTTCCCATGTATTTCGTGCTGCACCGTCTCTTTAACATAAACAGGCAGTCCGGGAATGAAGCTGTATTTTATCTTATGGACAAACCTGTCACACTAGGCATTTTAAACTTGTAACATTTTGCACCATGTTTTATTCATTGTCATTAACCAAAGCGCCTCCTTGTAAGTTTCTATTTAATGGTTTTATGTATGCACTTAGTGAATGGTTTTAATGAACTGCGCACTTAATAAAATAAAACTTGAAATTTGAAACTTAATCTGGTGTCTGACCCACGCTCCATCACAGGCGGCCTAAAATTTTGACTTTGATCCGGTCCAACGCGACCAGATATCTGCTGTTGGAATTTTATGCTTTTAGGTGCTATATTGCAGTTTATTACTTACAAATTAATAACTCTGATTCTACTGATTGGATTATTGTCATTTTGGTCTTGTTTTATTTATTAAATGAGCTCTATTTTCCTAACCTGGTGTGGGATTTTTTTGTGTGGTGTTTTCACTGTTTTACTGTTTGAAGTGCTGCACAAATACTTTGCACATTGCATCTAAGTTAAGCCTGAGTGCTCTGTGCCAAGCTACAAGGGGGTTGAGCACCTGTTAGTTTGGGGTTTGCTTGCGCCTTACCCTGACTAGGAATGTGGTTGCTGCTTGACCAGGGCTCGCTCCCCAGTCAACCAGAAGACCCTATTTCTAGCAGGACCCATTTTGCCTATTTTTGCTGATAGCTAACTACCCTCTTCTTTGTAATATGGATGGCATTGATGTTGGTTCTAATCCTATAGCCATCCCCTTCAAATTACCCTTATTGTAACTTTACTTTCAGGTCAGATTGTGTTCGGGTTGTAGAGCTGGCTAAATATGAACATGTGTATGATCTGCAGGACTACGCTTCACTCCCTAATCAATGAGGTATCTGGCAGTAGGATACTGCATTGAATGCCCGTAAAGGGGTAACTAACCCTCGAGAAAGGATCAAGTAAATTTTACAAAATTCCATTCATATGTGTGTGTCATGCTAAGTCATATCTCTAAAGGATGATAGCAGAGCTCCAAATGTTTTACTTATGTTACCTTACCAAAATACTAATTTGACAGAGGTAATTTGATAGGACTGGGCACACCTCATAATGCCTGGGGACTACCGTGCAAAAGGCAATATCATGCCCAATACACCAAGCTTAGCTAAGGTGAGTCATTAGTTTCATAGCTTCTATTACCAGATTTATTGCACTGTCAATGCCTGGGGCCCACTCCTCTCCCACCCATCGTAACGGGTGCACGCTGTGCTTTTGCCAGTATATTTAGTCTGACCTTGCTGAAGAAAACTTGAGCTTACCAGCGAGAGTTCCAGATGTATTGGTATGGTAGTCTTACCAATAGGAGGAAGATATGCCATGGAGACCTGTATTTCAGTATATACTGTACATGCATCTCTTACTGGGTGCCAACCTTAAATGACATTAGAGGCCTTTCCCAGTATTGAATTGCATAGTGGTGTTGGTAGGCATGTGTGAGAAGATAAGCTTGCTTGTGATTCATAGTGCTTTTCAGTATATTTGATGTAAAATCTGAGTCTGTAGTAGATAGCAATGCACATAAAGAGTGCCTTCTAACCAATGCCCCTAGAATTACACTAAGCATAATTGCCTCTGTTGTTCATGACTGCACCACACATTCTAATTTTGCCACATTTTCCATATGGTGCTGTCTCAATTGATGTGTACTTGTCAGCATTCTTATTGGCCATCTCTCCTTTGTGAGCTTTGCTCCTCCTGAAGGATCTAAGCTTAAACATATATACCTATGGATATTTGTTATGTGTTGTAGCCAGAAAGCCTTGGAAAGTGGTATCTTTTGTTTTATGGAGGCTATCCATTTGGCATACAAGAAAACATTCATTCCCTTTAACAATATAAGGGATACATTTCCTCTACTGTACGTTTTTAAGGATATCACTAATCAATGAGTAGTTCTAAGTTCTACGATCATATAGAGGAATGAAGTAGAAATTCCTCCACTTCCAGTTTTGTAGAATAAATGACATCTGCATTATTAAAATAACCACACCAAGCTTGTAATGTCTTGCAAATACATATTATGGGCAGGTTAGAGCAAGTCATTTGAAAACTAGTTGCAGGTCAGAATGTTCAGCAACATGAAGATAGACTCTTTATTTCCTGAACTTAACAGTGTAATAATTAAGCACCGTAATTAATATTTATCGCTTCCAATGCATGCTTTGCTTTACAAAGGAACAAGGTGATCCAATCTATTAAACCCTTCGTCAAATCGCCCAGTTAAAAAGGGGTGACTTCATCTGTTATGGAGCTGAGACCTAGGATCTCAGCGTGGATGTATCATCCATCTGTTGGGTTCCATAACGTGTTTGGAAAATAACAGCGGGCATATGCTGATCTGCAACAACAGCTCCAATAAAGGCAGACCTTGGCTCTGTTTTCTTTAAGGCGAAGATCATCATTGCAAACGCCTACCGCGAGATTAGGAGGTAGTATAGTCAGACCAGCTACCTATCACAGACCATGGAAGGAGACTGACAGACCTAATACGAGGATTGCCTATATGACCATACTACTATTAAAGAAGCTTGACACCGTAAGCCTCTGTGAAATTTGAAAACCTCTTCATAGCAATCACTTTTACAAAGGAGAAACCAGGACCCTGCATAACCGACGCCTAAAAAATGAAAGATGAATCACTCACACAAGGCATCATTATCAATCACACAAAAACATCATCTCGCCAGAAATATAGTGAATCCTGTACATCAAGATAGAAACAGCATCACGTCAAACGTGGTTGATATTTCTGCCAGGCAGCAGCATTTTACCCTTGAAAAGAGGTTAGCGACACAATTTCAAGCACAGTAAGACGTGCCCATGCTGTGACTCTCCCAGTGAGTCACTCACCCATACCTTGATGATATGCAAAGCACACACACAGATCAGAAGAACAATCCGAGAGATATAGGTTTCTGACTGAGGCAGTTACTAATCCAGTGAAATCTATCCTAGGCGAGCGAGCCGCTAGAAGAGCGACATTTCCCCAACTCCTCGAGGTCACTTGTATCAGGCACAGGAGATATCAAGAGAAAGAGGAAAGGAATAGAGAGAGCGATCATAGAGGAGAAGAGATAGAGGAGAGAAAGAGAGAGAGAGAATGCATGGATTTCAGAGGTTGTGGTAGGAGATGAAGGGAGTGGGACTGGTTTGAGCATTTTTGCCAGGGCTGCTTTTAGTTCCCTAGTCTGGCCCTGTATTGGAATATCCTGTTTCTAACAAAACTTTAACGCTACTACTTGAACTCAGTCCCTAGCCTAGGTTCCAGTCCCTTCCTAGGAGCCATAAAGAAGGACTCTCTCTGCCATACTGCCTGAAAATAGCAAGCACCTCTGTAGCACGGTGGCCAATCCCACCGTTACCCAAGAATGTGATGCGGAAGGCTCGGACTCGTAGTAATGAAGATTATTGATATGTAATCTCGGCCTTTCTTGTTGCAAACAATTCATCGAAATACTTACAATGAATACCTACAATGCCCATTCATCATATTTAAGTTCCTTTAAAACCGACCCCACACTGTTTCCTCATGTTGTATAGCTAAATGTTGTTTTTGGCTGATGGTGGCTCTACTGGTAGTTGAGGAGTAGACTAAGGGCCTGATTCACAAAAGGCCTCCGCACTCGTGGCGGAGGCCTGCAGTCGTGGGGACTCTCCGCACTCGTGGCGGAGGCCCGCACTCGTGGCGGAGGCCTGCAGTCGTGGCGGAGGCCTGCAGTCGTGGCGGAGGCCCGCACTCGTGGCAGAGGCCTGCAGTCGTGGCGGAGGCCTGCAGTCGTGGGGACTCTTCGCACTCGGGGTAGAATCTCTCCAATGAGAATTCTCACTGCGGAGATTCCGCCCGAGTGCGGAGAATCCCTTGCGATTGATGTGACTCCGCCACGAGTGCAGAGGCCCTTTGTGAATCAGGCCCATAATGTTTATTTTTTAACATAAATATATTATCAGTAAAACATAGTTGCTAACATTGAATGTTAATTGTGTTAGTATAATAAGTGTTTTTTTTTGTTTTTTGTCCAGGTGTCTGCAATGAAATGTGGCATTCTTCCAGTCTCGCATGAAGCACTGCTGCTGGGGGATGTTGTATACTTTGATTTCAATGGTGACATGGAAGAGGAAACTGACAGGATTGAGCTTCAGAAGTGCCTGGGTCCAACCTGCAAGGTAGAGTATTATATACGTGCTAATATTACTTTAAAACATAAATACTATTATTAATATTGCCATTTGAAACATATAGTGGCCACGTTTTGTTTATGGACGTGCAACAAAATATTTTCTGAAATCGACATTAACCCTCATTTCTTGTAAATCAATTTAGGTGAGTTTTAATTTTCCCGGAAATAGAAAGGTTTGAGATTGGTTCAAAGGCAGTTTGTACAACATTTTTTTAACATTGTTTTTATACATTGGTTTTTTTCTGATCCGTCACATCGTGTGAAATCTACATGTGAATGTATTTTCTGGTCCTACATTTCACGTGGACTGTAGAATGTAAACCTTACTGGCTGAGATCCTGCTGAAAGTGGGGCTGTTAGACACAGACGTTTGCAATATTATTTGACTCATCCATTTGTTTTACGCTTGTCAGTGGGGTTGATGGACCCTCATTATTTTCTAGGGTGGACTGAAAACCTCCCCCACCCCAAGTATAGGATTAACTGTTGGCAGGAGTTGGGTTTAAATAGGGACAGAAGCTGCGATTGGACGAGTTCCAGTTTTCGTTTTAAAGAGAAAGCTCTTTCTAAATAATCGGATTACTGCATCCCTCATTCGATGATTGAAAGCGGTCATAGTACTGTAACTAATTGTATTTTTTAAAACACATGTTTTCTAATTCAGAATACAATGCAAAGAACTCTCATGTTTCCCAGCGCCATCCGTCTAAACCTATGGTGCAATTTTAGCAATGATTTCCATACAGACATTTCCCGAGCATTTTTATTTGGAGTTTATTTAGCTCGAACTCGACCCGAAGGTATTGAAGCGTTTTACATGAGCACCAGTTACATAACACAAGGTCACTCTCATTTTTTTTTTGTAAGGCACGGGAAGATTAAGTGATTTGCCAAGAATCACAGGATGTTGATCCGACGCTGAGACTCGAACCTCGTGCCCCAGTTGTAAAGTTGGCAGCTCTGGCAGTAATGCCACATCCTCTCCCTCAGGCTCATTACCAGGCCCCTCATCATTTCTCCACCTGACATTGTATGTGGAGCACCATGGCATCCGTATTCGAAAATAAATGTCTTTTTTCATTTTCTTGTATTATTGTGGCAATTCTCCTTAACCAATTGAGAAGAACACCTTGTGGATTATGGGGTATGAGCCTTTAAGTCTTGTCTGCAGGCAGTTTTTGCTGTACTTTGGCATACCTCCTACTTCCAATAAAGAACATAAATTTGGAGTGCGTTTTGGGTCAGGCTCTTGGTCAGGAATGGGGTGACTTTGTTGTCTGTCTCATGTGTCTGCCCTTGTATCGACAAGTTTCTTCCCTCTTAGTCTTACCCTGGGGCATTCAGTCTCCAAGTGTTCTGATTGGATGAGTTTATGCCCCCCATCATGCTGCCCGTCGTAAATATAAATACATGTATATGACCCAGCGGCTGCAAAGTGATACTGGACCACTCGCTCCATTGTTTTGTACTTTTGCACACTTTTTCACTATTTTTAATTTACTGTTCTAACATGGTTTTGACCATGTTAGAACGGTATATTGAAAATAATCAAATGGATGTCCTGTGTCAGAACACACAGGAGCGTGCTTGCATCTCAACAGTCTTATGGGCATGGGTGCATTCATGAAGAAATTGGAATTGGTTTTTATTAATAGGAAATTTGCCTGCCCTCCATGCATGTGTCATGATGCATACATCCTCAGGCAAATATCAATTTAAAAAAGAAGCAATGTCAAAGCAAATAGCGCAAACATTTAGTGCTCAGACCCATTGGCTTTTCCAATGCTTGTTAATTGCTGCATTCTATGCATATACTATTTTATTAAGGTTTACTCAAACATCGCTGTAGAATAAGCGAAATCTTACAGCAGTGGGCATTTTTTAAAGAAAGTAAATAAAATTTTGATTTGTGACAGCTTATCACCATAACTGATTTGAACCCTACACATGTTGCTAAAAATACACACAGACACAAATGCATGCACGTGCACACACACACACACGCAAGCACACAGAAAAATTTAGATACAAAAATAAGGGACACAGCAACATATCACAATATTGTTGTGGCAGAAATGACATTTGTTGGTCCTGGCCCTTTCTGCAGGGTCATCCCCAAACTTTTTGTCTTCCTCCTCCCTTTTATTCTGAACGTCTTTTTGTTGGCCTTAGGACCCTGGGCAGTCTACCAGTGCTAACCAGTGCTAAAGTGCATGTGCTCTCTCCCCTAAACATGGTATAATTGGTTTACACCTGCTTGATATTTGATTTACATGTCATCCCCTTGTAAAGTGGTATACCATATACCCAGGGCCTGTAAATAAAATTCTACTAGTGGGCCTGAATGACTGATTGTGCCACCCACTGAAGTAGCCTTTCAAATTTGTCTCAGGGCTGCCACTGCATGGCCTGTGATTGCAGTTCACTGCCCATTTGACTAAGCATTTAAATCTACTCAGCCAAGCTTTAAACTCCCCTTTTATTTCACATAGGTCACCCCTAAGATAGGCCCTAGGTAGCCCTATGGCAGAGTGCTGTGTAAGTAAAAGGTAGGATATGTACCTTTATGTTTTGCATGTCCTGGTAGTGTGAGGCCTACACCTCTCAGAGGCTAGCATTGGGAATTCCCTTATATACTTTTAAGTGGTAATTCCTGATCAGAAATGAGTGGCTTTGCCATGTCTGGTATGTTTAGAATTGTAATGATAAATACTCCTTACTGGTGAAGTTGATTTCACATTACTAATTTAGAAATGGCACTTTTAGAAAGTGGGCATTTCTCTGTGCTTATAACTCTTTGTGCCTGATAGCCTTTCTCCAATTCACATCTGGGAGGGGTGACAGCTACGGATGTATGACGTTTTCACGCATGCGTTTACAACGCACGCCTTTACAACGCGGGCAATACAACAAACGCCTTGTTACCATGCGTTCCATTACAACGCAAGTCTTAGGGAAGCGTGGAGTTTGGAATAGTATATTTTACTATTCCAATTCCAGTCTGTGCAACAGTAGGGAAGGTGTTGGATTTTAAATCCAACAATGAGTTCCCTAAAGCAAGTCATTGTAATGACTTGCGTTGTATTGGAACTCGTGGTAATGACGCGTTCGTTGTAGTGCCTGCGTTGTAATGGCACTGCATTGTCCTGACAGCATTGTAAACACTGTTTCCCGACAGCTACACTTTGTACATTCCTTCTAGACAGCCACAACACAGGAAGGGCTGGGTGTGACGGGGATACAGCTGCATTCATCTGCAAACTGATAGTCTTCCTGGGCAGGAAGAGGGAGAGAAGGCTCCACTTACATCTGAATCGGTTGTGTCCTGCACTCACACAAAGGGATGATTTGCCCTTAATGATAGTCTGGAGCCAGGGCTGGGCTGGAAGGGATTTTTTGTGCACTTTAGAGGGCTCCTTTAAAGTCCCCCCCTACATCAAAGGCACTTTTGGTTATAAGTACTGGGGCTATGACCCCATCACATCAGACACTGTGTGACACTTGTAACCAGACCCTGCTGGATCTTCATCTGCACATTCCCAGGAGGACTGCTGTGCTGCCAGGAGGGACTGCCACCTTGCTAACTGCTTTGTTGTGTTGACCTGCTGAGTGCTGGGCTGCAGGAGGGACTGCCACTCTACAACTGCCTAGATGTGCTGGCCTGCAGCCTGCTACCTTCTTATGTGCCCCCATAAGTGTTCTCTAAGGGCTTGTTGGCTTGCCCCCTGTTCTTTGGAATCTCACGGCCATTAAAGATCCCCCCTGCAGTGTTACTCTGCAGCTGGGGAGTCCGGCAGTGGGGTACTGGCATGATCAGCGCATGGCTGATACACCGTTGGGCGAGGACTGAGTGCTGTCTGCCTCGTCAGGTCAAGTGCCTCACCAAGGACCGGCACTGTCCTGTCCTGACTCACGCTGCTCTAGCTGAGCGTGCTGAGCCCTTGAGCACTATAAAAGCAAAGTGCGGCACCCGGGAACGGCGTGTTCCCTTCCTGACTTGTGCTGCACAGGCCGTGCACACAGTGCCACATTCCTGAATGAGACGCATTGCCTATGCATCAGAGAGGCCCGGACGACATCAGTGCTGCCCCTACCTCGCCCCTAAGGAGCGGAACCCAATGTGGTACAGCCGTGTCCATTACTCATTTAGAGGTGCCCGCCTTGATCTAGACCCCAGCGGCGGTTTGCAGTCGCCTTGCTCTACCCGGAAGAAGCCACCATATCTGCCCGTCTTTATTCAGACCTCAGCAGCGGTGTGCCGACACCCGGATCAGACTGAGAGAGGTACTGTGAGAAATTATAGCTGCGCTGCACGCGTAGGTGGCTGGACTTTAACCTGCAGTGAGTGAGGTACTGTGACCAGTTGTAGTTGTGCTGCACGTGTGGGTGGCTGCGCTTGACTCTACCTTTGGTGATAATCCGTTTTTACTTAGAGGAACTCGTGGAGCATTGTGTTTCCCTGCTCCGAGGTTGGGGAGGCCCTCCTGTTCGATCCCCGCAGAGATCGTTTGGATTTCTCAGAATTACAGTGAAGAAGCTAATAGGAGCGCAGGTGCTTCTGTGCCCTATTGTTACCTACTGCAATCAATGTGATATTGTCTTGAAAAACCTGCTTAACTTGCAAAGTACTTATGTGATTCATGTCCTTTTGGTCAAAATATAGCAATCTATTTTTATAACCCTGTGTGGAGTCTTTTTGTGGTGCATTCATTGTGTGTGTGTGCTTGTGTTTCACAAATGCTTTCCACATTACATCTGTCGATAAGCCTGCCTGCTCTGTGCCAAGCTACCTGAGGGTGAGCATAGGTTATCTCAGTGGTGTATCTAGCTTACTCTGACTAGAGTGGTGGGTTTTGCCTGGCTTGGGTGAATACCTTAGCCAGCCAGAAACCCCATTTCTAACAACATTATTCTTGATATAATCCATTATACACACAAACCAAATTTATTGATGAACAATCTGTTAATATTGGCGAGCTTAACTGTCTTGTAAGAAGTTAACATCATCATTTTTGCAATCCAGTCTTCAACTCATGGTGCTATAGTTAGTTTCTGTGAAATAATTTTTTTAGCTACTGCCAGCGCTCCAGAAAGACTCTTCTTTAATGATAAATCCAAGTCATAGGGATAGACATGCAATACCACCATCAAAGATGAATGTACCAAACATTTCCCAGTCACCAGCTAAAGTCTATCAGAAATATTGCTCCACAAACTTTGGAACAGCCCAGTACTAAACTCCTCAATGTGTCCCTTGGCCAAGCCACAGTCCCAACTATATTTGATCTAAAGTGTTTCATACGCTCTGGAGTCCAATGTAGTTTAAATAATAATTTTTATTGGATAAATATCAATGTCAGGTATAATTACATTTTAGCCTGAGACCATGTATGCCGCACAAGTTGTTGGATGACTGGTAACCAGCTATCCTTTCAGTAGTAGGCACATGCTGGGTAATTCCGGTACATCATAAATTCACCACAATCTGCTCGGAGCAACCATTATCAACGTTTGTCAGCTTTGGGCATTTCCAGTGAGGAGATAGCAGTGATCAGTAATCAAAAATAAAACAGATCAAGTAGATGAGCAAAACTCAAAACTGTGCTGGGCATGTCGCTTGGCAGCAAGGTCTCCTCCCCCAGATTATGTAGAGAAAACTCTTGTGGCCTGGCGCTTAATACTGGCTGCTAGAGGTCAATAACAGTAGGCCTTTGTGTGTTTGGTAGTTGCACCATGACGTGTCCCCTCCATCTTGTGACACCTGTGTAGTGTAAACACCAGGCCACTGTAGTCGTCAATTGTCATTGTCTATTACCTGATCAAAGTGTCTATGTCTGCAGGGAAAGTGCATCATCTGATGCTTCAGATGGTGTCACCTTGGAACATTATCTGACTCTCATTTTTCACGTGGTCCATCTGTTTGGTTAGAATGGGCTTGTAGTATTGTGTCCCATGAATTACAGTCCACCAGGCCACTATGCTGCTTTTGTAGTTTACTTATGGTAGAACGTTTGGCTTCAGCCCATTTCTTTAGGTATTTTAACCATAGGGAGATTGAAGGTGGACTTCCAGACTATGACGATCTGCTGTTTTACCAAGAAGTATGCCAGGTTTGCAAATTTGCTAATGTTTTTGGATTCCTTAGTTCTCAATAATAGTCCTAGTAGTCATACATCTGGTGTTCATGTGGGGCCACCTCTGTAAGATCAGATATCATGGAAACAGCTCTGGTCCAGAATTCCCGAATTACTGGACAGTCCCAGACCACATGATAAAAGTCCGTGATTGTGATCCTGAATTACGAAAATTAAGATCTGTTGCACTTGCATCTGCAGATGCACCTTAGTACTGCGAACAAGCTACTGACTGCTGTGGCAGGTTTTCCACAGATCCCACCAAGATGTAGTCATTGTTCTGAGGGAAACATAATTCTCTGTGTCCAGTTTTCATTACATTAGCACCTGTTAGTTACTATTAATTTTATAATGTGTGCTTTATAATTGATTACTAGAATAACTGCTGTAAAATATATAACATTTCCTCTCCTCACTTTTATGATAATTATATTTTTAGTATGTTCATAAGTAATTAAGGCAAATGTTTTAAATCTTTACAGATCCTAGTAATTAGAAACCATGGTGTGGTTGCCCTTGGTGAATCTGTTGAGGAAGCATTTTATCACATCTTTCATGTGCAGGCTGCATGTGAGATACAGGTGAGTCATGCATTATTCAGTGATCAGAAGGAAGATAACACAAACATAGAATTGTTTAAATGTATATGCAAAAATGTATGCTGTTGGGCAAAGTGAAAATGCTCTTAATGTCTTACTATCATATTAGTTACAGTTATCGCTTCTAAGGATTTAAATTACTTATACCAAATGTAACATTTGCTAACTACTAATGTTTTCTATAGATGCCATGTTGTGAAAATATCATTTGAACAATTACATATTTCCTTTTTAATAGCTGAATGGATATTTGTTTGTTTCTTTTGTTCTTAATATGTGCAGTCTGCACACATATTACCAGTTATTTAATTTATTGTAAATTAAAGAGTAAAATGGAAATATGAATACCAAAACATTGATAAGTACACAAAATGTACATAATGTTATTGGAGTATGCCTCTCTTCTGGACTCACATATACATATTCTCTACGTTGAGGTAAAATCTGCGAGTGTAGAGAGGAAATTTGTGAAACTTCACCAAAAGAGTTTTCATTCTTGTTTTTTAACGTCAAAAAAATTGTGATGTACTGGAGTAGGTGTTTACACACAAAAACATTTAGTATATAGTGGACGTATTAGCAAAATAAGGTATATGCAATAGTGTTTTTGTTCTTTTCAGACACCATTTTGCTTATGTATTTTTTTTAAAATAATATGTGAAATGGGATCTGATCTCAACGTTTTTCCCTAAGACATGTGACATACTCCTAAAACATTGATAAGTACACAAAATGTACATAATGTTATTGGAGTATGCCTCTCTTCTGGACTCACATATACATATTCTCTACGTTGAGGTAAAATCTGCGAGTGTAGAGAGGAAATTTGTGAAACTTCACCAAAAAAGAGTTTTCATTCTTGTTTTTTAACGTCAAAAAAATTGTGATGTACTGGAGTAGGTGTTTACACACAAAAACATTTAGTATATAGTGGACGTATTAGCAAAATAAGGTATATGCAATAGTGTTTTTGTTCTTTTCAGACCATTTTGCTTATGTATTTTTTTTTAAATAATATGTGAAATGGGATCTGATCTCAACGTTTTTCCCTAAGACATGTGACATACTCCTAATTAAGGTTTGTCTTTCATCTGCTGATATTTCAGAAGTAAGTCCACGTGCCTGAGGGGAAATAAACTTAGTGAAACACTCATAGTCAGAGTGTGGTATATTAAACATACATTACTCCTTTGGTTCGGCATTTCAGTATTCTGCTTGATCATTAGCCAAAACACCCTTGCATTGATTGCTGCATTCAGCTAAAGGTAAAGCAAAATGTCATTGAAATGGCAATAGCCATGAACTGGAGTTGGTATGTTATTACATCTACAGTGCATTACCGGGCTACCACAGGATGGTGTTCAGTACTATTTCAAACTTATTATGCAGAATGTACTAGTGGAAGTTTGGCATCCAAGGTAATTCAATTCAATACTGAACTGCCCTAAATCGGATTATTCAGTCTTCCAAGCTATCCATGATGTATCCTGCAGCAGAATAAGAATCCCCCTGTGGATATTTTTGGATACCATTGAAGTCTACACATGCAGAAGTATTTTAGAATTTAAAAAATGATACTTCCATACAAGCAGTCAGGCTAGAAATAAACTAGATAGTGAAGTGGTATTTTGCTCTGCTTGATAATAACATAATTAACACCTATCCATCTTCCTATCCACCTTCTTTGCTATCTTTAATAATGATTTCAGAGGTAAGGAGATTAATCTTTCCCTTTTTCTGTGACAGTCATCAGTTTGACAGGTAATATTTGCAGTTAACTGCATGGTGCCTAAATATGATTTTAGAAATTATTCGCAGTTAGCTATTCTGAAATGAGCAAAGGATGAGTATTACATAATTGTTCTGGAAATTCTCTGGAGAGTTACCTTGCTGATATTTAATTTTTTGTAAATAGCATTTTATGAAGTTTTGATTGGATAACTTCACATTTTGGCTGTATAATGGTGTAAGCAGTTCATTTCAAAGAAACACTAGCTGTGCATACTTTGTGGCCTTTCATTCAAAACTGAAATGAATCACCTTTTTGTTTGCATCTAGCTTTTTTTTAAAGAATTTGTTTATTTTTCAATTTCACATTTGTTGACATAGACAGTGTTATACTGTATAACTATAACCTTTACAAACATGAAATAAACTTTAAAGCCATTCCACCCTTTCCCAGTGCAGTTTCTAGTAATACATTCCCAAATTCTAAAGGCGTAGGCGAGGGCCATCCCTCCAAAACAGGGCCTGAATTCCCTGAATCCTGCCCAGTTGCTGTTGCTTCAAATTCCTCTATGGACTCTCTCCATGACGCCAATGCATCTAGCTTTTTTTTTTTTTAAATATCTTTTTATTGAAAAGAGTAAAGGGAAACAAAGGCATATGACAGCAGGGTTATACCAATCTCAATTGCATATCTCATACTTATCAGGACCATCACTTCCAACACTTCCAATTTCTACTATGTTATTCTCCTTCTATATTATCCCCTCTTTTTCAGATCTCCCTGAATTTGTCAGACTTCCTCTCATTGGGAGGCTTCCCAATTGGCTGACAGAGCATCCCTTTACTTTAGTTCCAGCCTCCCCAGATTTTGGTCCAGTTATGTGGGCAACCTCTTCCCTCATACACCACCCTCTCCGCTTGCATGCACCAGTCCATATCTGTTTCCCAGTCTCGGAGTGTGGGCCCGCCCTCCATTTCCTTGCTATGTTGCGCTTGGCTACTATAAGGCCTAGTGTAACGCACATTCTTTGCCCAGCTATTAAGTTTGTTGTACCCCAGATATTTAATAAGCACAGTTGAAGCGAGGACTCCACCTGCTTCCCACATAGGGTTGCCATGCAGGTTACTGTCGTCTTCCAATAAGTTTGGATCAATGGGCAGTTCCACCACAGGTGTAGAAATGTGCCTTCCTGGCCGCAATTCCTGAAACAATGTGTTGACTCAAGTTTGCCCATTTTTACTTGTGTTATGCATGTGTAGTATGTCCTGTGAGGGATCTTTCATTGGATCAGTCTAAATCAGGACCGTATGGCCACTTCTCAGGGGGACGCAAGTGCCTCCAACCACTCCTCATCAGTCAAGTCCCCAAGATCCTCCACCCACTTGGCCCTCACTTTCTCCAGGGTATCGGGGGAATTATTCAGTATTTTCCGATAGGTTAGAGATATAGCTTTTTCTGTCAGATAGTCATCTAAAAGCCTATCCTCCACAGTGGAGGACGCCGGTAGGTCAGTACCCTTCGGGATGGCCCATTGTAGAGCGTGCCTTACTTGAATGTAGCGAAAGGTTTCGGATGGCGCTAATTCGTAGTCTTTCTGAAGGTTGATAAAGGGCCTGACCTTTCCGTTTAGCCACAGATCCCCAACCCTTGAGATGCCAATAAGGTCCCACTTATCAAAGTCCGGGTGGCTTGCCAGCCGTCCCAACCTCGCTGTGTCCCACAGTGGAGTGACCTGGGTCATTTTATCTCGCCACCCTAAGGCTGCCGAAGCCGTGTGCCATACCTTGATTGTGGTTAATGTTGGCGTGGCCACTGGCGCTCCTCGTTTGCCTCCATAGATGACCTTAAGGTAACCCCTTGACCCCATGTTATATCTGTCCATTCTATAGGCCGGCTCTTTCTGCATGGTATGTACCCATTGATTGACCACTGCAAGTTGCGCTGCCCAGTAATAGTATTGGAGCGCCTGTAGAGCAATTCCTCCGTCGTACCAGCTTTTAGTCAATTTGGTTAGTGCTATTCTGGGAGTTCCTCCATCCCAAAGGAGGGTCCGCACCGCCTCTTCGACCGCCCTGAAGTACGTAGGGGAGACTGGATAGGGCGTATTTTGCAAAATATACAAATAGCGGGGCAATGCCATCATTTTATACAATGAGGCCCTGCCTAACAACAACAGGGGCAGAGACCTCCAATGCTGAACGTTCTCTCGAAGGCGAACTAGGGGGGGACCAAATTGTGTTCGTAAAAGAACGCGGGGTCCCTAGTGATATAAATTTCCAAATATTGGAATCCGTCTATTACTACTATTGCTGTGCACATTCTGGGGAGCTTCGGTTCTGGGCCAAAGAGGACATATATCAGTGATTTATCCCACTTTATGGTGTAACCTGAGTAGTTCTGATACAGGGTAAAAATTTGAAGTACCCTGTGTAGGGAGTAGTATGGTTATGCCAAATAGAGGAGAATATCATCTGCATATAGGGAGATTCTATCTTCCCAATCAGCATTCCATCTAAGTCCCCTAATAAGCGGATCACCTCGTATCCATACCGCTAGTGGCTCCAGGACTAGCGCAAATATCAGAGATGAGAGGGGACAACCCTGTCTCGTCCCTCTCTGTAATTTAAACACTGCAGAGCGCCCCCCATTAACCGTTACTTGTGCTAGAGGCTCTGCGTACAACAGGCAAACCCATGCCACAAACCTCTCCCCAAATCCCAACCTCTCGAGGACAGCAAACAGGAAGGGCCATTCTATCATGTCGAACGCCATCTTCGCGCCCAAGGACACCACAATAGCGTCTTCTCGAATACCTTCGGCTCTCCCAAGCACTCCCTGGCGAAGTCGCAGGTTAAGTGCAGTATTTCTACCATACTTAAAGCCAGACTGGTCG
This sequence comes from Calotriton arnoldi, assembly GCA_963921515.1. NCBI lineage: Eukaryota > Metazoa > Chordata > Amphibia > Caudata > Salamandridae > Calotriton > Calotriton arnoldi. The sequence continues at coordinate 809,598 of CAWUFW010002228.1, forward strand.
GGGTGGATAAGTTTATGTAGCGTTGGAGCCAGTCGGGTTGCCAACACTTTTGCTAAGATTTTAACCTCTGCATTTAGCAGGGAGATTGGTCTATAAGACCCACATTTCTCCGGTGGCTTCCCGGCCTTGTGTATCAACACTATATTGGCAGGTCTTTGATTTTCAGGTAACTTCCCGGTCTTTAGGCTTTCTTGGTACATCTTCACCAAGAAAGGGGAAAGTTTGGAAGCTGTTAGTTCATATAGCTCGATCGGTAAGCCGTTTGGGCCCATTGCTTTTCCGGCTTTCAGTAATTGGATTGCCTGTACTACTTCACTCTCTGTAAGGTCCGCTTCTAAGCTATCTTTATCTGTTGCCTCCAGTGAAGGCATAGCAAGGGTTGCCTACAGCTCCCTTGCAGCAGTTTGTGTGGTGCGAGCTGATGGTGTGTATAATTGGCTATAGTGGCTGCGAATGCATCTGCTATTCCCTGACGGCCTTGCACTGTCTCCCCCCATCTAAAACAATCTAAAATACCCATTTGTAAGCCTTCTCTTTTTTGTCCAGCCTTGCTAGGAGCCTGCCAGCCCTGTCTCGCACCTCGTATAATCGATGCAAGGTCGCCTGATGTCTGGCTCTAGCCTCCTCCTCAGCTATATCTCTATATTCTTTTGCTAAATTCCTAACCTATGCTGTGCATCTGTTGGGTCTGGCCATAGAAGCTCAGCTTCCAATCTTAGGATTTCTACTTCTATATATCTTCCAGCTGTTTCCGCTTTTCTTTTTTATGTCCCGAAATCAGAGAAACTCCCTTGCCCCTAACCAACGTCTTGTAGGCCTCCCATAAAACCCGGGCCGATTCTACCGAACCCTCGGTTTCTTTGAAATAGCAGGTCGTCACCCTTTGCAGACCCACCCGGACTAGTTGTACTTTTAGGTACCATGGATTTAATGCCATTATGTTGTCCCTGTGTGAGAGTGTGTTACCATAGCTAGTACAGATCAGAGAGTGGTCAAAAATTCCCCTCTGGAGGTAGGTCGTCTCTCCAAACCCTGGAAGTTGATCAGCCAACCCAAATATGTAATCTATAGGACAGAGACTTCCTTGTACTCCAGAGTGGAAGGTGTCCTGGCGAGCCTTTGGGTTTCTCATCCGCCATACAGCCATCAAGCCAAGTGTTGATAGAAAATCTGCCAGAGTCTTCCTGTAAGGATCTCTCTGTTTTGCCTGTAGGTGGTCTAGTTCGCTATTGAGCGCTGCATTACAGTCCCCTCCAATGAGAAGTTCCCCGTGTGGGAGCGTGACGATATGTGAGCCTAGGTCTGCGAGTGTGGGCCTATGGAGTCTTGGGGGAATGTAAAGGGACATGATCTTGAGTGGTCTGCCCTCCCAATATCCGGATAGCGTTATAAAACGGCCATGGGAATCATGCGTGATGTTTTGTATGGTGAATGGAAAGGATCTGCGCAACAGGGTACCCTCCCCTCTCGAACCTCTAGAGTAGCCTGCATGTGCTACTAATTTGTAGCCCCATCTTAAGCGCACAGTAAGTGGTGCCCTGTATGCGAGTTTCCTGCAACAAAACTATATCTGGTGAATGGCGTTTTAGATATTGCAGCACCACTCCACGTTTGATTTTGTCTCCCAGCCCATTCACATTCCAAGAGAGGATTTTATATTTCTTGGACGCCCATGTCCTGGCCATAATGTTCTGCCAATATAATATTGGATGTGCAACCCAGGATCGGCAAATCTCGGAGGGAACCCCAGTCCTGACTATAATCAATGGAATACATTGGAGAGCAGCTGTGAGGGGTGGTCTTTATATAGGCTCTTGGAGTCTCTTGAGTGAAGTCCTGTTTAACTACTCCCTGCTGGGTAAGACATGCGTCATCTGCCGGTGTCCCTGAGAAAAATGTGTTGTCTCGTAGTAACATATTAAACCAACTGATACAACATTCCCCCACCTCCCCCCTCCCTGCCTCCCTGCAGTGTGGACTTAGAACTGCCCCCCCCCCTAATTTGCAGAGCACCTGTGTGTCCCACCCCTAACCTCTTAACTCGGGGGAGCGCGTCTCTACCAGCCACCCACCCATCACAGCCCCCTACTTATACCTATAAAAACTTTTAACCACACAGTAACATTTAGTTTGGAGTCCAATGGGGTCTCTGATCCTCCCATTAATTCTTCACAGGGTCAATCATCCCATTCCCTAGGGCTCAGCAATCAGAGTAAGAGAGTTATGACGTGCACAGGTAGGCAGTCTCTGTGAAGTTTATCTTTCGCGCCTCCATCTAAGGCATTGGCAGCTTTCCATAAGGTCCCCAACCCCCAAGTCCTCAACAAGAGTCAGCTAGCATGAGTGTAAACCTTACGGTGGTTGGGAGTCCAGGGAGCTCCTGGCTGCAGAAGCTGTCTCCTGACCTTGCTGCAACTCCTGGTGCCGCTTCTCCTTATTTCTTCTCTGTTGCTGCGCAGCAGTTCGCTTATTTCCAGGTTGTCGCCAACCATCCAGCCACTCCGAGGCTTCCTCAGGGGAGTCAAAGAAACACATCTTTCCCTCCACTATCACACGGAGTCTGGCCAGAAACAGCATTGCGTACTTGAGTTCTTTTTCACGCAATAACCTCTTGACTTCCAGAAAGGAGCGACGCACCCTCTGATCCCTGAGCGTAAAGTCTGGGAAGAAGGTGACTGTGGCGTTGTCACATTTTAGTGGGGGGCGGAGCGAGCCATTTGTAGTATTACATCTCTGTCCCTGTAGTTGAAAATCCTCGCCAATATTGGATGCGGGGGCGCCCCTGGACGGGGCGGGCCCCCCAGGGACCGATGGGCTCGCTCCACCAAGAAAAGGTTGGAGAGTCCGCGGGGCTGTAGGAGTTTCGTTATAAGGTCCTCCACAAATAGGTCTGTAGCAGGGCCGGCCGCCCTCTCTGGAACCCCCAAAATTCTCACGTTTTTTCTGTGTACGCCCTTCAAAATCTTCCAGCTTAGCTTCTAAGGTAGTAATTGTGGCCTGGAGTTCTTTGACGTGGGTTTCCAGCACCTTGGTAGAAGACTGGAGGGTAGTTATGGAGTCCTCGGTAGCTTTAACACGGTCCCCTAGGTTGCGTAGGTCTGCGTGCATTAATGTAACTTCAGAGGCGGCCGTGTCCATTTTGTTTTCCAATGCAGACCGGAACCCCTGGATCTCCGCCATTATATCTTGGAGCGTGAGGGTTCCCTCCTCCTCTATCACTTTTTGCAGCTGATCACCACCTCCTTCGTGTGAGGTATCCGACTGGTGCTGCGCAAACTTGTCCAGTTTTGTTTGCTGTGCCGCTTTGGGCCCTTTGTGACCCAACATTGTCTGAATGGATATTAGCTGTATTTATAGTGGGCCTCGGTTTGCTGTTGGTGTATTTAAAGTCTCTTTGGGGCCCTTTACTCTGGGGCAATTGAGTGAATCCCAACCTAGGTAGTACTACAAAGTAGGGTCCCTCTAATATCTGCGACATGGGGGTTGCATTCACGTTCGTTATATTCCCCGTTATGGCCGTCAAATAACACCTTAGTCAATAAGAAAGGGGCCAGGGGAGGGCCACTCCCGCCCCACCATTTCTGGGATTATTTCCAACCCCTTCAGTCACCTTAACCATGTCCTCATTCCATCTTCGGCCGGCTCGAGGGTCCCACACGCACCACTAGGACCTCGCCGCTCCAATGCTGCACGCCAGGCGCAACCGCGTACCTCCGTTGGTGTCCTATCGCGGCCGCTCTCGTGACCGCAGCCCGGATCAGACGCGTGCATCATTCTGGAGGGCTGAGTTGCCGCGCCGCTCCTTTCACCGCCGCATTGAAAATTTTCAAAAAAGCCGTTCACGGCTACAGCCGCCGCCCCAGTGCTGCGGAGTCCAGGGACACGCCAGCCCGATCAGACACTCGGGGTCCTCCGCTGGGCCCAGCAATCCCCACCAGGCCGCGTTCCTGTCGTCACTGGCAGTCACCCCGACGTGGGTGAATGCGGGCGCTGGAGATGTCGCCTCGCCGCTCCGGTCAGCGCAGGGTCTCTCCGCGTTCCTGTGTTGTGTGGCTGACGGATAATTAGACAGATATACGGGGGTTTATGACGGGTGCCCGCCGGAGCTCCCTCAAGCTGCGGCCATGTTGTTCAGCTGCAGGCCACGCCCCTAATGCATCTAGCTTTTAAACGTAAGAAATAGATCTTTCAAACCTGCTAAAGGGATTTGAATGATAGATAACCGTTTTAACCAAATGTGTTGTTTGGCCTTTGTATATTTGGGTAGCTCAACAGAGAAAAGAACGTGTGTTATGAATTAAGTCCAATTTTATTTAATCTGCTACTGCCATTCTATCCAAATGTGTGTATTTGATATTTTCTGGAAGATCAACATTTAGAGCTTACCTGAAAAACAATAGAATCGGGGGCAGCATTGTTGCTAATCAGTGATAGTTCTGTAGAGGAGTTCTCTTCAATAAATACCTTCTCAAAAATATTGGGCAGTAGTTTAATGTGCATTGTGTTTTAGGAGAGTTTATAATGTATTGTATACGAAATTTATAAAACTAGACCCAGAAATCATAAACTTTAGAGGAAATCTAGTATTTTAAACTACTGGTCTCATTGCAGGTTTCCGCTTTACCCAGTGCTGGAGGGGTCCAGAACCTGATTGTTCTAAATCGTGAGAAAACCAGGCCTCATGAAGTTGGATCAGTCCGATGGGCAGGAAGCACATTTGGACCAATGCAGAAAAGTAGACTGGGAGAGTACGAGTTTGAGGCTCTCATGAGAATGCTGGACAACTTGGTAAGTTTCAGATTGTTAGACATGGAAGGTGTTATTTTAGCACTGATTTATGCTATTCCAATTGTCAGTATGGTACTCCATATTTATCGAAGCAGTGTTACCTCTTATTATCTTTTAATTCATCTTCCAGCTAATATGCCTCCTGCCTGATGTACTGTTGCAGGATGTCAGAAGATGGAATACATGTCTGCTGTTTACGACAGTTTTTTTGTTTTCATTAATATAAATTGATGGTGAGCAGTGAAACCTTAAAATTACTGCAGTGGAGCCTGCTGTAACAACCACGAGGGACATTGTTCCAGCCCCTATTCCAGCAACTAACAATACCTTTTGAACCTAGGTTGAACCATTATCATATTTTGAACTAGTACACAAGGCAAAATATCCAAAGATCTCTCTGCACAAAATACAACAAGTATTCACCACACAGTAGCTTAAGACCCTCAGGATGTAGCACGTACTGTCCCATTTGCTGCATAAATGCACCTTGGTGACCAGGTGATATTTTGCAGTATGGAATGATAACCGAAGTAAGCTGAGAATATAGGTTGTCTTTATTGAATCATATATATATATATATGAAAACAAAAGTGTCCTGTGCACGAGGGAGCACTCACATGGCAGGCAATTCATCAGAATTAATTTCTTCAGGGGAACCGGCAAGTTTACCCGCTGATTTATATCTCCTGCCTAACGCGTTTCAGAGCCCCCAGCTCCTTTATCAAAGGCCAACTGCAGCTTCCGCAAATAACTTCCAAGGCACTCACATCATTTTATACATTTTTTAATTCCCTCTAGTGGGTTCAGGTGAGTATTTTCGCACAGAATGCTGGTATTCGTAGTTTTGCCTTGGATTACTTTCACCCCTTCAGTGGGGTTTGCGAAGTTGCAGACAATAATTGATGCATTTAAAACACCCCAGTGGGTCTCAGAGTGCTACTCACTCAGTCCATTTTTAACAGTCATGCCATATCGAAAAAGTCAAGGAAATGTTCCTTAAGATCATTAGGTGTAAGAAAAACATTTTCTCTCAATCATTCGCTGCAAAGATGCGGGGAGCCCGGAACTCTCTTCCAATTTCCAAGCACAACTGCCACCAACAGGAGGAACAATGGCACACCAGTATGAACCCCACTGACAGAGCAGCCCACAAAACAGCCCTCAGCAACTATCACCGGCACATCAAAGAAGCCAAACAAGGAGCCATCACCACCCGCATCGACTCCGCGGCCAACCACACAAAGGAACTCTTCAAAATAGTCAAAGAATTCTCCAACCCCACAGCCATAAAGAACACCTTCCACCCCTCCTAAGAACTCTGTGACACCCTCTCATACTTCTTCCACAGCAAGATCAACAACATCTACAACAATTTCAACATCCAACCCGTCAACCTCGATGACCTCAACCAACCAGCGAACACCAGCCAAACCATCACCACCTGGTCACTGCTCACCTCCCTCAGCACCTCAGCCATCATGTCTTCCATCCACTCCAGGGCACCCACCAACCCCTGCACCCACCACCTCTACAACCTCGCAATGAACCCTATCAACACGCAACTCACCAGCATCCTCAACACCTCTATCTCCACAGTAACCTTCCCAAACAGATGTCAGACCCCTCCTAAAGAAAGCCTTCGCTGACCCCAGTGATCTCAAAAACTATCGCCTGAACTCCCTGCTCCCCTACCTGGCCAAAGTTCTTGAGAAAGCCATCAACCAGCAGCTCACTGAATTCCTGGAACAAAACCACCTACTGGATGCCTCTTAATCAGGAATCTGTGCGAACCACAGCACTGAGATGGTTTCAAAACACAGTGTGGTTCAACAGCTTTGTTTTTTCCAGATTTGATCTTTGCTTAATAGTAATCTTGTACCTATGCAAAGCGATAATAGATTCCGAGTTCTGTGGTCAGTTTGAATCACAAAAGAAGTGCTATGCATGCATGGCAGTAACTTAATACATCTTCCTACTACTTTCAAACCTTCCCATTTCCTGTATTAATATTCCTTTTCTTGTGGTAAATGTTCATGAAACATACACACAATCAACCTGTTTTCCCCATCTGAATGTTGCAAGCTCAACTCCCCTCATGCACTGCCAAATGGGAGTTTCTATAATAGTAAGTATATTTTATTTTGTAATTGGTAATGAATACCATTTTGTAAGATAAAATTACACAAGAGAATGTACAGGTGCTAAAAAGGCAAAAACTATAATAGTGTTAATCCCTTCACTGTCTCATTAGTTTTTAACATGGTATGTAAAAACCAAAATAAGTGACAGATTTATAACAAACTGCACCAGAAGAACCAAGTAAACACAATTTAAGGGCTATCCTAGTAGTTTTAATATGAAGAAAAACATGTTGAAATAAAAACACCTTTCCCCATCCAAGCAATGGCAATAATAATATTAATTTACTTCATTTTCTGGGCCCATTCCAAAGAGGTGGAATTTGAATCTGCTAACATTATTTTGAGAAAATTGTGTAAACTTCATTAATGGAACCTATTGAGGCAAAATCTTAGAAACTTTTAATTTTGGTTCGACAAAAGCTTGCGAAATAAGATTGAGGTCTCAAATGTATATGCACAGGAAGTGATATCATTGGATTTCCCATCTTACATCTGTACAGGAAGTGACATGACTGGTTTCCTGCCAAACTGTTGTTAAAAGAAGCCCAGCAAGAGGTCTCATTTCTATCATCCATCTTCACAGGAAGTGACATCATTGGATTTCCCATCATCCCTCTGCATTGGAAGTGCCATCACTGGATTTCCCACCATTCTTCTGCACAGGAAGTGACATCACTCCTCTCCCTTCCCAGGGCCCACTTAATGGATGCCACACCATGTATGTGCGCAGCGAGTATGCCGAAGGCAAGTCCATCTGCTTCCGGACTGCACCCAGTGCCAGGAACCCTGGTCCTCTTCCCTCCTGCTGCTACAATGCCATGAACCTCCATGCCATGAACCCTGTCCACTGCTCTACACGCTGTTGCCTTGACTCGCCACACCACACAACATTTTCCTGCTTTGTTTTCATGAACTCACCCAGAGCCAACACTCGCCAAACTGACAGCACCCAACACCCCACTCTCTCAAACTCACACAGTTGTGAAACCACCCACACAACACTCCACACTTGCGTGCATACTCCTCAACATCACCAAACACACCACAGAGGTCTGGAAACTGCTGCATTACAGTGTGCCTAACCTACTTTTCCTCACTGAAACCTGTCTGAAACCTTTATCTGCACCTGACATCACTCCCCCTGTACAAGAATGCCAATCAAGAAAAGCCAGAAAGCAGAATCACCATCATCCACAAGAACACCATCAGCTGCACACAGTCATGGACATGTCATCCTCCATCATGGAACACCTATCGTTAAGGTTCCACGTCACAGGCAACCTCATCCTAAGTGGCACTCTCATCTACTGACCACAGGAACATGCACCAACTACACTGACACCAACACAGACTTGATTGCAACACTCGCCTTCAATGCTAGCAATTACATCCTACTCAGAGGCATCAAATTCCACCTGGTAGGTCATGCTGACCCAAACACGAGAGCACTCATTGAAGACATTGGAAGCCTTGGCCTCTCCCAATGAGTAAAGGGACCTACCAACTTTGCTGGACAACTCCTGAACACTATTTTCACAAACTTCAACAACATCCGAGTCAACAAGCCCACACCAGTCTCCTAGACATATCATGCCCTTGTCAAGTTCAGCATCCCCGTCCCGATCCAATGCACATGCACCACTGCAGACCAGCCCTCCGAAACTGGAACAGCATCACTGACAAGGACTGGAACACCACTCTCAACACCCACTAACCTGAGCACAGCAACACCTCCCCAAAGCTATCAATCATTTTATCAATTGGATCACCTTCTGCACCGACTCTCTGGCCTCCCTCAAACACAGCAATAGAACAAGATCCAGACCCCAGGACAGTTGGTACGCAGAGGAACTCAGACTGATGAAACATTGTTGCAAACAACTGGAGCACAAATGGAGAATGAGCCAGGACAATGCAGACAAAAGCCCATTCAAATTACTACCACTTAATGATCCGGACCACCAATCGGGCTGGTCTGGTGGACCGCATCAATGACAGCACCAACAGAAGCAAAGAAATATTCACCATTATGAAAGGTTTCACCTCACCGTCAGCCGCCTCCTACTCGGTCACCCCCTTGCAGGACATCTGCAACATCTCCCTCAATTCTTCAGCAACAAAATCACTGCCATGTACACCAACTTCAGCCTACAACCAGACCAGACAGACCTTGCCCAACACCTCCTGAGTTCATCCAAAGAACAAATGATAACCATATAGCCGTGATCACCCCAGAAGAAATGATTGGCAACATGAAGTCCATTGATTCAGGGCCCCCATCGTACCCCTGTCCTCTCCTATGCCCGCACGCAACTCATTATCTTCCTCACGGAATGGACAAGACGCCCAGTACAAAGATCAAGTTTAATGCTTGCATGACTGAAATTGCCCACTGAATGAAAACCAACTGTTTAAAGCTGAACACCAACCGAAATTGTGATCTTCAAGAATAGTACATCACTGTGGGACACCACCTGGTGGTCAGCAGAGCTAGGGCTGACACCCACACCCACCACCCATGCTAAGAAACATTGACAGGAAACTCGACATGACCATCCAAGTCAATGCCATCACTGCCTCATGCTTCCATACCCTGAAGATGCAGAAGAAGATTTTGAAATGGCTCCCAATCAGCACCTGTAAAACCGTTATGCATGCTCTGGTCACAAGCAGACTAACTACAGCGACACCCTTTATGCGGGGATCAACAAAAAACTCACCAGAACCCTGCAGACCATTCAGGATTTGGCTGCCAGAATCCCTCGCACCCTCCCATGCCGCACTCACATCACACCACACATGAATGAGGTCCACTGGCTCCATATTCACAAGGAAGCACATTTCAAAATCCCCACTCACGCTTTCAAGACACTACATAATACTGGCCTAGCATACTTCAGCGGTCGCATCTGCTTTCACAAACCTTGCAGAGACCTCCACTATTCCGACTCCTACTTGCACAAATCTCACACATATGTAAAACCAGACCCAATGGTCAAGCTCTCTTCTGCATCACTCCTAAAGTGTGGAACGACCTGTCACTACTCAAAAGTGCCTACCCCTCACTTCTTGAATTCCACAGAAATCTAAAGAACTGGCTTTTCAAGTATGACCACTAGACCCTAGGTGTGGCTAGACTCACACCTGCTCAGCTCCAGGATAATCTCTTGGGTGATAGTGTGCTCTACAAATCTGGGTAACATAACCTAACATAACATAGCATAGAATAACATAAATCCAGTTGCACTTTTCCTGGCTCATCACAGGCATTAAGCAATTCAGTGTTCTTAAGGACCATAGTTCTAAATGCTTTGCTTGTAAAGTTAGTACCATTGCATTCGTAGATAATATGTTCAGCTTTTGACTTTCTTAGAGAAATTGCGTAAGCATAATTTTTATTGCTGGTCACTTTCCAATAAATCAGTGATTTAATAAAGAGCTGTCTCTCAATCTTTATTAATTTAGAGTACAGTCCTACTTCTTCAACACAGAAAAATATATCTGGCTAGCAAATGCCATGTGTCCTAATTCTAGGCTTATTTAAGATTAAGTAGTATTTTTACCAAATCGAAAAATATCTCTTAGCATATTAGTTTCTGTTATATTTAGATGAACATATCAGACTCTACGGTATGCAACTGACCCATTACACACTATCAAATCAATTTTAACTTTAAACACATTTAGTGCTGAGATTAGAGAGAAGGCACTGTTAATCACATATTGGCCAACACATCCCACAGCCCACAACATTTCTTTTAATCATAAATTCAGTTTGAGGCTTCCAAGACACTTTCAAGTCTAAAGGTAGACCTAACTAACATTACTGTGACATGTTGAGGTACCTCCTGAAATGTGGCACTAACATGGTTTGTCTGAAATACTAAAAATCAATACCTTGGTCTTAGATATATGTATCTTTTGGAATTTCTGCCTAATAATAATAATAATAATAAAAGACATTTATAAAGCGCTCAGCTACCCCGAATGGGATGTCCCGGCGCTTACACAGACAGCAACAAAGGTAGAGGTATGTACATATCTAGTCATTGCGACTAAAGAGCCAGGTCTTCAAGGCCCTTCTGAATTCCTGTTCGGAATGCATTGTGCGCAGTTGGGCAGGTAGGTTGTTCCAGCACTTGGTGGTACCCACCTCGAATGTCCTGCCCCCCATTCTTGCCTTCGCAAACTGGTGGGAGGTGAGGTATCGTTTGTGGTTGGACCTTAGGGATCTGTCCTGCTGGTATGGACGAAGTCTCTTCCTCAGGTAGTTGGGCCCTCTCCCTTGATACGCTCGGAAAGCAAACGCAGGGGCCTTAAATTCGATACGTTTGGCTACCAGGAGCCAATGAAGTTATCTGAGATGAGGAAAGATGCGTTGGCGGAGCGGGACCTTGCAGACCAGTCTAGCTGCTGCGTTTTGAATTATCTGGAGTCTACGGATCAAGCCGATCGGCAGACCCATGTAAAGACCATTAGCGTAATCGAGGTGGGAGGTGACTAATGCATGGACCACGGTTTTGCGAGCTGACTCTGGCAAGAAGTCAATACGTTTTCTAATGGTTTTTATTTTGCCAAAGCAGGCCGCAGATACCAGTTGAACATGGGTAGCGAGGGACAGGTCTTTGTCCCATCTGACTCCTAAGTTCTTGACTGAGTCCTTAGGTGTGGGGGCAGATCCCAGTTCAGCTGGCCACCATAAGTTCGCCGGGGGGGGGTACTATTACACATGTCAACTCGGTCAACAGCATTTGTAAGCCAATAGGCATAGTGCTGCATTATACTAAGTTATCGGCATGCACTAACATATTGACCATATAACTTCCCAATCTAGGTGGAAAACAATTCACCTTAGTTAAGTGTCCAGCAAGTCAAACACAGACACACACACACACACGTGTGTGTGTGTGTGTATATATATATATATATATATATATATATATATATATATTATATATATGTATATATAATATATGTAAATTAAAGTCAGGGAGAAGATGTATCCTTGGTGCCCTGAATTGTTAGTAAAGATCTTTTTGGATTATGGACCATCATCACTGGGCTTTACACAAACCGAAGTTCTAGTGTGGAGTCTCTTAATTAGCCAAAGTAAATTAATGTCTATATCCAAGGCCTTAATTGTGGACCATATTACTGTATAGTGAGCTCTGTCAAATGCATTGCTGTAAAATATATAACAGTTGACAAAGGTGGCTTTGGAGTCAGCTTCCAGATTCTTATAGTAGTGCGATTGGTTTACTTGTGAACTTGCTTGAGTAAGCCACTTCTTTTTCATTTCACCATGCCTTAACTCATGGTGTGTTGCTTGGAAGAAAGGCTTTTAAAAAGAGTGCTTGATATTAGTGGCTTTTTCCTAATTATAAGAGCCAACAATTGTCATCAAGTGTCTGCATAGCCAACAAATATTCCATCAAGCATGCCTTCATTTAGGTAAGCTGTGAGCGATACACCAGACTCAACATCCAGTTCATATGTGATGCTAACATGCTCTTTACCAGGTAGTCAAAACACTTCGAGAACTCATGACCCGAGACAGCCATCTTGGCTGCCTGGTGAGTGTGGGCAAGTATACGACAAGCAGGATAATAAAAAAAAAAGGCCTTCAGTATCAGTGGCGTCAAAATTTCCTATTATTTCCCTCCCTGGAATTACCTTTAACATGGGTCCTTGTGCGTCCAAGAGAGGAATAATAGTAGGGATTACATGGAGAAATAATAATCAGGAATTGGATTTACTGAGTCGATTCCCATGTATATTTCCTGGTATTTCACCTGAGGGCAACCCTGCTACCCCTGCTTGCAGCAGGTTAAATCTCAAGGTGAAACACATTGAAGCTATGGTCTTCTTGCAACATTTAAAATCCAGATGGGGCAGGTAACGTACAATACCAGCTCCATCTGAATTAGCAGGCCATTTGCAATGAGAGCCAAAGTGTTCAATTAGATATGTATAGCCAGGGCACATTCAACCTTTATGTTTTTGGTGTAATGCATTGACTGTTGTTGACTTGAAGGTCTGTGGAAGTTGTTTCTAGGGGTAAGGCATTGCAGGGCCTTTGTTGATTTGGGTGTTGGCAATTAGGAAACCATGGTCATCAGCATTTGTGAATGTACCCATATGATTGGCTGTGGTATGGGTATTTGCATGGTGCCTCTCCGGTTGCTGCCTCTTTGGTTGTCTTTTGTGAGAGAAGTTCCCATTGCCCTGGGTGGTATTTTGCCATTGTTTTAAATTCTCCACACCTTTTCTATGCATAGTTTTCTCTATTGCCTAGATAAAGCACATCTGTTGGTGGCTAGTTATAGTTTTGCATTCTTCTTTAGTCTATTTCATGGTGGAAGGGGTATCTCCACGGATAGACATGTATGATGTGACATTTGTGGGTAACTCATTTTGAGTGGTATGTTTTTTTGGATGCGTCATTGATCTATATTTTCGGATTCTTTGTTGAGTTTTATGTGACCACATGGAATTTGTCATACTTGTTTTTGCACAATTTATCAAGTTAATATTTGTATAAGTGACCAATGAGATAAGGTGTCCTTTAATTTTATATTATATTTCTTATCACTGTTTTTTAAAATTATTTTATTTATAAATTATCAAATCAACAACATGCCATCTCTTTAACGGATACATATCGCAATGATTTAGACAATTCTCGAGCAGACCAGTAAATTGACAACAATCTTCTCATAGTATATGAAAAACTCCCAGAAAGTCCCCCCTCCCATACCCAAGCAAATCAGTTGATTATAATGTCTCTTGCTCCTGATCTTGTCCGGCAACTAGGCTACACAACATTCCCCGATAGCTGTTCCATTTCCCCCAAAGCTTTGTCCATTTTTCCGGGCATCCTCTACTCTCATAGATCGTCCCTTCCGCCTGCATACACCAGTCTGGATCCATTTTCTACTCCTTCAGTGTCGGAGCATCTAGTGCCCTCCATTTCTTTGCGATATTACGTTTTGCAATCATAAACCCCAATGTTACCCACGTGCGTTCAGCATTTGTAAGGTCCAAGTCTCCCCAAATGTTTAACAGACACCATCGTGGTGACTTGTCTTCCTCCACCTTATACACCTCCCTCATCAGTAGTGCTGTCCAATAATGTTGAAGTGGTGGGTACTCCCACACTAGGTGGAGGAAGGTACCTTCCTGCCCACACCCCCTTGGGCACAATGGCAAGGTGAGTATCTGCATTTTTACCTGTGTGGTCCACGCATAATAGACCCTATGAAGAATCTTGAGCTGTATTAATCTGAAACGCAATCTTATGGCCACCTCTCTGGGTGAGGCCATGGCTTCCACCCACTCCTCATCATCCAAAACACCCAGGTCTTCCTCCCACCTACTCCGCAGCGACCTCAAGGGTTCTGGCAGATTGTTTCTTAGTTTATGGTAAACCAATGATGTCGCTTTTGTGTCGAGATAACCATCTAGTAGCCTGTCCTCCAGTGGGGAGGCCTCTGGCAATACAGTCCCCTTGGGTATTGTCACTCTTAGTGCATGTGTGATTTGGAGATATCTAAAAGTTTCAGACAGTGGCATCTGATATTCCTTCTGTAGAGCCGGGAAGGTCTTAATGTCCACTCCCTCCCAGAGGTCGCCCATTTTCGAGATCCCATTCATGTCCCATCCACCAAAGCTCGCCCGGAGCCCCAACAGGCCTAACTTCCTCAAGTCCCACAGGGGAGTCATCAAGTTAATTCTAACCTGCCAACCCAGCTCCTTTGTACCTTCCTGCCAAACTCGGAGCATAGTCGAGGTCGGGGGGGTAAAAGGAATCCTGCATGCGGGCTCACTCTCGGATTTATATACCCAGTGATTGATGACTGTGAGCTGGGCCGCCCAGTAATAGTGTCTAAGCGAGGGAAGTGCAATACCCCCATCGTACCATCCCCTGGTCAATTTTGTTAACGAGATTCGGGCCTCTCCTCCATCCCACAACAGCTGTCGTACTGTTGCATCTATTTGCTGAAAATACCACGGGGGCACTGGGTAAGGTGCATTGTGGAGCACATAAAGGAATCTAGGCAAAGCCATTATTTTAAAAAGTGCCGCTCTACCTAGAAGGGAAAGTGGTAACGATCGCCAGTGTTGGGTGTCACACTGCAGACGATGTAACAGAGGGGGCAAATTTTGCTCATAAAAGCTCTTGTGATCTTTAGTGATGTATATACCCAAATATCGAAATCCCTTTGTATCTATTCGGAGTTGACAACCACTGGGGAGTACAGGCTGGCTTCCTGCTAGAACATAGATCACTGACTTGTCCCAATTTATTGTGTACCCCGAATACTTGCGGTACAATTCAAATATATTGAGCATACTGGGGAGTGTGACCCTTGGGTTCGCTACATATAGAAGAACATCGTCCGCATATAGAGAAATGTTATCCTCCCACTCCGGGGTCCATTGTAACCCACGGATCATGGGAGCTTCCCGAATCCAGGCCGCCAGGGGCTCTAAGACCAATGCAAACAACAGGGGGGATAGGGGACATCCCTGCCGCGTCCCCCTCCAAAGTTCAAACACTCTAGACTCACTCCCATTTACCAAAACCTGTGCCAGGGGTTCCGCATACAAGAGCCTGATCCAGTTTAAAGATTTTGGCCTGAAACCCAGTCTCTCTAATACTGCGAACAAAAAGTGCCATTCCACCATGTCGAACGCCATGCGTGCGTCCAGCGACATCACCAACGCATCTTCCTCAATGGTCGCGGCTCTACCGATCACCCTGTGTAATCATCTAAGATTAAGAGCTGTGTTCCGTCTTGGCATGAAGCCTGACTGGTCAGGGTGGACCAGAGAATCTATCACCGGGGGCAGGCGGTTGGCCAAAAGCTTGGCCAAGATTTTAGGTTCGGCATTCAAAAGGGAAATCGGTCTATATGAGCCGCAGTCGTTAGGGGCTTACCCGCCTATGAAATCACTGCGATATTTGCTATTCGCTGGTCTCTAGGGAGTATTCCATTTTAATAGCTTTCGTTAAACATTTTATGCAATAGGGGTGTCACTTTGGTCGATGTGATTTTGTATAATTCAATCGGTAGCCCAATGGGCCCACCGGCTTTACCTGACCGGAGGTCTTTAATTGCTTTGGTTATTTCAGACTCTACCAAGTCTTGCTCTAATGATTCCTTTTTCTCTGGCCCGAGACACGGCAATCTAAGCGTAGCTAATAGCTCCCGCGAGGTCACAATTGTAATGCTGGAGTCCGGTGCATAGAGATGTTCATAATAGTCTGTGAACGCCTCCGCAATGTGACTTCCACCCAGAACAGTGGTTTCATCTCTTCTCTGCACTTCCTGCACCCATCTAGAGGCCTCTGATTTCCTATCTAACCACGCCAGCAATTTGCCTGCTTTGTCTCCCACTTCGTAAACGTTTTGTTGTATTGCCTTATGCCTGGCTTTTGCCGCCTCTTCGGCTATTGCCTTAAACTCCGCTTTTTTTAAACCAAACTGATGCTTTACTCCCATATCATTATTACTGATCAAACTTGCCTCCAAAGCCAGGTTGTTTCATTCTATCTCCTCTAATTGTATACGTTTCTGGTTTTTTTCACCCGCTATTATAGAAATTCCCTGACCCCTGATCACCGCCTTATAAGCCTCCCAGAGTATGCAGGCTGAGTCCACTGTTCCATTATTTTCATATATGTATTGATCAGTTGCTTCATGCATTTTGGATCTAATC
Source organism: Calotriton arnoldi (assembly GCA_963921515.1). Taxonomy (NCBI): domain Eukaryota; kingdom Metazoa; phylum Chordata; class Amphibia; order Caudata; family Salamandridae; genus Calotriton; species Calotriton arnoldi. The sequence goes on from CAWUFW010002228.1 coordinate 826,250, forward strand.
GCGGGGATTTGAAAGTACCAGGGGTTTATCCTGCCCAGGCACTTCGGCCTAAGTTCTGACATTTTGTAATAGACACAAATTGGAGAATGATCTGATATTCCACGAGCCATATTATAAACTTCTCTAAAATGGGGTGCCTGCTCAGCCAGTGTAAAAAAGTAATCAATACATGACATGCTACCATGTGCCCCCGAGAAATATGTGTACTGTCGTGAGTTAGGGTTGAGACCCCTCCAGATATTGTGTAGACCCATGGCAGACACAAAGTCTGATAGTATCATACCCTCCTGGTCTTGCGGCCGTGGCGGATGGCAGTCTAGTGTCGGGGACAGGGCCGCATTACAGTCACCCCCGATGACCATCACCCCCTCTGGGAGACTCAAAAGGAGAGCCCCCAATTCTGGCAGAACCAGGGATTGCTGTCTGGGGGGAATATACAGTGAGATAATATTAAAGATGTGCCCCTCCCAGCCACCTGTAACCGCAACCATTCTACCCTGGGGATCATGCGTTACCCTTGGATTCATAAAGGGAAAGGAAGTGCGCATTAATATACCGACTCCTCGAGAGCCCCTAGTGTATCCGGAGTGCGCAATTAATTTATAGCCCTATCGGTTGAGCGCCGCATATTGTGTACCCTGAATGTGTGTCTCCTGTAGTAGGACCACGTCTGGTGCATGTCTTTTTAAGTATTGGAGGACTATCCCCCTTTTTATTCTGTCTCCCATCCCATTGGCATTCCAGGACATCACCTTAAACCCTTTATTTTTCCCCAGGGGGGCCAAAACGTCTAGTCTCTGAGGGCCGGCTGTGTGTTCAGGTTCACTCCGGGCTTCTCCCGAAACCTTCACAGACATACATTCAATTTAGGTCAGCCCCAGGATGTATGGACAGGCTGATATATGGGGGCACAATTTAGTCAGCAATTTGTCAGAACTCATCTGTTGGCAACACAATTGTCGTAGATGGCGAAAACTCTTACAACTAAAACAATCCTAATCCCCAACTTCTCCCCCCTCCCTGCACTACGGGTTCAAACTGCCCGCCACCCTAACTATGCAGAGTGCTTCTAACCCCAAAACACATTTTAAACACTTGGGGAGCAGAGGCCGCAGCCCCAGCCGTGTACTACCCCCCCCATTTAGTCTCATGTACACACCACCAGTTTACATTACCATCTGGTTTATCGTTTGCTTACTGTAGAATCCTTATGACTACCTCCACCCTGGGGAGCCTCATCCGAAGACCCCAGGCCAAGTGGACCCCCGAGTGTCTACGTTTGCCTGCTCACTATATTGTTCCTTTGTCCAAGGTTTTCTTCTCTGGCGAAACCATATCGCATTTCACTGCGGGCAGTCTGTCTCTAAAACGTACTTGTCTCCCTATACCTCACACAGAGACATCTTTTGTTGGTCGTCCTCGGTTTGGCCCCATCTTCAACTGCAGGGCTCCTTCCTGAACCTCCTCCTCTGCCGACCGTTCGCCGTCCCTCCAGCCAAGACCAGACTTCCTCCGGGGTGTCAAAAAACCAAGTTTTGTTGTCCGCCACAACTCTTAGTCTTGCAGTGAACAGCATTGCGTATTTCAGTTCCTTCTCCTCCCTTAGAGCTTTTTTCACTTCCAGGAACGACCACCTCATTCTTTGAACCCAAAGGGTGAAGCCCAGAAAGAAAGTGATCGTGCTGTTTTCCCACTTCACAGGCGGTGCCAAGCGAGCCACCTGAAGCATCGCATCTCTGTCCTTGGGATTTGTCATTTCCTAACTTAGTCACTCCCCCATCTTCTTAATGCCGCCAATTTTACCATATTAGGCGATCTTAATCTTCATTTGGATGACCCAACTTGCGGAAAAAGCGCTGCACTTATTTCCGATCTGGCAGCTATGAACATTCAGCTCTGTAACTCAGGTTCTACTCATGTAGCTGACCATTTATTGGATCCTATTTTTTCTAACCTATCCAATATCTACTGCCCCACTGCCCTCCCACTGTGCTGGTCGGATCACTTCGCAGTTGGTTTTCTGATCAAAGTGGTTTCTAGCTCATTGGTAGCCGCACAGGGAACTAAGTCTAAAATTAGAAACTGGGGAAAACTTGATATTGGAGCCTTAAATAAGCTTCTATCTAATAATGCGCCTGTTATTAAACATATGGCTATTGCTGATCGTGGGGCCATCCAAAACTGGATTAAAAAATCTATTGATGTTTGTCTCCCACTTTCTATTAAGAGGGCGAACAACCATCGCCCCCCTGCCCCTTGGTTTACTGAGAGGCTAAAAATTGAAAAAACTAAATGTAAAGCCTCAGAAAGATTATGGAGGAAGAACTATGCGTCTGACACCAAACTCAGCTTACAAAAGGCCAAAAGAGATTATCATTCTCTTTGTAAAGCAGCTCGTGCTGAATATGTCTCTTCTACTATCTCCAATGCCCAGAACTGCTCTAGGATTCTGTTTAAGGTGGTCAAAGAACTATCGGGGTCAGAAAGTCAGACTACCCCTCTTATCCTTAATGGATCGCAATGCGAGGACCTTGCCAACTTTTTTCTAAGTAAAGTTGAAAAAATACATTCTGTACTGGATGGGGATACGCAGCTAACCAATACCCTTTCCCAAGCAGTCAATAACATGGGGCTTGTGAACTGCAAGAATACCGAATCCATCAATAAATTGGAAACTTGGTCTCTCTTGGACATGAACTCCTTTAAACTGCTCTTAGGTAGTCTTAAATCAGGCTCTCCCTGTGATCTACTTCCCATCTCCGTGCTGAAGCAGCTTGAGCTGCCTTCACTTACGTTAATTATGGAGCTCCTTAATGCCTCCTTACTGGAAGCAATAGTCCCGCCGGAGTGGAAGCATGCTATGGTTCTTCCACTTTTAAAGAAGGCTAATGCTGATCCCTCCCAGCTATCCAATTTTCGGCCAATTTCACTACTTCCGGTCTTTTCCAAAATTTTGGAAAAGCTCATTAACTTGCAGTTGTCCCATTTTGTTGAAACTCAAAACTTCTTGTACCCCTCACAATCTGGTTTTAGAGCAGGTTTCTCTACCGAAATAACTCTTCTAGGGGTCACTGAAATGTTGCGCCACCGTTTGAACATTGGGAATACGGTGGCCCTCATTTTACTTGATTTGAGTGCCGCTTTCGACACGGTGTCTCAAACCGTGTTACTGAAAGCTTTGCATTCTCTGGGCATTGATGGCCCGGCACTCAAATGGCTCATTTCCTTTCTGGCTAACCGTACTTTTCAGGTCTTCTCTTCTACAGCCAGCTCCAAAACCCACTCATCTCCGTACGGAGAACCCCAAGGCTCTATCCTGAGCCCTCTATTGTTCAATGTCTACGTCAGACATCTGGCGACGATTGCCGAAGAGGCAGGGCTGTCCCTATTTTCCTACGCGGATGACACCCAGATAATCTTCTCTCTCTCCGCAGAGAAGGAATCTGAGTCATCTGCTCTCCAGTCTGGGCTGAGGAAAATTGCATCCTGGATGCTAGCAAACTTATTCAAACTCAACGGTAAAAAAACAGAAGTCCTGATTTTGGGGGAAAAGAAAGATCTCTGGGGTCCCCAGTACTGGCCTTCAGAAATGGGCGCTCTACCCCAGCCCACCCATCAAGTCCGCAACCTAGGTTTCATAATTGATGATCAGCTTTCTATGAAACAACAAGTCTTAAAGGTGGCCTCGACTTGCTTTATCATGTTGAAATGGCTTAAGAAAATTCTTTGGATGCTCCCCTGCTCCACCCAGAGAACCGTAGTCCAGGCTCTTGTCACTTCTAGGCTGGACTACGGCAACATCCTGTACCTGGGTGTAAATAAAGATGTGTTACGAAAATTGCAGGTGGTGCAGAATGCAGCCGCCAGACTGCTCTGCCATGTTCCCAGGGCTGCCTCTATTTCAGGCTTTCTTCGTGATCTTCATTGGCTCAAGGTGGAGAATCGTATTAAATTCAAGGCCTTGAGCTATATGTTTAAGATCAAAACTGGCATTGCCCCTCAATATCTACAAACCTTAGTTTGCTCCTACATACCACCTCGCCCTCTCCGCTCCATTACTCAGGCAAAAGTTTCGGTTCCTAGAATCAGATGGTCGCGGATGGGCGGCCGATCCTTTGCTTATCTGGGTCCCTCCCTGTGGAATTCTCTTCCCATGTCACTCCGCAACGAAACAGTCTATGGGAACTTTCGCAAATGTCTGAAAACTTGGTTGTTTAATCAATAATCCTCTGTTTTGTCTCTTGTTCCTTTCAGGCTGGCGCCGGGAAACCCTTTGGGGTAGCTGCGCGCCTTATAAAATTAATTAACATAACATAACAAAGATTCGGGCTATAATTGGACGAGGGGGGTTTCCCGGCCGTGACGCTGTCCCCGGTGGGCGCGCTCCACCAAGAAATATTTTGACAAGTTTTTGGGTTGGAGATGTTGAAGGATCAAATCTTCCACAAATAAGTCGACTGTCGGGCCCTTTACTTTTTCGGGAACACCAAGAATGCGGACGTTGTTATGTCTAGAGCGTTCCTCGGCATCTTCCATTCTGCTCTCCAACACGTGTGTTAGTTCCCTCAATTCTCTCACTTGTGCTTGTAGAGTTTTAGTCTCAGTTTGGAGCGCGGCGATAGAGTCTTCATTTTCTTTAACCCTTGCTCCCATCTTTTGCAGGTCTGCTCGCATCACGTTCACCTCCACAGAGACTGTGTCTATCTTGCTCACCAGAGTGGTTTGCACTTTTTGTATTGCAGCCATGATGTCATGAAGGGTTGGAGAGTCGTCTTTTTTCAAGCTCTGCACTTGGTTGGGGGGAGTGCTGGTATCTCCCTCCCTGGTGTGGGCCTCTGCTCTTGGCTGGGCATATTTATCCATTTTGGTTTGGAGGGCTGTCCGGTGTCCCTTTGCAGTCATTCTGAGGCGTTGCCGCAAGTCGTTAGCAAGAGGGGGAAAGGCCGGTGGGAAAGCAAGAAAACAACCCGCCGCCTACCAGGTGTAAAACACCCACCCGTGGCCTGTCGGGGTCTCTCCACCTCCACCACGCCCCACTCAGCCTCTGTCGCCAGGCACTCACTCCTTTTATCCACAATGGTAACTATGACGCCACACCACACTTCACCAGCATCTCTAGTGCTCCAGAGTCTCAGCATTAATCCCAGCACCGAATGGGCCCCCGTGTTTTTTTTTTTTTTTTTGGGGCACGTCCCAGGATCAGACACCACTCTAGTCCGCCGGCTGCCCCCCTCAGCAGTGCCTGTCCGGACTCGATGGTCCAGCGAGGGGGAGGAGGGGAAGGGCTCAAGACCCCCGGTTGTTCAGGGGATGTTCGGGAGTTGGGGGCGAGCAGGTACTGATGTTGCGGCCTCGCCTCCCCTCCACCTCCGCCACCCCAGAGTTCTGCCATACTGTCCTCCGGATTTCTTTCTTCCCCCTATGCCAGTCTCCCCCACTGCTCCTGGGGCTTTGCACTTGCCTCAAATTCTGTCAAACCCTTCTCCTCCGAGATCTTCAGCTCCGGTTTCACTCTCGGAGGGAGCCCGTAGCAATCTTCTAATGTCTCCGGGCTCCTAAGCCAGGCCCATCAGACTGCGGACTCGTAGCGAAGCCCCAGCCGACGTTTCTTCACTTCCGGCCGGCTCCTCCCCACTACGTCCGCGCGCCGCGTTGGAGTCTCTGCCAGGCCGCCATCGCGACTTCGCTCCCGGAGACTTCCTGCAGTCGGATCACTGCTATTTCGGGTGCCGCTAGTCTCTCCCTTGTCTCCGCAATCCACACTGGCGGTGTGTCTCGGATAATTATACGGATAGATGGGGAAGTCGGCGGCGGCCGGTCGGAGCTGTCTCAAGCTGCGGCCATTCCGATCGGCAGTTGGCCACACCCCCCATTTCTTACCACTGTTAATAAAAATGTAGACACATAGATGCTAGACTCGCTTGTTTATACTGAAGTTTTTCAGCACAAGCTGGGTTCCTGGTGAATAAAAAAGCAACACTGGCTTTCATAATAAGTAAGGTTTATTCACCTCATAATGCTTCTGTTACAGGAAATGGGCAGCATGAGCTGGACATCTTGCTTCAAAGCTACTGGTAGGCATGCCTATTTCTTTCTCGAATTGGCTAATTTAAATTGATCAGCTTTGTTTCCAAAACGACCAATGATTTTAAGAAGGCAAAATAACATTGTCCTACCGGGAGGAGTTAGAGTGCAGACTGATGATCCCTATTTGCAGTGGCCCCTCCCCTTTTCCTGGATCAGAAATTCATGGTGTCTCTATACTGTGAGATTGGTGTCAGCATTTCTCTTCCTACTATGATACTCTACTGTGAGACAGTGTTCCCCTGAATCCCTCCAATTATTTCAAATGAACTTCCTCCAGTGTGCTACCCATGTTCATGGTTGAAGTTAAGTCACAGGGCTCTAAAATGCTGCCAGAGTGATGGATGCTGAAACACTCAATGCTGCCAACAATGCCAGTAGCCCCTTGGAATTAACTGACCTAAGTTGTGCTGAGCAAGAAATAGCACTGATATTATAGGCTGCAGGAGTTTGCTCACATTGAGGGACAAGTTGTCCTGAGTTAGCCTGCTCTTGGACACATAAGGCTGCAGGGACTAGTCAGGCTGTTGGAAAAGGTGGTCTGTTCAGGGAAATGTAATGTAAGTAGCATGTGTGGCTGTACATACACATGCTTTGCATACTCCTGCCATCTACTGTTGGGCTCAGACATTACGGGTTGTTTTTCTTTGCAGAAGCTACAATTCAGAGGATACTGTGTGATCCTTAGTCTGCAAGCACATGGGCACTGACTCCGCCTTTAGATTGTTTTTTTCTGCCATTGGGTTTGAGCGTGGTTAGCTATGGTCTGACACTGATGCGTATGCTCACAGTGACTTCGGCCCCGCTTCCATTTGTTGTTTCTGGCAAAAGACAACAATCAAGTCTCCAAAACTTCAATCACAGACGATCTATTCAATGACCTGCTACATGGCACCAGGTCCTACATCTTTCGATTATCAAAGGCTTGGCCTCAGAGAATCTCACCAGACAGAGCATACTCCTGTCCTACTCGGCCCACATTGTAATGCTAAGTACCCCTGGGATAACCACCACAAGGCCTGTCTATCGCACAATGGAGAGGTGCTTGGCACCTAACAATGAAGTCTGGGTCATTACAGGACACTCCAGACATCTTTGCTGAACCGGACCCCCTCAACCTCAAGGAAGAGGAGGTGGGGAATCTGTTCTCTCCGGCCCAACACATGACCATTCCTGAAATGGTATCTTTGAGTGACTCAGAGGAAGAAGAGATACACCTTTTAGAGTCAACTCCTTAGAGACCACACACAAAGAAAGCCCCAAGGTCCATGAGTACTACCCCCAGCCATGTGGTTAAGACCTACCCTTAAAATGGACTTACACTAACACAGAGCACTGCTTCTAGGGGAGTCAGGCATCAAGGCCAGACCCAGCCAAGAAAAAAGCCTCCAATCCACTGCTGCCATCGAGCTCTAGACAAAACAAAGCTTTGGAGCCGAGCCACCTTGATGCCCTTTAGGCAGAAAGGCAATGAGTCTTCGGCTCCGGATCTGAAATCTGTGCATCCAAGGTCAGACCTGAAGTATAATCTGAAATCCCTCTCAGCCCCGACCTCCAAGGCCCCATCTTTGAGAGAATTACAGAGGAACTGGACAACAGGAATCTAAAACCAGGCAGAACATCAGAAAAACCTCCTCATCCAAGGACAGTTTCTAAAATGCCTCCCATTGCTAAAAAGAAGAGGTTGACTATCAAGGAGGAACATGACTAAGACCACGATACCCAGTGCTCTAGGTGTCGGGACCGTCATTGTGCAGGGACCATACAATAAGTTGTCCACCATCACCTCCAACACCTAAGCAAGCACCACCTTCTCTAATATCACCACCACCACAGCTACACCCACATCCACCGTCTCCCCACCTAGGCCAGTCTCACCACACCCCACATCTAGCACAATCAGTATATTCTTTTCCAGATGCAGGAAATGTGGGGAAGGGGATCCATATGATCAGCCCACTGGTGCAGCGGCAGATATGACCCATGGGATGACTTTTATGTTAGCCCTCCTCAGGACCAAGACCTGGAGCCATACCTGTTCAACAGTCCCCTCTGGATGACCCTATGACATGCCATGCCATCATACAGAGAGTGTCTCCACAGTATAAGGTCACAATACAAGTCATAGAGGACAAGGATGACTCTTTAGATGAGACCCTCTCCAAGTGGGAATGTAGTTTCCAGTTCCTACCCATGCTTAAGGGTATGCTTAAGTCAACACCTGACAATTTTAAAGACTCAGTCAGGGCCAAGCAGTCACACCTCGTGTTGGGAATAAATATAAAGCTTCTCCAAACTATCTGCTTTATTTGTGAAGCCGGGTCCCTCCAAACTCACTGATGTTTCATACTGCCAGAAAGCGGGCTTCAGCCTAGGCCAAAGGGGATGCCCCACCCACAGATAAAGAGAGCAAACACATAGGCGCTGCTGGTAAGTGGTGTGTTGTGAATTCAGTTGCGTTGCTCTTATGGAACAACAGGTTTAATTGGGAAGAGATGGAGACATATACCTCTCTGATGTCTTTAAGAAAAGGGATGAAGAGCTGGTTAAGGAGTGAAAGATCATCTCCAGTGCAAATATATATTGTGCACTAGATGCTGCAGATACTGGCTCATGCAGCATTAACACCAGTGTCCTGTTGTGCAGACACAGTTGACTTCGCAACTAAGGCTTTAAAGAACAGGTCCAACAACACCTCAACATCACGTTCGATGGGGAACATCTTTTTGTGCTCCAGGTGTGAAATGTTGGAGAAAAATAAAATAGGTATACAAAATAATGATGGATGGAATGCTTGAATTAATCTCAGCCACTGGCAATCGCCCGGTTTTCCGCCCACCAGGCCACCTCAGTTTAGACCCAGCCATATGTAAATCAAGGTCAAGGTTTGATTTACTATTCCCACTCCAGCCTCAGCAACCATAGGGGAACTTTTAGACTTCAGAGGGGTTAGATTTACAGTCTCTACTCAAGTCTAAGCATCAGTAGAGAACCTTTTGGACTTTCAAGGGTTAAGATTTACTATTCCCACTCCAGTTTAAGTAAAGGTAGGGAAAGTGTTGGACTTCACGGAGGCTAGATTTACTATTCCCATGCCAATGCATGCAAAAGCAGGGAAACTGTTGGACTTCGGGGGGGTTACATTTACTATTCCAACCCCAGTATAAGCAAGAGTAGAGGAAGTGTTGGACTTCAAAGGGGTTAGATTTACTAGTTCCACTCCAGGTTAAGCAACAATAGGGAAAGTGGTGGACTTTGTAAGGATTAGATATACCATTGCCACTCCAGTCTAAACAACAGTAGGGAAAACGTTGGACTTCGGATGGGTTAGATTTACTATTCCCACTCTAGTCTAAACAATATTAAGGAAAGTGTTGGACTTTGGAAGGGTTAGATTTACTCTTCCCACTACAGTCTAAGCAACATTAGGAAAGTGTTCTTCTTCGGAAGGGTTAGATTTACTATTCCCACTCCCTCTACACAGCATTAGGGAAAGTGTTGGACTTCAGAGGCGTTAGGTTTACTATTCTCTCTCCACTGTCAACAACAGTAGGGAATATTTTGGCGTTGAATTTAACTATTCCCAAACCAATGTGTGCAACAGTAGTTTGGAAACCTAACATATACCGTTTCCACTCATAATTATTTTCTAAAAAACATTAAAATACATCTCAACAATACACTCTTAAATCATATTTTATATAAAACTCCATAAAATATTTATCAGAAAATAAAAAATACTGTAAAAAATTAATTAAACTTACATTCACTTCTATCCATATAGCCCAAAAACATTTAAATAAAAATATATAAAAATATTACTTAAATTAAACAAAATTAAAAAAAAATACATTTCATAAATATTAGTATTAAAAAAATGCAACAATAAATAACGAAATCCATGAAATAAAGTATTAAAATGATGAATAAACAATAAAAACTATACATAAGTATTTATAAACAATTAAGATTAACAATTAATTTAAAAAACCTCATTTCAAAACCTTTCCACCCTATTCTCCAACAAATCCGACAACCCACTAATAAGATACACTTTTCTAACAAAAGTATACAATTAAAATATTGATTAGAACTCACAAATTAAACTTAAATAAAATAACTATTAAAACATTAAACAATTAAAAAAAATATGAATTAGGTATTTAATTTACAATAAAAGATTAATTGATATATTCTTTAAGTTAATTGATTTAATTAACTTCCCACCCTGTTCCCTCACAAACCCAACAACCCACTACTAACTTATAAATTACTCACATAAAATGAAATACATTTAAAGTTAACATATTAAACTTAAACAAATAAAATAACAATAAAACAATTAATCAATTTACACAATGAAATATTTAATTAGTTATAAAAATAATTAACATTAAAATTAAATGAATTACAATTTAACTTCCCATCCTATTGCCCTAAAAACTACTATATTATAAATTACCTATTAAATTAAAACAAATACACATTTAAAATTACAAAATATATTTTAAAAGTTAATAACAATTATACTAATGATACGAGCAGTTAAAATGAATATACTAACTAATATATACAAATTAGTAAGAGCAATACTAATTGGAACTATATTAAAGTAAAAAATATTAAATACAACAGTGTGAGGAATTGTGTTGTTGGTTGATTGGTATGTGAACCCTGGTCAATCAATAGCCACACCTTGCATGGTGAACCACAAAAAGTTACTAAATTAACCTGTGCTTAACCCTGGGTAGCTTGGCACAAAAAGCAACCAGGCTTAACTTGGAGGCAATGTGTAAAGTATGCAGCACACATACAGTAATAAAGTGAAAATACAGCACAAGAGAATTTGAAGACCAAATTTGAAAAACAGAGTACATTTTAATATATTATTTGGCACCAAAACAACAAAAATCCAATCAGTAGAACCAGAGTTATGAATTTTTTAAGTTTTTAATAAAAACTAGTGCCTAAAAGATCAAAGTGCCAACCGCGGACATCTAGCCCTGTGAGACCGGGTCCAAGTTGAAAAATATGGCTGATTGCCATGGAGCGCAGTTCAGATATAAAAAGTGGATTGGGCCCGGTCAGCGCTTACCTTCGGCCTTAGAAGAAATTCTGAGGAAAAAGTGTCTGGGAAGGTAAAATTCAGCGGGGTAAGGCTGTTGGAAGTGTCCAGGCGAGAACGTCCTTGCCGGATGGCCTTGGGTCGAAGCTGCAGTGAAGATTTCTATGTTCGGACTTAGTTGTTAAAATGGAAGTCAATAACTTGCAGCAGGATGAGGTACAGGGTTGTAGCCGAAGACAGTTCCATTAGGTCAGATGGACCTTTGGCGAAGGATTTGCTGCTGCCTAGAAAAGCATATCGGGGTAAGCTGTAAAGTCAGTCCGAAAGGCGATGTACCTCAGGTGAATAAGCAAGCAGGTTGGTCTGGTCTCCTGGTTCTCAGAGCAGTTTTGGCTAAAAAATTTCAAAGTCCTCAGTTTTGTGATTTGGCTATCTTGCCATGTTTAGCACCACAACCAAGGGTCCGGGACTGGTAGGACACCTCTTGGGGGTTCAGGATTCATTCAGGCTGGGTCCGGGTGTGGGTTCAAGATGATGGCAGCCTTTTATGTCCCTGTTGCTCTGAACAGGAGTCCAGCAAACCAGCCCTAGGAGTCACTCTGGTAGTCCTGGGTGTAGGTGAAGATGTAGGGCTCAACAGCAGGGCTGGCCTCTGATGGTACAAGGCAGGTTCCAATCAACATGGCAGCCATTCCAGGTACAACAGCTGTCTGTTATGTTATGTTAGAAAGTATTTGTAGAGCGCAACTATCACTTAGGGGAGTATCATGGCGCTATAGTGGATTCATTGGCGGGCAGGGTGATTGAGACTGGAAAGGAAGGTTTAGATGAGTGCCCTACATAGTGCATCTGGGGCCGTGAAAATCCAGGTTTTCAGGGACTTCCTAAAGAGGGTTTCTGATTGAATGAAACGGAGGTTACTAGGGAGTTGGTTCCAGGCTTTGGTGCCTATCACTGCGATAGATTTCCCCCCTTTTGATGCACATCTGAAAGCTGGGGGTTTTAGTAGATTTGCGTTGGAGGATCTGAGGGTGCGGTATGGTGAAGAGCGAACGAACCTGGACCGAAGGTATTGGGGGCCAGAGGAGTGGAAGCTTCTAAAGGTAATTATCAAGATTTTGAACAGGATTCTTTTATGGAAAGGTAACCAGTGGAGTGCTTCCAGAGCAGCTGATGCCGATGATTTTCTCGGCCATTTTAGTACTAGTGGTGCTGCAGCGTGTTGAACCATCTGAAGTTTGTGTAGGACTGATTTACTGGCTCCTGCATAGAGGCTGTTGCAGTAGTTGATTCTAGATGTGATTAATGCTGTTGCAACTGTCTGCCTTGCTGTGATGGGGAGTAGGTCAAAGAACTTTTTTTGTGATTTGATCAGGTGGAAGCAGGTGCATGCCACAGATAGCGATTGCTGGTGGAAGGACAGGACTGCGTCAAATCTGACCCCCAGGTTTCTAGCTGCCGTTACTGTGTTGGGGGGGGGGAGGGGGGTGTCGGCCGGCCACCATAGACTGGGGCAAAAATTATTCCCTTTCCCCAATGGCATGATTTCAGTTTTTTCTGAATTGCATCTTAAGTGATTGGCTTTCATCCAGTAAAAACCGCTGTGAGACATTGATGGAGGTTTTCCTCAGCTAATGTGGTGTTTTTGTCTAAGACCAGGATTAACTGCTTGTCGTCCGCATATGAGATGGTCTCGATGTTAAAGGACAATATCAAGCTGATGAATGGCACCATATAGACATTAAAAAGCACTGGACTTAGGATGGACCCTTGCGGGGCCCCGTAGAGCAGGGGCTTTTCTGCTGACTGGTATTGTCCAAGGGTAATGACTTGCCTTCGGTCTTGAAGGAACGATTTTAACCAAGCCAGGGCAAGGTGGGAAATACCATAGGATTTGAGGCGGTCAAGTAGAATGGCATGTGAGACCGTGTCGAATGCAGCTTATGGGTCCAATAGGACCAACACAGCGTTCCTTCCCTGGTCAAGGGCGGTTTTAAGGGATTCAGCCGTGTACAGGAGGGCTGATTCCGTAAAGTGCTGTGGCCTAAAACCAGATTGATTTGGGTGTAGGATATTTGCGCCTTCCAGGTAAGTCATAAGTTGTAAATTGACTAGTTTTTCCGTGATCTTGCTTAAATAGGGTAGTAGAGAGATGGGGCGGAGGTTAATGAGGGTGGGGGGGTCGGCGAGCTGTTTCTTTTGCAGAAGTTTAACTGCCGCGAGTTTCCACTCGTTGGGAACTTCCGCTAGGGATAAGGAAGCATTTATTATGTTGTTTTGGAAAACTCGAAAGGATGGTCTATTTATTTCAGAAACGATCTTGGTGTCTGTGGGAGGGACAGGGGGACCAGGGAAGTCTTTTTGTAGTGACTGGACCTTCTGCTCAAAATAGTCCGCTATGCGGTCGCAGAGAGGTTGTGAAGGAGGAATCTCTTGTTTGAGTGACTTGGGGTTTAAAAAAGAGCTAACTATCTTAAAGATAGTTTTTTGATTAGAGTTAGCCAGTTCGAGCATTTTGGTAAAATGGGATTTCTTGGCGGCTTTTATGTTTTGATGGTAATTTTAAAGGGCGGCTTTGAATTTTGTTTGTTCTGTCTGATTGTATTTTAGTCGCCATCTACGTTCCAATTTCCTGCAGTGGCTGTGCATTTCTTTCAAGTTTTGAGTATACCATGGGGCAGAGGGTTTCTTAAACAAGCGGTTTTTTTTAGAACCGGGGGATGCAAAGCGATCCCTCAGGGTGGATATCCACAGCGTGAATGGTTTGTTGACTTCAATTTGTTCCCCTGACAGTCAAGGCTTGCATACTGAGGCTACTAGATTAAGGTCAGGATGGACTGATTGATTGATTCATTGACTGCCATATCATTTCACCTGGGCTTTGACCGTTGGGTGGTGGATATGTGGCCTATGTGCTTTTTCGTGTGCTCACACCTTATTTCTAGATGTATAAGCTTATGGTCAGACCAGGTGAGGCTAACTGGGTCCTTAACTGTGAGGGTCATGAGGTTTGAGCAGATACCATCCAGGGTATGACCAGCGTTATGGGTAGGAGTAAGTATGTGCTGTTGTAGGCCAAGTGTGGCCATGGTTTCTTGGAAATGTGTTGCCCCAGGATCACTTTGGACATCTAAGTCTGGCAGAGTGCACAGCATGTCACAACCGCAGGCAGTCCTCTGTGAGTCCTTCCACAGGTCCAGCAGTGAACTGAAGAGTGGGTCTGAAGCTCCTACTATTATACGTTGGTGACCTTCTTCTGAAAGGTGGGAGAAGCTTCTGGAAAGTTTCTTTGAAGTGTGTGGAATTTCCTGACTCTCCTGCCCTGGCTGCAAGCTGTCTGCAGTGACAATGTGGGGTAGTTAGGCCCTTTGTGTGAAGGCAAGGCACAACCTACTCAGTTGCAAGTGGGGCTGTGCCTATTGAGACACATCTAATCCCTCTATTGTGTGACTGTCTGGGAGGAATTCACAAAGTCTAACTGTCAGCTACACCCAGTCATGTGACCCAAGACAGGCTGCAGGTTCAACGGGATAAAGGCAGGAAAATGCCAACTTTCTAAAAGTGGCATTTTCAAAATTGTAATGAAAAATCTGACTTTTCATAGATATCAAACATGATATAGCTACCTGCTCCTAAATAGGAGTTATAGCTTATTAAATGTAATGAGGAATCCCCAATTTTATCCAATTGGAGGGGTAGGCCTCACAGTAGTGAAAAACAAATTTAGGAGTTTTTCTGTACCAGGGAATGTAAAACGTAAAATTACACAGCACCATGCCCTATGGACTACCTTAGTGGTGGCATGTATGTAATAAAAGGCGAGTTTACGGCTTTGGCAAGGGGGTTTCAATACCAAGTGTACATGGCAGTTTAAAACTGCATTCAGGCTGCAATTTGCTACTTAAGTGGGCAGCACAATAAGTGCTGCAGGCCCACTAGTAGCATTTAATTTACAGGCCCTGTGTATATGGTATACCACTCTACAAGGGACTTATACGTAAATTAAATATGCCAATCCATTGTAAGCCAGTCAATCATGTTTAGGGGAATGAGCACAACCACTTTAGCACTGGTTAGCAATGGTAAAGTGCACAGAATCCTAAGGGCAACAAAAACAATTTTTTGCAAAGATTGGAGGTAACTAGGCAAAGGTTTGGGGGAAGACCACCCTATGGCTGACAGGTCTAATAAACAGTATTCTTAAAAACAATATTTTATTACTTAGATACTCTGTTCCACAATATTTTGGTAGTCACAATAATTTTGACAAAATATTCATGAAACACAAAATGTTTCCCGATATTTTTGTCATTCACCAAACAGATACTTACAGGGTAAGTAATGTTTTCCTTGGTCTTTATTAGATGAAGTACAATATGAAAAATACCTATGTGCTCTGATATAATTGCAGATAGAATCCAAAACTAGTATTTACATATTATATACTTAGGATATGAACACTAAGATTAACTAAACAATCAATAATTTTGCCTTCCTAGGGGTACAGAACTGGTTATGCATACCGCCATCCATTTGTTCAGGAGAAGAGCAGACATAAAAGTGAGGTTGAAATACCAGCAACTGTCACTGCTTTCATTTTTGAAGATGAAATATTGCCCCTCTCCTCTCTTCGCCAACATACGCAGAAGCAGCAGAAGGAAAAAACACGATGGCTAAATACGCCCAATACGTACTTGCGTGTCAGTTGTGCTGAGGAACAAACACGAAATGTAGGCAGTCCAAGGACGAAAACAACGGTAAGAATAATATTAACTGATCATTCCCTAAATTACTTAGAAGAGTATTAGCCTGATTTTGAGGTTTCTGTCCCCGGATTTGACAAAAATACAGCCTCTGCAAAAGCAGCTGTTGAAAATGCACCAAAGTGTACAGTTTGGTGGAGGAACATGCCATCAAAAAATCCATCATTATCTGTCAATATTGTACAAAATTCCAACTCCAAGGGGCAGATTTATCAAACAGTTGCTTTGCCCTATCACCACACAATTGAGCGCAAGGGCGATGCAACTACTAAGTAATATTGATACATCTAGAGTAATGCATTGACTCACAAATCACAGTGTTGCATTACTCTGCCCCAGTGAGGCGTTCCATGGGTGCTCCCACGCATCCACCCATGGATTTAGGCGCATTCCCAAATTTACCGTTACTAGTAGACCTGGGAATGCTTTAAAATACTATGACTCCCCAGGTGAGGCGTAACGAGGAGAAATATCTTTATTTCTCCTCATATTTTCCTTTTTCCATGTGTGCTGCATTCAGTAGCACATATAGAAAGAGGAACATGCCTCTGAGGATTGTTTTTGTGCAGGAAGGTGCCCCTTCCTGCACAAAAACAATCCTGTCAGTGGTTCAGGCACTTTTGCGCTATGCTGCAAGGATGCCTGCATTGGCGCAAGGGAAAGACAGGAGTGCGCTGTATAATGTTAAATATAGCACATTCCTGCCCTTTCACACAGTGCAGCAAGGTGGCTTGCTGCGATGCGCTGCTTGAACGTGTGATAAATGTAGCCCCAAATCTGGGTCTTGCAATGTTTCCCTAGTTAAGTTACACTGTCCCTGCCTACATAGCAATCTCCGAAACATGCTGGGTTATAGATATTGGTCTTTCATAGTGTTAATGACACCAGGAATCGTTTCAGACCAGTTACTGTGGATCTGCTGGATGCCTTACAGCCCTGCCTTGTGGGATCACAGCAGGCTTTGTGGGAGACAGTGGCTGAGTGGGAGGTATACCACATGGGGTAATAGTTCAGCTTAAACTGCAGATGAGAAATTTCCCCTTTTCTGGTGAATTTTCTGTTTCTGCCCCTTCTAAATCCAGCTTTACATGATTACTGTGCTTCTCAAACATTGCATACCATATGGATTAATTTCAGCCTTGAATTTTACACTTTTTAATGTTATTGATAAAAACGGACTAAGTATCAGTGTCAACAGTCATAATTTCTGGTATGTGCCCTCCATTTTCTGAAGCCCTGGATTAGTAGGACCACAAATCTCAGCTTCCTTAATAAATGCAGAGGGGGTACATTGTTATTTGTATTTCATTTGACAGCGTACATCCTTTGTACCTAGTTGTTCGATTTGGCTTGACAGTGCAACTGTCTGCAAGACCTTTTACTACCAATTTAATAAAATATACACATTGGGGTATGTCCCTCATGCTACTTAATGCTATTGGTTGGAATGTGCCTTGCGATACGTCATGATATTGGCTGTTTGGTGTAGCATACCATCTCCTATGGAGTGCCTGAATTGTAATGCATCAGGTACTATTTTACATATCAAATTGAATCTAGTGTTGTCACACATTAAATTATGTATCTCTTACATACATTACAAACAGAAACAAAAACATTTTTAGACCTGTCAACAGACCTTTTTTTGAGCTGTGAAAAATAACTGATGCCATCTATTCATAAAAAAAGGACAATAGAAATTACACAGAGAGTGGCCTTTGGGTCAGCTCCCTTCTTCCATCGGCTTTCATAAGTTTTTCTTGCTTTGCTAGTACTTGGATGGGCTGTCCAGAAAAGCCATGGCATTTCCTGGATGATTACATTGTGCCATTTGTGTTTCTATGAAGTTTTGGTGATGTGGCATTAAGTAATCCTTCAGTGTGTTCTTTAAAATGTTTACTTTACTGACTTGAACCCCTTGGGCGAGCCGCTTCCAAAAGGTGAATGTGTTGTTCCAAGTAATGATTGGGTGACTCATTCTTCTAAAGTATTCGGCCCAAAAGAGCAGACTGTTAATGCAGGCATTAATACAATAGTCAATTGTGATTCAACTCTTGACTTGGAATTAAGCAGCTCTATAAAAGTGTCTGATGTAACCCTAGCCATTGAGAGTAGCCCTTCTGGGAAAGCCCCGAGTCCTGACTGAATTCCCTCGGACCTTTTTAAATCTCTCCCACAATTCTGGTCACCCTTAATAACAAGTGTTATAAAAAGTGCAATTGTAGGCCCTTTGGTCGAGACTTGGTAGGAGGCTATCATTAACCCTAATTTTAAAACAAGACACAAGAGCCAACCTCACTGCTAACGTCCAATATCCCTCCTAGATATTACAGTTAAGATCCTAGGAAGGGTACTATTGGTCAAATTAGAAAGCTGGGCTACAGACTCACAGGGGCTCTCAGACTTATAGTTTGGTTTTCGACCAGTCTTTAAATCTCACCCTAATTGTTAAAAAATATACTAAGGCAAAAAAAGACTGTGCCCATCTTGCCTTCATGAACCTAACATGCACCTTTGACACTGTAGACCACCCAAAGCTATGGTCCATATTGTTCCAGTTAGGCATTGACAGCGCCATTTATTCCCTGCTCAGTAGGCTTCATGCACATACCACAGTCAGAGTCCGGTATAATAGCATCTGGGATCTTTCTGAGGATTTTCCATCAATCACTGGGGTCAAACAGGGCTGTGTCCTGGCACCTTTTCTCTTTTTAATTTAAATTAATTCTCTGGGAGAACACCAGATAACAGCGGGAAAGACATCCCAAAGGTTATCTCAAGAGAAATTCCCATGCTGCTTTACGCAGACGATGCCGTTCTTATTGTTCGAACTGCAAATGGTCTCCAGGTTTTACTAGATGCTTTTAACAGTTTTATAAGTAGCTTGGGACTAAAGACAAATCGTACTAAGTCCTTCGTAATGAAATGTGGTTCCAAACTAGCTAAGACCAAAAAGTTCTTACTTAGTGGTGAAGAAATTATGAAAACGTCGCATTTTACATATCTCGGAATTCCGATCGATGTAGATTTTAGCTGAAAATTTCTCCTGAATGTAAGAGCCATGCCAGTCAAGTCAAAATAACTTTATTCGGTTCCAGAGACCATAAATGTTTCAAGACAAGCTTTACAGATTAAAATTTCCATGACATATTTACACAGCAGCAAAGATAACACTATTAAAAGAGAAATTCATGAAGATCAGTCCTTTAAAAAAGGATATAGTCCACAATAAAGAGTACATTAATACAGCAAAATTATGTCATCCATCATGTTCATAACATCATCATGATCCATATTGTTTCCTAATGGCCATTGCAACCTTAATGTAATTAGAGACCGCGATACATAGAGCCGAAGTAGCCAAAGAATGCAGATAATTAAAGCCCTCAGTATATGTGCAAGCCCTGATTTCTTTTAGTAATGGGGCTAAAAATGTCCCCTAGGCTCTTTATAAAGGGGGCAGAATAACATAAAGTGCAAAGTGCTCTGAGCTGCCACATTATCGCATGGGCAGGGCATACGTTTGTCAACCCATCCTGATTGTCTCGGAAAAGCAATTAAAAAGTGCAAGGTGCATAAGCGGAGCCTAGTTAGATAAAATCGTGTCTGTACATTTGTAGTGAATGTTAGATAAAATTGCTGTTGGACGAGAAACACACTTGAGAAACCTGTCACCTCATGTTGTGAGCGGCGCATGTTTACCCCAGAATAATGCGCCTCTTGTATGATGACATTCGCATTTGTATCAATACTGGTAGGATCGTCAAAGTAATGCCCCAGGCCTATCTCATACAATTTATCTCTTACAAATCGGAGCCAAGGGATCGACAGTGCTCTATCTAGGTTAAGACAATCTTTGATAACCTCCCTTAAAACAGTAACTCCTTGGACACCCAGATTTTTGCCCAAAGGATCAAAGGGGCAATGTCTATACGATCCTCTAAAAACTCCAGCCCCAGCTCACGATGACAAAAGAGTGTTGGGGCACTGTTTGGGATCATTAGTAGCCTTTTTATAAATTTGTTTTCAAAAGCCTGTAAGTGGCGTCTTTTATGATAACCCAGACTCCAGCCCCATAAAATGCAATAGGCAAGCATTTGGCTTTGTAAAGTGTAACCTTCTCTCTCACCGTCTTATGGTCTAGTTTACAGGCAAAGCGGAAGAGCCCCTCCACAACCCTGCCAGCATGATGCACCCTTGCAGTGACAAGTGGTTCCCAATTCATCTTATTCTTAAAAATGTTCCCTAAATATTTAAAATTGTTCAATTCAGTTATCAATACTCTTCTCTCTTACAGCAAAGTTTCTAGTTATGGTCGATTTTCGACCACACCCCATAGTGTAAGATTTAATAAAATTGACTTTTAAATCAAGTGCCAGCATAAAATCTGTGAAGGCATTAAGTGATTTTTGGAGACTGTTTGCGTCCAGGGCCATTAACACAGTATCATCTGCGTACGATAGTAGCGGGACCCGATTGCCCCCAATTCAGGGAAAGTCGATTTCCTTATCTAATAAAAATGCCTCTAGGCCATTGGTGTAAATTGAATAATGAAAGGGAGCTAAAATGCACCCGTGATGAACCCCTTCTGTAGAGACTATAGGCCTGGTCTTTTCCCCTTGTGGGCCATATCTAACGGTAACAGTGGTGGTAGCATGAAGCCTACGGAGGAGGGTAATCAGTGCCTCCTCAACACCCATTTTTCCCATTAGTGCCCACAGTTTCTCCCGATTGACTGTATCAAAGGTACTGGACAAGTCCATGAAGGCCAGGTGGATAGAACCCCCCTGGCCTTCATGTACTTGCCCATAATCGGGCACAAGTTGAGGCACTGCTCAGTGGTACCCATCCCCCACCTGAAGCCGTATTGTGTCCTAGACATGACCCCTGTATTGGTCGCCCAGGCTTCAAGCTGGGCCAAGACAACCCTCCCCAAAACCTTTTCTGTGGCATCGATAAGGGAAATTGACCTATAACAGGCAGGATCATTCCTGTTGCCATTTTTAAATACTGGGACCACGATGGCCTCCTTCGAGGTTGCAGGGATGGGACCAATCACCACTGCTTTAAAAACGAGCCATGCAATTCTAGAGAGCAATTGATGCAGTTTTTAGATTTTCCAAAAGACTGGGGCATAAGCCAACTAGAGAAATGCTTCGTATTTTTAAAAATAAACGTGTGTCTGTCTCCACATTTGGTGCAGGCATATGGGGGTACATTAACTAAATCTCTACAAATTGCAGAGAATACGTTTATAAGAATACTCCCGGCAGTCCCACATTCCACCTTGACGACCTTCTGCCATGAAGATGTTGGACTTGACTATATAGAAGATCATGTTAAGCTACAACGCCTTTTATTATGGCACAGAATTTGGAAAAACCTAGAAGCCCAGTTATGTAGAAAAATCTAAATACAAAAAGGTCATGGTTAGAGACTGGAGGTGTCAGGATAGAAAATACTTTCAGGGTTTTGTCTGTACGTCCGGCACTTTACTTACAGTTAATTGCAAATGTGAGACGGAAGTTTCTCCTGACAAGATTTCGTCTCCATACCATACACTTCTTGCTAGCCTTCCCAGTAAAAGGCATGTGGTTTTCGTCCTTCCCCCACTGTCATTGCGAAACCCCACCAGAACAAAGTACTATGCACTTTTTGCTCTTTTGCACATTTTATACTGCACAAAGAAGGCAGTTCCTTTGCCCAATACTTCGAGCACTAGAAACTAGATCTCATGTAGCGGCTTTTGCTTATTTGCACTGTTTGGAAAATGAAGTTGTTATTTATGCTGTTTTAAATGACATCTTAAGTGCTGTAAAGGTGCGATCTAAATATTGAATGTTTTCCTTATCATACTATTGTTCTTTAACTGTTTTTAGTGATTTTAACAAATCTTTCTCTTATTTTATGGGGTATTATACTGTATCTGTTTTTTGCTGGGACTTTTTTGGCTTAGTAGAGCCGAATAAAGTATCTTGATAATGATGATGGTGACTGAACAACATTCTAACTGCTAATTTTAATTTATACCTGTTTTGTTTAGGATGTGCTTGCTATTTGGTTGCCTTAGTTGTTACAAGGCACAGCGCTATTTCCTAATAACCCTTCCATGTTCATTTGCTTGGCTCCACTGTCATGCTGTTGGTTTTACAGCTTTTTTTGTTCACAAAATAAAGATCTCCAAACACACAGCTTTTCTTAAAGATGCAGCAGAAATATTTACCTTTTAACTACTATGAAAAAATTTGCTATGTATGTTTTTAAGTTCACCACATGAAATGCACATGTCTTTTTCTGACTCATTTCATAAAACAGTTATTTGATAATACAGATGGTGCCTCATTGTGTGATTTTCTTTTCAGGACAGCTGCGGGCAACACACACAAGATCATCTCACTATTTCCTAACACTTCCACTAATGAAAAATCCAGACCTATTGACTTTGCCAATTCTTGTTTCTTGAATAGAGAAAAAGATAATTTCCTGATATCATTATCTCACCATTGGTACTTTTATCCCAATTATTGGAGCTGTGGGGGGCTGAGGAATACAAATTATTGTAGTTCATTTGAATTGCCATTTAGCCCCGTTTACAATTATTCAAAATGACTAGCGCACAGAACTGACCGCGTAATGTACACCAGCCAAGCAGCCGTCAGATGAGTGGGAGAGGCGAAATATAACGCAGCCCAAACTGACCCTAGCTACTGCAGCCAGCTTGGGTCTTTTCACAATGCATTGATTTAATTGGAGTACCTGGGGTTCTGAAGAGACCATAGCACAGTAGCTACCAGAAATCCCAAGTCGGTTAATGTATTTCTTAATTTGTTCCGTGATATCCACTGCATAGTTGAATTCACCATTTCTCCACACATCCACACACCCTTGCACTTCACATGCTGCCATTGACCTCTTATTGTATACTCTTAACCCATATGATACTTAAAGGTCATGAATGTCCTCTGACATTGAAATACACGTCCAACTTCTATTGAAGTGCTTTTGATTCGTCTGATGGTCAGGAAACTGGAAATTGGTCACAGTGAGTTACAGAGTCTTGGTCTGAATTTTACTTCTCCTTTTTGACTGCAGGTTAGGACTGAGGCCCTCTGGAACAGGTATGTGTGAGAGGGATGGGCGGAAGAAGAAGCGAGGAGGCCGAACTACAGGCTCAATGTTGTTATTTTATTGGAGGATATAACACCAGATAACAGTAAACAGTCAGTGCAGATGGGTTGTGGGTCTTTTCTTCTCCGGGCAATGGTTGAAGTGTCGGTCCAGGGTTTCCTAGGCGTTCTTTTGATGTGGAGGGGGTGTCCCAGAAGGCTCGCAGGGGAGATGAAAACCAAAAGAAAAGAGGAGAGAGGCGATTATCAACCCTGTCTTGACACTTTTTAGGCTAGACAGGTCCCTTCACCGTTTTAGATGAGCCCCTTCAGGTAAAGAGGAGGGTGATCCTCAGTGATGTAGGTAAGAAGGGTGTCAGGGCAATCTATGCAATCCTCCCTCATGCAAAGGAAGTAAAGCCGCCTAAGGCGTGCTGGACCGGTCGCACTTGGTCAGCACCCAGGCAATATTCACTCGTGAGGAGGCAATCGCACTCCTTTTTCTCAGGTAGGCAGAGACCGTGAGGGAGCGGGGTGGGTGTAGGAGACAGTGAGGGGCACACACACGCAAACGCACGCAGTGACAACACTAAGTGAACCCTTTTAAAACTCCCGAATACCCTCCCTCTTAGTCCCTCCCTGCACTCCCTCCCAAGTCACGTACCGCCTCAGCCACAGCTCTCCTGAGCTGCGGCGGCTCTCCAGCGTCCTCCGGGGGTATCCACCACTCCTCCGTCCACGAGTCAGGCTCTCCGTCTCCGTCGGGGTCTTGCGTGAAGGAGCTCTCCGCGACGTCCTTCCCGTCTTCCTCCAGGCTCTGCTTCCAATGCGGCTCTTCTGGTGCGGCGTCCTCCGTCTCCTGCCTTTCCTCCCGGCACGATAGCAGCGCGCCTTCCTGTTCCTCCGGGCCTGCCTTTAGAGGGTGTGTCCCCGCCTCTCTGTGTCCGGATTGGTCAGCCAGCCCCAGCTGTCCGTGACGTCCCTGCGGGCGAGGAGAGGCAGGCGGGATTAACCCTTGGTTTCTTGGCTCTGGTGCGGCGCAGAGCGTGGTATTCCACTCGGCCCCCTCACATCCCCCTTCCCTAACTTTCTTGCCGGCAAGAAAATGGTCGAGGGATGGCGTGATAAGTAATCAGCGTTACCCTGCTCCTTCCCCTTCCGGTGTAATGTGGTAAACCGGAATGGTTGGAGAGCCAGGAACCACCTCATAATTCTGTCATTATGCCCCTTGTGACGGGATAGCCACTCCAAAGGGGCATGGTCCGTGAAAAGGGTAAACTCCCTTCCTTCCAGGTAATAGTGGAGAGATTCAATCGCCCACTTGATAGCCAGGGCCTCTTTCTCTATTACCGAGTAGTTTTTTCCCGAGGGAACAGCTTTCGGCTGATATATAATATGGGCCGTTCTTGTCCGTGGGAGACGGTTTGGGACAGAACGGCGCCGAGCCCCAGCTCTGATGCGTCCGTTTGAAGGATGAAGGGTTTTTTATAATCGGGGCTCAGGAGCACGGGCTTGGAGGTAAGGGCTTGTTTTAGAGTCCGAAACGCCTGCTGAAGGTGTGTAGAGGGACATTGCAACTCCTTTTCAGTGTTTTTCTGTTTTTGTAGGAGATCGGTCAGAGGGGTTGCGATGTGAGAGAATTCGGGGATAAAGCGTCGATAATAACCCAGGATGCCTAGGAAGGCCCTTAGCTCTCTTTTGGTGCGGGGAAAGGGGAGGTCTGCTATGGCTGCTATCTTTTCTTTCTGGGGTTTGATGAGCCCCTCTCCCAAAAGGTACCCGAGGTATTTGACGGACCTAGAGGCCAATCGGCTTTTGGCGGGGTTGATAGTAAGGCCTCCCTCCCCTAGGGTCCGAATGACTGTGGACAGGTGGTCTAAATGTTGCTCCCATGTATTGCTATGAATCACAATGTCATCGATGTACGCCGCGGCATACCCAACACAGGGCCTGAGCAGGGTGTTCATTAATCTCTGGAACGTGGCAGGAGCCCCGTGCAGCCCAAAGGGTAGCACGGTGAACTGATACAATCCTCCAGGGGTCGAGAAGGCGGTTTTCTCTCGGTCTGCTTTGGTGAGGGGGACCTGCCAGTACCCTTTGCATAAGTCCAACGTGCTAATGTATTTTGCCTCGCCCAATCGTTCCACCATCTCATCTACCCGGGGTAGCGGATATGTGTCGAACTGTGAGATCTTATTCACCTCCCTGAAGTCTATACAAAATCTAATGGAGCCATCGGGTTTTGGAACCAACACTATGGGTGAATTCCAGTCACTTTTAGAAGGCTCTATAACACCCATACCAAGCATTTGTTGTACTTCCTGTTCCACAGCCTGCCTACGTGACTCGGGAAGGCGATAAGGGCGTAGCTTTACCCGCTTTCCGGGCTGCGTGGTAATGGCGTGTTCGATCAGGCTGGTTCTCCCTGGGGTGGTGGAAAACACCGCTTGAAGGGGTCTCAAACAGGCATCCAGAGTGTGTTGCTGTTCCGCGGTCAGCTCCGGATCCATGCTTTGGAGATATAAAAGTGGGGGACTAGAGATCAGTGCCACTGGGAGGGGTACGTCCCCATTCCACAGCTTCAAGAGGTTTATATGGAATATCTGTGTGTTATTCTTCTTTCTGGGGTCCATTTCGAGGCGATAGGTGACCGGTGTCACTACCTCAACAACCCGAAAGGGGCCCTGCCACTGACCCAGCAATTTGTGGTCGGAGGTAGGCATCATGAGAAGGACGTGGTCGTCTACGTTCAGGGCGCGTGCTTGGGTCGTTTTATCGTATTGCCGCCTTTGGCTCTCTTGTGCGTTTTCTAGGTGGGTTCTACAGATACTCCGTATCTCCTGAAGGTGTGTCTTCAGGGCCATGACGTATTCAGGGAGAGGTTTGGTACCTTCGGGCCTTTCTTCCCATTCCTCCCTAGCCATATCGAGAAGGGTGCGGGGTTGCCGCCCATACAGTAACTCGAAAGGGGAATATCCGGTGCTTTTCTGGGATTTGCACCGGATAGCAAACAAGGCAAGGGGTAACATGTCCTCCCATCGACGGGTTTCCAAGTCTAACATCTTTTTCAGGGTGGTCTTTAGGGTGGCGTTGTACCGCTCTACCAGCCCGTCCGTTTGCGGATGGTATGCGGCCGTACGGATCTGTTTTATTTTTAGCTGTGAGCACACCTGTTTCATGAGCTGGGAGATAAAGGGTGTGCCCTGGTCGGTGATCACTTCCCTAGGGAACCCCACCCGGGAGAAAACGTTCACCATGGCCTTGGCTATCTGCTGGGCATTGGGATGACGAAGGGCCACCGCCTCGGGAAACCGGGTAGCGTAGTCCACTATCACTAACACGTACCTACATCCGCTACGGGAGGGGAGCAAAGGACCGATGATATCCATCCCCACACGAGAGAATGGTTCATCAATGATAGGAAGGGGTCGTAAGGGGACATTAGGGGGTCGGTATCGGCTGTTCTTTTGGCAGATGGGACACTTTTTACAGTATTGACGTACCTGTTGGTATATACCTGGCCAATAAAACTTCCCTAGGATGTCTTTTTCTGTTTTGTCCTCCCCAAAGTGACCCCCCAATAGGTGACTATGCGCCAGGAACATCACTTTCTCCCTGTATTGCTGGGGTACCAGTAACTGGAGGGGACCGTCCCTGTTCCCTTTTCGGTAGATCAATCCTCCCTTGATAAGAAACTGGGGACCTACTTGGGTGGGATCCTCGGTGTCTGTGGCATGATTCCAAGCACCCCTCAGTGTTGGGTCCTCCCTCTGGGCTGCAAAAAACCCCCTATCGTACTGCCAAAGGGGTTCTTCGTCGACTTGGGTCAAGGCAATCGTTGTCCAGTTTCGTTTCTCCTTCTTTTTCTGGTTTCGGCTTTTCGGACTTTTCCCTGACGGGTGGTCTAGGAGCGGTACTTTGGAAAAAGGAGCAGAGTGGCACCAGTCGTCCCTGTCTATATCCTGCTCTGGTATCACAGCGGACAGATGGGGATAATCGGAGCCCAGGACCAATGGTTCGGGTAAACGAGGTACCAATCCTACCCTCAGGGACACGGGTTGATAGGAGGGCCCATGCTGGATCTTCACGTCAGTGGTGGGATATCGTTTATTGTCCCCATGGACACATTGGATATTAACCTCTCCGGTGGTTCGGTGACACCCCCAGGTATGGCAGTTGGTTGCATCACGCTCTGTAAGCAACCCGTGTCCATCAGGGCCCTTCTATTTACCCCGTTCACCCTAACGGTTCTATGGTAACGGGGTTTCGTCCCCAGTGGATTGCAGTAGTACGACCGGGTGAGCCCGACCTCCATCGGTTCCTCCTTCTGAGGGCACATCCGGGCGATATGGCCATACACACCACAGGCAAAACACTGAGGACCGGGATGGAGGGAGGGGGTCGGAGAGAAGGAGCTGGGAGATGTGGTATGACGGTCACCGTCTCCGGGCGACGGGGTGGAGGGGGTCTATTGGTTCGTAACAGACCCCCGCCTGAGGGCTTCCAATGGGGCTCTTCCCTGTTGCGTTGTAACTCTTGTGCCCTGTGAAAGGCACCCGCTATCTCAACGGCCCTCTCAAATGTCAACTGGGTATGCTGTCGAACCCATTTTTGAGCGGCGGGATGCAAGGATGAGAGGAATTGTTCCAGGTATATCTTTTCCAATATGTTTTCCTTGGTGGAAGTCAGGGGTTTCAACCACCGATTTGTTAGGTCCCGGACACGATAGGAAAGAGCACGTGGTGTTTCCTGGGGTCCCTCCTTGATTTGGCGCAAGCGGATTCTATATGTCTCCTCATCCAACCCTAACCTTTCTAGTATGTCTCTTTTAACATCCAGATACGGGGTGAGGCCCAAGGGGTTCGCTTCTTGGTAGGCGGCCTGCATGTCACCCGACAGGAGGGGCCCTAAGTACTGCCCCCATTTGTCCTCTGTCCATCCTGCGGTCCGGGCCATACGCTCAAAGTTGGCAAAGAAAAAGTCGGGGTCCTCTCCACTGACGTATTTCTGTAGGACCATCGATGGCAAAGGGGAAACGCCTCTCTGTTGCCCCAGGGTATCAGCCAGCCGGCCGAACGTGGTTTCCTGGGCTTGGTTCTGCTCTGTCAGGGTTTTCTGCAATTTCTCCCTATCCTCCTCCGCAATGGCCAGGAACTTCTCCATGGCCCGGCCCAGTTTATCCTGCCCCTCCGCCATTTTCTGCATTGCGGCCTCCATCTTCCTGGATCCCACTTCTGACACCAGGTGTGAGAGGGATGGGCGGAAGAAGAAGCGAGGAGGCCGAACTACAGGCTCAATGTTGTTATTTTATTGGAGGATATAACACCAGATAACAGTAAACAGTCAGTGCAGATGGGTTGTGGGTCTTTTCTTCTCCGGGCAATGGTTGAAGTGTCGGTCCAGGGTTTCCTAGGCGTTCTTTTGATGTGGAGGGGGGGTGTCCCAGAAGGCTCGCAGGGGAGATGAAAACCAAAAGAAAAGAGGAGAGAGGCGATTATCAACCCTGTCTTGACACTTTTTAGGCTAGCAGGTCCCTTCACCGTTTTAGAAGAGCCCCTTCAGGTAAAGAGGAGGGTGATCCTCAGTGATGTAGGTAAGAAGGGTGTCAGGGCAATCTATGCAATCCTCCCTCATGCAAAGGAAGTAAAGCCGCCTAAGGCGTGCTGGACCGGTCGCACTTGGTCAGCACCCAGGCAATATTCACTCGTGAGGAGGCAATCGCACTCCTTTTTCTCAGGTAGGCAGAGACCGTGAGGGAGCGGGGTGGGTGTAGGAGACAGTGAGGGGCACACACACGCAAACGCACGCAGTGACAACACTAAGTGAACCCTTTTAAAACTCCCGAATACCCTCCCTCTTAGTCCCTCCCTGCACTCCCTCCCAAGTCACGTACCGCCTCAGCCACAGCTCTCCTGAGCTGCGGCGGCTCTCCAGCGTCCTCCGGGGGTATCCACCACTCCTCCGTCCACGAGTCAGGCTCTCCGTCTCCGTCGGGGTCTTGCGTGAAGGAGCTCTCCGCGACGTCCTTCCCGTCTTCCTCCAGGCTCTGCTTCCAATGCGGCTCTTCTGGTGCGGTGTCCTCCGTCTCCTGCCTTTCCTCCCGGCACGATAGCAGCGCGCCTTACTGTTCCTCCGGGCCTGCCTTTAGAGGGTGTGTCCCCGCCTCTCTGTGTCCGGATTGGTCAGCCAGCCCCAGCTGTCCGTGACGTCCCTGCGGGCGAGGAGAGGCAGGCGGGATTAACCCTTGGTTTCTTGGCTCTGGTGCGGCGCAGAGCGTGGTATTCCACTCGGCCCCCTCACAGTATGATCACGTGTTATTACTGCTCAAGTCAAAGCATTGGCTCTTACTTGCTGGGCCTTTTGTGGTAGATGGGTGCAAGGTTCACAAGTGGTTGATGATGGTTGTAAGGAAGCAAGGCTCTCGGAGGTTGCTGACTTAGCCATGGTATCATCCGTGCCCATAGGCAGAGGATAAATCATCTCAAACACTTCTTTCTTTCAGCTTGTACAGTGGTCAGTTCCTCACCAAAACCAAGTCCCCCAGAAATGCAATGTGTGGGAAAGTAAAATCACTTCATTGTATAATTCTTTTAAGCAACAAAAATAAGCAATGTAAAAAGGGAATAAGTGAGAAACCCTGTAACTAAATTATTTACAATTATAATGAACAGAATTGACAACAATATGTTTGTATATGCCCCCTCTATGCACACTCCTCATACCATCCATTTGTTTTGTAGAAACATATTGTCCTGTTTACTATCAGCATTTTAGAGGAAGTTCTTTGGGGCTTGACAGTACAGCAGTGTGGCTGTGAACCTGCTTGTATTCATCCAAACACCTCCAACTAACAAATTACATTGCTCAAACCTTTTTTGGAGCATCGATAACGCACTTTAACCAGACAAAGTCCTTTCAATCTGTTAAATTAAGATAGTGCTGCTATTTCCTAATTAGGAGTCCAAGCTATTTTAATTCCCATTCTCCAAAAACATATTAGCTTGTTTTTACAATAAGGGGGCCGTTTAAAGTTTGGCGCATTGGAAACCCTGCTATAGGTCATTGGGACTCCAGGCCCAGGATACTTGTAATTCCCCTGCCTTATTAGGTGTAGGGGAAACCTCCAAGTTTCTAACAGTACAAGGTTACTGATTCTGCCCTTGGACACATTTAACTAGTGCAGATTAAAATGTGGTGGGCAGTCTGCCGTGTGCCAGGCAGAGGCAGTGTCTCCACCCCCTTGTGGTCCACATACCATATCTTTTAATTGATCATATACATTTGTCTATAGGTTTAAATCCTGTACTAGCCTAGCCTTTCCAAACTACTTTCTCCTCTGAAATTAAAATCTAGAAATATTTGGATATAGTGTATTTTCATCACAAGGGTCACATTCTCTTACTTGACTCTTAGAGAATAAAACTATGTTTGGAAAAGATAAGGAAAATGGCAAAAAGGTGCCTGGCATGGTGAATCTACTTCTAACTTTTCCTAACAATATTTTTGTCTAACGTAGGGCTCTCAGACAAATGTATAAATATTAATATAAAAATATTAATATAGAAAGGAGACAAGATCCTGGTTGGAACGTTCTAAACCAACTAGATTCTTCCACAGTTAAAGTTACATTTACAATCTACAATATCATAGTAATCGCTTTACGTTTGTGTTTCTCTGCTATTTTGTTATAAGCACCATAGCTATATTTTGCTTCTCCTTCCCAAAAGGTTCTTCCCTCCTAGTACTTCAAATCAGATGTTTAAAACTTCTGCTTTGTTGATAGTCTGATGATGAAGTAAAATCTACTCTAAAACATGGTTTTGCTGTCCTCCAATTTTCATGCTTGCCTTTTTATCCTGATTGGTACCTGGATAGGCATGTTTTGAACAGGCTACCTCTACTATTTGGATCGGGGAGATGGCTTACTTTCCTCCTTTGCCCTCCTTGTTGGCCTAGGCTTAAATTTGCACAGTTGCAGATTATTAAAATACATCAGAACCATTGCTACTCTAGAAATCAAATGAAATGTTATCTTTTGCTCCATCAAGGGGCTGAGGAAGGGAGATGATCATATTTGCTATAATCTGCATTGTCAAGTTCTGGATTCTTGTAGTAGGCAGCCTCCTGTAGAGAAATGACATGGTGTAGAATAAAAACATGTTAAGGGGCTGCATATCTTAGAACAATTGCTATATAATAAAAGAACTAGCAGCGCAACGTTAACTCTACTCTGAAAGGTTTTGACTAAAGTAAGGCCCTTGCACATTAGTGTCCCAATGGCAAAAGAGGACAGTATCTTTTAGAAGATGTGCTGGGGTAGAGGAATCCTATTGCTTGCTAGGCCTTCAGATAGATTTTTATAATGAAAGTGGGAATATTTGTTTTTAATATAAAGTGAAGGGATGGTTGAAGCAGGACCAGATGCATGCAGGAACAGAGATGCAAAAGAATCAACTGGTGGAGGGTGAGCTAGGTGGTGCCAACACAGAAAGCTAGTGCTCAGAGGAGGATTAGGGGTGAAACATCAGCTGGTTGGGGTAGTGATGCATGTGTAGGAGAAAGAAGTGGGACAGGAAGATGAAAATGGTCATCAACAATAATGCGGGTGAGTGCAAGGGGTGGTTGGAGCTGCGGAAAAACACCTCCCTCTATTACAAACAGCAGCTATTAATTTTTAAGATAGGCAATAGTGATCGGGGATAAGGTATGGGTCTTCTACTGGAATGTGAATGGCTATGTAAATCTTATAAGGTGAGACTCATAAGAGTCCCTTAAGCATTCTGATGCAAATTTGTTCTACTAGGACATAACTAGAGAGCTTACACTCATTGTTAGAGAGTAATTACGACTAAAACTCTGAGCGGCTGAATATTCAAGATATAGGAGCGCAGCAAAGTGATGCAAAGTCTTGATGAATCACTTTGCACTGAAAAAAGTGCCCTCTTTAGCACTTTGCGCTGCTTTTGGTAAAGGGTGCTACTTGGCTGTTCCAGTACAACCACCATTGGGTTTTGACATGATGCCCTATCTACTAAACTGGGGAGGGAGGGCTTCCTATGTTCTGTTCAACTATTGACACTAATTGTTCAATCTCAATAAAAAAAAATTGCAATATAAAAAATAATGCCTCCTTGAGGCAGGCACAAAGTTGGAAAATGTTTTTATTTCTCCTAACATTTAGCATATTGTATGTGCGTTGCAATGTACAGCACACATCCAATGTGTGGAAGGGTTTATAGTTTGTCTAGGCATAGGGTTTTGTACTGGTAGGGTAGCCTTACAGTACAAAACCTAAGCTGGACATTAAACACATACACCATTGGCACTGTGGTGCTATGCAGCACCCTGTTTGCTTGCAAGCACAGGGAAGAAAGCTACAGTAGACCATATTTAGCAAATGTGATTCTGTGTTGCTCTGTCCCACGAGTGCTGTGTAGTAACTTTGAATGCTACGCTGCGTTGCACTACTGTATAGTAAATCTCCCCCTTGGATTTTTTCATTCAGGCCCTTCAAGGGAAACGGGTATTGGTTATGGTAGTAGGGCAAGGTGTAGGCTTAGTTTTGAGAACTACAGTAGACCAAACACTGATGACACTGGTCCCCTGGATGCCTTGAAACTTGTTATGAGTTATTTTAGAGGTTTTATTCCATTTTGCCCCCATTTAAAGTAGATCTTTAATCTCTATAAGACAAGGAGACATTCAGTTTATCCAGTATTATTACTGTGTCATGCTGTATTCAAGTTGCTGTCTCACTGGCGCACTTTGGAGTAAGTTTTCTGTGCCCCCTAATGCCAACTTTTGCAAGTCAATGTACAAAAGCAGTAACTTCATAATTGACTTGGTATGAAATAGTAGCTTTGGCCTCAAATTCTTTTTCTGCTTTGAATTTCTTATGCGAAAAATTGGAAGCGCTTACAAACAGGCTCTGTTAGGTTAGAGAGTGCTATAAAATTCCTTGGCAGTACCCTGACATGGCAGGCCATTCACTGAGGTGGGCAGAGTAAAAATAAAAAAAATAACAAAAATTAAATACCAGTTGTACAGTTTTAGCCTTGGCACTAGGAAACTTGATAACTATTCCTGGCTTTGCAACGTTGTTGGTAGTGCATGCTGTGTTGAAAAACTTGACAGGGTCTCCAAAACAGCTATCAGAACTACGTCCACCCCAGTTGTTGTGTTATAATCAATATGTGAGTTGTGGAACGTGAAAACGCCTCCTCATGTGAACAAATTGTGTGCTATTGAGCAGTCACTTTTTGAACATATTCCTTTGCTCCTGCTTTTTGCAAATATATGAAGTAGTTGACTCAAACTAAATGCTGGTAGTTAGTGTGTAATAAAAACAGAACTGGAATTCAATACACATTGGATCTTACCTCATAGTAGAGCTGGTGCCCTGTCTTATAGTCCATTCACTAAATGTGGTTAATTGGTAAAGCTATGGACCTTGGAAAAAACAGTACAGCACTGCAGTCTTGCTATTCCTACTTTACCAAATTTTGTTTGATCTTGAGCAAATCATGTTCTTCGTATACCTTTGTCCTCTTATCTCTCAATATATGAGAATTAAAATCAATGTGAGAATGTCAATACATAACATGAGCTCAAAAGGCCTAAATAACAAAGATATTTTCAGGCTAGGCTCCCAGCATTGTTTTGGTGTAATGTAGCACTTCATATCCCATTGGCTGAGGGTGTGCCAAAGAGCTGTGTGCAAAGCATTTTTGTAGTTGTGCATGAGTGACCAGACAGGTGCTGTTATCTTGTTTTGCAGTGCAGTACCTAGCAATGTGACAGAGGAGGAGGTGTGTGAGACAGGTTTACATTTTATAATTACAGTTAGTAGTGGTTGTATATATCTCTGCTGTGGGTCCTCTGTTATGTTTCATGATTTCTATTATTTGTTTAGGTCATATCCCATACTGACTGTTGGGTCAAATGATGTTTTGTGAGGAGGAAAGTGAGGAGGAAAGAGGAAAGAGGCAGGGATTTATCTGGATTGTCTGATTTACAGGCAATGTTCCCTCTAAATGTCTTCCTCCATGTGTGGCAGTGTAAAATATCTGTGTGCTGCAGCCAAGGCTATGTGCATCATTCCTTTAAGGAAAAGGGGCTGCATTAAAAAAAAGAAAAACATTGCTTTATTTAAAAGCAAACACAGACATGGTGGTCTGCTGTACCCTGCAGGCCACCGTCCTAGTGTTTTTAGTGAATCCCAGTGGGTTGCAAATTGCGACCTACCCCATGAATATTGATGAGGTATTTCCATTTGCAACCCACTGGGCATTGCTAAATGTGTCTGAGACACATTAGTACATCGCTGTTTGAGACTTCCTAATTAGGAAGTCGCAAACAGAATTCTTTGTACATGTGGCCGATAACTCCATTTAATAGGGTCTTGAGACAGTTGCGCAGTGTTGATAAACACCCTAATGACTTGAATTGTTTACTCTAGTGGCACCTACACCTCAGGTTTTGAAAAAGACTCAAAACTGAATTTATACCGTCACAAGACTTTACTGGATATTTTCGATTGTAGCAGTGCTCAGTTTTGTGAGGGAATGTTGGGAGTCTCCACAAGATTATGTACAAACAGCAAGTTGTACAATTACATAACACATTTACATTTTTATACACCACCTAATGATAAATGTCATGATGTCCCTTCTGAGAAGCAGAGTGTGAAATATGCACATTCAAGCCAAAATGGACTGTGGGAAAGAGTGGCTCAGACTAGTCAAGTGAAACAATGTTCCGTAAGTGCACTCAAATTTGTATTCCCAAATATTTCAAAGGTTTTTTCTGATTTCATGTGCTGTCTTGGTGGGGACACTGCCCCAATTTCAACACCATTAAAGCACGAACTATCACTGGTAGTGTGCCCACTTCCCAGTCCTAAGACGTTCTAAAGTGTGACCCGTAGGTTCACCAATTTATGATAATGAGTTTAAAAATTATGTGACAACGGATTAGATGCTGTTGAATGTGCTTTTAATGATAATTGCATTACATATTATGCTTCTCCATTAACATTGTGATGTCAACTCATATATCCACAAGATAACCATTTGCACCAATCGAATCCAGTTATATCCCCCAATGGTTTCAAAGAGCCAATGATTTTTGGGCCAAACAACTCTTCATCAGGGGTAACTACAACAAAACAAAGTAATTGTATAGCACTACGAGAACCACATGTATTCCAATAACAAAAGATGTATTGCAGTGAGCCAGGTGCCACTTCAACCTGTGACGAGCCTAAATCAAGTGCAATAAAGCTGATGTTTGTCGTATAAATGGTGCCAATGGTGCCAGTTGACCATATAACCGAAATACTCAAAGTGGAATTAACACCTCAAACGTGATCTTCTGAAATGCAAAACTACCTCTAAGAAATGGAAATTACAAGTGAAACATGTATTCATGCATAATACGCAGTATTTCCATCACGTTAAGCAGATGAGGATGCATGCAGTAATTTCTGTGACATGCTACAAATTAAAAGTAATTGGTGCAAATCAATATTAAGTGCAGTGGTTAGTTGATATCATTATTAGTGCTCTATATGCGTGTGCTCCACAAGCATTGATATTCGTATGTGCGTATATCATACTTGACATAAACATGCTCCCGCCCTGTTTTCATGCACAGTGAAAGATAGGCTTGTGACTAAAGGAATTAAATGTGAGTAAAAGCCTCTACGTTCAAAATAAGAAACATCATGATTAACAATTAGCGGCCACCAGTGAGGAGTGTGCCCGAACGTAAGTGAAAGTCTCTGCGTTCAAAATAGTAAACGTAAAGATTAAAAATTAGCGGGTACCAGTGAAGTTTGCTCTTACGTGCACAGGTTAAAATGCATGCCTCTAAAATTGCAAATGTAGTGATTAATATATGGTGGTGTCAATTGCAAATGTATCCTTACTTGCACAGGTGGAGGACACGCATGCACTTACCGGAGTAATTCAATCCTTATCATTGCTACCGATGCAAGCAACGCGTTCTATGGCCTCTCTTGCCTTGTGTGCTCACCCAGATATGGAAACCAGTACCCCGTATGGGCCACTTATTTACAGGGCCCAACCCGTCCTAGAAATAGTAAAAAGACTACACCTCACCATAATAAACACTGCTGCTGTAAGCCGGGTGTGTAGGAATGGCAAGAATGTGACAAAAAAGACTTAAATGTTCAAAAATAAAGGACCTAATTTCCAATCATAAATGCTCTATGAAAAAACCATAATACGAAGAATGTTCACTGATATCAACATTTATAAAAGTATATTCATATGAAGGCATCACGAACATCATCATTACCACAATGGTTAATGAGCAGAAAACTATACCATGATGCTCCACTCAGCAAGTGAACTTGCTGAGTGAGTATGACATCAATAACTGCCTGGCTCACAGCATCAAATTCAAACGGTCAAAGCTGAAAATAAGACTAAACACTAATTCAGCAACATTCAAGACAATTGAAATAGAAATAAAAAATGATCTAGAACATCAAAGACGTCTGCATACAACACATTCAATACTTCATTGCTGTGTGTGAAATACACATTCATAAAAAACAGGAATATTCAAACTTATCATTCATGTGATACGGTTGCGTGGTGTCTGATCTTTTTATCCCCTAAAATTCAGTTTGAAAACGTTTTTTGTGATTGTCAACCCCAAGCTTGGGTGTTACTACTTTTAATATCTGAAACCACAATTGTGATATATCAGACTAGTCAACTAGTCAAGTGCCATTACTAGATGTGTGACAGGTTTGCTTCTCTTGGCGGTCCCTGGCATTCTTATAGTGTTGATAAACTTTATTAAGGTCAACTTTGGTAGCCTTTGTCCTCATCAGCATATATAGGTGTTTTTCCTCTAGTCTATTTTTTCAAATTAGAGGTTAATATGGTTCATGAGGTGGAATCCTCGTTCACAGTCTGCACTTGACGCCTGAAATGCAGACATAACACACTATACTGAGCAGCATTCAGCAGTGTGAAATTCCCCATGTCTTGATAGGTTGTAAACAACCCACCTTTTGCATGATTTTCCACAACAACTTATATTCCCTGCATTCTTGAACAACATTGCTAGGTGTTTCACAGTCACCTAGGATCAAGACCTTGTTAAACTTTCTGACACGTCTTTGTACATTCTTATTCTAAAGTCAAAGTGCGAGTAGTGAAGGAGTCCACAATTTTATAGTAGTTGGAAGCAGAAAGTAGATTTATTGAAGACACAACCAGAGCGTGGTCATCTCGGGCAGCCAGGAATCAACAGGCACCATATGGAATGTTCACACAGAACAGATTCAAATAATAGCAAACAATCCTAATATCATGAGCATATTTAATACAATACACCCTTCCCTCCATTTAGACACAGAAAAGTAGAAAAATCATAAAAATAAAAAACTCATCTAACATAGTCATGAAATTACAAATGAGGTCTATGATCCCTCAGGTAACTCGTTTTTCCACCACTATCAACATTATCAGAACTGTGCATCAGAGTGCCCCTCCACGAATCCCCTTGTGTCCTAACTGAGGGACTCAACCATCCACGATTTACTCCCCACAACTCATCATCCTTCATCAACATAACACTTTAACACCCTTCTTGACTCTCCATACACAATCCCCCTCTAAGGAGCAGTGCAACATTCTTGCAGTTCCATCGCTCACCATTCTCCAGGACAATAGAGAACTGATACACATGTTTAATCTTGAAAAGACCCCTAATTTTGACAGACCACCCTTATACGTGCCAGACCTGATTTTAAGCCAATCACTCATTCTGAGTTTACAATGTGCCACTCTTTAAGACCTCATTGTTCCACTACCTTTATTTAAAAGCTAATCCTTCAACTATGATGGAGCCAACTTTGTATCTGGAAGATGTCCACACATCAAATCAAATGGTGACCTTTGGGTGATGAGATTCATCAGGGTGCAGTATGCCCACACCATATCTGCAACTATTTTATCAACATCACAGTCATTGGCAAATGCCATTTGAATGGTACCCTTGACTAATCTGTTGGCTCTCTCCACAATGCCATTGGGTTGTGAGTTGTAAAGTGAGGTTCGACTATGTTTAATACCATAGGACCCCAGAAATGTAATCATCTTCCCAGTCTCGAGTTGGGTTCCATTTTCAGTTATAAGTACAGATGGGACACCTTCTTCAGCAAAAATTAACTCAAGATTATGAATAGTGGCTAAGGTAGTTATTTCTCTCATACACTTCAAAATTAGGCATTTGGAATGAACATCAACCATAACCAAGGCAAGCTTCAAATGATTCCCAAGTTCATTAATGGGCCCAATGAAATATAAGCACACTGTGTGGCAGTGTATTCTAGGATCAGCGATGTGACCAACATGGGACAGCACACCTACTTTTAATCACTTCTCCTCTTATTTTAGAAATTGGGTTGGTGGTTAAGGGGGCTGGAAGCCCTTTTAAAGTAACAGCCACAATCCTTGTCAGGGTGAACCCCAAACAGTCACTAAATTAACCTGTTCTACACCCTCTGGTAACTTAGCACAAAAACAGTCAGACTTAACTTAGAGGCAATGTGTAAAGTATTTATGCGACACACAAACAGCAATAAGGTTAAAAAACAACACAAGAAAAATCCCACACCAATTTAGAAATATTTATTACATTATTTGACACCAAAATGACAAAAATACAATTAGTAGAATTAGAGATTTGCAATTTCAATGTTTTAAGGTATGTATAATGCCTAAAAGCATAACACTCCAACTGGGGTTATCTGGTCATACCGGACCAAGAAAGTCGCAAGTTCAGACCAACCGCAATGTAGTGTGGGCTGGATACAGGGATCAGGTTAGTCCCACTGAGAATTGCACCAATTGCACCATATGTCCTTGATGCTGCGTTGTGCTTCATCAGTTCCGATGAGGAGCTGTGAGGGCTGCGAAGCGAGGTCCTGCATCACACTGCATTGGTTCTGATTAGGAGCTGCAAGGGTTGCGATGCAAGATCCTACTTTTAGTTGCGTCGGTTCTGATGAGGCTGCTGTTCAGGGGCTGTGAGGTGCTGCGATGCGAGGTTTGCATCGAGTTCTGTCGCACTGTGTCAGTTCTGAGGAAATTCACAGTTGAGCCAGGAGAAGGACACTCTGGGGCCGATTCTGATTCAGGCCGGAAATCTCCCCGACCGAGCCGGACCCGGAGAGATTTCCGACCGAATCGGACCCTAGCAGCCCGACCGAACGAGTACGATGCGCACGTATGCTATCGGACTCGATTCGGTCGGACTCCCATTGAAGTCAATGGGAGCCAGTCGTACGACGCGTACACGGGCTCCCATTGACTCACTGGGCACGATGCGAACAAGGGTGCCTCCTACAGCGGGTTCGCGTCGATGCGGGTCGCGCCGTACATGCACGTGTAGGGGGGACCCATGGGTCCCCCCTGTGTGCGACTCGCGCGCCTATGCTAACAGGGGGGTCCGACACGGACCCCCAAAGTGCGGCTCCGACAGCTCCTTGGAGCCGGACTGCGCGAGTCGGTCGGAGCGGTCGAGGTGCGCACCGTACTTACCCGGCCGGGGAACGTCTCCATTGCGCGGTGCGAGTCGTCCCCGTGCGAGTCGGTCGGAGCGGTCGGGTCCTGCGAACGAGTCGGTTGGAGATTTCGCGAGCGCACGCATCGTACTTGCTCGCCCGGACGCACGTACAAATCGGTCGGGAAATAGGGCTACGAATCGGATCCGGTTAAGCCGAATCCGATTCGGTGCCCTACCGGCCGAGATCGGAATCGACCCCTAGGATTCCAGACAAGGGTCTAGGACCCGAGGGGCACTTTTTGGGAGTGAGAACTCATTCCAGCAGAGGCCAGCAGCAGGGTACAGGCAGGTCCTGTGAGTCTAGGCAGATGCAAGACCGGTCTCTGGAGCTTATTATGTCTCGTAGCTCAGAACAGGAGGCCAGTCAGCTAGCCCTGGATTCAAGGATCCAGTCCAGTCTTCCTTCTTTGACTCAGTCCGAGAATGTCTGTCAGCTGCAAACCTCATGTGTTAAAGGTTCTCATAATTGCAGTCAGAGGAATCCATGGTACAATGTAC
Organism: Calotriton arnoldi; assembly: GCA_963921515.1. Classification (NCBI taxonomy): domain Eukaryota; kingdom Metazoa; phylum Chordata; class Amphibia; order Caudata; family Salamandridae; genus Calotriton; species Calotriton arnoldi. Next base: position 866,374 of record CAWUFW010002228.1, read on the forward strand.
TGCTTTAAAATCACAGCAACAAAATTCTCTGTCTTACTGTCCAAGTTAAAAAATCCAGCCCTCACCAAGCTTTTTAAATTTCAGCTACAGAATCTATAATTTTGTCCAACTTGTTTTCCGCCTAGCTCCTATGAATGAATTAAAAAAGCCACCTTACCTTTTAATCCATTCCTTCATACAGTGCTAAGCCCCTTCTATATATTAAGATTCCTAACAACACCTTTGCTGAGCTCCAATTAAGTCCTAATATTGTGAAGTACAGCTTCTCTAAGCTAGTTCCATGCTATTAATTTCTTTCACAAGGGTACCAACTTTTTCTTCTTTGGTTGTGTATTAGTCAATTATGTTGTGTATTGGGTGTAAATACTCAAATACTTTGATAAAGAAATCCTAAAGAAATAATTGTTCCTCCTGTAATATTGTCTTAAAATTAAAGCAGCACGCTTTGTTCATCAAGAGGTGTAAACGGATGTGGTTTACATTTGTGCAGTGGCTGAAGGCAGATGAGATGGCAAAGGCCAGCAGTGGATCAGCAATTCGGACAGAAAATCCTAATCAATTTGTGCCTCTTTTCACTGACCCACGTGAGGTTTTGGAGACCAGAAACAAGGTATGTAGACATTCATCCATGTTATGTAAAAATGCTTACTGGTGCCCCTAGAAGTATGAGAGTGATTTATAGTTGAAGATTAGACAAGATGACCCACTTACCACCACTCATTTATAGAACAACAAAAAACAAGATACTGGAACAGATATTCTACATTGCTTGAATTATTGCAAACCATCTTGCGTTGCTTTTCTTTCCAGGGATATTTGTGCACTGATCAGCCTGATATATCAAAGCATCAACAGTGCAAAAATTCCCTAAACAGTAGTCTAAAGAATGATATCTTTTAAAACGGGTGATGTGGCAGTAGCAAAAGGTGCACACATTTTATGACAAAACATTACAAATGTGGTAATTAAAGAACATGAATTGTCTGAAGAGGAAATATACTATAGCTTAGAGGTAGTCTAGCAATGCAAAACATTGTGGGACCTATTCACAAACTGCACTTTGTAATACATTTAGTAGCACTACAGTAGTACAACTCATGTACCTCAAAATGTTATTCATAAACCTATATGCTGAGACCACTGCCTCTCCTATATTTTCTATGCAGAGATCTCCATCCCAATTGCAGAGATCTCCACACATGTAACCCTGGATAATGCAGAATACTTGCTACTAAATAAGATGCTCTAGGGAAGGGTAAGGAGGGGATTAGGAATGGCTAAGGAGGGGTTTAAATAGGGTTAGACACCTACCCACAAAAGAGTAATCCCATTGCACTTTTAAAATGACCACAGCCAAAATGGTCCAAAAACAGTAGTAAGTATACTGTAGCTCAGGCCTGGATTCCAGGAACACACATGGCCACCCACTGCAACTGCAACACCCTTCCATAGAACATAATGAAGGTAGGAAATTAAAAGCCCACAGCAACATGTGTTAAAATAATTTACATTATTTTGACTTTTAACAAATATATCCACATTTTATTCAATGTTAAAACATTGCATATAATTTAAAAATATTAATTAAAACCTTTTTAAATAAGCTTTTTAATTTTTTTAAAATAAACTAACTTTTATTATGCTTGTAAAATCATTTAAATGCATTAAAATTAATTATATCCATTACTTTTAGTAATTTTTAATACATATTAAATGACAATAAATATTTTACTGAAGGTGGGATTTTTCTCAAAATAAATCTTTAAATAAATAATTATACATTAATTGCATATATTTAAATGTATTCATTTTTAATACACTTAAGATAATAGTACTGTAAAGGTTTTATTTGTTATAGGTTTAAGACATTGAACATTAGTTTGCATTATTATTTAATGTTAAAATATTTTTACCAAATTATTTTAAAGTTTAATAAACTTTTTTTTACTTTTTTCTATACTTTACCATAGAGACCTCCACCTATGTAGGTAAAAATATTAATAGTAACATCACACTCATAAATGTGTCTCCACCCCCTGGATTCCAAGGCTTGAGGACATATAACCTTACATGTGAGTAAATCTACATGTGTAAATTTACCTTTGTGAATGGGGCCCAATGTATTCAAGATTATTTTAAGTATTAATGCTAATGGTTAGGTTGTGCTTCAAATACCAATGTCAGGAAATCAGACATTTAGATAAAAAGATGTTAGTAGAAGTTTCATTCTTAACATAACTTTATTTAAAACTCACCATCTATAAAAGGCCAGCATCTCAAAGCTTTTTGCCAATGTGACTCATTACACACGGAGTATCATACACTACTTCTTAATTTTTAAGTGTAATGTACTTGGATGTTTGGTTTTATTTATAATCTTCTGTCAATTTTAATATACGACTGCACATCTGTAGGAAACTGTACAGACATAACCGTTGTTTTGGGCTCCATCACTCCAGAACCTCTGCAATAATTTACAATTGAAATCGAATTGCAATTGTTTTATGCATTTCCACCATCAATATTCAGTTATCACTTCCATTTGTCCCTAATGTGTTTAAAATCATACCAATTCTTCTGTAGTTTAAGTCAAGACAGGTCAGGTTGGATGAAAGAGACCAATGTTTCAAGATTCAATAACTTGGAAACTTCCACCAGAGCTAGATTCTCAGAAGCACCCACCCACCCTACAAATGTGAGAAACCAGTCACCAAATAACAGACACACTCAAAACATTTCTAATTTTAAGTACAAATATTTCTGCAGATTTTTATAAAATACTATATTTTCGTATTACTGTATGTTAACTATTTAAGGAAATGAGTACTAGAATGAGCCTGTCAGGTATGGTATTGTAAACAATCATAGCTACTAGAAAATATAAATGATTTAACAGCCTAGTTGCTCACTTCTTTTTTCTTCGCCTTTTTAAAGAACAAACTGAAAACATTTCAGAAACTAATATGACTCAACTAACTCTACCTTATAAATGATGACTGCCCTTATAAAATTAGACATAAACATATTTGCAAAAAAAAGCATACTAGTTTGCCACCAAAGTGCATGAAGTAATAAAAAATACCAATAAATTTGCCATATGAAAATCAATTCTGAATAAGCATTTGATAATTTGAACTAAACACTAAGCAAATATCATAGACCCAACTACTGTTGTGGCTACATTAAATCTTTGATAGTGTCAGCCTGATACACAACTTTATAAAAAAACTTTATATAAAATCCCCAGCATTATTAATTGAAGAGACTGAACAAAAATATCCTGTTTGACGATACTAGCGGGTTATTTTAATGCTTGGATACCACAAACGAATTATGATGATTTTTTTTTTAAAGGTGATGATTCAATGAAAATTCCTTCATAAGTCCTCAATAATGTGAATCATAACAAAAGAGGCAAGGAATTAGATCAGTTCTACAAAAGTTGTAATTTTACAGTAATACATGGAAAGTATCAAAATGATCAACCGGAACAACCAATATTTAACAATGGAAGGGATAGTTCAGTGATCAACCACGCAATAATTACTTCCAACACTACAACTTGTTAATACATTTTAGAGTTGCTGAGCACCATGGAAGTGACCATAGACCACAATTAATATCTATAGATTTGAAAGGAAAGATGTTTGATACATGGAACGCAGGTTCAAACCTTGAGATGAGGAATAACAATAGAATATATGAGCTATACTCAATCAAAACTCTGTTTACAATAGCCATTACCGTTACTGAAGAAATGAAGTGAAAGACTCCGTAAAAGTGCTATCACACTGTTACAGTTGACAACAGAAATTTGATATTTTTATTCCTGATATGACCTGAAAACAATTGCTATCACACTATAACTATTTCGCAAAAGATACAACAAATCTCCTTCTAAGAAGATGTATTTTAATGAAAATAAAGATCTTCAAGAAAAATGTTGATAAAGCAAACAATAAAAATTGCACTAAAGACGCTAAAACAAATCAGAGATTTTTTTAAATTCTGGGAAAAGTTACATTACTAAAGGAACATTGAAAACAATATCGGAGAATAATAAGGCAAAGTAATTGTGTAGAGGAATAAAAAATGTAGATGGAAGTTATGATGGCACTCAAAGAGAAAAGGACAAAATATTTGTGGGATTTGATAGGAAAGTTTATTAGGAAAAGTAAATTACAGATGGCCACACCAGTTGAAGAAAGGGAATGATAGACTGTATCAGAGAAATGTATAACCAGTGGGACACTTTAACCCACACTAGGGGATGGTCTAAGCAATTGCCTCAGAAGAAGAGTGCAGATGCTCCCTTTATGAAGGTCCCCCTATTCCCAAGGTCCAGATGAAATCTCAGCAAATATATTAAAACTAGAATCTAATATCTGGGCTTCACTAATACATCCACTAAAACAGACTGTTATGAAAAATAACTGTATTCTGGACCCAATGGGGCCGATTCACAGAACTAATCTGAGATAAAATCCTAAACTTACTACTTTTGGTATTCACAGAAGGCATTTAGTAGTAGTAAAGTTAGGACTCCTAACTTTACTACTACTAAACTGAGATAAAATCCTAAAATTACTACTTTTGGTATTCACAGAAGGCATTTAGTAGTAGTAAAGTTAGGACTCCTAACTTTACTACTACGAAATGCCTTTTGTGAATACCGAAAGTCGTAAAGTTAGGATTTTGTCTCAGTTTAGTAGTAGTAAAGTTAGGAGTCCTACCTTTACTACTACTAAATGCCTTCTGTGAATACCAAAAGTAGTAAGTTTAGGATTTTATCTCAGATTAGTTCTGTGAATCAGCCCCTAGGAGCGTAAGTATCTGAGTTACAATTTAAAGAAAGGGAATCAAGCTCATCCCAGCAATTATCAAATGAGCACTATAATGGACATTTCAGGCGAACAGGCAAAACATAAACCAAATATCTATGAAGGAATTTCGAAGATTGGGTAGAAACAACACAAATACTATGAAAATCCAAATTGGATTCAGACATTCACTTTGTAACTGATGGATGCCTGACAGTGAAGCCCTTAGCAGAAAAATCTATACGTCAAAAAGTTAGTTTTGCAATACATTGAATATATATCAATCTGTAAACCTTATTTGGCTCATTAGATAGAAACACACCCAACTGAAAAATTTTGATTTTGGGGTATAAATGACTGCTAAAACTAAAGACTTTCATAAAAACTCATGGACTAAAACACAACTAGGAAAAATGGAGCCGTAATACAGAAGATAGTGACTCTGAATGGGTTGAGGGAAGGTTGTATCTTGGCATCATCACTGTTTTCTATTTATATTGCAAATACGCCTAGAGCTTTAAACCTAGCATGTTGTGTTCCTCCAAATGTAGCCCAAGAACAAATAGAGCTTCTACTATGGTGATGATACTATTCTTTATGACTATCCAGCTGCAAAGGGCATTAGATATATTTGTGAATTACTGTGGCAAAGCATTTTTAAATGTTAATGCGTCAAAAACCAAAATGCTAGGGATGCTAACATGCTAGGTATTTTATACCAAAACCAAAATAATGATGCTTTAAAGAAAAAAATGTAAGCAGGATTTCATTTGGCGATTATATTTCCGCAATCACAAAATACTAAATACATATTCTTATGTGGCATTAACTTCTTCCAAGAACTTGAGTTTCCATCAACATGTCAATCAGTGTTAGGATACACAAAGATAATTATTAGTGCTCTGGGGAAATTGGACTAAACAGTTGCTTATAAGTCAGTAAATATTAAAAGAAAAGCATGAGCAAAAAGTAGTAATCCTGCTACTGTATGGCAGTGAAGCAGTGGGCTGAAAGGATTTGGGGCCTGATTTAGAGTTTGACAGATGGGTTACTCTGTTACAAATGTGGTGATATACAGTCTGTTCTATTGTAAGGGTTTTATGCCCTGTGGCACATGTAATAACGTGGACAGAACATGCATCCCTATTGTGACAGAGTAACCCATCTGCCAAACTCTAAATCAAGCCTTTGGACAAAATCCAGTCAGCAGAAATAACAAGCAGGAAGAAATGGATCGGACTACCACAGCCAACTGCAGGATTTGCCCTTAGACTGGAACTGGGTTTTATCAGTATACCATATAAATACTATATGAGAGTCCTAAACTAGGGGCGTGGCTTAACTAGCCAACATAGCGGACGCTCAGTCATAAAACTTCGCACCCTTGGACACCTCAATCCTGTATTATCCTCTCCCGGTGCCTGCCCTTACCTGTCATCCTGCTGCCCAAGCTAAGGAGAGGGCAGGGGCACGGATCTGAGCTGCGGACAGCTGAGATTGAGGGATCGGGCAGCATTGGCCGAGAGGCTAATGTAGCGGCGGCCTCCCTGGGGCCTGCAGCCAGTGCGCGGTCTGAATGGCCACCGACCAGCGCATCCTCATGGGGCATGCTGCAGCCTCACCACCCCTCCTGGTGTGCCTGTGGGGGGTGGGACAAACCTACCTGGAGGCGGTCGAACCGCAGGGGACTGTGTGGCCCTGTGGAGAGGTGCCAGGTGCGAGAAGAGAGTGGCGGCGGCCTTCATCAACAGCGCAGCCTGAGACCGGCTGGCAACTGGCCCTCACAGCTTGCTGCCTATTGCTGTGCACTTACAGAGGGGCACCCGCAGCCTAGAAACAATCGGGCGGGGAGTCTAGCCCCCAAAGAGCAGAGTCGCCTTGGTGTCCTCACTCCCTTCAAGCGGAGCCAGGTGCCGTGAAACCGGGTGCCCCTTCCCCCCATGGACCTCGACCATTCCATGCTTTGCCCTCGTGGACAGGGGGAAATTAGCTAGCAAAGATTGCCTAAGACCGAGGCATCGGGACTGTCGGGCGTGAGTTTGCCCAGCTGGAAGTGTATGTCAGTGAAGGCCCCTTTCCCCCGCCCCCCCATAACTCCCGCTCTACGCCTCACTGGGCCACGGGGCAGGACTACACTTCTTGACTGTCAGAGGCCGCCTTTGCAGCCGGTAGCTGGCAGAGCCCACTAGAGGGAGAACTGGCCCAACCCTGCCCACCAGGCAGCCAGGGAATAGACTTTGGAACACCATCAGCAGAGGCCTGGTGGGGGAGCATATTGGCGGGACACTCTATCCCCTGCCCAGTGATCGCAAGTCAGCTCTCATGGACTCGCATGAGTGGCTCATCAGCAGGGCCCCACCGGGCTGAGAATCCGCATCTCATTCGTCTTGATGGCAAGCTGCCACAGCCACCCAGACAAGAGGTGAGGAGGGGGGGCCCGGCATAGCAGACTGGAGGGCCAGTTATCAGCTCATTGGCGGGAAGTTCAAGGAGGGGCCCCCCTGTCCTCCTTGCAAGCTGTGTGGACAGCAGTGGATTCCTCCTTAGCCCCTTACCACTCGGCAACATCAGATCGCTTCACGGAGGAGTGCCAGTTGCCCTCACTGAGGAGTGAGTGGACACCTGGGTGAGGACCCCTCCAGTGCAGCAGGGGGAGGGGAGTCTCTCACAGGCTCTTCAAGCAATCCTGGCGGGACCCCTGGTTCCCCCTGCCACACTCTGTCCTTGGCTTGGAGCACTGCTGGCCCCCAGAGTGGGCTGAACTGCCAAGGGCCGCTTCTTCCAGCACACACGGCACAACGTGCGGACTGGCCCTTCTCACCTCGCATTTATTGGCACCTTAGCTGCTGTGCTGCCCCTCCTCCAGGATGCAATGGCCTATGCAGCAGCCAACCTCACTGCGGAGAATCATTCTACCTAACACCTCACCCATGGACTTCACAATCTCCTGAGGGTTGGTTGCGACAGCGTCCTGCCCTACGGAGCTTTATTGGGGGGGGGGCTATCCCTCTGCTTTTCCTCTCTTGGTGGTCACAATGGTGAGGCACAGGGTGACAGCGCCCACACCGTCCTAACCGGAGGCAGGGCAGCAGACCACCGTGCTGGAAACCTTCACCTGGACATCTCACTGGACAGCCCACAGACGATAAACTATACAAGGTTCTCGCCACCATTGAGAGTTCCCGCCTATCCATGGAGTTGACAGTAAGCACTTTGATGACCGAACTCAGATTCCTTAGGGATGATCATCAGAAGCTGTCCGATTGCATGGCGGAGGGCAAAAAGGAGATGGCAGCGCTCCAGCCTCAGATTTCAGAAGCACAGTAGGCACTGTCAGACCTTTAGGCCCTGGAGGAGTGGGTAGAAGATGCCGAAGGTTGCTCCAGGGGAAGCAATGTTCATATTGTGGGCTTCTTGGAGGGCTGAGACCAACAGACATTTTTGAAAAACTGGTTTTGCTCCTTTGTCCCTGCTGTGGACCATACCCCTTTGTTCTCCCTGGAGACAGTGCACAGGGTCCCTACAAGGCCACTGGTCCCAGGTGTGTGCCCTGCCTCATACTAGCCATATTGCTCCACCTACAGGGACCAGGTCACCATCCTGCGGGCTGCGTGCCAAGCTGGCCCCCTGAAACTAGACAATCGAACTGTCATGTAGCTCCCGGATTACACTACTGCAGGACAGTGCCAGAGGTTCTCCTTTTTGAGTGCCAGAAAGAGGCTCCGCGAGGACTACAGTACTCCCTACTATTCCTGGTCCTCTTCAAGGTACTCTCAGAGGGCAAGTCCCTTTTCTTCACTGATCCCACCGACGTCTGGAACCAGCTGGACCTACATCAGGTGGGAACTTCATCGACCCGAGGGGGAACACCTTCTAGACTGCTGGGAGCGGGGTGATAAAGGCAACACCGAGAGAGGAAGGGAACTTCCACGCCTCCCAAATCCATGCACTCACCCTCTGTGGAGCAAATCATTGCAAACCTGCAGCGGGGGATACAAGCGGTGGCATCGCTGAGGGAAAGTGCAGGCTCCTCATGGGATGAGCCGTGCCCTCACATCTTCACAACAGATGATGACTCGGTTGCCACAGATGGTCCCTGCCTGGGCTCTCAGATGCCACCGCTAGTCACACCACAGACAGCAGACATAATACTCTGAGCCAGCCACATAGTCCTGGACTCCTGTTGCAACTACCCCCCTCCAGCTCCTTTCTCTTCCCTTTTCCTCCATCCTTTTTTCTCCCTTTCCCATTCTGACTCCTCCCAGATGTCAGGCCCCAGCTTCTATCTTCTCCACCCACCATTTTCCCCCTATCAAGCCACAACCCAACTTTCGGATATAGCACTAGGTTTAATCCAGTTTGGTTAATCTGCTGTTGCAGCACCTCCCGATTGTTGCTTTGTTGTGTCTCACCCCCACCCTCGCATGTAGTGGCCAGACATGCGCCAGAATGCTGCCTTCCCCAACTATTTACTGGGCTCCAGTAGGGCTTGTTTACACGAAAGGTTGCCCTGGGTGGGACCCCTCTGGGGGGATCATATCTTTACAGCGACATGGCTCCTCGGGCAGAAACCCGGCTTCTGACTCTGAATGTTAGGAGGATGCACACAGGGAAGAAACAATACTTCATCTACTTGTATGTCATGTGTCAAAATGCCCAGATCATTTTCCTTCAAGAGAGACATATCACATTAGCCAGAGCTGCAGTTGAATGCTTAGGCGCTGGAGTGGTAACATTGTGGCCACCACCTATTCCACCTATTCCGCATATGGACGCAGCACCCTCATTTGGATCCACCCAGAGTCCCCTTTCAAGTCATTGACATTAGGGACAGGGAGGGCCGCTTCGCTACAGCATAGCTCCAGGGTTCCTCTGGGCAGGGTGTATGCCCCTAACACAGAGCAAGATGTCTTCTGGGCCACACTATCACAAACACTGGCACACAGATAGGAACTCCATGGATCCTGGCATGTGACTATAACTGCTCGCTTGATGTCTACTTGGATTGCTCCCGTTGCCCGCTGCCCCATTCGCCACCCCCACACAGACAGTGCACCTTCAGAAATGGGCTAGCCACAGGGTGTTGGTCGATGCATGGCGGTCTCTTCATCCCAGTGAGCGGATCTATTCCTTTTACTCAGCCGTACATGACCTATATGTTTGCCTCGATCGTATCATTCTGTCGGCCATTCATCTGGATGCTATATGCTGGGCATATTATCGGAGCTGCATACTCTCCGATCACAACGCACACATGGTTGATCTGTCCTGGAATGCTCCATCACCCCTGCTGCTCACATGGCGGCTGCCCAGGGAGATTTTGGAAGACCCTTCCTTTCAAGCCTCACATGCCCAGCACATCACTCAATACTTCTCTACAAAAGGCGGCTCAGCCTCCTCACGTGCAGTTAAGTGAGACGCTTTCGAGGTGGTCACGTGCATGCATTGTATACAAGAGATATCAGGGGTCTGAAAGACGCTTGATCGGCATATAACGAAGGCTGGGCATCTGATCTCTGACCTTGACAGGGAGGCAGGCCTGGGCACCTCCAAAAAGATAGCACTCGCTGAATCCAAAAACCTGATATGCTTCAGTCCTGGACCCAATGAGCTGCTTCCTTTTTGAGCATACGTAGCCAAAACACATCGAGAAGGAGACAAGTCCAGCAGACTCCTAGCTTGGCTGGCCCACCAGGACTCCCATTCCGGGTCCATCCTTGAGATCACCTCGCCCACCAGGGTCGCCATTCACACCCAACAGGCTATCTTAGAAGCCTTCTTCACTTATTACTCCTCGGTTTATGCCGCGACTCAGCACCGTCTGGCGACAGGGATCAACTCATTCCTATCCGAGTGCCCCCTTCTAAGGGTCACACCGGTCAGTAGAGAAGAGCTGGACGAACCCTTAACCACCCAAGAGATCAAGCAAGCCATATAATCCCTGGCCAGGAACAAAAACCCCGGCCTGGATGGTCTCCTAATTGCGTATTACAGCGCCTTTAATTCCTTCCTTGCCCCTCACCTGGCCGAGCCATATGAGGAGGCCCTGCACACCAAGGGTCTACCTCATCCCTATGGGAATCAGTCCTGACATCGCTCTTGAAGCCAGATCTGGACCAGACCCTCCTTGTGTGCTATTGCTCCATCGCTATACTGGGTACGGATTACAAAATCGTGGGAAAACTACTGGCCGAACGATATGGCCAGATATTGCTGGACCTAATCCACCCTGATCAAAATGGCTCCATCCATGGGCGAAGCCCTCCCGAAATATACTCCCCCTCTTTCACCTGATGAACCAGGTCCCCGCCACTTCCCCTACGCGACATGCCTTATTCTATATGTAGAAAAGGCATTCGACACCCTGGAATGAGACAACCGCTTCCAGTTGTTGGCCCCCCTGGGGGTAGGCGAGTGCCTCCGGGCATATATGCGACTTCTGTACACTGCCCTCAGATGCAGAGCCTGACTGGGCCAGTTGATCTACCCGGCATTCCCAGTGAAGAGGGGCATCAGGCAGGGCTGTCCCTGCTGTTCACTTTCTCAATGGAGCCTCTAGCCACCCAGCTTCAGTTGGAGGGGGAGGCATGGGGGATCCCTGTGGATGGCACATTCCATGTGGTCTCCCTCTACGTGGATGACCTACTTCTTTATATTCGAGATGTCCATACAGACTATCCCTTATCCATACTACACTACATTCATTCGCACTACATTCATTCGCAGGTCAACTGGGCGAAATCATGCGCGTTCCCTTTGGGGGACTCTTTGCCCCCTATCTGACTGGGTGGAAAGCAACAGGAGTGGATGGGGGACACTGGTCGATACCCGAGGGTGTAATTATAGCATTTCCTTCCCCGCAGACCTCTTCGAGGACAACCTCCAGAGGACCTTCACAGCACTGAAGTCTCAGGTCCAATTCTGGAAATCGCCCCTGGTAGCCCCAACGGGCAAAATAGCCCTTTCCAAAATGATTATGTTCGCCCGCCCCCTTAATCTCTTTGCTAACCTCCGCCCCCAACAGTTCTTAACAATCCTGGGTGCTCTGCCAAGAGAGATGATCTGGAGCAACAAACGCCATCACATAGCCCTACAGAAACTTCAGCTCCCCGTGGTGAGGGGCAGACTAGGCGCACCCTCATTTGAGGCTTACTTTCTGGCATCCCAACTTTAATGGGTCTTGCAGTGGCTAGCACTGTGCAATCTGGCTAAAACATGCACGACACGAGCACCCTCACTCCCACAGACACTGTCTACATCCCGCATCAAGCAGCGCCCTTGTCTCCAACCTCCCTCCCTGGCCTCTTCCGACTTGTTTTCCCCTCTTGACATAAGGTCTGCACATGCTCCCATTGATTCGCCCGAGAGACCAAGATGCACGCCTGGTTTCCCCCACCACGTTGCATGTTTGCACGCAGAGGCCAGCGTTCTGGACCTCTCATCCTCCTGTATGCTGCAGCTGTCGCATGGACACTCAAGAAGACACTGGTACCTTTTGACCGGTCAATGTGTTTATTGTTGGAAAACCCAATAAAAAATACTAGCTAAAAAAACAAAAGAGAGAGTCCTAAACTATTGGCGCCGAATGTATTTGCAAATCAGGGCACTTTTCATCATACACTTAAAAGGCACACTTAGACTATTTTGGACTCACAATGGAACAAAAGTATAAAAAGATTATTATGCTTCATTTGGAAGTATCTAGAGAAAGGGTCAAAGATGTACAGAATGATTGTATCCTGAAAAAGAGGATATCAATTTTACAAAAAAAAACTTCTTTTGATGTAGGCCTCAAACTTTGGACAAGACAAACCAAATATGATCATACATTCATTCCTGAAAAATGGGGAATGCTGCAATATTATTCTAAAGAAATCAGAAGATGGATGTTTAAATTAAGATTGGGACAAATTGTTCATCAAATAGGGTGGGAAGTATCAGAAAATGATAAGAATGACATTGTGAATTGTCCCTTATGTGGACTAATGGACTTATCTTTGATTCACATAATTTTATTTTGAGAGACTCTGAATTTATTTTCCAGTGGTTTTTTTAACGTCTTGGACAGTAAAATAAAATAAGCAGGTATTTTATGGATGGATGGCCCCGGTTAGCTGGCCAAGAAATAGCATTTATGGAGATATTTTTATAACATTAAGTCTTTGTTCTTGAAAATTATTTTATGATTAAAATAAACTGAAACTATGTTCTCATTTGAAGGGATGATCAACATGGGAGTTGGAGAATTCATTATCTGTCTTGTTCCAGCACAATTATCTAAAACCAAGCTAACGTTTCAAATTGACATCATGTGCTTATTTGTGTTTGGGAATGAAATGGCTGCCAAATATCTTCTGCAATAATGGCATGCTTTGATTAATTGATTTAAAGTATCATACTGCCATCAATAGTATTGCATTTGAAGGAGATTAACGTGCATTTTTCTATTATAAAATAAGAATGCGTCTATAAGTGGAACAATTTGCTTATTCATGGGGGCATGTTTTTGAGGCTGTCTCTTTCACTGTATCTTGCATCAGTGCCTTTCTATGTCGTTTCACATAATGACTCTCCTGAGTTCTCTTTTACTTTCTCGCTTGCTTGCCTTTCCTCCTTCTAGTCCATGGGTCCTCGCAACTATTTCCCCAGGGGCTATAAAGTTTTGTCTGTGATGTGACCGAAGGCCGCATTCATGCCAGCAGGGTGGTGGTGAGGTGGGTGTAGCAGAAACATAACATATACATGTAGTGGCTGAATTGCACAATGTGAAACCAGAAAACCTGGTATTAATCCCGGCATCAACACTTAACCAAATTGTGTGATTGTATGCAATTTTATTGACCTCGAAATACATGAATTCTGCATGTACGCTGTACAAAACCTTCTCCTGTGTTTGATTTAATAAACTATAATGCTGTTTATGTATAACAGGAACCCTGGCCACCCAAAGAATCCACATAACTGACATGACTCTTAGTTCACTATTGGCATTGTTGTTAGGGTGGGAGGGAGGAGAGAATAAATGTTTCTTCAATCATTTTGAAAAACCATCTCTTTAAAAAAAAAATGCTTCTCAATGTACTGATATAATCTGATGTACTAAGGCCAAATGGTTCTGCATGCTAACGAAATACACTTTTTTGAATTTTGAATAAACGTTATCACATTTTAAGGTCGAGCCTCACAAGACCTCTTGTATCTGTTCTGTGGGCTTTGGCACACCCACCGATTGCCATTTGTTGTTATCTGTGGCATTCAGAATTGCTGGCTTGTTATTGGTGCATTTATGTAAATGTCCCTCCTTTGTGTGCTTAGCTCCCTCCCAGGTGATTTCACTAAGAGAACATTTTGGTTGGCCATCACACTATACAGCGTGTGATAGCACCTCCTCCCGTATTTGCATTGCATTGTTTCTCCTGGTCGTCCCTCCATTCTTTCTGTGGGAGTCACGTCACAGAACATACTCGCTCTCACATTGGGTGTCCTCCGCGTCACATGGCATTTTCAAAATCTATCATCGCTGGTGTTCGTCGATGTGCACTGCCCTCTTTCCCCCTCCATAATGTATCTTGTAAGAAAAGAACAAAAAATAACATATTGAGATCTGCTCTAACGCTGCATCACATCAATAAAATAGAAAATATGCGTTTTATGTACATATGAAGGGCTTGCACTTTTAATTAGATGCAGAATATTAAAAATATGTCTAGTAGATAGGTATTTCGAAGGCTCGGCTTGTGCTTTGCCTCTTACGACAAAACAGACCCAAGGCTAACTTATGGCTCAGCTCTCCCTATAAATTATGGGGTTTGCACCGCTGCTCCCTGTGCTGTGTATATTTGGACAGATCACTGCTCACTCAGCCTTAACTCTTTCGCAGTAAGTAAATTACAACATTCCCATTCCTGGGCTGTGTGCGCCCTGTTCAATAAACTCACTACGCACTATCATACCCCGGTGCTGTGCACTGCTGTAAGATTTGTTGTGTCTCTTCACTGCCACTCAAAATGCTGCGCTTTTGGCATCTTCCATGTCTCTACCGTTGTACAGTCTTAAGCACACAGCCCTGTCTGCTGCTGCATGTGATCTGTCTCTGCCAGTGTAAACTACTGACTGGCCACATTGGTGTGCCCTGTAGTGTGCAGCCTGGATCTGGCAGTGCACATTGCATCACCACACAATACTGTGCAGTGCAGCATGTGGGTTATTTCCCGAAGTGGTCGGAGAATCGACTCGGGCAGTGCATGTATGCATGTACTGAAGCACGTGGTCTGCCACTTGCACCATACACAGGTGCACCACTGTCTCCGGCACTGTACAGTGACTCTCTACACCGAGCTGTGCACTGCCACGTGCAGTCTGTCGCTTGCACCATACAGTTATTAGACACACACACACTGTCTTTCATCACATCATATAGTCCATCTTTGACGCTATATCATGGCTCACCATTGGCAGTACTGTGTACTAAAGTATGGGATTTTTCTCTTGTGCAGTGACTTACCAGACACGGTGCTCTCTTCTGCTGTGTGTCTTCCATCTCTTTCAGTGTACACTGACTCGCTGCACACAGTGCAGTGTCCTCCTTTATGCCAATCTTCGGCATAGCGCAGTGACTTTAGACACAATGATGTGCGCTGCAGGAATCTCTTCTATTTCTGGCACTGCCCAGTGTCTCCCTGCACACATTGCTGTGCACTGCAGCATGGGATCTACCTTTGCCACTCCTTGTACAGAATGGCGTACACTGTTGCTTGTTGTTTTGTCTTTGGCACCGTACACTCGACACACATTAGTTTTGGACTGCTCCATGTGCACCTGTGTTGTACATTGATTCACCAGAAGGTGCTGTGAACTGCATTATGTATCTGGGGCCTGACCGAGCTGCCGCTTGACTATACTGTCACCTCCAATCTCTCCTGCAGTACCAGACACAACACTGCATCGCTTTATTAACAGTGGATTTCGTGGCCGCACTGACCGAGCTCGTCCTAGTTCTATTTCCCCATAATGAAGGGATGAACACAGTGTGCTTCATTTCCAGGATCTAGCGCTGCTCGACCACATCTATGTTATTGTTGCACACAAGCTGCTGCCTTCAACCACAGACCTCACTCCACGGCTCGGTGATTTCACCAACAATTGTGGAATCTACTTTGTGTGTCTCCAAAGACAGATACTCTGGTAGCAGATCCTCGTTGCCCTTTTAGTTGCTTTTTTTTATTTTACGGAGTTTTATATAGCACGAACTTGACCCGAAGGTATCGGGTATCAGAGCGCTTTACAACGCACCAGTTGCGTTACATGAGGACACATTCATTTTTGTTAGGCATGGGGAGATTAAGTGATTTGCCCAGAATCACAGGATGTTCAGCGTCATTGCCAAGACTCAAACCCAGTTCCCCAGATTCGAGGTCGACCGCCCTAGCCGTTAGGCCAACTCCTCTCCCAAGTTTGCATGGTTGTTTGTGGTCATTGCTGTCTCTTCAGTGAGAACAGCCAAATCGTGATTGGTATGACTCTGAAATGCCATCGCCCAAGACATGACTCACCCACTTGCATGGCTTAATGGGATGGAACTCGATAGCTGGACCTCAGGCGCTTTGCAGTTTGTTTTTTTGTGCTACCAGCTAGTAGTTCCACGCCTGACTTAGTTTTTGCAGGGAATGACCAAAGGGAGGAGGAACGGGATACATTTTAAGCCTTTAAGTTTCAATCGATTTTCTATTATGCTGATTTTGTGCATTGGCTGCTTTCCCTACTGCTTGCACAATCTTAAGAAATTAAATGATTTGCTGATCTGTGAGGGAGGATTTCATAGAAATTAAAAACATGGATTGGCAATCCATGCCTTTCTGCTCCATTTCATCCACCTTGCTTTTTTCTGTTTCGCTCTGCTTTCATTTGTTATTTTCTTCTACTGTTTCTATTTGTTTGTCTCATATTTCCTGCTTTCTTTAATTCGTTAATCTTTGGACATTTTTTGGCTTTCTTTACTTCTCTTTTTGATCATTCTATCTTTATTGTGCCGTTTCCTTTTTACCCTATATTTTCTTTTCACCCTAGTTGTCCCCTTTCCTCAGATTCGTTCCATCTCCGTTTAATTTTCGTCCTTTCTCTAGCATCCGTTCTGTTTCCATTTTCTTTCCTCTTTCACTCCTTTGGTAGGTAAAAGACATTGTCATTTACAATGCCAATACCTCTAACTCTCACAAATGCGAGACCAATTTGCATTGCAAATGCTTGTCACACTTGTGCTGCAAGAGGTCTTTAAAAATGGTGTTCCTAAAGCTAAGCTGTGCAAAGCATCCTAATTATTTACTTTCTTTAACTTCAATGAACCATTGGATAAATGCTTGCCTGTTTATTCAACTTCTTTTTAATGTTAGTGCTGAGTTGAGTAAACAGCAGCCTAGTGCTGCTGTTGACCAAGGGTCCGCATGTAAACGTCAGGAGGGCCGCCTGTGTTCCCCAGGCCGTACTTTGAGTATCACTGCTCTAGTCTGTCTTTCTGGCTACGTATGGGCCTCTCCATGTAGGTGTTTCTGCATCTCCATTTGACTGCATGTTGATGTCCTGCTGCCTTTTTTTGGTGTCTAGGTTTCCCATTGTAAATTTTTGTTGGTATATTTGTGATTATTTGTGCGTTTTCTGTAGCTTTTTCAGTAACATTGTGTTTTTATGGTTTCTCTAGGTGCTGTCTTTTTAGTTTCTGTTATGCCATTGGATGTCTCTTTCTCGCTCTGACAGTTTTATTTCGTTAACTGACTTTCTCTTTCTGAAAGATTCTATGTATCCCTCTACTGCTGTGGCTATCTGTGGATGTCTCTGAGTGTCTTTCTGTGTCTCTTTGTGTGTATGTGTGCCTATTTGGGCAGGTCTCCCTCAAGCTCTCTGAGTGATTCACTATGCAGTGAACTCTGGATGCCTTTCGCTCTTTCTCTCTCTCTCCCTAATCTCTCATTCACACCTTTTCTCACTTTCTTACTCTGATCTTCGTTGTATAAGTCTGTTTCTTTGTCTTTGCATGTGTGGCTGTTTTGCTCTTTGGCTTAATCTGGTTCTCTCTGTATATGTTTACTTCTCTCTTTCTCCATGTCTCTCTCTCGTTCTCTGTTTGGTTTCTCCATTGCCGTCACTATTTGTGGCTGCATACTGATTTTGCAGTCTGAGAATGTCTATTTTCGCTGTCTGTAGGCGCCTCTTTGTTCCTGCCTTTTGGTTTCTCTGAATGCTATTTCTATCTAAGTGTCACTGACAGTCTCTGGGTGTCTCTAGAGTGCCTTCTTTATCTCACTGATGCTACAGATATTTCTCTGTGGCTGCCTTGATGTCTCTTTTGGTGGAAGCCTTAGTATCTTTCTTTGCCTATCTGTCTAACTCTTGGGGGCATATTTAAAAGCCCCATACCGCCACAGAAACGTCACTTTTTATTACGTTCCGGTGGTGATAAACCCTTCCCCTTATTTACAAAGCGGCATTAAGCCACTTAACGTGAGTTAGCATCGTCTTGTAAATAAGGCCCCCTTTCACGCTAAACTTAGCGTGTAAGGGGCGTGCAATGGGTGTTGCGGTGGGCGTTCTGCTGCAACACCCATTGATTTTGACGCTGCCCCCCATTTACAAGGGTGGCATAAATAGGAGGCAGTGCTAAAATTAAGATCAGGGAAAAACTGGTCTTAACATGGCGAAAAGACGATAAATGCTTAATTTCTCCTTGTTTTTGCTGTTATTATGTGTGCTGCATTGTGCAGCACACATAGAAACAGCAAATCACCATGGATTATTGTTTGTGTAGGAAGGTGTCCCTTCCTGCACATAAACAATCACTGTTCATGTGCAGGAAGGTGTCCCTTCCTGCACATAAACATTCATTTAAAAAATGACGATTTGCATCTTCTATGTGTGCTGCACAATGCAGCACACATAGAAGTTGCAATTCGCCATTCTGGATTGTTTATGTGCAGAAAGGGATCCCTTCCTGCACATAAACAGTTATTCCCCCCAACACAGACACCCTTGCACTATGGTGCAAGGGTGCCTGCATTAGCGCTAGGCAGCTAGATTTAGCACCAGCACTAGGGGAAACGCAGGGGCATGCTGCATTCTTGGGAATACGGCGCATCCCTGCATTTTCAGAATGGCGGAGCGTGGCATTAGTAATGTTTGCTTAACGCCACGCTTCGCCATTCCCTTGTGAATATGCCTCTTGGTATTTCAGAGACTGTCTATGGCTATGTTGCTATATCTGTCACTGCCTGTTTATGGTGCTTAAATTTCTTTCTCGGTCTCTGGCTTTTCTGTGGCAGTCTTAGGGCCTGATTTAGATCTCGGCGGACTGATTACTCCATCACAATGATGACGGCTATCCCGTTTGCAAAATATAAATCCCATAGGATATAATGGGATTTATATTTCGGCAGACGGGATATCCGCCATCATTGTGACGGAGTAACCCGTCTGCTGAGATCTAAATCATCAGGCCCTCAGCCTGGGTGTCCCTATGGGCATACCTTTCTGCCTTGACTGTGGGTTTTATTTTTGTCTCTCCATAAATCTACCTAGGATTTTCACTGACTGCATCTAGGAATCTGACGTTGAATCCCTCGCTGGGTATCTTGCTGTATTTTTCCATTCAGCTGACTTAATGCTCCTTCCTCTCTGTAATTGACTCAAGGTTTATCTGTGACTGTTGTGCCTTTGTGCTTGCCTCTCTGTGTCTGTATCTGTGAATGTTTTGGTGTTTGTGTTTCTCTATGCTTGACACTTAGATGGTTCATAGTGTGGTATTGCACTTATAATTTGTGTCTTTTGTTTATCTCTTTTTAAGATTCGAGAACAAAACCGGCAAGACATGAAATCTGCAGGGCCTCAATCCCAACTTTTGGCTAGCGTCATTAATGAGAAAAGCAGGAGCCCGGTAAGTAAAACACTGATTTTCCTTACAATGGTAGACAGCTCTACATTGGGAGATTCATGGTGCGAGCCTGCAGTAGGTCTTGGAGGCTGGCTGGGCAGGGGGACAGGTTGTTTCCATGGAATAGGACGCAGAAACAGTGAGCATGGGGACAGCCGACACCGTCACTCAAGATACCAAAGCTTGTTGAGGACGGTAGATACTTTTGATTAATGAAGAGAGGAGCAAAGAGCACCAAATGACTGTGGTTGCAAGACAGAATCTCATGGTAGGGGAAAGAAGAAAGAAAGGGAACCAAAGTGGATTGAAATAGCCTTTTTAAACAACTTTATTTACATTTTAAGTAGTACGAGATCGTTACATGTAAATAGCGTTTCATATATGTCATACCAAAATCATGTCAAGACATAACACTGAGAAATGTAGTTTTCTTCTTTACCATACACCACACAACACGTGACGTGGGTCTGTTTCACTTGAATACATTTTCATTACAAACATTGCCAATGGCTTTCAATCTTGCTGGCAGAGGACATATTGCTACTGCCAAAGTCCGTTTTATATGCCCTGCAGAAGGTCCACAAGATCTTATCAAATTTGCTAATCTTTTCATGGCCAGTGGCAGTAGGTTTCTCCAAGACATAAATATTCCAGACCTTATATCACCACTGTGATATCTTTAGGAAATCGGGTACCTTCCACGTATGCACTATGGTGAAACGGGACAAAAATAGTCAACCTTCATGTCAAGTGACATAACGGAGTACATGTTATCGTTGTTAATGTCCCGATGCAGAACTGTCATTCCGTTACAGGGATCTTGAATATCCGTAAAATATTTATTTTTATATTTATTCTCGCAAGAACTTGTTACCAGAAGGCTTCCACTGGTCTAAAATTCAGATGTGATGCATAGTGCCATTAAAGCCACAACCCCCAACATTTACTGTCACCAAGGACCCCGTCACCGCCAAAACCAACCTCCACGAAGGAATGAAGGCCGTCGCCGAGTGGATGAAGAACAGCCGACTGAAGCTGAACTCAGACAAGACGGATTGTCCTCATCCTTGGCTCCACCCCTTCAGCCTGGGACGACTCCTTGTGGCCGACCTCTCTGGGAGCAGCACCGACACCCACCGACCACGCACGCAACCTGGGGTTCATCCTCGACTCCACACTCTCCATGACCAAGCAAGTCAACGCCGTCTCATCCTCCTGTTTCAACACCCTCCGCATGCTCCGCAAGATCTACAGATGGATCCCCATCGACACAAGAAGAACGGTTACCCAGGCCCTCGTCAGCAGCAGACTGGACTACGGAAACGCCCTCTACGCAGAAACCTCAGCTAAACTACTGAAACGACTACAACGCATACAGAACGCCTCTGCACGCCTGATCCTCGACATCCCTCGCCACAGCCACATCACACCCCACCTAAGAAACCTGCACTGGCTCCCCGTCAACAAGAGGATCACCTTCAAGCTCCTCACCCACGCACACAAGGCACTCCACAACACTGGACCGGCATACCTCAACAGACGACTCACCTTCTACACCCCGAACCGCCAACTCCGCTCCGCCGACCTCGCACTCGCAACCATCCCCCGGATCCGAAGAGCGACCACCGGCGGCAGATCATTCTCCCACCTCGCTGCGAAGACATGGAACACCCTCCCCATCCACCTGCGGCAGACCCAGGACCTACTTACCTTCAGGAGGCTACTCAAGACCTGGCTGTTCGAGCAGTAGCAGCACCCTACCCCCCCCCCCAGCGCCTTGAGACCCTCACGGGTGAGTAGTGCGCTTTATAAATGCTCTGATTGATTGATTGATTGACTCCGATGCCTTATACGAGCAGGACACCTCAATCAATGCTGATTTCAGTTTAAATAAGGTGTCAATTTTAATAAGTCCTCCTTTATTTGAATTCCGTCCTGTCTTGTGGTATGTTTAAGGCAGAATGTGTCTCTTTTCTGCAACTGTATTTCTTCCCTTTAGGTTTTTGACCTCTTCAGTATACCGTCAACAAAAGGCCCTCACAAACATAGGAGCTATCTATTTACCCATCTATGGAAGTGTCATCCATGCCTCCATTGGAAAGATCTGGGTTGCCTACAATCAGTGGCGGCTGGTGATCCCTGAAAGTGGTGAAGCGTAGTAGTCATGATGGGCTCAACTCATTGTTTTCAACATTTGCCTCGGGTGCCCTCACACACAAATGTACCCATACACTCACTCACTGTTTTTAACTCAAACGCACTTGTAGACACACTTTCACAATAACTGACCCTCCCTCACAACTACAAGTATACCTATGCTCTGATTTGAACTTCTGGGATACAGGTGTTCTGCTTCAATAGTGCAACAGGTGCAGTTGCACTGGGGCATCTGTGGTCTGGTGCAACTGCTGCACCAGTGGCTCATTCTAAGTCACTCATACTGCTTTACTCACTCCCTCGCTTTCACTTATTCATAATCGCTCTCGTTCATTGATTCTCATTCTTTCATTCTCATTACTACTTTCAAAAACATTAAACTAACACACACACTCCCTCACCTCAATTTCATTTTCTCTAAATCACTCACAAACAAACTGAATTATTTTTTACTTACCTTTCTTCCTTTGCTGGCTACTCAGAGGCTCCATGGTGGCAGCAGAGCAGACATCTGGTGCTGGACACTGAAACCTGCAAGCCATGATTCCCAGCAGGGCCAGGTTTAAGAGGAACACCCACCTCAAACACACTCCCTGCTTCTTGATAGGACTGTAAGCATAGCCCTATCAGAAGCTGGGACAGTGCTGGGGATCCTGTCTCTTCTGATTTGTGTGGCTCTCATTGTTCTTAAGGGTGCACTGATGTGTGCCCTAACAGCCCCATTTTAGCAGATATAGTGCGCTGCCTGAGGCATGTGCAGTATCTCTGCTAAATAAAAAGGATTGTGTCTGGGTTATGGGATCATCGTTGAACTGCGCCCCTCACATGTGCAATCCAGACATCCATCTACAGAGTACTGTGTTTTAAACAGTCATCAGGAGCCTAATGGAGAGGCAGAGAGGGCTGACCTGCAAAATGCAGAGTTCATGTAAAAATGAAAGTCATGTTTGCATGAACACTGCTAAATTAAATTATTACAACTGTATTAATTTAATTTAGCAGTGGCTCTGTGTGGCGCAAAGGTTGCAGGGCTATTCCCTTAAGCCAATGAAGAGGAACCGCCCCTGCCTATTATAGGACTCAAAGGGGAGAAGAAAGACGTAATACTTTGAATGCAAACAACCCAACCTTTGTTTAGTAGGATATAGTTGTTTTGGATGATTCCATTAAACTGATCATTTGGAGTGATCCAGAAAATGTCAGTTAGATGGACATAGGAATGCTCCTGCTCTAGGGCAAATCAAGGTTTCTGGTCTAAGGTTGGGGGTCAGTTAGGCTGCCAAACTTTATCTGCTTAAATTGAGGAATCCAAGACCCTCACCACAGATTGACCTGAATAACCCCAATTTAGCAATATGTGAATTTTCATGGACTATATGAATGTGCTAGTAACTTGTGCTCTCTTGGATTAATTCTTAGTTTGATATAAAGTATATGTAGTTACTTGGGGTTCAACCCCTAATGGTCTTGAACTCTGAAATAATCTAAGCAAACGTCAAGTTTTATAACACTCAATAAATGAAGGTAATAATATCAAGCACTCTCTCATCTATTTCCTGAATATCTATTGTATTCAAGCAACTGTTTTCTGTATTTGCTAATCCATTGCTTATTTGATTATGTTGGAATAGATGTATACACCTATGAGTTGTAGGCAGATTGATGTATCCTCTTTCATGGTGTTTTGTGATTGTACCCCTATGAATTTTATCTATATATAAAAATGTTGAACTTTCTTGAAAAAAGATATTCCTGTGTGCTTGATATTATTATCTTCATTTATTGAGTGTTATAAAACTTGACGTTTGCTTAGATTATTTCAGAGTTCAAGACCATTAGGGGTTGAACCCCAAGTAACTACATATACTTTATATCAAACTAAGAATTTCTAAACAAAATCCCTTGTAGGCACTTTTTACTCACCGTTGATTTGATTGCCCAAGCCTCCAAGGGTATATTGGGTTTCCCCCACCTTCTTATTGTGTCTCTTGGATTAATGGCTTGCACAGAAAGGGTCATTGTGGAAATTAAATGGTTTTACATAGGAGATGAGTTATGCTGTAATGGGCCTTTATGCATAGATGTTAATAACACTGTGCCATTGTTTCCTCTCTCTTGGCAGATGTGCCTGCCATAGAGTGCTTCTGTGTGGTGGAAGCTTGCTTGGCTGCTGCTGTATTGCATCTCTTCTGTGTGTAAATGAATCCTGCTGTGTTACTGCCTGAATCCTGCTGTGTTACTGCCTGAACTGCATCGGATGAATTCTGCCATTCCCTTATATAGGTCCCTATTCCTCTCTGCTCTGCATGCCCTCAACTGTCCAGCGCCAGGATGCTCGTTTCAGAGTGACAGTCTGCGCTTTATAAGTTTCTTATTCAATTCAATTCAATTTAACAGTGCCTGCCTGCATGCACTCTTTTTGTCTGTGCTTTACCTGTTCTGTGTATGTGAGTAAAACTTGCCTTGCAGCAGTCTTTGCGCTACTCTTCTGTCTTTGAGGGATGCTTGCAGTACTTCGTATACTGTGTATATGTGTGTGTGTGTATATTTTTACGGCTGCTGGCTCTAGCTATATCTCTTTTGTATGTGTAATTGAAGCTTGAGGAAACATTTCCACTACATAAAAACTATTGACGTTGTTAATAACTGTTTAAGGCAAAAACATTTAAATGGCAGTTACTTTCTAGTTTGTTAGAAATTCACTAGTTTCTAAGAAAAATCATGCCCTATTTG
The DNA here is from genome assembly GCA_963921515.1 of Calotriton arnoldi. NCBI lineage: Eukaryota > Metazoa > Chordata > Amphibia > Caudata > Salamandridae > Calotriton > Calotriton arnoldi. The sequence goes on from CAWUFW010002228.1 coordinate 891,001, forward strand.
GAAACATATTTACATTAACAGTGTTCCAGCCCACAATTTAAGTTGAGCTTCATTTTAAATATATCCAGTTTTGGAGAAAAGGTTTAAAGGCTTGTCAGATATTTATGCTGCGAGCACACAGACTTTGAAATAAGGATGTCAGTGGTGCCACAACAATCTACCTTTAAGACAAATGTCCAAATTATTTCAATATTTTCAAAGTTCATTTTAATGGTTGCATATTGGTATTCTTAGTCTACAGAAAGCTCACTTGTTACCAAAACAGAAGTGGAGGCAAAGGAGCCTCCAGAGGAGATACATACGGAACCTGAGCCACCAAACCCATTCAGTCAGTTAACAGATCAAGAACTAGATGAGTACAAGAAAGAAGTGGAAAGGAAAAAAATTGGACTTCAAGGTGAGTATCATTGCAAACTGAAATTATGTTCTGCCCATATCAATATAAATGTAACATTGGCATTGCTTGTTGAGTCACAAACAACAGATTAAGCCTTCTTGTAGAAATGTCTTTAATGTAGAAGATGGTAAGATGCTGACATTGTAGAAGTGTCATCCTTTAGGGATTGTGCAATGTATTGCACATGGGACCAAACTATGTACTGGGTTCATGGTTTAGATATGCATTGGTGTCCACAGAGAACTGACAACACTACATTACATATATATATTTTTTACATTTGTAAAGCGCCTGGTTTACATATGAAATTACGTGTGTCCCCACGCTAGGATCAGACCTAGGCAAGAGAGAAGAAAAGCATAGGTTGCAGAATGAAGGTACAAGATAGCCACCAAAGTTACGACGCAAATAGCCAGGTTTTCAATTGTTTGCAAAAGGAGTGTTCCACAGAGTCAGATTGCAACATTAAGGGCAGGGAGTTCCGGAATTTTGCTGCCAGATAGCTGAATGAACGAGCACCCATTCTTGCTTTGCGAATTTTAGGAACTTTAGCCTGAAGGGTTCCACTTGATCTGAGGGTGCGAGAGGGATTGTAGGGGGTGATCAGAGGGCGAAGGTAGCTAGGGCTCCTATTTCACCAGATTTTATGGCAATAGCACATAGCTTTGTAAGTAATTCTATTCTCAACAGGCAGCCAATGGAGAGTGTTCCGAGCTTTAGAGGCCAAAGATCTTCTAGGGAGACCAAGAACCAAACGTGCCGCCGCATTCTGAATGCCTTGGAGTTTGTCAAGACTTCCCTTGGCTACTCCTAGATACAGAACATTGCCATAATCCAGTTGTGACGTGACTAAAGCATGCACAATAGTTTTCCTGGCTGCTACGGGGAGGAGATTGATAAGTTTCCTTAGGACTTTGAGGACTCCAAAACACTTAACAGCGACTCTTCTAACTTGATTATCAAAGGAGAGTTTCGAGTCGAACCAGACCCCTAGATTTTTGGTTACTGTTTTGGGGGTGGGGGTTTGTCCTAGGGATTCAGGCCACCAAGCAGAGGTCCAGATAGAGGGAGCTTTCCCTACAATCAGTACCTCCGTTTTATTGCCATTAAGTTTAAGGCAATGGTTGGCCAGCCATGTAGGTAGCTCTTCTAGGCATAGGGAGAAACAAAGGGCCAAGGCTTCGGAGTCTTCAGATAGGGTGACAATTAGCTGTGTGTCATCAGCATAAGACACAATTGTCACATTATGTATTTCCACAATGTCTGCAAGGGGGCCAATATAGAGATTGAACATAGTTGGGCTTAAAATAGAGCCCTGCGGAACTCCTTGCACTAGAGGCAGACTTTCTGATAGAAAAGGATTCTGTGAGACCTGAAAGCTACGCTCATGGAGAAAGGATCGTATCAATCGCAAAGCGCTACCTCCAACCCTGCATAGACTAAGCCTTTGAAGGAGTAGGTTATGCGAAACGGTGTCGAAGGCCGCACTTAAGTCCAATAGCACTAGTGCAGCTGTTCGTCCGGCATCCGCACACTTCCTTAGAGTTTCAGTAGCTAACAGGAGAGCAGATTCCGTGGAGTACGAGGCTCTGAAGCCTGACTGAGTAGGATGATATAAGTAATTCATGGTGATATGTGTAGTTAGTTAGTTATTCACCACTTTCTCTGATATTTTAGCAAATATCGGTAGTAGAGAGATGGGGCGTAGGTTATCTAATGCTGTGTGATCAGCGGAAGGTTTCTTCTGAAGTGGTAGGACAATCGCCTGCTTCCACTTCAAGGGAACCTCTCCAGCAAAAAAAGAGAGTGTGAGGAGTTGTTGGATATAAGGAATGATAATGTCCAGCCCTTACATCAGGACCTTAGGTGGGGCAGGGTCCGAAGGGGATCCTGACTTGATGCTAGACGTTGAGACGATGCAGTTGACCTCCTGATACGTTTATTTGTTTCTTTAGAACTCTGGGATAAGTTGAGGTGCAAGAGTTATTGAGAGTATCAAGAGTAGGTGGAGTCCACATGTAGGATATTGAGCCTATAAGAAATCGGATTATTGGTTGGGGGGGCTGGAAGTCCCACTCAGGAAAAAAACTACAATTCTTGGCACAGTCAACCACAAAAGTCACTAAATTAACATGTGCTTATCCTTCTGGCAGCTTGGCACAAAAGCAGTGACGCTTAACTTAGAGGCAAAGTGTAAAGCATTTATGCAGCACACAAACAGTAATAAAATGAAAACACAGCAAAAGAATAATCTTAAACCATTTTAGAAAAATAGAGTAAATGTTTGAATGATTTAGGTACATATAGTGCCTAAAAGCACAAAACACCACTTGCTGTCATCTGGTCTTGCTAGACCTGGGGAAAGTTCAGGCCGACTGCGATGGAGCATGGGTTGGATATAGGGACCAGGTTAGTACCGCTGAAAAAGTTACTTTCTCAAAGTCCGGCACAAAGAGTTCCATTTGCGGTGGAGAGGGCCGCCAGGAGCAGGGAGAGCGTTGCAGATGGTCTTTGTTGTAGCACGTAGAGCAGACCTGGCGTCCTGGATAGTTTTTGCGGTAATTCGACGATCCGATCTGGCGTCATGGAAGGTCATTGCTGGAGCAACGTGTTGGTGGTCACTGCGAGCTATTGTTGCTGTAGCGTGAAGTGCAGATCTCGTGTTACTGGTCGTCACTTGCATTCGCCATAGCGCAATGAGTCAGGCTCACCGGAGCTTCGCATTTGCGGTTGTTGCGGGCAGTAGAGTCTCGACAGGAACGGGTCTGTTCATGGTCACGAAGACCCCAAAACTGCAGGATAAAACTGGTAAGATTTTTGTGTCACTGTCTGGGAGGAAACACACAAACCCCAACAGCAGAGCCATTAACAGTCAGGTGACACTGACAGAAGGCACAAGTGCTTAGGACAAGAAAATGCCAACTTTCTAAAAGTAATACAGATATGTGTATCCCCTAAACCATAAATTCATCTTCCTTTAAGGTGTCAGAGACCACGTTATTAATCCGTGTCCCATTTATCTGTGATGATTGCTTATTATTTCATGTACTTTTACTTGCTTACCCTCACATACCTGTAAAAATAATCTTTAGTAGAAAACAATACTTCATCACCCTATATGTTTAAGGAAAAGACATGCATATAACCCAAACACACAATTGTGATGATTACTAGGGCTTCTTACCTAGGGTATCTTTACTTCAGAACCCACCACAAATCAATTATACAGTGTGAGACAATACAAACGATGCACAATAATAACAAATGGACATGGACATCACATGGAGAAATACATGACAATCATTCAATGCATCAGTACTACAAACTAAAACATAATTATTTGGTTTTTTACATATACAAGTGTCCAACATATAGAATCACATGTAGCAGTCCTTGTGAAATGGTGTCTGACAGTAACCACTGAATGATAACAAGTTCAAAATGCTAGGGACCTCTTGTTTCCCTCAGTGTTCAGGTCCTAAATTACCATATGGCCCTTGGTGGTCGGAGTTTAAATCATTCAGTCTTTGGAGGTGTCAGTACTCCCCAAGCCTTCCCGTGTTTCTATTTGTCTTCGGGAATAGGTCCCTCCTGGCCACTTTTTATGTACGTCTACGTGTTTCGACCTTCATGGTGGGCCTACATTTTTTTTTTACGAAGCTCTGCCTAAGGGCAGGTTATATACATTTATGGGATACGGCATGGAACAAAAAACAAAAGGTGGGAATTCATGGCAATTCTGTTAAAAAATGGGCTAATTGAAAATATCAACAGCAATCTTAGTTATTGTGCGGCCCAAATGTGTCCCGAAACTATCATAAAATATAAGTTTAACGGTTCACATCCCATGGATAGACATGTAAGAAGCAATTACAGACTGAATTGTATGTGCTCAAAGTATTTTTACAAAAAAGTAACAATTGTCCATGTTATTTATGGCCCAAGTTTAACCAGTGATATGGTAAAAAAGTTAAATAGGTTAAAAACATTTTATGCAAGAAAAACGGAGGAGCTACTTTGTGAATATACCATGCATGAACTTCCAGGGGACTCCAACACAAGAGTTTGTGGGTGCGGAAAAGGATCCTCTATGGTCAGAAAAATTCCTGTGGAGCTATATGTTTGACTTCACCAGACTCGTGTAACTGAATTACTGGGGAAACAAAGCGCTTTGGGTCAGGGTAACCACTCTACCCAACCTTTTTACTTTTATGCTACAAAGTACATGCAGTGAGTATACCTGCATAACTGGTCTGTGGGAAGCCAATTCGCTCTGCAGGGGAGTTTTTATATTGTGTGATGTGTGCCCCTTGCTCCGCGGAGCAGCACTTCCAAGCGCTCGTCTCCCATCCTGGAGAACAAAGAGAATGAAAATATATATCACTTTGAGGGCAAAACGTGCAATGTGGGATACAGCTCAATCCCTTGTTATAAGCGCAACATCAACTAAGTGGCTAAATCAATGCCATAATGTAAAAGCAACTAGGTATGAAGTACACCCGACTATTGCCACATTGTTTAAATATTGTTACAAAAGGAAGTGACTCCAAAGGGAGTACACGTGGGGCAGAGTGAGCCGCAACCTAAATGTTGCATGTATGGATGTAGGGTGCGTACCTTAATCCTGGAGGGGAACTCCTGCGGTCTTCTGTGTTTGTTGATAGTCTCTCTGCCAAGTGCAAAACGAGAGGCTGTGCATGTTGGGAGAAGAAATTGCAGCCATGCTCATGTCCCATTGGATCGCCTGTCCTCCGTCCCGCCTACTTGATAACTACACCGGGAGTGGTACTTCTGGGAAATGTAGTGGGTCATTGCAGTACAGTAGGGAACAGCTGAAACTTCTGAGGTGACAGGAGACAAGAAATGGAGGCAAATTCTCAGCAGTTACAGTATTGCAACAGCAGCATAGAGGATTATTATATTCATTTGGGCAGACCACTTGCTGTTGTCAGGACTAAATGTCCATGGGATTTGTAGTATTTCCAAGATGTCCGTGTCCGGACTGCTAAGCTTAGCCCCGACACACTGTTAGCACCTAAAGGGTTACACTGCATACGTGAACCTTGTGTGCGTGAAAAGATTTTTCAACGGCAGGTCCCTTGAAAGCTTATGCATATAATAGTATTAACATTGGGATTTTCACTAGCAGGTACTACATACTGTGGAAACGATATCTTGCTTTTTCTAATGGACGGTTCTTAGAACTTAAGGCATAAATATTGTAGATATGTCTAATGGGAGTCAATACATTCTTAGCACTACAATAAACATTTTCCCAGCTCAAAAACATTCAGGCTTCAATAAACAAGGATGTATAACATTATGGTCCATAGGTTCCCAATACTAGACATGTATATGTTGTATTGTCATCCTGAACTCAACACTTTTAAAGGCACAGTAGACATAAGTGCATAAATTATCACTATTTAAATGCAGAAAATATATTCAAGCATTTCTATGTACACGATAATCACTTGAGATGTTCTATAGAATGGCGAATGATTATCTTTCCCCAGTACATTCTCATTCATTCATTATGCAGGGGCACCTAATATATTTCCATGAAAATGCTCGTTTTCCCCTTACTAGAGGTTCAGACCCTTTGCTGTGGCCTCAGTCATCCCTACACTCCTACACTCCGAGCTGAGCCATCTGAAACCGCCTTCCGGAAAGGACTGAAAACTTGGCTCTTCTAACTGTGAGCTCTTGGACGCTCAACCGCCCCTTCGGCTTGGTTTTTGTCACCCTCTCTTCACCCCTCCTTTCCGATCTCATTGTAGCAGCTCCTAGCGCGGTGACACACCAGTTGGTGAAACCAAGCGCTTTATAAATGTTTTTATTATTATTATTATTATTGTATTAGTCTGCTCTCTTAAATAGGTGATTAGATCATTATATGGAAGGCTATGTGTATAGATTTCCAAACTTGTTTTTACTATGTGAAAAAGTGACCTATTTCTTCTAGTTCATTGAGCCCTTGTGTAGTCGTACATGTTTGAAAAGAATCATTTTTGCTTCAAGTCTAAGAAGTATTGGTTCAGGATTCTGAGATTTGACATGTCTAAGAATTGTCTATTTTATGTCTGTTGCTAAATGCTTGAATTTGGTTCAGTGTTGCACCATGGGTGCATTCTGCACTTTGCACCGGATGCATGATTTTTATTGCACAATTCTTTTGTGGATCTCTTGGGTGGTTTTCCCGATGTAGGCTAAGTGGCAGGGGCAAGTAACACAATACACAACATTTTTCATGTTACAGTTAGTGAACTCCAGGTGTTTGATTTTAATTCCTTTATATGTAAATTCTTCACCTTCGATAGTGCTGTCACATGAGGGGCAATTTACCACATATATGAAGTCCTTTTATTGGTGATAGATTAAGCATAGTGCTCAATGATGGAGTCTCGATTCTGTTGAGGTGTTAGCTCTGACCAGGCTGTCTCAGAGGTTCCTATTCCTTTTCAGAGCAAAAATGGGTACCTTTTTAAACTGGTCATGCCCACTGACAATCCTCCAGTTCTTGCGTATGTAATCCTTGAGTGCATAAGTGGCTCCAGGAGAAGGTGGTGATACATACTATTAGATCATTAGTCGGTTGGTTCCCAGATTCCAGTAAGGTCTCACGTGGAGTTTACCATGCTCATTTCATCGCTCGTTTGAGTAGTTTCTTGGGGTATTTCCTCTCTAGTAGTTTTTCGACTAGGTCACCTGCATTGGCGAAATAATCATCTCTTTTAGAGCAATTCCTTCTTTTACTTATTAACTGGCTGTAGGGAAGGTTATCTCTTAAGTTTCTTTGATGGAAACTTGAGTAGTGTAAAAATTTATTTCTAACCGTTTGTTTTGTAAACAGGGTGGTGTAAATTCGTCTTGTCTCATGTTTCAATGTTATATCTAAAAAGTTGATCTCCTTTTTTGTGCATTGACATGGAGAACTGGATGAATGGACATCTTCCATTGAGCCAATTGTTAAAGTCTTGGATCTTGTCATCCGGACCCCTCCATATCATCAACACGTTGTCGATATATCCACAACTGGTTCACTTCCCGTCATGTCAAAAACTTTCTAAAAGTGGCATTTTCAGAATTGTGACTCAAAATCCGACTTTATTATTAAAGAGGAATGTAAATTACAATTATTTGAGTGTAAACACCATATCTTTATCTGCTCTCAATCAAAAGTTATCTCTTTTTAATGTAATAAGGCAACCCTATGTTTGCCAATGGGAGAGACAGGCCTTACAACAGAGAAAGACGTCTTTAGGAGTTTTTCACTGCCAGGGAATGTAAAACATAAGTACACATGTTGTACTTTTTAAATACAATGCATCGAGCCCTAGGAGCCTATAGTGACTTATATGTATTAAAAAGGAAGGTTTAGGCCTGGCAAAAGGTTTATTTTGCAAGGTCAAAATTACAGTTTAAAACTGCACTGCAGACTGCAGTGGCAGGCTTGGGACTTGTTTTCAAAGGCTACTTTAGTGGGTGGCACAATGAGTGCTGTAAACCCACTAGTAGCATTTAATTTACATGCCCTGGGTACATGTACTACCATTTTCTAGGGACCAACAAGTTAATTAAATGTGCCAATTAGGTTCAAACCAATTTCACCACGTTTGAAGGAGAGAGCACAAGCATGTTAGCACTGATTAGCAGTGGTAAAGTGCACAGCGACCGAAAGCCAACGAAAAAGAAATCAGCAAAACAGGAGGAGAGATGGCAAAAATGTTTTGGAGGAATACCACGCCAAGGATGTCAGGTCTAACAGAGCCCATATTAGTTTTTTCTCAGTCAGTATCCCGATTGTTACAAGTCTTCAGCAGAATGCCAATCAGTAGAGTACTATTTCAGGTGTTTTCTGAATCACAGGGAGTTAGGTTCTGCTCTCATGTTGGGGTTGATGGTGTCCAGAATCTGGGTCCCTAGAGTCCCACAGATATGCCTACATCTTTACGTCACATGAGGAACAATGAGTGGTAATGTATAAGATGACAATGGTCATATCAAGCCTTGATACTACAGACTTTGTCTCGGTCTTGCTGGGGTTACCTAAGTGCACACTGATATCTTTAAAATCTGTACTGCATTCTGCTGCCTATCCAGTGATAGGTGCCTGAAAACACAACCACATTAACCCAGTCACATTCTCCCTTCCTTCGATAACCATTTTATCCAAGCCATTGTTTAAGGGGGTCGGCCCGATACCGCCTCTAAAAACTGATAATTTCTTTGGAAATACCTTTGCCCAGCTCAGGTGTGTGTTTTTATGTAACAAATTAAAAACCAACATTCCTTCAATTCCTAAAATTGTAGGAATAGTAAGACTAAGAAAAAACCTGGAGTAAGTTGCAAGTAAAAAAAAAAGTGAGAGAGAATACAAAATTAAAAGAAATTGTTTGTTTCCATACTATGTTTTCTATGTTTATCACAACCTGGATATGAAGGGTATCAGAGGAACAAGAAGGCATAGTCGAAAAAATGTAAGCTAAAAAGGCAAAGGAAAAAAATTAGGAGTATAAGGAGAGGCGGCAGGGACCAGGGGAAAAGAAAAATACAGAAAGTAAATGTGGGATAAAAAACAGGAAAAGGGGTGGGGTAGAAGGTTCAGGAGCTAGAGGGGCACAAGTTCATAAATGATGAGGAGGAAAAAGATGGTAAAACAAAAATTAGTGAAGGCTAGTCAAGGTAAACATTATGAGCAACAAGTTTGACAGAAAGGGGCCATCGCAACTGGTTTCACAAGATTTATTTAATCAAATTCACTTACAATAGTCTATTTAGGTAATGCGTATTAGCAGGTATGTCTATCTGACCCAAACACATGTAGGCTCTATGGTTGTTCTCTTGCAGTCAAGATACTCCTCTGCTAGAAATATTCAATTTTCACCAGTGGAAAACATTAGGTACATCTTTCACACAGGAAGCAAGTACATTGTGGAATCCTCTTGCCACAAACCTTTACCAGTTCTCTGGCTACTTGACCTGCAGGGAATATTGTAAAGCCCATCTGTTATTAATTAGTTATAGCTACAGAACCTCAAAGATTTGTCAATGGCTCTACTAATAGTAAATAGCAACAAAAGAGTATGACCCAGTGCAACTACCCAGCTGGATCTGAACCAAAATCCATGTTATATTATTTCAAGTGGCATGTTATTACTTACTTCTAAGGTCTTGTACACTAAAGGACTCTCTAAAGAATCAATCCATTCTTTTAGAGTCAGGAACCATATGGGGGGACTATGCATCAAAATTGTCATTGATTATGAATAACACATTAATTATTAGTTGAGGTGAATAGCATCCACTTTTTCAATGAAACAATTGGACAGCATGATCTATAACATATACTGTTTTGTTTTTCTTTCACTCAATGAATGCCCTCCACTTAAACTCCATGTCAAATAGAAATACAATTTTGGTATACATATACAGCCCTGGGGACCACCACCTCCCCGGGGTCGACCTATGCACAACAAAGGAGGGGGGCTGCGTGGCCCCCCTTCCTGGAGCCAATAATGGCCCTGGGGAACGCCATCCCCCAGGGCAGCTCCTGCTATGTCCCGGGGTGCCCACCCCTGGGACATAGCTGTTTGCTGTTGCTTGGTAGGAGCTTTGACAGCTCCCGCCAAGCAAAAGCAAACACTTCACTTTCAGCAAGCAGGAGCTGTCAAACTGCTCCCGCTTGTTGGAAGTAGAGTTTTCATCTCTTTCCCTGCCCGCTGACATGCTGGCAGGGAAAGAGATGAAAGTATTGCTTTTGCACCCAGGGGGGCAGCATTTCCAGCAGCTCCCTGTGTGCGAGAGCAGTGCAGCTCCCGCCGGAGGTGGGGAGCCGGCTGGGACCGTGGAGGCCTTGAGGGTCCCCCCACAGTTACATAGCACACTGGATGCCCTGGGTGGGCTCCAGGACACCCAGGGAGACGTGGCTGGGCCCTGGGGGATGGGGTCCCCGGGCACATCAGCCCAGGTAGGGGGGCTGTGCAGCCCCCCTCCCCCATTCAATTTCAGCCAGTCCCTTGAGTTTGAGGTCCCCGGAGCTGAAATCTGCCCGGGGGGGCACTGTCCCTCTGCCTGTTTTCTTTAGTAGTATGCAAAGGTCTTCCCGCCTTTTCACATGTTGATGGACAGCTTAACAAAAGGCCCCTAAGCGCATTTACAGTCGATTTTGGTGATGAGTTATTGATACAGAGGACATTTCAACCAAACAAAAAAGCACCTAATTTAATTAAGAGGAAGCACCCCTGTTTGGTGGAGTTTTATCTCTTTGTAGTCTCGTCGACTTCTCTTGATGATGATTCACATTATCACAGATTTGTGGATGAAGATGCTCAAGGAATAATCACATTGCCAAAATTACATGCAAACAAAGTCACTGGAAACATTACCTCGTGGTCCTTAACGGAGCTGTAGTGCAGAATATGCACAAGACATTTACCCAACGAGGTAGCACTTACTAATTAACCCGATGAAAGTACTCCAGTTGGGTAGAGGTTTTTGGCAAAGCTGGGGCACTCATCTTGGAAATAATTAGGTTCCATTCAGGTCCTGGTGCACATTTCATGGAAATTAAACCTCAACGGGAAGCACTTACAAATATAAACATAGCAGGTGCCCCAGTGGAAGCTCCACTTCAGTAAAGCACAAACAATCCTAACTTCTTGGCCTTCGCAAAGGCAAAGTAAGTGTGTTTTCTCTCATATTTCATGATGAAAAATGATCTGAAATCCTTAATGGAGGTGACTGCATCATTGATCTATTAGAGCACAATCTGATCTGGGGTGACTGTGACGAGTGATTTCTTTCTCATTGTCTCCTAGTGAGAGCGGAGTCCACAATTCTCCCTTTTAAATACCCTAAGTATGCAAATGCCTGAAATGCATAGCACTACTCACACACCCAATCACAGACATACACAGGCCCTCACACACCCACTCACAGACCCACACAGGCACTAACAGACCCACTCACAGAGCCACACAAGCACTCACACACCCACTCAGATACTCATACAGGCACTCACAGACCTATTCAGGCACTAAGACACCCACTCACAGACACTCACAGACCCAGTCACACAGGCACTCACAGAACCACTCACAGACACACATAAGCACTCATACACCCATTCACACACTCACACAGGTACTCACACACGCACTCACAGACTCACACAGACACTCACACATACCGGGGTACTCACAGACCCACACAGCCACTCACACACCCACTCTCAAAGGTGACAGGTTACAGTAAGGATTTAAAAAATAACTAGAAATTCACTAGAAAAACCAAAGGATAGAGGGACGTTGTAGTTAGGAAATGGAATTTTTTTAAAGTAGAAATTTACTGAAAAAAACTAAGGTTACAGGGCCGTTATAGTTATGCTCAAATTTCACTCATACAAACCATAGAAATTCATCAGTTATAGTTACCTGAGCTAACTATAACTTACGCCCCTGCAATGCACTGCTTATGACCTCACATATTACATCACTCATGACATGGTCAATGACATCACTGATGACATCTCAAATTACATCACTCATGACATCATCCACAGAACCACTCACACACCAACACAGCCACTCATATACCCACTAACACACCATACAACCACTCACAAACCCACTCACACATCCATTGATCCACTTACAAACCCACCCACTCATACAGCCACTCATACAACCACTCACTCACCCATACAGCTACTCACACATGCACTTATTCACCTATACAGCTACTCACACACCCACTCACTCACCCATACAGCCTCTCAACACAGCCACTCGTTCACCCATACAAGCACTCACACACTCACTCCCTCACCCACACAACCACTGACATACCCATTCACGCATCCAGTCGAGCACTCCCACATTCACTCACTCACCCATACAGCCACTCACACACCCAGTTACTTATCGATACAGCCACTCACATACCCACAGTGGCAGCTGGTGAGTCTTGAAAGTGGTGGGGCGTAAAAGTTTGTGATTTGTGGCGAGCGAGCGCAGCGAGCTAGCCCGACAGCCACAAGGGGGGCCGGGGGGGGTTCTGCCCCCGAGAAAAGTTTGAAAAAAGAGCGGGCAAATGGTGCATTTTCAAGCATATTTGAGAAAGCAAGAAGGTTAATAAAGCAATTGTTAAATTCTAGTTTTAACATCAATAATGCTCACTAATAGTACTGCAAATAATCTCTGTGACGACCTCACATGTGAGGTCCTGTTTTGATGTAAAATAAGCTTTTTATATGGATGTGGCATGAAACAAACCGCATTTCTCTGAAAAATGTCTATAATAGCCTCTCACACCACCTACATTCAAAACAAATTAAAGGAAAATCGTATTTAAAACAGTTTGTTTAAGAATTATTCGATGTCATCAGGGCAAGAATCTCTGCAGAGCAGAGCTGGCTCTATAAGGGGACCCATGCCACCAGAGACTCCTGTGCACCGCTGGACAAAATGATGCTTTTCTGAAATGCCGTTTGGGGGGGGGGGGGAAGCTGGAACGTTTTTTTCAGGCTACAGGAAAGCAAACAAGACGAACGATATTTTGTCCTCGCTACTAAGAACATTCCAATCTTCTGTCAAAGCCCTTAACTACCAGTCCAAAAAAATGAATGTTCAAATAACTTAGCTAAACACAATGGCAGTTTTCATATCCGGCATAAACAAGAAAAGAGCGCATTTAATTAGTCTCATAACGCGAGCTCTGCTAGCAGCAGAAACACTGTGCCCTACTTGCACCTGCTCACCAATACTGGAGGATCTCAAGACCACATTAAAATTGGAAAAGTCAACCAATAAGAACTTATCAGGGACACGCTGGCTACTCAGTATGAAAACCCCAAAAAGACCAGGGAATTACGTTTAGGAAAGTTGATAAATTGGTCTCCGAAGGTCAGAGCATTGTAATCTCTACACCACAGATTACCACGAGCCGAAGCATCTCCCCCAGCGCACCAAGCTAGCGGTTTTGTAACCAGCCTCACTTGGAACCACCCACAACTCCCCCCCGCTTCCCCCCACACACACACAGCAGCCACAGGGAGGTATGAAGGCGAGGCTCGGAAAAAAAAACATTACACCTGATGCCTTGCAAAAAAACAAAAAACTCTGATGGAAAAACAGCTGAAAGATGAGAAATAAGAACAGAAATCGGCGGAAGAGTGCAATGTATATTCAATCTTTAAGAAAACAAGCCACCACCCGAACAGAAGCTCAAACCAGAGAAAGAGAGTGACCCACATTTGATGCTAGATGATGCCAAAGATTGTAAAGAGCCTGTAATTCGGAAGGAGGAGGCCCCAGCGGATACCTCACACAGCATCAAAAGACGGGAGCCACAGGGTGCCCCACAGGCAATAGAGGCCCCAACTCACAGCAAACGCTTGTGGCTAGCTAGTGCACCATCTGAGAGGAGCTGGTCACTGCGGAGCACGAGAGCCTGGCACAAGGGGGCTCCTCTAAATCCAGGTCCTGGCTTCAAATCGCGGCGAGTGCCAGTCTGAAAGCCAGTAATCTCCGAGGAAGGTAAGTGTGAAAGTTTTCCACTGCCAGTTTAGAGGTTTCTGGCAGGGGGCGTCTTCCCATGTGCCAGCTCGGCAGCAGGTTTACCAGAGACCAATGCTTTGCTACACAAGTAAAATGACATTTGCGAAAAGCACACGGCTGTAAGGCACTCTTTCCGAGCGGACACGGCAGTGACGCGCTAGAAGGGCGAGGCGCCTTATCTTCAAGTTCAGCTGTGAGGTGTGCGCGAGGCCGGTGAGGCAGCTGTGTTGTGTGCGTGGGACTGGGGGCACCTGTGTTGTGAGCATGGGGCTCTGAGGGGCAGCTGTATGTGAGGGTGGGGAAAGTGTGCCTTCCTTGGGTTTCCAATGAAGAAAGAAACTGCCTGCTCTCTTGCACTTTTTTCCTGCGTGATGTCACATCCTGATTTTGTCTAGAGCTGCACAGCTGTCCTTGTACTAACTTCATGAGAAAAAAACACAACCCTAAAAAGTTACCTCCCACAGTTCCTGAGTTCCTCTTCCCACACAAACTCCTCCCCCCCCCACACACACACAAAAGTTCGGGTCTTTCAAGAGTTTCCCGGGACTCAAGAACACTTGCCTAGTCTGATCACTCTTTGAGGGGCTTCTCCTGCTCAAAGCAGTGTAAACACAGAGTCCTCACCTTTTCACGTCCCTCGCGCTCTCCTCCCGTGGGGACCACACCATATGCCGTGACGGTGTCCATGGAGAGGACGGCACACAAAAACGCATGCACACACCCCCAGACCCGTCCGCGAGCGGCAGCATCCCTCGCTGAAGCCAGAGCCGTTTATCATTCTGGGACAACAGCCATTGCGCTTCCGCATCCGCGACCCGTGTTTAGGAAGGAAGGTCACAGGATTTAGTAGAACCTGTCAATTAATGATGAGCATCACAGACAGCGCGCGGCAGGGTCTGAACACTGACGCCACATGTCACGTGGACGGCGGCCTCTGCGTCCATCACTTGGGGTAACAGTACTGCAGTCTGTTTACATACAACTCTAGAAACACACAACTTGACTAGGGGACGGTATGATGGTTTCACATCTGCTGCTCGCACAATGACCCTAGTGGTCTCCAGCGTTACCCTTCTTAAATACCCCGGGACTATTTCTCATATTTATATTTTACACCCCCCCCGCGAATTGCGAGCCGCGACTGCTTTGGAACCATGACTGCACGTACAGTCTTGGCAGCACAGCCCACAAACTATGCGCCCTCGACGTAAAGTGAGTAATGTGGCAAAGTTTACTACGCATTCAAACTTGTAACCACTGTGTAACCTACATAAGTAAGGTGCAACCTCAACTTTATAATCGATGTCACCTGTTGTAACTGTTGACATGCCACGGCGTCTTGCCTGTGTGTCTAGACACAATTATATTCTGCAGTGTATTCATTATAATCAAATAAACACCAACTTTAGCAGAACAATGGTATAAAAATACAACTAAAACTTACCTGATCCCGGTCCCGCGCCGCCTCTGCTCCTGGGCCGGTCCGGAGCAGGAACAGGTCTGGGCCGGTCCGGAGCAGGAACAGGAACAGGCATGCTGCCTCCTCCCTCCCCTCCTGTAGCCAATCACAACGCTGCAATGGCAGCATTGTGATTGGTGCGGAGTCGCGGGCAGCGCCCAGCCGGGCACCTGTTGGGAGGCCATTTTCTCTATGTAGGCTGCATGCAGCCTACATAGAGAAAATGTAGAGTGCGCATGACTGCTTTGGTCGGCCCCAGGGCCGACCAAGCAGTCACGGCACTCAGAGTGGACCGGTGGTTTTGAACTGTTCAGAGCCAACTACCGGTACAGCTGGTCGGTGGAGAAAAAGAAAATGAACCGGTATGTAACATGGAGAAGCCCACTGGAGGGTTAAAAAACGATTTTTAATTCAAATGTCACGACACACACCCACTGGAGGGTAATAATTAAGCATCTTTGCACTACGAGTTCCAGCATGCTTGGGAAAAGAAACGTACTTGAAAAGCCCATTGGAGGGCGTGTGATCAATGTAATTAGCATGCGAACGAGAGTGCAAAGCTGAAGTGCTGCTCGTTTCATTTTACCTGTGAACAAGGGCCAGGAGGCCCGAAACGCGTCAGGAAAGAAATATTTTCCCCATGTACATGCCGGTTTTATCAACAAATAAAGAGCTCAGTGGGAGTTACCAGCTTTGAGAGTGCACCCTTTTTTGAGGACAAATCTTGGGATAATATATGACGGCTGTCCTGCCGTGAGGGTTTCACCACTACAAGAGAAAGATGTGGGACCGGTGGTTTTGAACTGTTCAGAGCCAACTACCGGTACAGCTGGTCGGTGGAGAAAAAGAAAATGAAATGGTATGTAACATGGGGAAGCCCACTGGAGGGTTAAAAAACGATTTTTAATTCAAATGTCACGACACACACCCACTGGAGGGTAATAATTAAGCAGCTTTGCACTACGAGTTCCAGCATGCTTGGGAAAAGAAACGCACTTAAAAAGCCCACTGGAGGGCGTGTGATCAATGTAATTAGCATGCGAACGAGAGTGCAAAGCTGAAGTGCTGCTCGTTTCATTTTACCTGTGAACAAGGGCCAGGAGGCCCGAAACGCGTCAGGAAAGAAATATTTTCCCCATGTACATGCCGGTTTTATCAACAAATAAAGAGCTCAGTGGGAGTTACCAGCTTTGAGAGTGCACCATTTTTTGAGGACAAATCTTGGGATAATATTACCTACTGGCGGTCGCCAGTAGGTAGTTATAGTTACAACCTAGTTTCCATAGGAAAAGCATTTTTTGATTTACTAATAACGTCGTTTGACGAATCTTCATGAAATTTTGCAAAAAGTTGCACTTTTTAGGTTAGCTCCTATCTTGAAAGTTTGGGGGTGATTTGTCAAGCGGGGGCTGAGAAAAAAGGGGGGTCCCAAAACGCGTTTTCTCCATGTTAATTTCCATAGGAAATTTTGCGACGAGCTACAGCCCGAACTGCTGATCGGAATTACCTCAAATTTGGCAGAAAGGTAGAGCTTGGTTCAGAAAGCGACCTTGTTTTTAAATGAGGTAAATCCGTTCAGTAGTTTTTGAGAAATACGAAAAATAAGAGTCAAAAAATCAATTTCCCATAGGAAACTTTGTGCAAGGCTACAGCCGAAACTACTGAACGGAATTACCCCAAATTTGGCAAAAAGGTAGTGCTTGGCTCAGAAAGCGACCTTTTGTAAAATAGTGTAAATCCGTTCAGTGGTTGCTGAGAAATAAGAAAAATAAAAGTTTCGATATCTGGGCAGAGCCTAAGTCCCGTGCACGAGCTTCACTGTGATTGGCTGCGAACACTCCAAACCAGGAAGTGTTGGCAGCCATCTTGTGGCTCGGTAGAAGCGAGTCACTAGAAAACAGAGAAACAAAGGTATAAAACAAGAGAAGGGGGCAGGGTAGAAACACCGTGAACCCCTAGGCTGCTCAGGGGTCCCTGAAGGACCCCAGGGCCAAAAAAGCATTTTTTATAAAAATAAAAAAAATCGGCGCAGTTCGCGCTGGGGTCGCGGGTTCCCGCGTTTTATTTTAATGAGGTCCCCGGGTGGGCTAGGTCCCGCGGGCATTTTAAAAAAAATAATAGCTGGGGGTCGCTGGGGCTGTGGGGGCCCGCTGGGGTCCCCGCAGCCCCGGGGCTTCACTCATGTTGGGAGGGGGTTGCGCGGCCCTCTCCTGGAGCCCTCCATGTGCTTATAACTTTGGCGTCGTTTGACGAATCTTTACGAAATTTTCAAAAAGTTTCTCTTTTTGATCAGCTCCTATCTTGAAAGTTTGGGGGTGATTGGTCAAGGGGGGGCTGAGAAAAAAGGGGAGTCCCAAAATGTGTTTTCTCAATGCATTTTCCATAGGAAACTTTAGACAAGGCTACAGGTCAAACTGCTGAACGGAATTACGCCAAATTTGTGAGGCAGAAAGGTTGTGGTTGAGAAAGCGCGCTTTTGTTGAAATGGTGTAAATCCGTTCAGTAGTTTTTGAGAAATATCAAATTTTACAGATATCGATATTTGAGAATTCTGACATCTGATTGGCTGAGGGTTACGAGCACGAGCTCGCGGCTCATTGGCTGTGAACGGTTGAAACTAGGAAGTGTTGGCAGCCATTTTGTGACTTAGTCCGTCAGCTCGCATCTCTCCGTGTAGAAGCCATCGGGTGTGTAGTTTTACCTCTGCGAGGCAACACTGGCATCTGTGTCTGTGTAAGATACTCCTTTCACGCTGCCTCTCCCCACATCACGAGGTCGCGGCTATGCCTTTAGAAGCCAGTCCGTTGGCTCGGAGCTCTGTGAGTCAGTCTGTTGGCACGACCCTGTACACAACCCAAACACCACTGCACTACCTAACTAAACACTAAACCACTACTGCCAGCACGACCCCCTACACTACAGAAACACCACTGCACTACCTTAAACCCTAAAACACTACCCCCAGCATGACCCCCTATACTACCCAAACACCACTGCACTACGTAACTAAACACTAAGCCACTACTTCCAGCACGACCCCCTACACTACAGAAACGTCACTGCTCTACCTTAAACCCTAAAACATTACCCCCAGCACGACCCCCTAAACTACAGAAACACCACTGCACTACCCTAAACCGTAAAACGCTACCCCCAGCACGACCCTCTACACTACCCAAACACCACTGCACTACCCTAAACCCTAAAAAACTACTCACAGCAGGACCCCCTACACTATGTAAAGACCACTGCCCTACCCTAAACTCTAAATGTACCCCCAGCACCACCCTCTACACTACACAAACATCACTGCACTACCGTAAACCCTAAAACACTACCCACAGCAGGACCCCCTACACTACACAAACACCACTGCACTACCCTAAACCATAAAACACTACCAGTCCATTGGC
Source organism: Calotriton arnoldi (assembly GCA_963921515.1). Taxonomy (NCBI): domain Eukaryota; kingdom Metazoa; phylum Chordata; class Amphibia; order Caudata; family Salamandridae; genus Calotriton; species Calotriton arnoldi. The sequence continues at coordinate 909,829 of CAWUFW010002228.1, forward strand.
TCACAGCTCTGCATTTGCGAGCCGACGGCCCGTAGCTGTCTCTGTGCGAGCGGAGCCCACGGGCCGTAGCTCTCCCTTTGCGAGGCTTTCCAATGGCCCGCAGGTCTTCCTGTGCTAGCCGGATCGCAGTTGTCAGTCTGCGAACCGATATTGGGAATATAAGGCGGCTCTAAAAAGAGCCTTTGTGTTTATTAGTTGGAGCTACATATAAGTGCGGATGCACAGCTTCAGGTTATTCAGAAAAACTCGATTTCCTGATCTGTGAAGTGTACTCCATCACTTCTGTAGATATCAGCCATATCATAACGTATGTTGTTGTTGTAGATCGACCCCATTCTATGGTCTCTGAGGTATGCAGACACAGCTTTGTTGACATTCTTCCTAGATTTTTCAATCTGAGGACAAAATTTGTTTGACCATTTCCACTTCTGTCTTTGGCATATATTGGAATATACAAAGACAACAATTGTCTAAAGGTGTCCTTCATTAGCATTTCCAAACCTACCCCAGTCAATGTGCCTAGGTCATTTCCACCACAGTGCACAGTGCACAGTGCACAATCATGAGGTCAGGGAGTTGGAGATGCAAACATGTTTTAACCAAAGGGAGTAATTGGTGCCACTTCAATCCTCTCTGTCCAAACCATTTAATGTCCACATTTTGTAAACCTAGGTCTAAGTCAATACATCTCTGTTCTGCATACCTCTTGCACCAGAAAACATACCTATGTCCTACGATCCACACTAGCATTTTGAAGGTGTAGCTGGAAGATATGGATAGATGTCTGTAGCTCATGCAGTCCGTTCGTAGAATATGAGATATGTTTAAAGATGGGGAACTACTTTTTTTTCTCATACAAAATGATAACTGATTGGGAGATGAAAAACATTGTTTACTAAAAAGTAGGGTGCATATTAGTTTGTCGAAAAACATCTTTGTGATTGGTTAATTAAAAGCAGTTTCAACGTAGAGTTCATATGATAGGATAAAATTTGCTCAGTTCAACCACACCTGCTACTTGCATTTGGAAGGCACTGTTCGAACTTAAAACAATGGTGAACTTTTAACCTGCACGTGCCCTTAAATGTTTGAAAAAATGTTGCAAAAAAATATCGTTAGGTTTGAAAAAATGATGAACTTTTAACCTGCACGTGTCGTAGAATGTTCTAGAAAGTTTGTTGATAGAATACGTTGAACTTCTCACCTGTATGTGTTCTTAAATTTTTTAAAAACTGTTTATATGGAAAGCTAAAAAATAACCAATAGAGAGAAGTTTTGCAATTTGAAAAAATAAAGGAACTATTCTGATTTGTTCCTTACATGTATTTATGTGTGGAGCAACAGGGAAATTGTGCCATTACTGATTCCATTCTTGATGAGAGCGGTGCATTACATGTACTGTGTGACAAAGAAAGAATTTCAAATTTGGCAGGGAGAAAGGTCTTGGTGCAGAAAGCGCTGTTTTGTGGAAATGGTGTAAATCCGTTCAGTAGTTTTTGAGATATTAAAGGAAAAAAAGATATATATATCTGGACTGTGCCTAACTCCCGAGCACGAGCTTGCCTCTAATTGGCTGCTAACAATTCAATTCAAACCAGGAAGTGTTAGCAGCCATCTTGTGCCTCGCATCGAGTGAAAATATAAAAGTAAGGTCCCGGGGGCAATTTAATATACCGGAGCTCTGTCTGTGCGAGATACCGCTTTCACGCTGCGTCTCCCTACATCAGCAGGTAACGCACCCTTTTCCACCATCAACAGCATACCTCCAACAATATACTTGGGCCCGCAAGTCTGCCTCTGCGAACCACTTGTCGGCTCACAGCTCTTCGGGTGCGAGTTCTCGGGCCCGCAGTTGTATCTGTGAAGCCAATACTGGAAATATACCGGAGGTGTCTCTCTGCGAGATATGCTCTTCACGCTCCCTCTCCCTACATCAGTGTTCCGCAGCTATCCCTTTGGAAGCCGATGGCCCGCACCTTTCCCTATACTAGTCGGCCCACAGGTGTTCCTCTGTGAGCTGGCCCGCAGCTCTTCCTCTGCGAACTGACGGGCCGCGGTTCTCCCTCTATAAGCCTGCTAGTCGGCTCGCATTTCTTCATCTACGAGCCAGACCGCCGTCTCTGAGAACAGATGTAATGGAGGCAACGATTATGCAGGTCGGACACCCAACACTGCTCCGACATCCCCCAGTAGGAGCTCCTTGTCCGCCATCTCCCCTCACCCCCACCCCCCACAAACAAATGTGACAGTCACGTTAGGTTGGAGAAATAAGAATCTTACTGGCACATGCATCAAGCTAGGATTTTGCGAGTCCTTAATAGCGAATATTAAGGATTCGCAATTAAGGATTCGCAAAATCCTATGCATGTAGGAATCGCTATAATAATAGCGATTCCTTCACATTCCTTATTTGCGACTCGCAAATTGCAAGTCGCAAATAAGGAATGGCTTCCCATAGGAATGAATGGGAAATTGCGAGCGCTATTTGCGAGTACCAATAGGTACTCGCAAATTGCGCATGCAATTCAAGGGTGCAGGGGTGTCAAAAGGACACCCTGTTGCACCCCTGAAAATGATCCGTGCACATATAGTTGCGCACACACATGTCCCAAGGACATGTGTGTGTGTAACCTTCAACTTTGAAAAATGCACTTTAGTGCATTTTTCAAAGTTTTTGCAAATTACCATGAAGTTCAACTTCATGGTAATTTGCACCCCCTAATAGCGAAATCGCTATTCTAAAGAGGTTCTTGCATTGCATTTAAGGAATCGCAAATTGCAATTCCTTAAATGCAATCGCAATTTGAGAACTCGTAAATAATTGCGAATTCTCAAATTGCGAGTGCCTTGAACCTTGATGCATCGCAAATGCCATTTTTGCGGGCGCAAACGGCCGATTTTTGCGAATCGCACCGTTTGCGCTCACAAAATTGGTTGATGCGTGTGCCTGTGTTAGTCATGTATGGATTTACATATAAAACATTTTATTAAAACAAAACAACAACAAATAAAACTATGTACAGCCATGTCGTGTCATCGCTGGACCATTTGTGAATCACAGCCTGTAAGACAAAAAGAAAGATAAGATGGTGCGTCATGCGTCCAGCAAAGGAGAAAGAGAAAGAGAGAAAGAGTGAGGGAGAAAGAGAGAAACAAAGAAAGAGTGAGAGAGAGAGGAAGACAAAGAAATAGAGAAAGAGTGAGAGAGAAAGAGAGAAATAGTGTGAGAGAGGAAGAGAGAGAGAAAGAGAGAGGAAGAGAGAGAGGAAGAGAGAGAGAGGAGAGAAAGAGTGAGAGAGAGGAAGACAGACAAAGACAGAGAAAGAAAGAGAAAGAGTAAGATACAAGGAAAAGAGAGAGAGAGAGAAACAGTGTGAGAGAGAGGTAGAGAGAAAGAGAGAGAGAAAGAGTGAGAGAGAGGAAGAGAGAGAGAAGCAGAGAAAGTGTGAGAGAGATAAAGGAAGAGATGGAGAGGGAGTGTTGACACTGGAGAACATCTTTGCAGCTTACCTTTGTGCCTCCGGTGTGTCTCCAACCACGTGCCGGGACATAGTGCACCCTTAAGTTTAGTGATCTGAAAGATAGTATAGAATTAGTAATTGCAGAGTAAATACAACTGCACACGCCTAATTATCTGTTTTGGCAATGCGCACTCAGGCTGCTGCAGCCCATCCACTCCCACTGCTCGGAGGTGTCTGTGCGCTCTTGTGCGCCCAGGCTGCTGCACACTATCCATTCCCACCACCCAGAGGTTACTGCCCGCTGCTGCGGAAAGAAGTATCTCTGCTCACCTTCCGCCACCGGCGTGTGTGTAAGAGGGTGCATAACGTGCTGAAGCAACTTTGTCAGGCGTTGTCAGGATGGCCACGCATCATCGCAGTTTGTACACGCGTTCAGCTGTGGTGGTGTGGGGGGGGCGTCGATTCGTGAATCACAGCCTGTTAGATAAAAAGCAAGATAGGATTGTGCGTCATTCGTCCATCAAAGGAGAGAGAAAGAGAGAGAGAGAGAAAGAAAGAGTGAGAGGAAGAAAGAGAGAGAGAAAAAGAAAGAAGGAGTGAGAGGAAGACAGAGAGAAAGAGAGAAACAGTGGGAGTGACAGGAAGAGAGAGAGAAAAAGAAAGAAAGAGTGAGAGGAAGACAGAGAGAAAGAGTGAGAGAGACGAAGAGAGAGAGAAACAGTGAGAGACAGAAAGAGAGAGAAAGAGTGAGAGAGAGGAAGAGAGAGAGAGAGTGAGAGAGGAAGAGAGAGGAAGAGAGAGAGAGTGAGAGAAAGGAAGAGAGAGAGAAAGAGTGAGAGTGAGGAAGAGAGAAAGTGTGAGAGAGAGGAAGATAGAGAAAGAGAGAAAGAGTGAGATACAAGGAAGAGAGAAAGAGAGAAACAGTGTGAGAGAGAGGAAGAGAGAGAGAAACAGTGTGAGAGAGAGGAAGAGAGAGGGAAAGAGTGAGAGAGGAAGAGAGAGAAAGAAAGAACGAGAGAGAGAGGAAGAGACAGAGAAAGAGAGAAAGAGTGTGAGAGAGAGAAAGGAAGAGATAGAGAGTGAGAGAGAGAGAAAGAGTGTGAGTGACAGAAAGGAAGAGATGGAGAGGGAGAGTGAGTGTTGACACTGTGGAGAAAATCCTCACAGCTCACCTTTCTGTCACCAGTGTGTCTCCAACCACGTGACGGGATATAGGGCAGCCCTCAAGGTTAGTCATCTGAAACATAAAAATAGAATCAGTAATGGATGAGTACATACAACTGCGTATGCCTAAATCGCTGTTCCGCCTTTGTGTATCCAGGCTAGTGTACCCCATCCACTTCCACTGCCCAGAGGTGTCTACCCGCTGCTGTACACCCAGGCTGCTGCACTCCATCCACTCCCACTGCCCAGAGGTGTATGACGGCCGCTGCGCACCCAGGCTGCTGCACCCCATGCACTCCCACTGCTTGGAGGTGACTGCGTGCCGCTGTGCACCCAGGCTGCTGCACCCCATCCACTCCCACTGACCGGAGGTGACTGCCCGCCGTTGCGCAAACAAGCCTCTCTGCTCACCTTACACCACCGGCGTGTGTCGAAGAGGGTCCACCACGTGCCGAAGAAACCTCCTCACCCGTTGTGTACACGTGGAGAGCAGAGCTCACAATTCAGGTTGAGTGTTGATTGCAGGATGGCCACGCTTCATTGCAGGCCTGCAAGACAAAAAGCAAGATAAGATTGTGCGTCATGCGTCCATCAAAGGAGAGAGAAAGAGAGATAGAGAGAGAAAGAAAGAGTGAGAGGAAGACAGAGAGAAAAAGAAAGAAGGAGTGAGAGGAAGACAGAGAAAGAGAGAAACAGTGGGAGTGACAGGAAGAGAGAGAGAAAAAGAAAGAAAGAGTGAGAGGAACACAAAGAGAAAGAGAGAAAGAGTGAGAGAAGAAGAGAGAGAGCAAGAGTGTGAAGGAGAGAAAGGAAGAGATGAAGAGGGACAGTGAGTGCTGGGTCTCCAACCACGTGCTGGGACCTAGTGGAGCCCTCAAGCTCCCACATCTAAATATAGTACAGAATTAGTAATGGGAGAGTATATACGATTGCGTACGCCTAAATCGCTGTGCCGCCTTTGTGTATCCACTCCCGCCGCCCAGACGTATTTGCCCACCGCTGCGCACCCAGGCCTCACTGCTCACCTTTTCGCGGACAGGGCACCCTCCGCATCATGCAGTCCCGCTCCGCAGGCCAACAGGTCTCACATTTGGTGCTGCGTCTTGATTTTGCCATGCCAGAGGACATACTAGTGCACCTATCATCATCGCAGGTTGCACACCCGCTCAGTCCTTGCGGTGCCACTAACTCAGTGAACAGTGAGGCCACGCACGTGGTGGTAGGCCTCCCTGTTCGGTGGCTCAGGCCTACACTGCGGTCCAGCAGGGCACACAAAACCTGAGCTGTCCAGACCGCCGGGACGGGCCATCACTGCAGGCTGTACACCCGCTCAGCAGTTACGGTACCCGTACCTCAGTGGACCGAAAGTCACCGTCCCGTGCCGGTGTGCCTGTGCCGGCCGCAGTGCATCCGGTGCGAGCAACTCTGAAATGGCGTCGAGCACGTGCGCCGGGTCTTTTTTATTGGCAGGGTCACGTGTCCTGTGACGCCTGTGCTGGATGGGTGTGGTGTGGGTGTATACTAGCCGTGAGGGAGTGGCTGTGGCGTACTGACAACTAGGATGTGACCAGCAGATCACGGCAATGAAAATCTGGGCCATGTAGCGTTGTTGTCCTTCCCTGTAAGCGTAAGCGGAGTGGGCTGGCCTGGCGTATGCCAGTTCTGCGTGAGGCTGTGAAAAATGACTCCGGAGCTATGGGCGTGGCTCCATCGTGAGCTGTATGAGGAATCAACTGATGCAGCACTGTTGCCAGATTGGGCTAGATCACGCACAATTGGGCTATATTTTTCCCGGTTGTGCGGTAAAATTTAGGTTTGTGCTAGTTGCCAGATTATAAATATATATACAGCGCTCCAGCAAACTAGTATGTTAAAGCGCTTTATTAGACAAATATTTACTTGGCAGCCTGCTGCAACATCAATTCCAATCCATTCACCGCCTGCTTGACGATGTCCCTGCCCCTCCTTCCTTAAAGTAGCAATATTGGGCTAGTTTGGGCTACTTTTTGGTTGTCTTTTGGCTAGAGAATGCTTAAAAAATCTTGCAACACTGACATGCTGGTGTTCTTGTTGTAGTGCTGCCGTCACCCGGGTCGCAAGCGTCAATGTGTCACTCTGTGAGCCAAGTCCCTGAACATGGCCAACATGGAAGGTACGGGGAATCACTGACCCTACATTCATCCATAGTTCCACACAAGAAAGATGGTGGACATGACACATCTGTGTGGGTGTGAATGTTTATTGCACATTCAGTGGAGTATTGCAGCTGTAGCAATACTGGGCCATGCAAAATCCAAATTTCAGTTTTTGGGACATGGAGGGCAGCCAATTAGAGACAAGCTCGTTGTCGGAGTTAGGGTGCGCCAACATATGTACCGCCAATCCCCACGCACTTATAAATTCACTATACACTCTCCTTGCAGTACTCTAATCATCCAGTCTCTACGCACGTACTTGTACAATGACCGAGACAAAGTTACATAACCAAAGTTTTCTCCCACTGTCAAAGGTAAGTTGGTTGCATACGCTGTCCAGAGCACAATGTAATGTGGTAGGGCCCAGGGGCAGCATGTTGCATACATAATGAACACACGGACACAGATAGATAGTGGAACTGGATACGAGCACGTGCACTCGACTCCTTTTTATTACCAGGGTCATATGTCCAGTGACGTCTGTGCTGGATGCGTGTGGGGTGAGTGTAAGCCAGCCCTCCGGGAATGGTTGGTGCTGGTAACAAGTACAACAGTAATCATCAGATCACACACAGAGATTCAATTATAAAGGGTCCATGACTTGTGCTACACTAAGTTAGGGGCACCAGATCTGAAATCATACACAAAATATTCTGTCATAAAGGGTCCATCAGTTGTGGTGGACTGAGGTAGGAGCATCAGAAGCATTCCGCGTGTGCACAGCTAGCGATGATGCGTGGTCCGGGAGGGCCGCACTGGTAGCAATGTCTGTTGCCTACTGGACTGCGTCATCTGCAATCGCAACTCCATCTGAATTGTGAGCCCTGCTGTCCGCAGTGTAGATCGAAGGCAGTAGTCAGCACAGACATCGAGGAAAGCTTTTTGTCACTTCCTCTTGAGAAAATTCAACGACATAGAGTACAATTCTGTCTGCAATTAATAAATCAAGACTGAATTCAAATTGTGAGCTCTGCTGTCCGCAGTGTAGACTGCCATTCAGTGTTCCTTTGGACTTGCAAGATGAATTTGGTCATTGTACTAAAGCTATAATTGATATAAAAAAGTTCTTGAAGCAAGGATACTAAAAGGATATTATGTAGGTTTAAGGGTACGTGGCGATGACTTATGGTGCAGTGAGCTAGTGGCACCTGAAGCACTCAGCGTGTGCGCATCCTGCGATGATGCGTGGTCCGTGTGGGTCGCACTGGTAGCAATGTCTTTTGTTTAATGAATTCTGCCTTAATAAGGCCACGTGGCGTTTACTTGTGGTGCACTGAGTTAGTGGTACCTCTGGCGCTCAGCGTGTACGCAGCCTGCGATGATGCGAGGTCCGGGCGGGCCGCACTGGGAGCAATGTGTCATGCCTACTGGACTCCGTCATCTGGAATCGCAACTCAATCTGAATTGTGAGCCCTGCTGTCCGCAGTGTAGATCGAAGGCAGTAGTCAGCACAGACATAACTGTGCAGTGCTGTGCTGCTGTGTTCGCAGGGGGCTTGTGTCGAGGAGGCCCGCGGTCATGGTGGCAGCCACGTGGCAGGGTGTGGGTCGCCACTCTGGCAGACGCGTTGGCTTTCACACAAGTGAACCACGCCCAGAACCCCGGCCTATTTATTCACACTTCTACGCTGGAGTGGCGTACGTTGGACCAGCCCACTGCGCTTCCGCTTACAGGGGGCGACGACACAGGTTCATGACCGAGATCTTCCCCACTGCCTGAGGTAACATGGTTGCGTCCACTGTCCATAACACTACAAGCACCAGCTTGTTTTTGGATCGCTCAGCAGATAGGTTTAATGAACATTATAATTAGAAATTAGCATTTAAAAAACCTTAGAAATTCGCTGAAAAAACCATAGGTTTCAGGGACGTTATAGTTACAAATTATCATGTTAAAAACCTTTGAAATTCACTGAAAAAACCATAGGTTTCAGGGACGTTATAGTTACTTGCACATTTCACTCGTACAAAACCATAGAAATTCGGTCGTTATAGTAGTTGAGCTAACTATAACTCACGCCCCCACAATGCCCTGCTGATGACGTCACATATTACATCATTCATAACATGGACAGTGACATCACTGATGACATCACTGATGACATCTCAAATGACATCACTGATGACATCATCCACATGAAAATCTGATGCACCTCCTCATACCTTAATAAAACATTTGATACACCCATTCTAAAATACAGACTACCATTTTCAAAACAATACAGACACCAATACCAGTTACTACATACGCATGCACTGATTCCTAGGTCTACACACACATCCACTCATTCACCCATAAAGTCACTCATACATGCAGTCACTCATCAATACAACACTATCATATGCACTCATACACCTATACAGACACTCACACACTGCCACATATCCAGAGTTACTCACACACCTAGTCAGTCATGCAAAGAATCAATCATACTTCCATTTACTCACCTATACAGTTATACAGACACCACCTCACTTATTCATACAGATACTAACACATAATTACTCTCTTATAGAATCACTGATACAAATACACACTCATCCATGCAGCCACTCTCACAATTACTGACTCTCACATATAGTTATTTATATACACCATCACTCACATATACTGCCTTTTACATATGTACTTACTTGCAAATGTACCACTGAGACATCCATTCACTCACCAACACACCCATACACACACTCACCCACCCATACAGCTGTTTCCACATGCACTCTTGAACCCATACACCCAGTGAATCAACCACTCACACATCTATGCACAGAGTCACACACCTCCCACCCACCCACACACACTCAGGCAGCCATACAAATACTCAGGCAAGCAATCAATAACCCATTTAGACACTCATGCAGCTACTCACCAACCCATGCAGCAGCTTACACAACAGACAGACTGATACAGACTTTCACACAGTTTAGTCACTAACCCATGCATTCAGAAAGACACATTTAATCACTCACTTATACAGTCAGTCACGTACCTACTAAATCCTCCATACAGACACTTATACACCCACTCATTCTTCAATACAGCTTGGCATATATATAAAACAAATTTAAACTTTACAGAAACACACAGTCACTGGATGATGTCATCAGTGATGTCATTTGAGATGTCATCAGTGATGTCATCAGTGATGTCACTGACCATGTCATGAATGATGTAATATGTGACGTCATCAGCAGTGCATTGTGGGGGCGTGAGTTATAGTTAGCTCAAATAACTATAACGGCCGAATTTCTATGGTTTTGTACGAGTGAAATGTGCAAGTAACTATAACGTCCCTGAAACATATGGTTTTTTCAGTGAATATATATATATATATATATATATATATATATATAAATAATCAAACGAAAAGTAATAATTGGTTTTTACACTTAGTTATATTAACTGAATTGCTCTCGTGCTTAGATAATCAATACATTTTTCATACGTTGAAGTCCAACAGCCATTTAATGGCCCAGAATCAAGTCACAGGCATAAAAAGGAGCATTTTTCTATTTGCTTGTCCAGGAAACAGGCTGGAAATTCTTGAGTGGTCTCAGGAGATACATGAACTATTTACATGAAGAATGTATATTATAGTAAGTCAGGGATGGCTTCCGATACCTGGGAGTATTTTGTAATGAATACCAGAGTAACACATTTACAGATAGATAATCACATTGAGAAGGGTACAAAATCTGTAGGACCGCATGGCTTTTCTATAAATATTATCTAAGACAATCCTTGAATATGGAGTTAGGGGCTGACCCCACTGTGTAACACAAGCCTTAGAGGTTTTAAATTGCAGGTTGCTGGACAGGTGTGATCTTTGTGGTTATATTTAATTAACTTGATCCCACTGAGCCTGGTCATTATTGCCTCCTATTCATTCTTTTCCCTCCTCTTGGATTGTCTTCTAACATTAGTTTGACTGTGTTACAAAACTGGATCACTTTAAAAATATACTTCCAGTTATGCAGTTAGGATTACAACAGAAATTCTCTCTTACCTTGGAGCTATGAAGTTATGTATCTTGGCCACCCATGCTTTAGTTGAAGGAAAACCTTCCTGCACAAAAACCACCCTGAGAGACATATTCCTCTTTCTATGTGTGCTGCAGAATGCAGCACACATAGAAAGAGGAAGTAACGAGGAGAAATAAAGATATTTCTCCTCATTCCGCCTCGCCTCGAAGGCGTATCTTTTTGGCGCATTCAAAGGTTTACCAGTTCTGGTAAATCTGGGAATGCATCAGAAACCATGGGAGTTGCATGGAAACACCCACGGAACGCCTATGGGAATGCCTTCCCAGGACAGAGTACGGCAACACAGCGATTTGTGCTGTGTTGCTTTACTCCAGATTTATGGAGCTACGCAGGGTCACACAAAGTGGCCTTGTGTGGGCTTCATAAATTACATGTAAGGTTTGCATCGCACTTGCACCACGTTGTGTGGTGCAAAAACGATGCAAACCAGCTCATAAATAGACACCTTGGTTGTTTTGTTTTTCAATAACAAACTCCACTTAGGGAGGTTGTTTTGGAAAAAACAAAATGGTTGTTAAAGTTTGGTAGATGGCCACCAAAAACGAATGTGTCCATCCACCAGACGTTTTGTACCTTGACAGGAACTGCAATGACTGTGGAATACCATCTGTCAAACTCTACATCTGGCCTTAGGTTTTTTTCATTTCAGCACACCCACCTGCATGGTACAGTAAATAACTGGGGCAAATTTTCCCACGTTTCTTCCTTTTGGTACACCATATCATGAATTGGTAGACTTGGGGAAATTAGAAGGAACTGAGCATGCGTGGGTCTTAGTTCTGTTGTCAGTATCACCATGCACTTGAAAAGAAACATTTCAAATAGAATCTGCAGAAGAATCATTCTGCACAGACTGCCACAGAAGTAATTATGGGCAAACAAAGATCAGCAAGAAGCAAAGTGGCAGTAAATGGATCCTATTAATATTTATCGCAAATAATTTGTTTAAGGATTACCAAGACTCATAGGTTCATTAGGGTAGTACACTTGTTATCAATTCATGTCAATGTTGTTTTGATATTATCCAACTGCACACACTTGGTGATAAAGAATCTTCAATAGTAGCAACAAACAGAAATTGAAATTGTATTTCTTTAAAGTGTTCTAATTCCAGTGTTTTAGTATTTGATATATAATGTCACTTCCACACTGTATGGGATCAGTTGTGCGACGAGGAGGTCTCTGAGCGTAAATTGACAAGGTTTAATATGTATAAATATAGGGGGACCGCATGTGAATGGCATCACGATGCAGAGATGATGACTGCCCGTTCAGGGCGGTAGAATCAGTTTTGTCACATACCTGTATTTTATCCATGACGTTATGTGAATACAAATGCATGCTTTAAGATGGCCGAAATCAATGGACAGACGGACGTCTGATTTGTGAAGTCCGTTGTTGATGTTTGAAAAGTGACTAATGAAATGTGTATTTATTGACGCCGTTTCACGGCGCCCTCCATCATTGAGAAAGGCGACAGCCGAAACGCACCTGTGTGTACTCTAATCCCAATAAAAACTGGGTAACTGCTCCCCTGAGTGCTGGTGGATTTCTACTATGCAGCTGTGGTATTATAGCGCGATTTTCGCCTTCGCGCGTAAAGCACCCACCCGCGAGTAAAGGGACACAGGCGATTCAAAGAAGCGAAAAGTATTTTTCCCTTCACCGCCGCCTCGGAGCACGATGTGCAGCAAAGCATTCTACCGGCGACTGGAAACATTGAAGCACTGAAGTCGTGCTATCAAAGACAGACTTCAGACACTGGTGTCATCCGGCACCGGTAAGAAGACTCTTCTGTATTTACACATGGAATGGTTGTAGCAAGGCGGCAGGGCGAGGGAGCAGGAGTACGGGATTGAGTGTATTGGCTACACATAATTTTTAGCATGTTTTGTGAAGCGGCGCGCCGTGAGGCGGCTATTGATGTATTCAAAAGAAAAGGAGATTCTCAAAGAAGAGAGAACGGTGGTGGTCAAACAGCACACAGTGGGGATGAACTTAAAGCGCAATTCATGAAATTAGAAAAGCTTTATGAGAGGGAAATCAGGAAATGGTGGGAGGCAACATCCCTCCAAAATTATATTGATGTTCAACGTATACCCCGTGGACTGCGAATTTACACAGTTCCAGCGTATGAGAACCCAGATCCACTGTTACTGGAAGAATGGGCTGACTACACAGCCAACTCATCGAAAGGCATGTTAGTCATTTTGGTGAAATTTGCCTGGAGTAATCGAGAACGTGCTCTACAAGAAATAAGTACTCTAGAGAGTGAAATTGCCAAGAATGATGATAAAAATAAACAGGAGGAATTAAAGTCAGGAATGAAGAAACGTCTATCAAGCTATGAACAAAAGATCAAGCAGAGAAAACAAGATAAATTTGAACGGGATGCGAGGGATTATGAGTTGGGGCGTGTCCTCACGTTTGCGAAAAGATTCGATGCCTCACGCAGGCAATTGCTAAGTAACAGAAACCGCATGACTGTGGAACAGAGAGAGACATCTGAATCAGATGTTACGGACACAGACTTGTCAAGCGAGGAAAGTGGATCACGAGCCACAGCCAAGGAACCATCTACTCCTTTTCACGAGGAGTTTCGGCTGATCAGACAGACGTGGGGCAGAGGAGGGAGGGGAAAACCTCCCGAGCAAAGAGCAAACGAAGAACGAGGAGGGGCGGCTGGAACAGGCAACAGCAGTGCTTCACCGCGAGTCACCCGGAGCAAACGGGGGAGCAAATGCTAACAACTGAAAAGCTCACAATTGTAAATCTGACACCAAGAATATTGACCGCAATAGAGGAAGCATTTTTGCGGCTAGGACTTACTTTCTGTCCCTCAAAAAGATTCGAATATACCTAGACAAGGATCGATTTGTTCAAATTTTCTAGAAAAATCAAACTTCACAAGTATTTCAAATTGAAGAGACCTGGGTATAGAGGGACACAAGCCAGTAATGTAGATATGGACATGGATATTTTGACGGTAAATGACCTAGAGACGCTAGCTGTCTTGGAAGATTTACAAAATGAAGAAAATCCCAACGAAGGGACACCTACAGAGAGAAATAGAGCTGAACAGTTAGGAATCATCCAAGTGGGCCCTGGAAGTCCATTCAAACCGACATCCAAATATATTCCACAGATGCCCATGGATGCCATTGATGTGTTCACAGAGACTGTAACCAAAGATCTTATGAAACTACGAACAAGAAAGGACAAGGGAAGAATTAAAAGTAACATCACCCAGGAACAGAGGGAGGCAACAAAAGGCCTACAAGGAGATCGGACTAATGTATGTAAACCATCCGACAAGGGTGGTAATATAGTGCTCCTAACTACCGAGTACTATCAAAGAGAAGCACTAAAACAACTGAACGACACATTGAGCTATAGAAGGATCACGAGGAAAGAATATGAGAGCAGTGTAGTAGGATACCATACGCTCATTGCCAAATGGCATCAACGAGGCATGTTAGAAAAGGAAGAATATGCCTTTCTAAAATGCAAACATCCATGCCTGCCGACCTTCTACCACTTCCCAAAGATTCATAAGAACAAAATAAGCCCTCCGGTCCGTCCTATAGTTTCATCTTTGGGCAGCCTAACTGAGAACATGTCAATATATGTAGACTTTTTTCTGTTTGACTTTGTGACCCAACTGGTCTCATATATACAGGACACCAAAGACTTTTTGAGGCGAATTGAAGGTGTGGTCTGGGAGTCGGACTTCGTGATGATGACACTTGATATTTCAAGTCTCTACACCAGCATTGAACACAAGAAAGGCCTGGAGGCGGTGAATTACTTTTTGAATGGACGATCGTTGAAATTCATTGAGCACAATAATATGCTGATGGAATTTGTCGACTTCTGTCTAAATAACAATATCTTTTTGTTCCAGGATCAACTGTTCAGGCAGATACAAGGTACGGCCATTGGCACCTGCTTCGCCCCCAGCTATGCAAATTTATTCGTAGGCTGGTGGGAGAAGCGGGTGGCCTGGGCCGATACTAATGATGAGTGGACCTGTAATGTCATTAGCTGGAACAGGTATATCGATGATTTATTCATCATCTACAGAGGCACTGAACAATCAGCGAAGGATTATCTAAGAGTGCTCAATGAAAATGATCTGAATCTTAAATTCACAGGGGAAATCAGTAAAATATCTGTGAATTTTCTAGATTTAACAGTATTTGCCGCGGATAACAGACTGTGCACAACACTGCACAGGAAGCCTCCGGGGAGAATTCACTGTTACATGCGAGCAGCTGTCATTTTGAGAAAAAAAAAACTAGCATACCATATGGGGAGCTCTTGCGTATAAAGAGAAATTGTACCAGAGATTGCGACTTCCAGACAGAAGCCGTAGACAGTATGGAAAGGTTCATGATTAGAGGATATCGCAGGGATATTCTAACGAAGGCTAAGAGAAAGGTAGACACTAAATCCAGATTGGATTTGGTTAATGATAACTCTAATACCAAATCAAGAAGCACAACAGGGAAAGAGATAGACCGTAAGGATTTTAGAATGATTACGGACTATTCAAGCAATGCTGGTGACATTAGAAATGTGCTACGAAGAAATTGGCACATCCTCAAGTCAGATTCCATAATAGGGGATGATTTACCTGAATCACCCCCAGTGTCATTCAGGAGAACCCGGACATTGAGAGACCATTTGGTACAGAGTCACTGTTCCACAGATAATAGACCTACTGTCTTTGGAAAAGTGACAGGTTTTTTCCCTTGCGGTAAATGCAAGGCATGTAAGAACAGCCACAAAGTCTTGTTTTATGATGTACCAGGTCTTGAGGCACCCCAGAAAATCAGGAAGTTCATTAATTGTAACACGAGCCACACAGTGTACTGTTTGGTATGCCCATGTGGCTTAAGATATATTGGTAGCACCATACATCCAACGAAGGTGCGAATTTTGGAACATCTCAGAGCCATTGTCAATAAGGATGTAACATATCCGGTGGCAAGACACTTTGAAAGTCACCATAGAAGCAACAGGGATCTGTTGAAATTCTTCTGCATGGACCATGTGCCAATAGACATAAGGGGAGGAGATAAGCAACTGCAGCTCCGTAGACTTGAGTCAAGATATATCATTGATACCCAAACGAAGATACCATCAGGGTTAAATAGTGGGGAGGAAATGGCGATACACTTGTAAACTCAGTAAATTTAGGAGTAGAGAACATATTTCGTGACCAAAAGGCTGGAAATTGAGAATCTAGAAGGACATCAGACAAAAAAGAGAGAGCAGCATTTAACATTGCAGATTGTATACATAGGTTGTGAATTGTTATATGTGGTGTGCGAACAGTAGGCTATACCCATATAGGGTTGAATAGGTAATAGATATGTTCGCAACTGATGTCACCGTGATGCGTTAGTAACAACTGCCCATTCAGGGCATTATAATGTCACGTCCACACTGTATGGGATCAGTTGTGCGACGAGGAGGTCTCTGAGCGTAAATTGAGAAGGCTTAATATGTATAAATATAGGGAGACCGCACGTGAATGGCATCACGATGCAGAGATGATGACTGCCCATTCAGGGCGGTAGAATCAGTTTTGTCACATACCTGTGTTTTATCCATGACGTTCTGTGAATACAAATGCATGCTTTAAGATGGCCGAAATCAATGGACAGACAGACGTCTGATTTGTGAAGTCCGTTGTTGATGTTTGAAAAGTGACTAATGAAATGTGTATTTATTGACATCGTTTCACGGCGCCTGCCATCAATGAGAAAGGCGGCAGCCGAAACGCGTCTGTGTGTACTCTAATCCCAATAAAAACTGGGTAACTGCTCCCGTGAGTGCTGGTGGATTTCTACTATGCAGCTGTGGTATTATAGCGCGATTTTCGCCTTCACGCGTAAAGCACCCGCCCGCGAGTGAAGGGACACAGGCGATTCAAAGAAGCGAGATAAATATATATATATATATATATATGGTAAATAAAATAAAAAATAATGTAAACTGTGAGGTAGACAGTCTAAAAGTGGGGCTGGGTAACCTTAGTATACAGCAGAACTTCAGTTACGCTCTCCACGTGCACTGCCACACATGGCTGGAGTGGCCATGAAATTTAGGCATATCTGTTTACATGCCAGACAAATTTTTCTTTTCCCCATTGTTTTGGGCGTTATATTGCCGGCATTGCTGGATGCCTCACTTTCAGTGGAACAATGAAATCGTCACTGATTAATGGGGTATGCCAGGATACACACTAGCGAGCTGTGCTACTCGTTGATGAATTTTGGAGTCTTCGCTCGCAAACATGATCGTTATTTGCTAGATTTTGTTTGTGTATTAAAAAATCTAGTGTAATCATGGGGATATAGTCACGAACGCTTGCTATAATCTATATCTATTTGGTTGGGTAATGAATTGTGGCACATCCGATGCATTACAATGACTGAGTATTTTCTCTCTGTTTATGATTAATTGAATTATAGCGGAATGAAATAATAGTGAAGAGTTTTAAACAACTACAATGCCTTACTTATACACTGTGAGAAAATATGTATCAATTGATATCGTATTTTGAATGCACAACTTTATTCGCGTATTTCCAATGCACAATTTGATTGTATTTTGAGTATGCCCTCACTGTCCATGAACCTAGTTTTGTATTTCTATAGGGGATGGTACTCAGGCTTTTGACTTGATAAAGGCTTCGCCGAAACGCGTAGTTGTTTGTGTGCACAATAAATCTATTTCGCTGTCCTCAGGTGTGCCGCTGTTTTTCTTGGAATTTTCCCGGAATGACTGGTTTCATAAAATATATATATATATATATATATATATATATATATATATATATATATATATATATATATATATATATATATATATATCCCAAAGGTGACCTTCCCTCTGCGGTCACAGATCGAGGCGCACACTGGCGAAGTAAATTAATACATTTTATTAGCCACACGAATTCTTATCGGACAGACGCGTTTTGGCTGCACGCCTTCCTCAATGTCACTCGATTTAAGAAACAGCGCCATATTTAAAATTAAATCAACAATCAACATAAAGAGAGGACAACACAGTTCATTACTTTAATCAAAATAGAAAACGGCAGGCAGTGCATTTACCTAATTCATTCATTCTCCTTCTATTTCTACTGTTTGACACTACTGATATTACAAATTCATATAACAGTTATGTCTTTCAAATCAGTGAAGTACAATCCCTATCAACCATATAATACTTGTCAATTACATGTCTTATTTCTGCAATTCTTCAATTATGCCCTCGATGGGCTTTCGACAAGGACATTATCCTGCCCTGAATGGGCATTCCCTCTGAGTTTTTTATTAATCAATTCATTATTCCTCTGGATTTGTACTGATTTTGTCTAATTTTTTAGGCCTGCCTATATCTCTCAAACTCATTCCTTCAACAGAAACCAAAAGCAACCTAGGACTCTATCTCATCTGGGGAAGATCACTTCCCAATTAATTTTCTTCCAGTGTTCCTTAACACTATTTAATCAATGTGAACCCAAAGCTCCTCTTCATTATTCAGGCCACGTGGGGTCTTAGTCTGCAGCTCAACAATATAGCGAGATTCCAACTTCCTCAGCTTTCTAGTTCTATCTCCTCCCCTCTCTCCCTTGGGGACCTGATCCAGGCAGAAAAACTTCAACAAATTAGCATTAGAGTTGTGTTTTTCCTCAAAATGGCGCGCTACCGGGTACGTCGCATCATGGTTCCTTATTGCACGCATGTGCTCTAAAATCCTTTTCTTTGTTGGGTGGATCGTACTCCCAACGTAATTCTTATCACACGGACATATTAGACAATACACCATGTAATCAGAATTACAGTTCATAAGTTTTCCAATCTTACGCTTTGTTATTCTTCCCGGTACTCTGTACTCTTTTACTTTTTGACTATTTCTGCATGCTTTGCATTTCATGCAGGGATAGAATCCTGTTACCTGGTCCTTCTTTTTAGGTCCCTTAGTGAAGTGGCTCCTAACTAACTGATCTTTTAGTGCCGGGCCTCTTCTGTATGTAATCAGGGGATTGTGTGGAATTATTGGTCCGATAATGTTGTCAGCTTTTAAAATCCTCCAATTTTTTCTAAAAATCTGAAATATTTCAGTGGAACCGGTCGTATATTCTGTTATCATTCTGACCGGTCCTTTGGATTCTGATATGGAGCCTTGTCCCTCCCCCGTTACAAGTAGGAGATCTTTTCTTTCTACATTTTTTATTTTCCTTGTAGCATTCACCAGGGTCTCCTTTCTATATCCTCGGTTCTCAAACCTGTACAGTGCATCTTTACTTTCTTTTAGAAAATCCTCATCTAGTGAGCAGTTACGTTTTAACCTCACTAGTTCTCCATAGGGAACCCCACTTATAACACTTCTTGGATGAAAACTGTCTGCGTGCAATGTGCTGTTCCCAGCTGTGGGTTTTCTATAGAGTTGTTTCAATCTTGTTGTCCTTTATATACACCATTAGATCCAAATATGGCACATTCGTTCTGCTCATACACTCTGTAAATTTCAGATTTAAATTGTTGTTATTTAATGCTATCACATATTCCATTGCCTCTTCTGCTGACCCTCTCCATATAATGAAGAGGTCATCTATATAACGCGACCATAGAACGACTTTCTCAAGCCATGCTTCATTGTCTCCTGCCCAGGCCACGTGCTTCTCCCACCAGCCTACGAACAGGTTCGCATACCTGGGGGCGAAGCACGTGCCCATCGCCGTCCCCTGCTGTTGGTGAAACAATTCTCCTGCAAATACAAAGATGTTATTCCGCAAACAGTATGTTATTAGTTCCATCAACATCACATTATGCTCACAATACTTTAAATTTCTCTTCTTCAGAAAGAATTGTGTTGCTTCCAGTCCCCTATGATGTTCGATACTAGTATAAAGGCTGGTTATATCCAATGTTACCAACAGCATGTCTGGTTCCCATTCAATGTTGGCAATGATACGTAAAAGTCCTTCGTATCCTTCACGTATGAGCTTAAATCCATTACCAACGGTTTCAAAAAACAGTCAATGTAAATAGAGGCATTTTCTAACAGGCTATTTTTTGAGGATACTATAGGTCTTCCAGGGGGGCTGGTTATGCTCTTGTGTACTTTCGGAAGATGGTAAAATGTTGGCAATTCCGGTGTATCACAATATACAAATTTATAGTCCGCTTCTCCCAGTATCCCTTTCGCCCTCCATTTATTCACTAATTCATGGAAGTCCAGTATACTTTTTTCATATTCCAATCTCGTTGTCAATCTGTAACAATCTTCATCCGAGAGTTGTCTCCTGGCCTCATTGAGATAAGTTATCTTGTCCATTACCACGACATTTCCTCCTTTATCCGATGAAAAAAAAAAAAAAAAATATATATATATATATATATATATATATATATATATATATATATATGGTAAATAAAATAAAAATAATGTAAACTGTGAGGTAGACAGTCTAAAAGTGGCGCTGGGTAACCTTAATATACAGCAGAACTAACCTGTTGAGATATTCCCCCACAGCTTATCCATATGTCACTGACCATTGCACAATTAAACCCAACACATTGTTCTTCATTGTAGTTGTCTGTTTCCCCTTTCCCAGGAATACACTCACTATTCCTGGGCAAATTCCTCAAAATGATCCTCCACTTGCAGGCCCTAGCCAAGAACATTGTGATTGTGGGAAACTTGAACTTTTGACCTGGTAGAAGGGAGTCTAAGCCAGCAAATGACTTCCTTGAAACGTGAATGCCCTGGACTTCAATCAGGGATTGAGTGGCTCTAGGCACACTACCTAACAAACATTGGATCTTGTTTTTATTATTTCTATTTATATTAGTATTTATATTGAATATAGTATTTATATTTATATTGAAGCTTTGACACCTTCGACAGATCAGTCGGTTTAACCACACACTTGGTTGTACCATTGCTTCAACTCCTTTTTTACTCTCCAATTGGAAATGCAGCCCTATACCCTAAATGTAGTGTGTGCCATCCCTGTTTAGTCAATCACCAAGTTTCATGATTATTAAAAGAAAACAATTTCAGTTCACTGAAGTCTTTGGTAATACAGTAATTGTGTGGCTTTCTTAAAAAACCTTACCAATCTTTAACATGTTCGATTGGTTGCACTTGAAGGCAACATTGGACCACATTTTTTACCGTGCACACACTATTTTCTCTACTAATTTCTAAAGCACAGTATTTCCTCCCTGCTTTTCAGCCATGACATGAAAGTGTTTGGAACAGATGAGACATGAGAATCTGTGGAAGTGCAGATGACAAACAATCATCATTGTCCAAAACTGTCAGGTTAGACCAGCAACCGGTATACACCTCAATATCAATATGGGAGAATTGAATTTTTTGTAAAACACACACCTAGCCTGTGGCTGTTGTAAACCAATGATTAATAAGTACTGCAGTTTGATAGTTATATATTAGTAAAATAATAGAAACCTAGTATTCAGAATACTCTCTTTGCATCACTGTTGCGAGTGAGTGCAACAAACACTGCTTTTGAATTGGAAGGTAAGGCCATATTTGTTTAAGGGTATTTCTGTCAATCGGCATATCTACCCTAACAGCAAATCCTGTAGTAGAATTACTTAAGAGTGTTGACCTGGCTTGTTCGTATTCAACTGAAGTAAATGGGCCTGCCAAGTCTGCCAATGTGGAAACCAAAGGCCTACCAGGCAGAGAATACACTGCGGCATAGACATGCTCAGATGAAACAGTTTCCTCAGCAGTTGTAGTGCAATATATGAAGTCTGTCTGCATATGCAAATTTATAGTCAAATGCCTGTAAGCAATATAAAATAGATGAGATGACTAATGGAAACAAGCATTTTCAATGTTATAGGTCTCGCATTTGCGAGCGTTTAAGCTATTGGCATTGTAAATGACAATGCCTTTTATTTATGTGTTTTTAAAAGCAACACATATATAAAAAGCATTGTTATTTTTAATGCCAAGAGCTCAAAATCTCGCAAATGCGAGAGCACTTTAATGGTGGCCGCTTACATATTCAGGTTACAGTGAGCAGTGTCTAAAGAAAGGGGCAAGGCCAACATTAATTTGAAGGCGCGTATGGTGCTTTCACCCAAAGTGATAAAAAATAATTGATTTCAAAAGCTTATGTAGCGCGGCCGCTAAAGTGAAAGCAGCTCGCGCTGGTAATTAAATAATTAAATGAGCACGGCCGCTAAAGTGAAAGCGGACCGCGCTGTATATTAAATAATTAAATAAGCACGGCATCTATAGTTAAAGCGGACCGCGCTGTAATTTGAATAAATACATTACTATTAAAATAAAAGCGGGCGGGTGCTGCGATGTGATAGGGAATGGCATTAAAGAAAATAGTGCTTACCGACTTATAAAGCAGACCATGTAACAACACCAGTAAAAGGTCCATTCGTTATGGGAGGTAACAAATGCAGACAAGGCGGTACCAAGGAGGGACTAACAAGCCTAATAACGACTCAAAAGCCAGCGTTTACGAAGGACAATGACACAAGCCAATAAAAAATATGGGTGGAGAGTGGGCGGGGCTTCAAAGCCATACTCCACTACTGCATTCCTCGCAGCAGCGCATGCGCTGCCCAGGCTAAACCTAAAAACTCTCAGGACAGGATGAGGGCTGCTGTTTCTCCTCGGTCCAGGATATTTGGAATGTCATCGGTGGCCACAATGAGTGCTGTTTCAGTCCTGTGGTTCTTTCTGAATCTTGATTGTCTGTTGTCTAGAAGATGGCGAAGTTTGAGGTGGGTTGTGAGTTGCTTGTTGATGGCCTTCTCAATCACTTTGACTGTATAGTGGAGCAGGGAGATGGGTCGAAAGTTGCTTAGCTGATTTGGGTCGATTGTGGGCTTCACGAGGAGGGCGTTGATTTCAGCAAGTTTCCATTTATCCCGGAAAGTGGCAGACCTGATGGAGATGTTGATGATGTGGGTCTGGGTGGTGCTGATTTGAGATGTTCCCAATTTGTAGGATTGGTGGGGGCATGGGTCTGTTGGGGCCCCTGAGTGGATGGTCTGCATGATTGCAGCTGTGTCATTTCTGGTGAGGGTTGTCCATTCGGTCAGGTGGCCGTCTTGGTTGGTGGTGGGTAGGTTAGCAATGAGTTCTCTGGGGTTAGGCTGGTGTGCGAAGTTGCTGTAGATGTTTGCGATTTTGTTGTGGAAGAAGTTGGATAGATTGTCACATAGTTGTTGGGAGGCAGCGATGTTGTTGACAGTGGCTGAGGGTGAGGTAAAATCCTTGACTATCGACAAGATCTCCCTGCAGCTGTAGGAGCTTCCTTGGATGCGGTGCACTAGTGCTTTTTTCTTGTTGTCTCTAATTTGCTGGTAAAAGTGTCTGAGTGCAGCCATGTAGGTATTTCTGTTGGTGGTGTTG
Organism: Calotriton arnoldi; assembly: GCA_963921515.1. Classification (NCBI taxonomy): domain Eukaryota; kingdom Metazoa; phylum Chordata; class Amphibia; order Caudata; family Salamandridae; genus Calotriton; species Calotriton arnoldi. Next base: position 933,127 of record CAWUFW010002228.1, read on the forward strand.
TGACAGGCTCTCCATTTCCTTTCTAGCTGCTTACAGTGCCATTTGGTGTCTTGGAGGTCTTCTGTGTACCACCTGGCCTGCTTGTTTGATCTACTATGCTTGTTGGGTTTGATAAGTGCAAGGGAGTCAGTGCAGTTCTTGATACAGTTGTTGAAGTTTTTGTGAAGATTGTCTGTGGGACTAGGTTGATCAGTGCTGAGGTTGCTGTGCCAGTCTCCTTCTGTGATTTTGCCCCAGTTGCGGCTTCGATTGTTGAACCTGGTAGGGGTGCTGACTCGAGGTGTATTGATTTGGAAATGGATGATGGAATGGTCGGTCCATGTGAGCTGTATAGTGGAGTTGTATTTGATGCTGTCGCTTGTAGTGAAGATGGGGTCCAGTGTGTGTCTTGCAGTGTGTGGTGGTTCTGTGACAAGCAGATGAGTCCAATGTTGCTCAAGCTTTCGAAGAGTGCTGTGGAGCAGGGGTCGTTTTGGTCTTCCAGGTGTAAGTTGGGGTCACTGAGGAGAATGCAGGCTCTGGAGATGATGGTGAACGGAGCAGCAAACTCGGTGATGAAGTTGGAAAAGGTAGCTCATGGTCCGGGTAGTCGGCAGGCGAGGGTGAAGTTTTCGGAGATTTGCAGCTTTAAGTGCAGGTGTTCCATGACTGGGGTGGCATTCTCTGTGGAAGTTGTGCATTTGATGGATTCCTTGTAGATGATAGTGAGTTATTTTCATTGCTTCTGAAGGCAGTCTTGCAGAGTGATCTTGTAGCCCGCTGGGATTGCCGTAGGAATGTAGGGAGCTGATGAGGGGTTAAGTCAGGTCTCTGTGATAAAGAGGATGTCAGGTGCATCACTGCTCAGAAGGTCCCATATTTCTGAGTGATCGTGAGTTGAGAAGAATGCACGTGAGTGGGTGTTGACTTATGGGTTTGCTGTGGTGTAGGGTGGGAGTGGTGGCGCTGTTGGTGCTTCTGTAGCGTGTGTGCTGGGAGGGGGTGTTGAGAGCATTGTCGGTATTTGCGTGGGGTGGGTGGGTGGGTGGATGGCTGCTGGAGAATCAGTAGTGGATGCAGGTAAACGTTTCTACCATGGTGTGAGGTGCGGCATGGCAACAGTTGAGGGAATGGCATCCGGGGTCTAGCAACCTAAGGAGTGCGGCTGAGTATCGCTGTGCAGTGATCGTACCAGTGTTCCTGGGGCTGGGCACAGTCCAGGCAGGCAAATTATATTGGTTATAGCATTGTGAAGGCCACCACCTTTAGATGACAAATTATTTTTTCTATTCTTATTTTTGTATCATAGTCTTCCAATAAAAACTCAAACCATTATAGCAGGTTTCTAAGGCTGACGTATTGGCTTTGCCAATGCTTGCTTTGTCTTAAAATCATTGTAATGACTATGTATGATTATCTGGATTAGCAATAATCAACATCACAAGTCCAACTTGACAGTATAGCATCTTGTGCTCAGTAAATGAGATGATATGTTGGTCATATATAAATTATACACACAAAGAACAAAGATGAATCCATGCTTAAGGTAATTTTGTTCTCCATTCTTAGGCATTAATGAACCAGAAATATTTCATTGCATCCAGACCCACATATCAGTTTGCAGGGATTTGATCTAGTGTAATAAAACCGCCTCTATAAACATACCTTGTACGTTTGTACCACAGCACATGCCTGTCCACTAGTCAAAGGGTGCACTAGAGTCAATAAAAAAAATAGCACAGCCGCCAACTTTTTTTTGCCAGGATACAGGTGATCATTATATTTTTCTATGGTGGAAAACAGCTTCTAAATCCAGTTTTCATTGCAAGTATCAAGCTTGTTTCCTCAAGCCACTTAGTTAAACTCTGTAGGAGAGCCTTTGCAAAAAGTTCAATTTTGGAATAAAGGACACTGATTAAACCTTAGTTATTCAGGGTCTTACAATACCCTATTTCATACCTGGAAACTAACATGCTCCACTTCCGTAGCATCAAAATGAACCTCTAGGTTGGAATAGGGGTAGTATCATTGTCGCCCAAAAGTGGGGGTTAAGTTCCAAGTTGGCAGCGAGGATGCCATTAGGGCTGATTGAGTGATCAATTTCAAAGTTGTTGGAATAGATCACAAAAACTCTCACCTAGCCATGTGATTAATTGAATAATCAGCCTTGGGAAATGCAACTCAGTATAACGACTCAATATGATCTTGCCATGGAGACTCGGTGATGTTACAGACCAGTTTTCTTTGAAAGAACATTGTAATTTAGCTAATTAGTGCCCAAAATTAACTATTGTCAAGTGCCTTTTAATATCTGCCATTTTGGGGCCAATTTCTCATTTAAAATATCACTTTTTGCACACTTCATTGTTTCCTGCTGAACATTACATCTACAGAATTTTCAAATGCTGACCGACATATTTCAGCCCAACATGTATGCATTTTAGTGTGAGTTGCAGCATGATACGAGTTAAAGGAGATTAAAACAGTCCGCTTAAACACTGTGGAAAGGAGTATAATGTTACCATCTTGAAGAAAATCAATTATTATACCCATTGTCAAAAAGGGCTTTAGAGGGGACCCCAGTTGCTGTCGCCCAATTTCTCTTATTTACTCTTTCTTAAAGATAGTGTGCTGGATTTTATTGACTCACCTATAAGCATGGGCACCGCTCAAGATATAATATGGCTTCAGACCAGGTCTAAATACGTATGAGCAGTGTCTGAAGCTATATTTACTGATTCAAATTATACGTAAAGGTCTTTAAAGGCTAATTACATCTGGCCTTTATAGACCTTTTTACAGTCTTTGTGTTAATAGGCCAAAATTCTATAATGTTTTTAGGCAAATGGCAGTCAAGCTGCATTAATTTTTTTTTTTATCCCTTGTGAATGACAATCTGAAGGTCCCTGTTGGGTATGGACAGCAGGGTGTATACATGGAACATTTTGTTCCTTCAGAATACTGAGACAGTCATGTGCCCTTAAATCCTTTCTCTTTCCATTGTACATCAACAACTGTGAAGCATTGTTGAGGAGAGAGGCTCAGACCTCCAGGAGACTGGGAAGAATGACCTCTTGTCAAGGACGACAAACTAGCTCTGTCGCTTTCATGGAAGTCCTGGATCTGTACACAAGAAGTCTGCCTTAAGTGAGCATTAAAAGCTATGGATTAAATCGGGAGTACAGAGGGAAACGAATGGGCACAATCCACCCAAGTTATATGTACTAACTCTCAAGCCCCGTTCATGTGATGCTGATGGAAATAAATCAATGGTGAACATCCTACTCATCTTCTAAACTATTAAAAATGGAATCCCATATCAAGAGTTAGACAGCATAATGTGCATCTTTGGTTTTAGATGATCCTAGTTTTTTAGAAGATCTAGGGCCAGATGTACGACCCTTTCATTTAGCGCCTCGCAATTTGCGACTCATTGCGAGTCGCAAATTGCGAGGCACTAAATAAAATGTACAACAGTGTTATTACACTGTTTTGCGATTCCCAATGGGGTCGCAAATTGCGAGGCTCATTAATATTAATGAGCCTCTCGCAATTTGCGAGTCCATTGGGAATGCCAGCCCTCCCAGGGATGGTGGCCTGCTGGGCTCAGCAGACCACCATGTCTGGGACTGCTTTTTAATAAAGCAGCTTTTTTTTTAAATGCAGCCCGTTTTCCTGAAAGGAAGACAGGATGCATTAAAAAAATAAAAAATTAACGTTTTCGTTTCATTTTTTAAGGGCAGGTAGTGGTCCCTGGGCCACTGCCTGGCCTTAAAAAATATTTTTAGAGACAGTCACAAAGTGGAAGGGGTCCCCCGGGGACCCTTTCCAAATTGCGACTGCATTACTACCCTCTTGAAGAGGGTGGTAATTTGCGAGTGTTTTGCGACCGCAATTGCGGTCACAAAACATTCACACATAGCATTGCGGACGCAATTAGGAAGGGAATGCTCCTTCCTAATTGCGACTCGCAATTCCGAAATAGCGAGTCGCAAATAAATTGCGACTCGCTATTTAGGAATTGTACACGGCCAACAGTGATTTTGCATGCGCATACGGGTTCACAAACCCATTTGCGCATGCAAAATCACGTTTTACATCGGGCCCCTATTCTTTTACAATGTGAGAGCTGCCCCAGAAAGTATTTGGTAGCAACCTAGTAGAATATGAATCATTCAGCTTACATTCAAAAAACGTCTTTGAGCCTGTGGTTTCTGACACTTCCTGATATATTTAGGGTAGAGTGTAAATGTGCTAATTGCTATATTTGAAGGCTTTGAAAGAGAGGCAAGCAGGCTACAACTTAACTCTGGTTTTCACAGGTAGGCAATGAAGATACTTTTGGTATTGTTGTGTAGCCTGTTATATTTTGTAGAGCCTGAAACAAGTATGGATACTACATGAAATAGAGTTAGTGTACAAGTATTTTTGCTGCTCTGATGAACACAATTTTTCCATAATCAATTTTCAAATTACAGTGGCTCCAATTAGGGCTTAGAAATGTATTAGTTTTGAGTCCTTTTATTGTGATGATGGCTGTCCTGGATGATCTCACCGTCTGCTAAATGTTCTTTTTCAGTGACAGGCTTGCATCATTCCAAAATTCATGGTATTTAACTTCTTGGGAATAACTGTATTAAAAGCTATCTATTTTAAGTTCCACCACGCAAATTACATTGAGAATGAAGATAGATTTAATCTTTTCTGTGTTTAGCTTGATGATGTGTGAAGACATTCATTTTTTAAAGTGAAAATGTTAGCAAATACGGTGATTTTCATGAAAAGCCACATTCCAACAGCTGGTGGATGGACACACCTGGCTTTCAGTGACTCTGTATACAAGTTGAACAATGTTGGGGCCAAAATAAAGTTCTGTGGGATTTCACATGTGACTGAGTCTGGGTCAAAGCAGGTATTTCCGACTTTCAACTATGGAGGTTGCTGAGGTTCTGCATTTTCATTGTGGATTTTAGTGAAGTTCATTTGGAAACCTGTGTTGTAGATCTTCAAGACATTTCCTCTGCTTTATAGCGGCTAGATTAAGAGCAATTTCCCAAATGTATTTGTTATAACATTCCAATGTTGAATATTTATCAGAGGTGACTGAAATGTTACGTATGCATTAACTAAAGGAGATTCCTGATGCGCCTCCAGAATTTGGTTTGAAGGATATTTTGGAGTAAGATCCTGTGTCTGGTTTTGTTTTCTGCATTATTCCAAAGGGCTCAAATACAAAAGGGGATAAGAATATTATCTGCTCTGTCTACTATTTATAGTTTCTGACAGGTAGTATTGATTTTAGTACATATTATTCAGCATAGCTAAACTTTGATAATTAGCTGGTTCACATCAAGAGCCCTTATCATATACCATTAGGAAAATGGATCCCCTGCCATTAGTGGGTAAATTATTAGTCTTAGACGCAGTTTCAACAAGGATTGCTCTCAGCATCACCACAGACAATAAGTTTTATCTGCTAAAACACACAAACCTTCCAACTTTTAGCCATAGACAAATTATTATTTTCAGTCAAACCCTGTACTCAACTACACAATGAAACTCGGTCATTCTCTACTTGCTCATTAGCCTCCTGCGACTTATACTGCCTATATATAACGGCAGCACATAATAAGAATTATGTTTTTTCCAATTATCTCATATTGGCAATGAAATAATGCTCTTATTACCAAAATTGTTTATTCAGGTAGTGAAGAATACAGCTGCATGTCTGGTCTGCAGTCTTCCTTTATGTTCATCCTTCTCCCCTGTCTTAAGGAAACTACCTTGCTTGCCTATCAGAAAGCGGGCCATTTTCAAACTCTGCTGTCTCACACACAAGGCTCTCATAAGGCCCCCACAGCCTATCTGTCTTCACAGTCCAGTTATTACCTGCCCTCCAGATGACTAAAGTCCTCAAATCAAGTGCTCCTGCTGACCCATGTATTCGCACCTCAAGATTTGGGGGCAGATCGTTTTTCTATACGGCTCCATACTACTGGAACAAACTCCCGCCTGATCTTTTTACCTGTCCAGATTTTACAAACTGGCTGTTTTAGAATGTCCTCACTTGCTGTGATCAGCACAGCGCCGAGATACTCCTCCGGGAGACACCAAAACAAATAAATCAATATAAATCTCTTCACTAATGTTCTACACTACATTACATCATCCACTATTTTTATCCCAATGAGCTTGACGTAGTTACTTGTGTTGGAGGATACTCCTAATGCAAATAACTATTATGCTCCCCAGTTTATTGTAGTCTTTCCTCACCATGAGCCATACTTAGTTGAGGGAACAATTCACTTTAATCAGTGTGAAGTCCTTATCATCAGAACTCAATCATATCAAGAAAGTCTTATCACATTATCTTGAGAGTAATACGTTTTAAATGTCATCTGCATTCCCTTTTGAAAGCCAATTATAAATCCCCTTTTGGGTGACCTCACACTGAATGCAAAGCTGGCCTACATATGCTTTCAACGCTTTCCAGATGTACTTCCCTATTGATCCAAGTGTCCTGGAATAATAGCAGAGAGATTGTATTAATAAACCCCCAAGACAAATGTATTGTAGATTTCAATTCCATTGGAGAAAATATATATGGAGACAGTTTTCCAGAAATGTACTGCCTGCCTATAATAGTGTGAGCTCAAAATCAATTGCCAGTTGCAACACAACACCCACTCCCAATTGGTCTCCATAACTGGTGTCCTGAATTCCTATCCCACTTATGGTTAATCTTCTTTATCCTCCTCATAGAAAATAATTACCTTTTTACTGCCTTACAAATCCAACAATATTTGATAGCACAGAAATGTTAGTTTATCAGTAAGGACAAACGTCCTAGCAGGATTGTATATGCAGCCTGCCTAGGATCCTATATTTTCTACTCAACTTTAATCAACTAGATATGCTCATGTGGAGTTCTTCAATGCTTATTTCCAAAGTATGTACATTTTCCTTTTATGGAATCCGTTCATTTCTGTTCTCTTTTTCTGAATGCTCCTGGTAAATCTTCAAGATTGCCTTTGACCCTTGTGCATCCAGGACCAATGCCTTCGTTTTGTCAACAAAATAGATGTATTCAATCCCCTTAATGGTAAATACGATTAACTAAGGGACTTATTCCACAACTATAGCATCAGTGCTTAGTGAGGCGCAGGTCTGATTTACTTCGCAGTGACCATACAGACCCTTAACCTCCCCTTGTCTTTGGCTTTCTTCACTTCCTTTAGCTGATCCATACTTTTGCACCCAGGCTCATCAATTGACTTAAATACGTCTTGGAGGTTTTTCGAAGGGAAACCTTTGCCTTTTTCTCCTCAAATGATATCTATTTCTACCTCTATTTATTATAGACTTTCGTTTTTAATCTAATTGATTCATTTTTTTCTATTTCAACATTTTGCTCCTAACTCATTCCTACTGCTAATTGTTAGCAAATCTTCCATATTACACTTTACGTTGTTACTAATTTGAACCACAAGGCATGTCCCATTTGTCTGCTTGAGCTTATCTCGACCATTGTAACTTTTTATGTACCTCTATTTGTAGAAAAAAGTTTTAACCTTCACCACAGGATTTGCCATGTCTTCCTTTTTCAGTTGCATGCCAGCCTATTTTAATTTGTGGGAATACCCAACCATGAGATACCTTTCCCTAATGATTGGTCATTCCCCCCCCCCCCTTTTTTTTATTTCATCTGTCCTGGGGAGGCTCACTCACCACTTTGCTATTGCTAGATTTTATCTCCATCAGGTTCCAAACCTACATTAATTTCTTTGTGCCCATATGACAGCAGCAACTATTGAATTCACTTTGAGAGCCCACCTGAGCTTTACACATGTATGGGGAGATACTTGCAGCCCATTTCAAAGCTTTAGTGTTAGTCAAGAGCAGGTCAGTAGGATAACATTATTTTCTGTTGGCTCTTTCATGTAATGCTACAAAAGAGTTTAAAATGTAATGAAGACCTTGAAGCCAGACAAAGGACATGTAGCACGAACCAATGAGGAGCCCTTCCTCATCCCTTATTAGCAAGATAGGGGACCTGCACTTTCCATCTGGTCTCTATCTTTGTTATGGACTCTTGTAAAGTGTCATTACAGGGGTCACAAAAAGCACCATTTTTACACATGTGCCTTTTGTTGGTGATTTAGCCATAGACAAATGACATACACATCTAGTTATTCTGCTGGTATCGCCACCCCCCACCCACATAATTTATCATTTTATAATACTATCTGTTTTGCAAGTATTTTAGTTTATCATTTTATAATCCTATCTGTTTTGCAAGTATTCAGCCACTATCAATACTTTCATAGTGAGTTCTCCATCTCCATTTTATATGAGTAAATAAACACTCTTCTCTTCTGATTCCGTCATCATGGGAAACTGTATGCAATTCTGGAATGGTTGTATAAACCTCCTCACTCAATGATAAGTTTTGTGCATCATGCTCCCCTTCAAAATTAAAAATTCTACGGAAAAAGTGTGCTGTCAAGTCTCTGTCCTTTGATTCAGGTTGGATGACTTATAAGTGTGTATCACTCATTGGCCATTTTATTTAGACAGCACATTGCAGAGTCAGTTAATGCCTCTTCATAAAATATTTAGGGACATATTTATCTTGTGGTTGTGTCGCACTTGCCCCACGCAACAGAGTGCATGCGCAAACTCTACTACTAAGTGCAATTATCAAGCCACGCAAGGCCACCTTGCTTGGCCTGAGTGGCTTGATAAATCCAGAGCAACGCAACACAGCACAAATCGCTGCATAGGGTGTTCCCATGCAACACCCATGGATTTTGATGCTTTCCCAGATTTACCATAAGTGGTAGACCTGGGAATGTGCCAAAACTGCTACACCACGAGGAGAAATATATCTATTTCTCCTTGTTTTTATCTCTTTCTATGTGTGCTGCATTCTGCAGCACACATAGAAAGAGGAAAATGTCTCAGAATATTGTTTTTTGTTGAGGAAGGTGTCCCTTCCTGCACACAAAAAAATCCTGCTTATAACACAGGCACCTGTGCACCATGGTGCAAGGGTACCTGCATTGGCGCTAGTCAGCACATTGTGTGCCAGCGCTGGGAAAAGACAGTAATGCGCCATACAATGTTAAGTATGGCATATGCCTGCCATTTCCATATCACGCACCGCAGCAAGGTGACTGAGTGATTTTTTAATTAGTATAGTTGAATTGGGAATGTAACTCTGGATACTTTCCATTGTTACTTGGAATCATGAACTGATCCACTCTTTATGGCCTGTGCAGTCTTGATTTAATTCTACACTAATATGCACATTAATGGGAGCTGCATGTTCATGCATGGTGTGAGCTATTGTCAAGATTACTTAATCCTCATTGTTAGAAAATATTTTTTTAGCCCCTCCAATCACTGCACCCCATATGGGAACTTTCTTTTAAATATGTGTGCCCTCTTTGGTGGTACCCTTATAGCTGTTCTTTTTGCAATCAATATTACTCACAATTTAGTTTTTTCCACCTTGTCTTTCCATTTGCTGGGCAGGACATCTGGAACTTTGACAATGTTTGATACAGATTGAAACCTTAGACTAGATAAACAATCCACCCCACATCATACTCAAACACCATATTACCCTAACCCTGTAGTAGGAAACGTGAGGCACAGTTGCACCAAAAAGGCTCGACTAGAACAGTCTGGTTTGAGACTGGGCGGGGTACTGATAGAAATCATAGCCCAGAAACAGCAATCCAGTTCTTATGGCACTGAGCTACCATGCTCACCTGCAGGTGGAATCACGAGGCATGGTGGCACCTTGAGGGCTCAAGGCTCGGATATTGCTGGGACAGGAGCTTCACACATCAGCAAAGAACCATCGAGGTTTTGACCGTCTAAGGAGGTGTGCTCTTTGTTATCCCTTTGTACATGATGCAGCAGGCTTTCAAGGTGCTTACAAAACTCATCCTATGTAAAGCAGGATGAGGTAAGGAGCGATATGGCGACGTGTAAATGCTTTGCTGAGATATTCGCTGTTCGGTGAGTTCAGGAGGCTCTCTATAATACCACGCAGTATGGAGCTGCTACTATGATGAAGGCTGGTGCTAGAGCCGTGATTTCAAAGTCCACTTCAATGAGGAAAGGTGTGATATCTATAAAATGGGGACAGGCTACCAGGCTGTCTGTCGTTTAGTGGCAATATGGTTTTTAAAGTAGAGGTTGCAGAAGAACTCAATGGGTCGGTGTTACTTCAAATGATTCTGAGAATGCTTTTTTAGTGATACTGGAAGTACTTGTGATTGACTCATGCTATTTTAGTTGAGGGGTACTCAGTGATAATGTGAGTGAGGGGAGCTGAAGGAGATTGTGGACAAGTTGTGTTCTGAGTTGATATAGGCTAATGGTGCAGAGAATGTCTTTGAACATGTAATGCTGGAAATGTTTAGGATGTTAATGGCCGGATTTGACTGTACCTGAAAAATGTTGGAGTTCTGATTGCTGGGAATACCTAGTAGGGGTCAAGGAGGCTGTCTTCACTGACTAGGTTAGGAGTATAACACAATAAGAAAGGGGAAGTGATTAACAGCAGTGTGTGATCCCAGAACATCACATAGGCAATCTGTTAGTCATGTATGTGTGTTTTCCTTTATGTGCATATGTCCACACACTTGATGGTTTGTGCATTGTTCCTCTGTGTTTATATTCGGATGTGAACTTATCACATTTTTGTGCATGTATGCACTTATCTCTGTTAGTACCTCGCTGTGTGTGTGCGCCCCAGTGTACTTATGTGTGATCACACATGTGCCTGTTTCTGGTTCCGAGTATGTATAGCTGTCTATTTGATTACTGTGGAAAAATGAACACGTACATTCTAGGACAGTGGTTCTTAACCTTTTGACCTCCGTGGACCCCCTCTGAATTACTATTTGAAACCGGGGAACCCTGCCTAAACAATGTCTACGATGTGAACCTCAGCAGAATACACAAAATTACAGAAACAATCATACATCAAACAAATACACCAATTATAAACTATTTTCTTTGATTCACAAAAAAAAAATTTAAATGGAAGGTTGGAGCTTCTCAGTTTATTTTTCTAAAAGACATAGCATTATGCTAGGCTCCACCATATTATTTTGTGTTTTTTTTCTCCTACCGCATCCTCTCTTTGTGTGGGAGCATGCTAGTAGGTGTTGTGAGCCGCCAGGGGTCCACAGACCAGAGGCTAAGAATCACGGTCTATGAAACTGTGTAAGTTGCAAATATCTGCACGCAGGAACTGTGTAGACACTGTTAATCATGGAATTAGTAATATCTCATTTACTGTGCATTGTGAAAACTGGCAATGTATTTTGTATAGGCAAGGTGACATCCTGCATTATCTCTTTACTAGGGAACTGTCTAAACTACAAAATCTGCTAGCTGGGGCATTGTGCAAACTGGCAGCATCTAATTACTGAGCAATGCTAATATCTTTGCTGGACATTTTGCAAACTGCCAATATTTTATTTGACAGAAATGCTGAAAATGTGTGGAGACATTATGGAGACTGATAATATTGTATTGTTTTAAATTCCATGAATTGACTGTAATGATACAATAAATAACTGAACCGATGGCAAATTATATAAACAAAAGATCGGGTAAAACATTAGTAGACTAGCCATGTAACAAGTAAACATGCAACAAGGTTGTTACTGATCCTCTGTAAACACTGATACTATGTTGCCTTGGCAGAAAATCGAAACAGGAGGAGGTCCATTTCTAATGCTTCTCGGGTGGAAGTGGGGGGGGTGTTCGGCAGAAGAGATGTTCTACTTGTTACTGTTTGTTTGTGTTGTCTGTATAGGTTCGACACTGAGTATCCATCTTCAATGATATAAGGTTCCATTATCGACACAACTTCATCAGCCTCGAGGTTTATTGCATTGGGTGTCTAGGCTCGCTGACTGCAGTAACTTCGACGGCCCAAAACCCCCATGACTGGCTTTACAATTATGTCCTTTAATGTCAAAGGCCTGCTAGATTGTATCAGGCTGTCCTTCACTATGCCAAAAGGAACATGCCAGCAGTCCTCATGCTACAAGAAACTCATTTAATGGTTTTCATGTCAAGCTTCATCCATGACACTGTTTTCCATGATGAGTTCACCAGAGGTTCCACAGGATATTCCTACATAGGAGCTTTCCTCTGGTGGTGCCTGCGATCACTTCAGACCCCCAGAGACGATACTTTGGAGTGGGGGGTCTCCTGCAAGTGAAACCTTAAAACCTTCTAAGTGTCTATGTGCCACCCCAACTGCCCAAACCTGCCCTTGAAGCAATTAAAACTGTTATGCTAAACTTCCCACAAATTATTACTTTTATAAGGGGAGATTTCAACGTCTCACCTGTTCCAGACATGGATTTCTCAGGGCCCCAATACCAGGCCATATGGGGAAAACTGAATTATTAACGACCTCCATGACCTCCAAAGGCTGTGCGACACCTGAAAGGTATGGCACCCATAACACACACACCTCTCAGCTGCACATAAGGCGCCCTTCCATATAGACCTCCTGTTTCCTGCCACCAACATTCTCCACATGATAGCAACAATCATCCTCTCATGAGGTATTTCAGACCACTCCCCTATTACTGCTTGCTTAAGGTCAGCTGCCATAGACCGGACCTCCATATAGCAGCTTCACACGTGGTGCCCCGTGGATGATCAGTGCTCTATCTATCTACAGAGCTCTGACCCTTCTATGCTACAAACCAAGGTCTGTTAACTTGGTGGGTCCATTGTGGGCAGTGGCGGCTCGCATGACTCGCGGGTGGGGGGGTTCATTCGGGGGTTCGCGCGTGGGGGGGGGTGATATTTAACTTACCTTACCGGGTCCCGCGCCGCCTCCGCTCCTGGCGGCAGGGTCCCGCGCCCATGTTTTCCTGCTGCTTTCCTGCCCTCCAGCAGGAACAGGAAGCAGGCATCCTCCCTCCCCTAAGCCAATCACAACGCTGCAATGGCAGCGCTGTGATTGGTGCGGAGGGCGCCCAGCCGGGCGCCTGTAGGGAGGCCATTTTCTCTGTGTAGGCTGCATGCAGCCTACATAGAGAAAATGGAGAGTGCGCATGACTGGTTTGGTCGGACCAAGAGGGCCGACCAAACAGTCAGGGCCCACAGCATTGGGCATTGGGCAAGCCACTCCTCCCCGACATGAGCCAACCAGGCATACCATTCTGCTTTCTCGCAGCGCGAGAAGCAGAAACATAAAATGGTTTTTAAAATTCAATTTTATGTTTCTGCTACTCGCACTGCGAGAAAGCAGTGGGGCGACGCTCCTCCGCCCTAATAGAGGAGCCGCCCCTGATTGTGGGCCATCGGTAAAGTCCCCATCAGGGTGATTGCGAAGGCTGATCTTAAATGTAAAGAGAAAAATAAGCAGGGCCAGGTAACTGAGCTTGAGATCCAGATCCTGAAACTAGAACATCAATGAATGGCAGAGACATCAGATATTCTCCACCGTCAGCTTGAACTTAGCAGAACTACATTAAGCCAGGTCTCCCTGGAGGATGGCTGCCAGTGCTGGTGGGCCTTGTCTAGGAAGGTTTATGAATATAGAGATAAGAATGGAAAGTTACTCTACTGGCTGGCCACTAAAGAAATGAAATGGCCTTTAGGATAGTTCTAGAAATCCTAGAAATCCTAGACCACAATGGGCAAAAAAGATACTAAATGAACAGAGATTGTACAGCAATTGCCAATTACTGTCAAACACTATGCTCAACTACCCCGCTCTTTGCAAGAAAAAACAAACTCTCTCCTAATGGAACTACCCCCCGCCCCCATCGCTCACCATATCCCACAAAAAAGAATTAGACTCGCCGCTCAGAGTGGAAGAGATAGACAAGGCTATCCAAGATATGTAATCTGGCAAAACACAAGGGCCAGACTGTTTCCCCCTGGAATTCTGTTGTAAATTCCATGAGATCATCAGTCCGCATTTGTTGGAACTCTACAGATATGCCAAAGTAAACAAGGCCTTTCCCCAGAACTCAATTCAACCACCATCGTAGTCATTCATAAATTCAGACAGAACAAGAGAGACACGCCAAGGTAGTCGGGCGGTCCTCCTGGTTTGCTATAATTGTACCCTTATGAAATTAGTTGTTTTTTGCCCTTTGCTGCTATCGCTGCTAAATCGCTTTGCACTGATGTAAAATTGATGTGATAACTGGTTTTAAAAGAGACATTGAATTTTGCTGATTTTATTTCCGTTTTATGGGAACTCATTCGCCTTTTAAGACAGTACGTCATTTTAAAAAACAAGCCTTTTTGCACATTCTGGGGGAAATTCGGGGAGAGTTCCTGTCTTGGGCTCACCTGCTCACGATTTTACCGCAAATCCGGGTTAGAGCACTTCCGCATCCCTCAACGCGGTCTAGTGCTGGGAGGAAGTTCAGCTGCTGCTCAGCAGAGCTGATTGGTTGGTGGGCGGAAGGGGGCAGCATAACTGGGACGCTGGAGCGGACGCGCAGCGGACAGTAAGAGAGACACGCCAAGGTAGTCGGGCGGTCCTCCTGGTTTGCTATAATTGTACCCTTATGAAATTAGTTATTTTTTGCCCTTTGCTGCTATCGCTGCTAAATCGCTTTGCACTCATGTAAAATTGATGTGATAACTGGTTTTAAAAGAGACATTGAATTTTGCTGATTTTATTGGCGTTTTATGGGAACTCATTCGCCTTTTAAGACAGTAACGTCATTTTAAAAAACAAGCCTTTTTGCACATTCTGGGGGAAATTCGGGGAGAGTTCCTGTCTTGGGCTCACCTGCTCTCACGATTTTACCGCGAATCCGGGTTAGAGCACTTCCGCATCCCTCAACGCGGTCTAGTGCTGGGAGGAAGTTCAGCTGCTGCTCAGCAGAGCTGATTGGTTGGTGGGCGGAAGGGGGCAGCATAACTGGGATCCTGGAGCGGACGCGCGCAGCGGGCGCGCCGCTGGCGCGCTGAAGGCGCGCTGAAGGCAAGCCCGTCAGCGCCCGTCCGCGTCCTGCTGGGTCAAGGGGCCAGGACCCCTGGTCCGACGAAACAATACTCTGTAAGGAAAATGCAAGCCCTAGCCACATGTAACGTTGGGCTGAAGCCACATGTGATTGCCAAACTGAGGTCGGAAAACCTCCTGAGACACCCCGGGACAGATACCCTTAAGACCCCGGGGCTAACCCCGACCTCCATGACTATGCCAGGGAACCCCCCTGGTTTAAAAGTGGCTGTCCTGAATACAAGATCTCTACAGAAACACCACTTAGAGATCTTTGCACTTCTCCAGGAGAGGAATATTGACATACTGGCACTCACAGAAACCTGGCTAGGGGACGCATCGACCCCCGATATCATTGCTGCACTACCAGGCAATTTTGATGCCTTCTGGCATAACAGGCAAGACAACAGGAGAGGAGGGGGAGTGGCGATCCTTTTCAACACCAGACTCAGGGCCACCAAGATAATAGCAGAGAGCATGGATAATACAGATATTCTGGGAGTAAAAATTACCTCCAAATCCTCCTGCCTCCTTCTCCTGGTAGTCTACCGCCCCCCGGATATAACCTCTGGTTTCAATGATCATTTGCTGAGATCATGGCTGATCTCAGTACACGATATCAAAGACTCATGGTAGTTGGAGATTTCAATTACCACTGGGAGAAGGAACCATGGGAACCCCAGCTCAGGCAGTTTGACATGGGAAGGTCTAATTTGGGGCTCCATCAATTGGTGGATTGCCCCACTCACACTAAAGGGCATACCCTAGATTTAGTCTGGTCATCTAACCATCTTGTCAGGCTAACAAGTATTCAACCATGCGCCTGGTCTGACCACTCATTAATTTCCTGTTGGGTCCCATTGGATAGTCCTCCTGCACTACACCCGCCTGAGTGGAGGAGAGTGCGGAGCTGGCACAAAATTCAGGCAGACAATCTAGGGGTCACTCTACAGAGGTTACCCCCACCCAAATTGGAGGAGGGCAACATTGACACAGAAAGCCAAACCCTCAGTAATACTCTTCAAACAGCCATCGATCATATAGCACCGGAACGGAGAGAAAGAACCAGACTTAAACGTAAGGTGGCCCCCTGGTTTAATGAGGTACTGAGGGAAAGTAAACAGAGCCTCCGCAAAGCCGAGAGACAGTGGCGGAAAGCCTACGACCCCACGGAATTAACAAACTATAAAGCTACTCTAGCTGTCTATAAAAAATCTATTACAACTAGGAAAGCCGAGTACTATGAGGCTCGCATAATTGAAGCTCCAAACAAACAGAAGGAGACTTTTAAAATCCTCAATGAACTCAGTAAAAAGCCAGATGTAAATTCTGCAGTAGCACCCTCAGACTGTAATGCACTGCAGTCTTTTTTTCTCCAGAAGATAACCGACATCCTCCCGGAGATTGAAAAAAATCCCTATCACCTTGAGCTCCGGGGAGTTGCTTACACCCCCGCTTCCTACCGGCCAGCTCCTCACCAGTTTCCCTCCACTGGACCCAGAATCTCTGATGCTTCTGATAAACAGAACCAAATCAGGTTCCCCGGCCGACCCATGCCCGCCTAGGATCTTTCGGTTGGCTCTGCCGGCCCTGGAGAGTCAGATTCTCACTCTTTTGAATAACTCTTTGGCGAATGGTCAAGTCCCCTTTAATTTTAAGGAGGCCAGAGTTACGCCCCTACTAAAGAAACTGGGAGCAGACAAGGCCGAGCTCAAAAATTATAGACCCATCTCCCAGCTCCCGTTCCTGGCGAAGGTTGTGGAGCAACATGTCCTGAAGACAACCTCAGCGTTCCTGGAGGAACATGAGTTACTCCAACCTCGCCAGGCTGGGTTCAGAGCCCACCATAGCACGGAGCTAGTCATGCTATCTGTACTTGATGATCTCAGGATGAAGGCCGATAACAAAGAGCCGAGCGCCCTGATTCTTTTAGATCGTTTTGCGGCGTTCGACACGGTCAGCCACATAACACTATTGACCCGGCTGACGGCCCTGGGCATTCGAGGGTACGCCTATAATTGGTTAGAATCTTTTCTATCAGGTCGCTCGCAGAGGGTCCAACTTGGTGCCCAGGTATCGGAAAAGGGCAATATCTCCTGCGGAGTCCCTCAGGGCTCTGCCCTGTCCCCGCTCCTCTTCAACATATACCTGCAGCCCCTGGTAGCTGCACTAACCAATATGGACTGCCGAGTTTTTAACTACGCGGATGATACCGAGCTCATCCTGAGGATCGATAACTCAGCCTGTGCCCAAGTATCAGTCCAGAACATCCTCAGGTTTACAGTCAACTGGATGACTGCAAACTCCCTAAAAATTAACCCAGATAAAACCGAAGTACTAGCCTTCCCATCAAAAAACAACCCCTGGAGAAGCCTGTTTTGGCCCAAAGAGTTGGGGGCCCCCCCCAGCCCATCGCCAGTTGTAAAAATCCTGGGAATCAAGATCGACTCTGAGCTCTCTATGATCCATCAAGTCAACTCGGTGGTGGGCACATGCACTGGTCTTCTAAGACAGCTGAGGAAACTGGTTCCTCTGCTTTCAGTGTCATCTCTGAAAACTATAGTCATCAACTATTGTCTCACGACTCGACTACGGCAATGCGCTATATGTCGGGCTCCCCCAGAAACTCACGAAAAAACTACAGGTGGTACAGAATGACGCAGCTAGACTGATCTTCAGGTTGCCTAGAAGAACTCATGCCACTCCACTGCTGCGCAAACTGCACTGGCTGCCTGTTAAGCAGAGAGCGAAATTCAAGGGACTCTGTATTGTCCACAAAGCTCTATACGGACATGCCCCAGGTTACATAAGGGAACGCCTAATCAAATACGTGCCAGGGCGGGCCCTTCGGTCAGCAGAAGCCGTCCAGCTGGTCTGCCCTCGGAGTAACTTGGTTTCCAAAGGGGGTCGAGCCTTCTCGGTCCTCCTGCCACAACTCTGGAACCAGTTGCCCGATACCCTTCGGAAAGAACCTGGTCTGCTTCTCTTCCGGAAGCAGCTAAAAACTATTCTCTTTAGGGAAGCACTAGATACGACATAAGACCTCTCAATACCATGGAGACCTCCCCGCTTTGACGCTTCCAAAGCGCTAAGAGACCTGTCGGTGTATATGCGCTATACAAAAACAAAATAACATAACATAACAATATGGAAATTAATATATTCACCGAAATCCTATCTAACAGCCTTAAATGAGTTCTGACCACCCTTGTCCACCCAGATCAATGTGGCTTTATGCCTAGCCCTAGCAGCTGACATTGTATATGACGTGTACACATGGCGCTAACCCCTTTCACCACATACAAGACCCATGTGCCCTCCTATCCGTAGATTTTGAGAAGGCATTTGATTCAGTTGAATGGTCCTTCTTAGATAGGGTCTTTGAATGTATGGAATTTGGTCCCCGCTTCCGAAGATAGGTCACAATTCTTTACTCAGAACCCTCAGCATAGGTGCAAATATATGGTGTGATCTCGGAATCATTCCATATATGCCGAGGGACATGAAAATGGTGACTGTTGTCCTTGCTCCTGTTTGCCCTCGCTATAGAGCCTCTGACTCTGTTGGTTCGGTGTGATGCCCAGGTACAAAGGTGAGATTGGGGAGGCAACAAGGAAAAAAGGATAGCACCCTACAACGACAATGTACTGCTTTTCCTGGCTAATCCTCACCTATCAGGACCCCGCATTTTGCAAAGCCTTGATTTATATGAAGAGGCCTCTGGCCTCAGAGCAAACTGGGCTAAATATCTACTAATTTCACATAGGGGAGATAATGATTCTATAGCTTGGCAGCCAATTAAGTTGCTGAGCTTCCACTGCCTTGGTACTTACATTTCCCTGGAACCCAACGTGACATAAAGCCTCAATCTCCCCCCTCCCATAATTAAAATGAAAAAGGACTTTCAGAGATGGGCAAGCTTTCTGCTCCTTATTCTCAGCAGACTAACCCTTTTCAAAATGATGATCCTTCTGTGCTTCATCTAGGCCTTCAAATTTTCACACTGCTAATCGCAAGTAGCTGGTTCAAGACCCTAACATTGAAGTTTCAATACTTCCTGTGGGCGGGTCGCCTTCTTCGAAGTGCCCTAGTAAAATGTAGGCAATTGTTATATATGATGGAGGGATGGAAATGACGGCTATCTCGTTATATTACTGGGCTACACAGATTTTGGGAATGGATGATTGGTTGAGCAGCGGATTGGATAACCCAGCCTACCAGACAGAGTTGTCCCTGTTTGGTCTTGACAGTGTTATGGGTATGCTCTTTAATGAACCTATTCCCAGATTCCTCCTAGAGGTCACCAAGGTAGACCTCCTGAGCTGACACTGCACTGCCCTCAGTTGACTGCGATAAGATACTGACAAAACAAATTCCACTATGGCAAGGGAAATGGTTGAGAAACACTGCTCAAGTAGAAAATTCAGTAAATGGGACACAATAGGTATCACCAACCTACGGGATATGTGGCAAGGGTCGCATATGAAGTCATTTCAAGACTTACTGACTCGTTTAGACTATCTCAAAACCAATTCCCTTAATACATACAGCTCTGTCAGGCCCTTGCCAGCCGCCAAATCAAACTCTTCTTTCGAAATCCGGAAGAGACTTGGAAGACAGTGTTCTGCTGAAACACCATTGGCTGTCTCCACCTCTCTCCACCCAACACCTTCACTGCCACCATCAGTCACGTCCCCCATTCCCCACACATCTGTGGGCCTCTGTGCCTCGGAGCTTGGAGGAGGCCAGCATTAGCACCAACTACAGCCCTAGGGGCCTGGGATGCCTGGATTGCATGGCAGGGGTTTGGAAGAAGGTGAGACGCGCACAGGAGGGTGCGGTGAATGGAGACGAGATGAGGCCAGACAAGGCGAACAAAGTGGAATGTGTGAGGCCCTCCCAAGTGGTTTAGCCACGGAGGGCATATGGGGGGGGTGACAGCACTCTGTGGGAGTGGCTGAGATAGGTCTCAGTGCAGACTGAAGTTGCTGTTTAACTTGCCCGCTTGGACAGCTCCAGCGTGCCCTATAACGGATTGATGACTTTGAACTCCATATGGCAGCATGCGAGTGGACTTTCCAAGGGTGGGGCTGTGGTCTTTTGAGTGTCCAAGTCACAGTATCACATTGCCCCATAAATACAAGCAACTAATCACTTAAGTTTTAAATCAACTTTCCCTCCTTGTTTTTTTTGCCGGATACCTGCCCGGAGGTTTCTATGCTTCCAGAGCTCCCCTGTACAGTATCACACAACAGTGACATTTGTGGCAGCTGGATAAAGAAGCGGAGGCGAGAGTAGGTGTAGCAGGTTGCTGTTGGCCACTAGCTTGCTACCTCTTATGACTGAACTCGGAGCACAGTGGAAAAAGGCAATCGGGTCAGGCCATGTGGAAAAACTCCAAAGGTTCAAATCATTAGACTGAACCGCATCTACACCACTTAACCTTTTGAGACTCTATTGCCTGCCATCTTTGTAAAGCGGCTAGCGCCTGCAAGAGAGATGAGAACGTGAAATTCTACACTTCTGCAGGTGAATAATCAGGCAGCAAGACAAGTACAAAGATCGCAAAAGTGAAAGAGGACTCCTGTTTCATCTCACATGCCCCCTACAGGAAATACATGCGATACTCAGGAAGGAGAACATTATTATTTCCTAGTAACAAGGAACTTGATTCACCAAGGCCAAAGATGTTAAAACAAGGCAACACTTGCATAAGAGACTTTTCCCTGCCAACTAATAATAAAATGGAGGTGAACAAAGGTGATACACAAAAGATGGGAGGAGATAAAAGGAGATTCTTGAGTGAGGGGTCCTTACCTTGCCCAGCATTGAGAGCGGCTAAGCAGGTAACTTCCTTGAGCGCTTCAGCAGGTCAAAACCCCCTGTCCTGGGGGACTGTGAGGGGCTATTGGGGAGAAACAGCTGCAATCTTAGTATGAATTTCACACCTGAGGAAGGAAACATGGGCAAGCATCTTAGATGAGGGTGCCTCCTTTTTCTCCCGCAATAGTCCCATTATCTTCGATCATCCTAATAAAGAAAACCCCCATTTGGACCAACAATAATACCCTCGCAGATCTGGAGGGAAAGTGCAGCAAATCCCCACATGGGAACATAAGTGAGGAGGATGACCGTATTTTTGCCACAATAGCAGTGGAGTATGACAAGATGCAGGTTATAAATAATCCACTTCATGGGAGGGGAGCCAGAAATATGAACCTCCTCTGGACTCCGATGTAAATAGCTCCCTCAGGAGTGGGGGAGATGCACTAATAAGAACTCTTTTGGCCATCACAAATGCCAGCAGGCTTCACGCAGAAAAAAATTGATTTACAAATAAATGTGCTACCTGTAAGAAAGTCATGCTTTTTGCCCTGATCACCTTCATTTTTTTTTGACTGATGCTTATGGTTACTGACTCTGAAAGTGCCCTGGGCTCGGCTAACCAGACAAGGGGCTGACCGCATTCCATTGGGTCAGCCTAAAAGTTTGACTTTGTCCTCGTCCTGCGTGACCAGATAGCTGCGAGCGGCACTTAAAGCTTTTTGGCGCTAGAATGCACTATTTTTTATTTAATCTTTAAAAATTAATATTGGATGTTTGTTGTTTTGGTGTTTTGAAGATAAAAATATTCCCTATTTTCATAAATTGGTATTGGATTTTTATTGTGTTGTGTCTTGTACTTATTTACAGTTATGATGGTATTAAATGCTTTACACATGTATGCCTCCTAAATTAAGTCTGACTGTTTGTTTTCTAAGCTACCAAGTGTTGAGTAAGGATTAATTTACTGAAACTTTACTGGACCTATTAGTGTTTGTTGTATTATTACTAGCTGAGGGTGAATAACCCCACCTACTAATAGCCCTCGTTCTAACACCAGCCTGGAGCGACTGAATCAGCTAATAATGCAGGCCCAAGACTTTGCCAAGGATAAAGATATTTACTGCCAATGTGTCCCTTGGAGTGGAAAAAATTGCTAAATTAACTGAAGTGATGACTTCATTAATCATGGAGTTAAGGGAAGAAGCTGCTGCCACCCTCCAGGGTAAGAAACGGCACAAGAAATGACAATGGCACTGTCTATGTCAGGGCAGTGGGAGAGGAAGTAATTATGACCTCTTCCGTGGAGGGAAAATTGCAGAAAGTTGCAAACTTCCCCCAGAAGCAAGCAACAACATAATTCAGGAGCCCTATTGGGATGGCCTCTCAAGAAAAAAAAAGCCTAAAAAAATTGAATAAAAGGCCAAAACAACGTAAACTATGGCCAGGCTCACATATTAGGGGGCTGTGAAGTCTACCCGGTCTTTACACAATGAAAAAATCAAGTAACCTCTCGTAAATTGGTGTTTACGCGAGACAAAAAGGAAAGTGTATTTATCATAGATGACTAGCATTCCAAACAGGAGGAGCTTAACATGGAAGACAATGATGGAATGATAGATCAAAAGGATAGTGAATAAATGGAAATAAAAATATAAACCAAAAGCATGGATACAAGAACGTCAACCGCAGCAGTTAAAATGGCTGACAAAGTATGGAATAATCACGGAATCTCGCCTATGGTGGGCACAGCACAACCACCTTTCGACCCTATATCCTCTAAAGGCACAACCGGCATACGCCAGGGAGGCTGAACCGCCACAACTGGCAATCATGATAGAGGCAGAAAGCAACAACAGGAGCTTCACTAAGGGGTCTTTTAACATCATATTATACCCAGAATACAAATCTCCTGGCAGATGGAACATTCTTAATAGACAGAACATCGTAAAATTAGCCATTAAACTTCCAGGCCTGGAAAACCTGAAATCCAAAAACATTGAATATGTCGCCATCAAGCCCTCAGGCCAAGGCAAAATAAATGAGAGAAGTGAGATAGGCTCAAGGAGGGGAAAATGGCAGTTGGCTTTGAGCCAAACAAATCCGAACTTACAGCTTAGAGCATTAAGTTGCTCTGGAATCAACCAGAGCAATACCCAATAAATAATACTAAATCTTACAATCAACATGGCATCACCAGCAATTAGAACAGCAGGCGGGAAAACTACATCTGTGCTAAAAAATGCAAGAGGAGCTCAAGGAAGTTGACTCTGAGGATATTGGGAAATGAAAAAAGGCGGAAAACCATACCAATTGAATCGTAGGAGGTAATGCCCTCAAGGAGACTGGACCACCAAGGTGACAGAATTGAGAATTTGGAAACTACAAACAAATAATATGATCACCACAAGTCGAAACCATGCCAAATCGTGGGAGAGGGAACCCTGACCCACATATAGAGATGGGGAAAGCACACTCCATTTGGGAACGGCTAGCAGAATCTATAAAAATAGTGACCCTAACGAGAGAAGTGGTCAAAAAGTAACTAATGAATTAAAAATGTGCTTCTGGAACACTGGAGGAATCTCAATGAAAGATGATAAAAAATGAATTTAGGGACCTAAGGTTGAATAACGTCATAATCTTGCAAGAGACCTGGCAACTGGTGGAAGAGCCCTTGCCAGATTACTTGGAATTCACTGCCCCAGCTCAGCCCTGCCGCTGAGAAGGGCACACAAGCGGTTGTGTATCAATTCAAATAAAGCTTAACTGGGCAGTTAATGCCTTAAAAATCGGGCAGTCAATGTTGATGCTATATCTGTAAAAATTGACGCCTTTATCCAGGGATATGTGGCAAACACTGATCATTGGCAATATACACCTACACCCATCGCAGACAAAAACAGGAGGTCTCAAGGATCCTGGTGGAGAAAATTGAAAGCATAAAATTAGAATATCCCAATGCGTTGCTATTGATTGGTGGCTATTTCAGTGCTTATCTACTTTGCCCTAGCACTCAAGAAGAATGGGAAAGAATAGAAAATCAATATTGGCATATTCCGACAATGTCCATGCAACCACAAAAGAAGCCCTTTGGCATAGATTTGGCTAATACATTGGAAGCACTGGGGTTACAATCCTTAAATGGTAGGTTAAAAAGAGATATTCCTGCTGCTTTCATCCATATCTCCACCCCCAGATTAGCAATGTTAGACTATATATGGGTCTCAAGTGAAAATGTTCATACCGTCTATGACTTTAATTTAATTCTGAAAATCTCAAGCGATCATGCTGCTCTGTCATGTAAGATCAGTTCCACATGGCAGCCACTACTAAAATACAGATGTTGGGCAAACAAAGTGGCACATCGCCCTTAAACCGTATCATCTGGAAGTGGGAAGAATCCCCCAGAAACAAAACTGAAAGAACAAATAACATAAAATGTTAAGGACTTCATGCAAAACAGCAACTCATTTGAAAACTAGATCACTTTAATAATAATATTTAAAAAGTACATTGAAGGTAAGAAATGAAATTGGAAGAGCAAAGAGAGCAGAAGCCCGACATACTGAAGTTCAGAAAGCACAGAAGATAAGAAAAGAGCTAAATAAAGCCCTAAGCAGCTAAAGCACTAAAAATCATATATCTAAAATGCTAAAAGAAAAAAATAAAGCACTGAGGCAAGCACACAGAAAGCAAAAATGGGCTGATAAAATAATGAAGGACGAGTTAAATGGGGCAAAACTCCATGACGCCCTGCAATTTAATGATCCAAGGAAATTCTGGGCCTTGTAAATAAACTTTGCCGCAGAAAAAAACGACAACCTGTAATATATCAACAAAACAGTGGACTGATTATATACAAGGTTTTATACAATAAGGAAGAAGCGCCCCTCCTGCCAGGCCCTCACACACTGCGAATATAAATGCAATGCTTGAGGGACCGTCTATCCACAATAATCACACACCTTTAGGTGAAATTTCCTATTGTAAGCCAATAGTAATAAGGTGGGCTGCTCCAGTGGAGAAGACAGCTACTTTTGAAAAAGTGCTGTAACATCTATTTTCACACAGAAGATTGCAAGTGGCTACACCAATTAGTCAGTGGCTCCGATTTGGCTCCCCGAATCTAGGGTGGGCAAGACCATAAGCAAGTTAAGAGCAGCCTGGCCCTAACAGGCTACCAGCAATTCTCCTTAAATCCGATCCGACACTATGGACAAAATAATTAACCAAGTTCTTTTTGGATTGCTTCCGTACCAGCGCAGTTTCAGACAGCTGGCGATGGTTCATCCTAGTTCCAATCCCTAAGAAAGGAAGTTGGTATGCACGGTGGAACTATTGAACGGTAGAGCTCCTAGATGTTGAAGGGAAGTGCTATGCAGGACTTCTAAATGAGGAGTTAGAAACTTGGGTTGTAGAAAAACAGCTGATCCCATGGCTTCAAGCTGGTTTTCAATAAAATTTTAAAATAGAGAATAACTTGCTAACTCTGTCTTGCTTAACTGAGTCATTGTTTCTTTATACAGCATTTATAGAGTTCATTACCACTTTCGATAATGTTGTATGAGTCAGGCTTTGGGCAAAGCTAAGTAATTGGGGTAGTTCTCCACTATTAATTAGGGCAACTGAGTCACTTTACACTGAGACGTCAGTGAAGATTAAGATATCCTCAAACTGGGCAACCTGTGAAAAGATAGCAGCAAACAAAGGCTTAAAACAAGGCTGCCTTCTAGCACCACTGCTTTTCAATCTGTATATGGCGGACTTGGAAAGCAACCTGGACATCCAAAAGGTATGCCCACCAAGTCTAGGAGGCCAAACAATTTGAATCCTCTAATATGCGAGAACAAAGTCCTGCTGGATCGCTCACTTTTGGGCCTCCAGAGATCTCTTGATGTATTTGCTCACTACTGCACTGACAACGCTATTATTATCAATCTAAATAAAACTTAAACAATGATCTTTGGACAAAATGTGATTAAGAAGGGCATGTGGCACTTTGAATGCACAGTTTTAGAAAGAGCAGAAAGACAAATATCTGGGTGTGCATTTAGAAGAAAGGGGGGGGGGTCAAAAGGCCCCAAGAAGCAGCCATTAAGACAACGGCTAAACATTTGATGTGTTCATTGGGCCTAATAAAAAGGAACCTGGCTTGTGAAAACACCAGAGTGCTATTATCTGTTGTATGGTATCAAGGGAAACCCTCTATCTTATATGGAGCAATTACGTACAAAGACCAACTTTTTGATTGGCTAAATAAACATCTGTTTTATCGTCGCTTATTTGCCCTACCTGACTGCACTACTCAAGCCCAAGTTATTCTTAAGTTCAAGCTTTTTAAACAGGATCTGGTGTTATGCGCCAATAACTGCGTAATGAAACAGCTTCTCTGTAAGAAAATTCAGGTGCCAAATACAGTGTGTGGGTCCTTGCCAAACAACTCCATTAGGATTTTAAAGGCGGAAGACCTTATAAAAATAACCCTTTCCCAGAAAAACAGTAACAAAACTGTTGATGAAAAATGCTAAATCCCTATCTCTTGACCAAGATTTGAGGGACTTGAAGACCAAGTTCCCCTGTAGCTGGGCGGCAGATCTCTATACCACAGGATTTCTGCTGGATTATGGGAGCCTCCCGCTTCATAGCATGGTAAATGATAACCTTATGAGACTCTAATTTTTCCTGATTCTTTTGAGATGTTATTGGTATGGCCATATGAATGGAAAAGCCAGCAAAAACTGCAGACTTTGAGGTAAAACAAACGAATCACTGCTCCATTTAATATGCATTTGTGATAAATTAAAATCTCTGAGACTGTACTGGCTACTTCCGATGTTCAGAGTTTTCAACTTTAAATCCTGCAGGAACACTACACTCTGCTGTCTAAAAGGGGAATCGTGCCAACTATCAGGGTACTTTTTATAATTCATGAAGAGAGCAGTAGAAGTATTGAAAAAAGCAGAAAAAAGCAAGTAGATTCCCTGACAGCAGAGGAGGATTGAGACAACTGTCTATGAGGGAGCCTGTTTGGACTTTTGGACTGATTACCTCAATTTTAAACCTGTATAACATCATGCACACAATCACTTTACGGGTTCACAAACCCCAGAGGGGTTTTTTATGCTAGAAGGAATGTGAATTAAAAATGGGAATGTGTAATTTAATCTCATGCATCCAGGTGTTCTTTTTTTATAATGGCACTAAGGATCCCTGTGTGAAATTTTGGAATGTTTTGATGTATAGCACTTAGGATAGCTTGTGTAACATGCTCATTTTTGTAATGGCTTAAAGAAGATCTAGGTGCAATATCTGAATGTTTTTAAAGCTAAGGGCCATATTACCAGTTTGGCGGTCCGACCACCGAAGGACCATGGCCGCTAGGAGACTGCAGCACCTGTGGCCTTTTGACCGCCATATTATGAGTTTCCTGAGGGCCTCCGGTGTAGCTGCGGCAGTGGGCAATGTATTTCCATATATATCGATGCCTGTGTGTACATTCCGACTGCATATGTGTTGAATGCACACATGCATGATATATGTGGAAAAATACCACCTACCCATTGCCGGAGTCCAACCCATATGTGGGCAGTACCGGTAATGGGTACATGGTACCAAAGCACTAACCTGTATTTTGCCAAAGATCGGGTTGTATTCCTCAGGTTGAAGATGCTTCTGTGTAGGGGGGACCTGGAGAAAGGGATCCACTTCGAAATCTGCTTGGAAAAACTGGAAAGAGGTCACTATGCACCCCAAATTCTTCCTTTCTGCCGACCTTTAGATGACGTTCAGACCGCTGCGGTCGGCTCGTTGGGAAGTCAACTCATAATATGGACAGCGGTGTTGGTCCTCTGTACTGCCCAATGGAGGCTGCCTTCCCCTCTACTGTGACCCCGGTGGTTGGTGGTGTGCTGTCTAGCCACGGTCTTAGCAATGCCAATCTGCCCAACTCATAATACGGCTGACAGTTCACCACCGTAAGACTGCCGGGACAGGAGCCCATGGACCGCCAAACTCGTAATAAGGCCCAAAGCCTTTTTTTTTAAAAACTTTAGATTGCAGGCTAAAATGTCAGACACTTTGACAATCTTCTGATGGCCTGTCCAAATTATATTAAGCTTTCTGACATCATATTTTAATGAGATTAAGTAGGACATTTGGTTTATGATTTTTAACATATGTAAGGATTTTAAGTAATCGAACATAAATAAATTCTAAATCTCTCAGAATACAACCTATTCGAAGCCAATATTCTGAAGGGAATAATGGGGAAGGGCAGAATTTATCAGATGTACCACACCTTAATTCTGAATGCTCCAGACAGATTTGTAGCCCTCAAGCAAAAATGGGAAGGGTGTGTTGGATCCCTGAACGGCACGGATAGGGGCTGGTATGCCCCACCCCCCCATGCAATTGCTATCTCCTCCCGACTTAAACTGGTCCAGCTGAAGTATCTACATATGACTTACTTTCAACCTCCACACCTCTGGCATTCGGGCAAAATTACCACCACTACCTGCTGTTGTAGCACAAACAAAGGCGCAGATTTTTTACACATGGTCTGGGTATGTCCTAAAATTGCTATGCATTGGCAGACGATCCGAAAGATTCTGACTTGTGTCCTAGAGAGACGGGTGGATCTGTCACCTAATGTAGCCATTTAAGGTATCCTAGATGATGTGGGTGGAACCTGCGGAGAACACACTTTGGTGGGAATGGCCACGATCATTGCAAAAAGAAATATTGCACATAGATGAAAATTCTCAAACCTCCTACATTGTCAGAATCGGGTACAGCTATTGACTGGTGT
This sequence comes from Calotriton arnoldi, assembly GCA_963921515.1. Classification (NCBI taxonomy): domain Eukaryota; kingdom Metazoa; phylum Chordata; class Amphibia; order Caudata; family Salamandridae; genus Calotriton; species Calotriton arnoldi. The sequence goes on from CAWUFW010002228.1 coordinate 961,755, forward strand.
GCAAAACAGGAGGAACCCATTTATAAGGCCACTGAGTTTCCTAGTAAGCATTCTAGGATTTGATGGTGATGGTGGGACTATTATGGGATTGTAAATGTGTATTGAGTGAGATGTATGTTGTGATACACTACTGCAAATGTATGGATGCACAAGGATACAGATGTTGGATACTCATTTTTCTGTTTAATCTTATGCATTAAAAGCAATAAAGTTTATCAAAAGACATTTCTAGAGATCTCAATAGCACTGTATCTTGTAAATGCTTAGGAATGGTACTAAGGGAATATATAAAGATGTTGTCATTATTGATTACTAAATACAAAAAAAAACGTTCTCAAACTCAAGACAGGTAGATTGGAAAGGCAGGATGTTCAGTGATTAAAACACTCTCTGCTGTGTTATGCAGTGATCCTCAGTTCAGACGTTTAATTCCCAGCAAAGCTAACTCATTCATTCCATGCTTCCGAGATGAGTATATTGAACAATTTAGTAATAATAACACCTGTTATTTACGGTGTTTACAAATGGCAGCAGTGTGATTTGAAACATTCTATAAAAAGATATTAACATAAGCTGTGCATCATGCTGCTATACCTAATAAGCAGCCTGCATACCAAAAATATAAGCAAATTAAAAATTACAGAAAACTATTTGTGTGTTCAGTATATTTTCCTGCAAAACAAAAGGTGTCATTCACCTGAAAAATGCAAATGAACATTTTTATGATAAACAACAGCAGAAAATAAGAGGGTAAACAGCTGCACAAGACCAAAAAACACAGCCGGTGAGGCAACAAGTGAGTAATGTCACTACAATGTTAATAGAAAGGAAACAAGGGAATGATCATGGGAGTGACTGGTGAAAGCATTTTCCACTGTTAAACAGAATGGCTAATTAAAAAAGCCAAACATGACAGGAAAATCAGAAGAGAACATTTCAGTGTTCTTTTTCCTAGGAAAATTAATTACAGTATTTTCAAGAACATTAGTACTTGTGTATTAGACAAATATGTTCTGCTCTGTTCATTTTTGGGCAAAGTGAAAGCAAGCACCAATAACCTTTCAAAGGAAAGCCATTTGTGAAGTAAAATGTACTGTTTCTGAATAGTTCTGTATTGGAATGCAATTTGGTTACACTGTGAAGCATGGCTCTCTAATATTTGGCAGATTATTTTATTGCTTCTTATGTAGTTCTTCACATCGGTAGTTACTCATTATACCAAAGCATCTGTTTTTTTTTTTATAGTGACAGCATTGATACTTAATAAGGTAGCAATACTTTTAATTTAACAAAAGGCACACTTCTGGAAAGATGATATTGTGCAACTGAGTTACTGTAGTTTTATCTAAAAGCAGAAATGTACTTTGATGATGTAAAATGATGAGTAATTGTAAGAGCTTTCTGTTTTTCCAGTAATATTAACTGTTTGTTGGTAATTTCCTATGGATTCAGCTGAAAAAGACCTATCAGTGGAGGAATCCCATCATTCTCTAACAACGCCACCTACTTCTCCAATAAAAGATATTTCCAAATCTCATACTAAGAGTCCAGTTACCTCGCCTTGCAAGTCATCTGAAGGTAGGTTATTATTCATGAAATTGGATTTTTTAAAGACAAATCATGCATGACTTAAACATGGAAATATATTTTCTTCATCTACAGTATTTTAATTGACAGTCACTACATGTAAGTATGGTTTATACTGTGCCCGCAATATAAATGGTGCTCTACTAAACTCCTAAATTAAATAAATAAATAATATGTGGTACTAAACCAGTGATCAGTAAGATTGAATGCATAACTATGTATCACATATGCTCCAAAATGTTATAAAAGCTTTTTAGAAAAATGTTAGAGCATTGCTTGCATTCTGTTTTAAATGTATTTAGCTGAGTGCTTGTGTGACGTGCTTGCATTTCCTTTGGGCCTGCTTTTCTTTTTGCTCTTCAAAATGTGTTTTCTTTGCAGTTTTCTTCCCAAGTATTGTGTTTCAATGGGTGAAATTATGTTCTATGCATTGACATGCAAAATGCTTTTGATCCATACTCCCAATGAATTTCCGCTTTAGAATAGATGATTGTGTCCACACTCGTGTGTTTCATTTAATTATTTTGCTCGGTACTTCACCGGCTCCCAATTGTGCATTGGAAAATTTTATTTTATTTCTGCCTATTATTGTTTGTGCAAATTGACATTTAAATGCTGTGTTTCAGTTCATGCTTTTATTTTTAAGTTTGCGTATCCACAGTCATATTATTCAATGGTTTGCTTCGTTTACATTTATTTTATGCAAGTTTGTATTTATATAGATTTTTCATGTATTTAATTCATGTAACAATGCAACTACATTGTAAATTCTGCTATACCTCCACACGGCCCCCACAGAAGTACTCTTAGTGGTAAATTCGAGATTTTTCACGTATTCACTGATTTACAACATGCTCATTTGTTCTTAGCCTCACTTCAGTCCAATTCATATATTTTTTTAATTAATATTGTAATGGATATAGGTTTTGCCTTGTCCATAATTTTGTCTATGTAGATGTTATATAACTGAGAACCTTAACTGTCTTTCAAGTATTTCTCAAAACGTCCAATCTTGTTTCTCTGCATTTTGGAGATCTGTTAAACAAAAACATGTTTTTGTATTGTAGCACATTCACATTTCTAGTATGTGATATATGTGTATGTCTTGCATAATCCCCCAACTTGAATCTCCCCTAACTGTACAGAGATATGTTGCTCTGCGGCTAGATTCCAGTACACACATGCACATAGATACAAATGCATATATGTTTACGTTTCACTGCTTTAAGAGCACTTTTGCAACATGTACCTTTTGTGTTAAAATGATCAAACATATTCATCATTTTGAAAGTTAATTGCTGTAACAAGTCAGATGGCAAAAATTCAGCTCAACTACTACGCTATCTTTTTATGCAGTTAAATGGCTGTAAGGACAAAGATCAACTAAACATTATACATATTGTGTCTATATGCTTAGTAGAACCATCACCATTGGTAACAAGTTTTCATTGGTAAATATGGATAATGCAAGTTTTTTGTATTGCCAGTAAGACCTATTTCTTAATAGTTTTTGCTTCCTGAACATGTGAAAAAGCCGAAGTGAACAACATGAACGTATACTATCCGGAATGTGAACTTTTACCTTTTCTGAGATAGTGTGTGTTAGAAATGGGATTTCTGGTTGGCTAGGGCATACGCCTAAGCCAGGCAGAAACCACCACTCTAGTCAGGACGAGGGAGTTACACGCTGAAGATAACACCTGCTCACCCCCTTGGTAGCTTGGCAGAGCAGTCAGGCTTATCCCAGAGGCAATGTGTAAAGCGTTTGCGCAACACACTCACAAAGCAGCGACACACTAGGCACACCACAAAAGAAACTCCACACAAGGTTATATAAAAAATAGCCTTTGTATTACTCATAAGACACATTAGAACATAATCACATATGTACACTGTGCCACCTGGCACTAGGTATCACTTTACAGGGGATTATATACACTACAGGGCCAATCGGGCCACTGTCATAACATTACATCCATCACAAGGCCAATCGGGCCAGTGTAATGACCATTACTGTTACATAAGACAACCAGTAACTTCAGGTAAAACACTGCACTTAGCATCACATCTTAGCCAAAAGCATATTAGGCAAAAACATCCTAACTTAGCAGTGCACCACAGTAACACTCCTGCAGTGCACACATCACCTTAGGGCCTTACGCCCCCCCCAAAACACGGGATGAACCCCAGGCCAACTGGCCTTCCTCGGGGGCCCGTCTTGGGCTGTCCCAAATGCCCTTTGTCCAAAAAGTCAGGGTTCTCCTCGTATGTGGCCTGGCATCTAGCCACCCGGCTGCCGATGCAGCAAAGTACTGGCCCCAATGGGCCGGTACACAAATGGGGGCAAGGGTGTAGCCCACCCGTGTCTCCTTATGAGACCAACAAGCTCCCCACGTTGCAGCTGCCGCGATCCGGCGGTGCAGCTGTAGAAATAGCCACCGGCACCAACAGTGCCTTGTGAGCCCCACTCACTGGGGCTCCTCTCGCGGGGAAATCGTCAGGCACCCGCAGGCACCAACAGCGCTCCCACCCAGGCTCCACTCCCTGGGCTTCTCTGGGGCAGAAATCAGGCGCCAACCGTGTGCCTGGCAGGCCCCGCTCATGGGACCTCTTCTCGCATCGCCCGGTCTCCTTGCTGTGACTGGTTATCTTGGTTGACCTGCCTCTCCCTCTGCCAGGCGGGGGGAGGCGGGAAGTTATGGAAATGGAGCCCCCGAGGCTCCGGTCCCCTCCTCAGCACGGGGGGCTCTCCTCCGTTTCGGCAGCACGTGGGGCTCTGCTCCAGCACGGGAGCCTCGCCTACAACCAGGCGTCCTTCGCCTGGCTTCCTGCCCGGACACAGCTTCCTTTCTCGAGGGCGCAATGTCCCGCCCACCGTCAGGCTCGTCTTGCCTGACTTCCTCCTGCTTCCTTCGGTCTCCCCGTTGCCCTGCACCACCAGGGAACTCCGCAGCTTAGGGACCACCTCGCAACCAGCGGCAGACTCCTCCTGAGGCAGTACAATCCTGCTCTGGGTCTCCGGACCCTGGTGATTACGGCGTCCCGCCGAGGCACAGCTTCTGGTGCGGCGGTAGCTCTCCTCCCCTACGCCACACCGAAGAAATGCAGCCCACGCGCTGCACGGCCACCCGCAGCTCCCTCTCTGTATTCCAGGGCAGGGTGCCAGCACCAACAGCACTCACCATGTGCTGCTTTTTAGAGATAGGAGGGCAACAACACAGTGCCCAACCTGCACTGTTACTTTTCAGCCAGGGCAAGCCACCAGGCACAAAGTCCAGAGGGGCAGAGCTGGGCCCAGGCAGGCCAGCTCACAGGGCCCTCCAGCAGAGGGGCATTCCTTTGTGGTGGTTCCTCCTGGCGCCCGGCAGTCCTTCGTCAACACAGCTGCAGCAGGTACCACGGACATGGGGTCACAGCCCCAATATTTATAGGTCAAGGTCTTTGTTCTCCCCCTGCACAGGGCTCTGCGCCTGGTCGAAACCAGTTCTGGGGGCACCTAAACATGTGCTCAACACCCACCTTTGTCAGTGTAAGTCCTGGCCCCAGACACACCACAGGGGGGCAGAGCCAGCATTGTGTGAGGCAGGCCCTGTCCTATTCAGGCCCAGGTGCTACTCCTCCCACCACTCCAAATGCAGATGGGCCTATTCAGCCTAGCGCTGACTCACCCAGCCCCTCTGGAGCCACTGTACCTCCCCAGCCCCTGTCACTCCAGAGCCAGACATGCAATACACATCAGGCAAGCACAAAGACACATAGCACACAGAAATGACCCACTTCTAAAAGTGCCATTTCTAAAATAGTGATAATAAATCTGCGAACGCCATTACGCTGCATTACCACTATTCCAAACATACCAAACTTGATCACGCTACTCCTCTCAGATCAGGAATTACCACTGAAACACTTATCAGGGAATCCCCAATGCATTCCTATGAGAGGGCAGCCTCACAGTAGTGAGAAACCAAAATGGCTGTTTGTCACTACCAGGACATGCCACACAGTTAAGGCACATGTCCTCCCTTTTACCTACATTGCACCCTGCCCATAAGGTTAGCTAGGGCCTACCTTAGGGTTGACTGATATGTAGTAAAAGGGGAGTCACAGACGTGGCCCCCCCTTTATGTGCCACATCACAGCGGCAGTAAACTGCGCACGCAGGCCCTGCAATGGCAGAAGCCTGAGACAGGTTTGAAAGGGTACTTTGGTGGGTGGCGCAAGCAGCGCTGCAAGCCCACCAGTAGCATTTAATTTACTGGCCCTGGGTATCCGAGATACCACTTTACATGGGTCTGATGAGTAAATTAAATACGCCAAACAGGTGTAGACCAATCTTACCATGTTTACCATAGAGAGCACATGCACTTTCCACTGGACAGCAGTGATAAAGTGCCCAGAGTCCTAAAACCACCAACACCAGGTCAGAAAAAATACCAGGAGGAAGGCAAAAAGTTCAGGGATGACCCTGCAAAAAGGGCCAAGTCCAACAGTGTGTATGAATTGAAATTCACTTTCGAGAAAGCTGTCTATGTGTACAAGTAGTGCATTCAAGAATCATTGTCAATAAATCATAAATGTACTATAGCAATATGCTGTAATTATTGTTTAGAAATGTAAATGAAATAGTTCAGGGTAATGTATTTTTACACTAAAATACTGGAACAGTTGGCATCTGGACATATCCATTTCTTTCTGACCATTGTTTTGATTGACAGATGAGATTGATCTGAGGATTTTCACATCAGTTTCTGTGGTGAAACATTTATGTCCTGTGTTTCATAGTGTTTGTCTGTCTGTCTTCAATGTTTCCTTTCTTTTTCCATGTGTGCCTTCATTCAAGGAATCACCTCAGATTCTGAATATGTGTCACTTTAGTAAGTATAGAGAGCTTTGTAATCCCTGATCATTCAGGCAATATTTTATTTACTAAAAAAGATGGGGATCATCTCCAAATTAATAAACATGCTATGATTTGGTTTTACATTGTAGTAATGTTCACTCATGAAAATGTGTTGACAAATGCATGATTTCTTTACCTCAGACATCATTTTATTAATGCTGCTTTGCTCATTTTGCCACCAAACCAAGGAAACATTTAACATGTTTAAATTGCCATCTACTTTAGATTTTTGCTTGATGCACCATTGAATGCTAATATATGAAATATGTTATGCCATTTAGGAAATCCAAATTGTATTGTACAAAACCAGAATAGTCACGAACCTGGAGAGTTTCCATTAGTGGAGTTAGTGTAAATTACTTGATGCTCCACTTTAAAATGTACAAAAAACTTTCCATCTAAAAGGAGAATTATGATTTTAAGCCCCCTAGAAAATTATTGATACCAAACATGGAGCTAAATATATGAGTAAATGTAACTGGTTATTGTCTTGCTTGGACCATCATTAGACTGTGCTTTGCTACCTTTTCCAAACACTGCAGTTTTGATCGCTTTGTAATCCATTGTCATTATTTACACTTTTTGTGAGACCTCTGCATGCTGGGCTCCAAACCTGTAGTCCTCTAGTTTACTTCAAAGAAGCTTTTGCAACCATATAATTAATGAGTTTTCACATTCTTCTTCAAAAATACAATACTTTTTGTTACATATTTCTGTGTATGTGATATACATAATTCATTTTTGTAATGTTAGTCCCTAGTGCTGAGTCTTACTGAGATGTCTGACTTGATTTGCAGACGTGCTAGGTGGATACTGAGCAAAGCTATGTTTTCATGGCGCTCAACTGTTTTGATTAAGTGTGCGTCATTCCCTAACTGAGGCATATTCTCAGTCGTAAGGTTGGAAGAAATGTGAAATTTCACATTTAATAATGTGTTTCTTTTTTTAACATGGAAACCACATTTAACGTGAAAACTTTTTTCCCATAACTCTTTAAATAATTAGGGTGTTTAATTCCCTTGCCCACAATATTAACACTACTAATGCCTGGTTTTTCAACTTGCATGGAAGTGTGGGAACAGCATTGCAAATATATGTGAATACTCCCCTGCTTTCGGCTCTGTGGGTGTACAATAACCACCTCCACCCATTAACAAAACCACTTTTCCTCCTCCAGGGAGTGACAACTGTTGACATTTTCTGCACACTTGGCAGAACTTCCTCAGTCGTAGAATAGCATCTTCACACAGACAAATATTTGGGTCAAGACATAAACTTGGTAAAACTTTTGTCAATCAGAACCACTTTAATTATTCTTAAGGTAGTTTACCCTCCAATGATATATTATGAAGGGCAAAATATCTACACATAAATTAAAATTAGGTTTCCATTTTTATGCATTAGCATAGCTACAGATGATCATGTATGGAAAACTGTCCACATGGAAGGAAAACTCTTTCATGCTAATGTAATTCAGTTCTATGTTACAGTTAACAGATTCCTTATCTAGTTTCCCTGGAGGCGTCCCTCTTACGGTAACATTTAATTATTTAGGGTAGCTGTCATGGTCATGTAGTGATAGAGGATGTTTTTGGTCCAACTTCTTTGCAATCACCATAATTAGCTACAACAGTAGTCTAAATTTAAAACTTAAGTTATATAGTCAGTGCTGCAGTTAGTGTGTTCCTAAATCCTAATTTGATCAAGCAATAAAACCTATGTTGGAAGTACCAAAAGTCCAATCAAGCTTCTTTCTAGGAAACCAAGAATTAAGACCAAAAAACACCCGAATTGAGTTTTGAGTTTATGCTCCTAAACACGTTCCATCCTTAATAATGGGTGGAGATAGATACTTGAACTACGATTTCAGGAGAATAAATACTTGGTGTTAATGTGATTAAAGAATGTGTTTGTAATTTGTCTGGAATGGATAGCTACTGTGGTTTGACTATGAGTATACTGCACCCCTTTAACAAATGAGTATGCTTTCTAGGCATAAACATGACAAGCTGTGACTAAGAATGCTTCCTTTCACATTGCGGGGGGGGGAACGAGACAGGGGTGCCCGTTGTCCCCCATGATTTTTGCATTGGTGATCAAGCCTTTGGCTGCATGGGTTCGTGGGGGCCACCTAGTGTGTGGAATCAAGGGGACAGGAGAGTTGAAAGAGCGCATCTCGCTCTACGCAGGCAACATACTACTCTTTGCTACCCGACCATATTGGACAGTGGCTAGGCTGCTTCACATATTCTGGCTCTTTGGTAGCTAATCAGGCTACCAGATCAATTGGGACAAGTCCCTTCTACTTCCTCTATCGGGCAACACCCCGCCTAGATTGGCTAGAGGTACGCCATTGATGGTGCAGACTCGGTTTAAATTTCGTGGTATCCAAATCTCCAAGGAGCCTAAAGACTTCATGGAAGACAATCTCCTCCCACTGATCGAGAAGCTTAGGGTGGATGCTGCGCATTGGAGAAACCTACCTGTGTCTCTGATGGGCAGGGCGGTCCTGTTTAAAATGATGGCCCTGCCCAGTTTCCTCTATGTTCTCCAGAACTCGCCCTACATGGTCCCTCCCGAATTCTTCCGTAAAATTGACGGGGAACTACGTAAACTCCTTTGGGACAGGGCGGAGTACCAGAATAGTGCTATGCAAGTTACAGAGGGGAGTGTACGACTGGGGCTTAACAGTCCTAGACATTAGGAGGTACTATTGGGCAGCGAAGTTGATCACGGTTAACGCGTGGGTGTACGCTGACAGAGAGGAGCCAGTTTAAAGGGTCGACCATCAGGCAATGGGCGAGAGGGGCTACTCAGCGGCATTATACCACAGGAAGGGAACGCGACAGATGCCACTGCACACCCAGGTGGTGATACGAATAAGGCATGAGGTACACCGCTTTCTGAAGTGCGCAGGCAAACTGACAAAGAAAACCCCCCTTTGGGACAGTGATCTATTGGAAGAGATAGGCAACCTAAGGGATTCCACAAATGGGAACTCCTGGGGTTGACACACTGGGAGATGTTTGGAGAAACCAGACCCTGATCACGTTTGAGGACTTGCAAGCTAAATACAGTATGGTGGACACAGAACGGTTTCATTACTTGCAATTGGGACACGTACTAAAGAGGCATATAGTGGAGGGGAACAACTAATGGAGTTCACACCCCTGGAGGATAGGCTTCTGCTAGACCCCATGCTATCCAAGGCCATCTCTCTCACATATAAAAAGATAAACAATTCACCAGATCCTTTGGGGACACTGAGGGAGGCCTGGGAGTCAGATGTTGGACTGTTGGAGGAAGAGGATTGGGCCGAGGTGCTCCAGGGTCCAAGGGAGGTGGCCATTAGGTCTCCCTTTTGTCTAGTGCATTTGCGAATACTACTCTATGTTGCTCATGTATAAACTAGGACGAAGTGACCCAGACAAATGTGCTAGGGGCTGCAGGACTGTGGGATCGTTCTTTCATATATTGTGGGAGTGCCCGCGCATTCAGGGGGATTGGGAAGTGGTCACAAGGGTTCTGTCTGAAGTCACAAGCTTGGAGATTCCATTAGATGTGAGATGGCTTATCCTGTTTGTAACTGGTGAGGAGGCCTGGCCCGAATACCAGACGATGTGGCTCATCATGTCGGCTATGGTGGCAAAAAGAAATATAGCCAGGGACTGGGGAGCGGGCATGCCACCAAGTATGCCAGCCTGGAAACAAGATTTGGACTGGTGTAGTCAGGCAGAGAAAGTTGAACATCAAAGTTGAGGCTGTCCCAGGAAGTGGGGAAACGTGTGGGGCATGTGGGAGGCATATAGAGGGTGTTAGTGGGCTGCACCAGACAGAGAAAGAGACCCCGCTACTCACTGATATAATATCACACATAGATCCGGATGGGGTACTCCTCTGGTGAGATCAGTCTATTGGACCCCAGGGCTCGAAGTCTAACAAATGTAAGAGTGACTAGACCTGTGTTCAATGTGAGATTGGTGAATATGTGTATTGTACCTGAGCAAAATGTTGAATAAACAGAATGTTTAAAAAAATAGAATGCTTCCTCCACTGCTAACATTGTTTTTCATATTAGTAGTAAAACTAGCAGTCTAAGAGGTACAAATTTGGATCATGTTCACCTTTGATAAAAGGGTATGCATCATTCAAACTAAGTAAATTTGAATCTGTGTCTATTTAAAACTTTCCATTCACAACTGTACCAGGCTAGCTGAGAGCCTAAAACTATTTCAGTCAAGACAACTATGGCAGCTACAGTTCTGGCTGTGTGTGTGGCCACCTTAATACGCCTATCCATAATGTGATACAACCTTAGAATAATATCAAAAAGACAGAAGTATTTGAATAGTATTTTGGGAACGAAAGTTGTTTCTTTTTATACACATATGAAGATTTACTACTTGCTTCATTAAATGTGACATTGTTTCTAGGTTAAAGTAATGGACTTGGATACAATCGTATTAATGAAAACTAAATAGGTATTTGAATGAACCATTCTAAATAAATATCAGACTTATGTGTGCTACTAAACCTTGATGATTACTTTAGTTGGTAACTCCATAAAAGGAAGTGAAACTGATAAGTAAGAGTAAGACATGGAGTCTGCCTTCAGTGTTCACACACCAGCACTTTATATGGCATGGGCCTGTAAATAGTAAGCCATTTTGCAACATTTCTGGACTACCTTACTGATACAGATTGTTTTTTTGACATTTTGCAAGCAGGTGAGGTTAGTCAAGGGTGTTAACAGGAGGGAGGATATTAGATCTGTGACCTATCACGGGTGATAAGCTACGCTTTACAAATCCTGTTTGTTTGATTGATGGATTAATCGGTACACAGGGCAACCATATGTTGAATACCTGTTTGAAGGTAAATGTAGCAGTTTTTCAAAATGTGGCATTCCTTACAGTAACACATTGCCTAATAGCAATACTTCCTGTTCAAAATCCAATGTATTTTCCTAGCCCTGTATGGAAATAAAGTGAAATTTAGTTGTTGTAATCTTGTTGCGGTATTTAAAAAATATCAAAATAAACTTGCTGCTTTAGAACTGTGTGTATATATAAAGTACTTGGAACGTGGCCGCCATTGTAGAATATATTAAGGGTGCAAATAAGAAGCTTTGCAGGACATTAAACATACCAATGTGAAAAACCTCTAAATCTGTATTGCACCAACAGGCGAGATGAAAACACAATGGTTAATCGGAATTATTCGTCACAATCAGTGTAAGACAAATATTCAACAAGAATGAGATTGTCAAATGCAACAGGTGATCATGGCCTCACCGCTTGACATCAAGTAAACATATTTGGTACTTGTCGCAAGATGCGTATGAGTCACCATAAGGCCACATTCGAAGTACTTTCTATGGCATTTGAGGCAACCTTTGGTTATGTCACTCTTTAGTTAAAGCACACCTCTGTGTTTGCAAATGTATCATGTGAGCAAGGCCACCTGCCGGTCATAACGCATCATGATGGTTTTGGAGTAAACTTCACTTCTATCTTGCAGTGTGTTTCGAGTGAGCGTCTTTGTGTGGAATTGCTATTTGACTATATATATATATATATATATGTATGTTATAAAGTTTTATCAAATCACCTACATAGCATTAAACAAATTACCAAATGAATAGAATCAAAAAAATTAATTCCCAAAAAAGACATTTACAAAAATGATTATAAAAATGTGTGTTACTATTCCCAATCCAGTTTATGCAACAGTAGGGAAAGCATAGGCTTTTTGAGGGGTTACGTTTACTATTCCTACTCCAAACAGGTCAACAGTAGGGAAAGTATTATACTTAGGAGGGGTAAAGATTTACTATTCCACCTCCAGTCTGTGCAACAGTAAGGAAAGCGTAAAACTTCAGACGGGTAAGATTTACTAGTCCTACTCCAGTCTGTACAACAGTAGGGAAAGCGTTGGACTTCAAAGGGGTAAGATTTACTATTCCCACTCCAGTCTCCAACAGTATGGAAAGTGTTGAACTTCGGTGGGGTTAAATTTACTATTCCCACTCCATATATTTGAATGACCCTATTACATTTAGAACAATTATGGAAATTCTTAATATGAACATCATAAATTAACCAAATATATATATATATATATATATAAGGAAGATTCCAGCCTTTCATCCGACCTCATCCACCAGACAGGGTTGGTGCGAGCAGGCGGGCGCTGGACCCGCAATAATGTATACAAATCCTCCAGTCAAACAGCAGAAGGCAAAGTCGCACTCAGGATATTTTTTAAGAGCAAAAGTTTATTGACTGACGCGTTTTGTCATATATATACAAAATCGCACCTCAGTGCAGACGCACTGAAATCGCCTTTCGCCTTCCTCTCACAACGGCGGTCCGCGGCAAGGGGGCGAGCCTCATAACACCAAACAGAAAGCTGTTACCTCGTAACATTACAGCAGCTGCGGACACCAAACGTCTTTCAAGCAGTTGTTTATTCAGCAGATACGAACAACTCGACGCGTTTCGGGACCCAGTCCCTTGTTCACGAGTACTGTGACTTACTTTCAATTACGTTTAAATAAACATGTGACCACCACCATAATAGAGCCTGAAAACAGACTTATCATGAAAAGAGGAGTTAACTCACTCCTACCTCACCCAAATGTGCTTGCAAGTTAATTTTTACAAATATCGTTCTAATTACATCTTTTACACGAGCGACAAGTCTATATGGCAATTCTAAACATTTAGCACGTTTAAGATAAAAAATGACTTTTTAAAGTGCCTATGTTAGGACAAAAAGCATGGAAAAATACGAAAAAATACATAAAGAGACTTCTACAGTTAGCACTTCCTAAAATCTTTATATCTCAATGCTTTTTTTAAAAAAATCATCAATTTCATTTCATTGTTTTTCTGAATAGTGGAACTGCTCGAAATTTACTGTATTTCATCTAAGCCCAAGTGGGCATTAAATGTAATCTATAAACAATTTTGGAATAGAAGCCACTTCTTCAAAATTCAGTGCCTGTACTGTAATTATACTGTGGATTAAAGAATTTCATGTTTTTTAATGTCCTAGCCTTCTTTAGCAAAATCGATTACTGATGTATCTCTCATCTTTAATCTAGTTATCATGCCCTAGTGGGCCTACCAACTACAAGTAGATATTTTCGCTCTTTGGCATTTCTTCATTATAACAGCAACAACAGATATCTGTAATAAAAACAAAACAAAACTAAATAAATATCACATCTTCAAAACCAATAAACTTAACACCACAGTGACATTAAAAACACAAGAATCTCTTCAGCATTGGCAGAGTTAATTCATCATTGTACAACAGATTTACTCAATCCACTTCAGATCACTAATATGCATCACTTTAGAACACAAGATAAAATAATTGATTAATAAACGGTGAACTCCTTCACAGGTGAAAGATCAGTAAAGAGTCGCTGCTCCTTACCTTGACCACTATCGAATCTACATCTAACCTAAATGTACTGCTAGTTCTTCATCACAGTTATGACCTATCGGCGTAAGTGTTTTATATTGAATGATCAATTTAGATTCCAAACGTCGTAGATTTTGCACTCTGTTCCCTCCTCTCTCATTCATTTTAACTGTATCAAGTACGCAGAAGCTTAAAAGGTTGCTGTTTTGATCATGGTGACTTTGAAAATGTCGCGCAACTGGGTACTGTTTATCTCCATGTTTTATTGCGCGAAGATGTTCCAACACCCTTTTCTTCGCCTTGTGAATTGTGCTGCCTATATATGCCTTCTGACAGGGGCAAAAAAGAGCATAGACTGCATAATCAGTGTTGCATGACGTATGTTTCAAAATTCGAAATGGCTTACAGTCAGGGGATAGTCTACATTCCTTTCTGTTTTTGCTGTTCTTACAAGCTTTGCAGTTTCTACACGTAAAAAATCCCTGTATTCCTACGTTCTTTATGATAGAGGGCTCTACCGCTCTACATAAAGTGTCCTTAAGTGATTTGGCTTTCTTAAAAGTGATCTGAGGGAAGTTTTCTACACTGTCTGCTATGTCTTTGTCTGTTAATAACACTGGCCAAAATTTGTTTAAGCTTTTTCGTACCTCTCGGGCCTGTCTATTAAAGGTGGTAATAAACCTTATCTTTTCTTGAGACTTACCCTCTTCCTTATCTTTTTCTTTCTCAACTACTAGAGAAGCTCTTGTTCTTTTTGCAACTTCCATTCTAGCCTTGTTGATCACTGATTGTGGATATCCTCTCTCAAGGAACCTCTTGGTCATTGTTCTCTCTTCTTTGTCAAAACTCTCCACTGTACTGCAGTTCCGTTTAGCCCTTAATAGCTCTCCCAGTGGTATACTATTGATCAGCGAACTGGGGTGACAGCTCCGGGCATGTAAGAGACTGTTCCCTGCAGTGGTTTTCCTAAATAGCGCACTTTCTAGAGAGTCTCCCTGCACTGTGAGTCTAAGATCCAAAAACTCCAATGACTCTTTTGACCACTGACTAGTAAATTGTAAATTGTAGTCATTTGTGTTCAGAGTATGTACAAACTCATTTGCTTCATACTCAGTGCCCTCCCACACGCAGAAGATGTCGTCTATGTAACGTATCCACAAAGCCACTTTATCTTTGAAAACAGGAAATTCTCTAACTACTTTTTCTTCCCAGTGCCCTAGATACAGACCTGCAAAGCAAGGAGCAAAGCAGGTCCCCATTGATGTTCCGAGGGTCTGTTTAAAGATTTTATTATCAAAGAGAAAGTAGTTCTGTTTAAGACAGACAGACATCATTTCCATCAACATCTCTGTGTGAAAGAGATACGAGATGGATCTTTCATTGAGAAAATATCTACATGCTTGTAAGCCCAGATCATGGGGGATGCAAGTGTATAAGCTCATGACGTCTAATGATAACAAGGAGTAACTGCTTTTCCATTGAAGGTTCTCAAGACATCTCAAAAAATCTCCGGTGTCCTTGACATACGATGGAAGTTTTTTTACCAAACTTTGCAAGAAAAAATCCACATACCTGGAGATGTTTTCCAAACAGCTCCCCCGGGATGAGACAATGGGTCTCCCCGGGGGATTCTGTTGGTTTTTATGGATTTTAGGCAGTAGGTATAGCGCCGGAAGTTTGGGAAATTTACACTCTAAGAACTTAAACTCTTCCTGTTCAAGTAATCCCTTATCCCTCCATTCTACCAGCTGATTTTGACAAATCTTAATGGAGTGTTCATATTCCATTCTATTACTCTTATTGTACTTGTCTTTTTCTGATAGTTGTCTCATCCCCTCATCAATGTATTTTTGTTTAGACAAAATCACTACGTTACTTCCCTTGTCTGATTTTTTAATGACTATTGTTTTATCATTTTTCAAATTTTCAATAGCCTCTCTCTGCATTTTTGTAACATTGCTCCACCCGTGCCATTTTTTACGGTTGGAAAGTCTAAGCAATTCCTGAGTTACTCCTTTTTCAAAGACATCAATAGCTTCGTTTTTAATTTGAGGAACAAAAATAGACTTGGGTTTGAAATTACTTCGGGCACTTAAGTCTAAGGGAACATTTTCATTAATCAAATTTACAAAGGGATCACTCTCTACATCTTCTTCATCAGCTAAGACATTCATGATGTGGAGCAACTCAACATCTGCAATCTTAACATCACTAGGATACTCTCGCTGCACATCAACATCTCTTGCTACTTTTGTTGCGTACCACTTTTTAATGCGTAATTTTCTTGTGAAATAAAATAAATCAATACGACTCTGAGTATAATTAAAATCATTAGAAGGACAAAAAGTAAGACCCAAAGATAAAAGTTCTACCTCAACATCGCTGAGTATACGATCTGATAAGTTGACTACGGTTTTTCTGTCCATTATTTCACCTTCGTTTGGCCCCTTGTACGGCTTCCCACTGGGCTTCCTAGTTCTCCTAGCGTCGAAATGTTTCCTTTTCTTCCGCCTTTGTTTCCTCTTCCACGATTTTGAAATCCTCCCTGCCTGTTGCCCACCTGTCTTCCTTTGGCAACTAGGCTGAACTCTGTTAAAATGCTGGTTTTTACTCCTTCGTGGTCTACGATGTTAGAGAAATCACTGCCACTAGTCACACTCCCATCTGAATGAAAGATCCATCTCGTATCTCTTTCACACAGAGATGTTGATGGAAATGATGTCTGTCTGTCTTAAACAGAACTACTTTCTCTTTGATAATAAAATCTTTAAACAGACCCTCGGAACATCAATGGGGACCTGCTTTGCTCCTTGCTTTGCAGGTCTGTATCTAGGGCACTGGGAAGAAAAAGTAGTTAGAGAATTTCCTGTTTTCAAAGATAAAGTGGCTTTGTGGATACGTTACATAGACGACATCTTCTGCGTGTGGGAGGGCACTGAGTATGAAGCAAATGAGTTTGTACATACTCTGAACACAAATGACTACAATTTACTAGTCAGTGGTCAAAAGAGTCATTGGAGTTTTTGGATCTTAGACTCACAGTGCAGGGAGACTCTCTAGAAAGTGCGCTATTTAGGAAAACCACTGCAGGGAACAGTCTCTTACATGCCCGGAGCTGTCACCCCAGTTCGCTGATCAATAGTATACCACTGGGAGAGCTATTAAGGGCTAAACGGAACTGCAGTACAGTGGAGAGTTTTGACAAAGAAGAGAGAACAATGACCAAGAGGTTCCTTGAGAGAGGATATCCACAATCAGTGATCAACAAGGCTAGAATGGAAGTTGCAAAAAGAACAAGAGCTTCTCTAGTAGTTGAGAAAGAAAAAGATAAGGGAAGAGGGTAAGTCTCAAGAAAAGATAAGGTTTATTACCACCTTTAATAGACAGGCCTAGAGAGGTACGAAAAAGCTTAAACAAATTTTGGCCAGTGTTATTAACAGACAAAGACATAGCAGACAGTGTAGAAAACTTCCTCAGATCACTTTTAAGAAAGCCAAATCACTTAAGGACACTTTATGTAGAGCGGTAGAGCCCTCTATCATAAAGAACGTAGGAATACAGGGATTTTTTACGTGTAGAAACTGCAAAGCTTGTAAGAACAGCAAAAACAGAAAGGAATGTAGACTATCCCCTGACTGTAAGCCATTTCTGAATTTTGAAACATACGTCATGCAACACTGATTATGCAGTCTATGCTCTTTTTGCCCCTGTCAGAAGGCATATATAGGCAGCACAATTCACAAGGCGAAGAAAAGGGTGTTGGAACATCTTCGCGCAATAAAACATGGAGATAAACAGTACCCAGTTGCGCGACATTTTCAAAGTCACCATGATCAAAACAGCAACCTTTAAGCTTCTGCGTACTTGATACAGTTAAAATGAATGAGAGAGGAGGGAACAGAGTGCAAAATCTACGACGTTTAGAATCTAAATTGATCATTCAATATAAAACACTTACGCCGATAGGTCATAACTGTGATGAAGAACTAGCAGTACATTTAGGTTAGATGTAGATTCGATAGTGGTCAAGGTAAGGAGCAGCGACTCTTTACTGATCTTTCACCTGTGAAGGAGTTCACCGTTTATTAATCAATTATTTTATCTTGTGTTCTAAAGTGATGCATATTAGTGATCTGAAGTGGATTGAGTAAATCTGTTGTACAATGATGAATTAACTCTGCCAATGCTGAAGAGAGATTCTTGTGTTTTTAATGTCACTGTGGTGTTAAGTTTATTGGTTTTGAAGATGTGATATTTATTTAGTTTTGTTTTGTTTTTATTACAGATATCTGTTGTTGCTGTTATAATGAAGAAATGCCAAAGAGCGAAAATATCTACTTGTAGTTGGTAGGCCCACTAGGGCATGATAACTAGATTAAAGATGAGAGATACATCAGTAATCGATTTTGCTAAAGAAGGCTAGGACATTAAAAAACATGAAATTCTTTAATCCACAGTATAATTACAGTACAGGCACTGAATTTTGAAGAAGTGGCTTCTATTCCAAAATTGTTTATAGATTACATTTAATGCCCACTTGGGCTTAGATGAAATACAGTAAATTTCTGAGCAGTTCCACTATTCAGAAAAACAATGAAATTGATGATTTTTTTAAAAAAGCCTTAAAAAAAGCATTGAGATATAAAGATTTTAGGAAGTGCTAACTGTAGAAGTCTCTTTATGTATTTTTTCGTATTTTTCCATGCTTTTTGTCCTAACATAGGCACTTTAAAAAGTCATTTTTTATCTTAAACGTGCTAAATGTTTAGAATTGCCATATAGACTTGTCGCTCGTGTAAAAGATGTAATTAGAACGATATTTGTAAAAATTAACTTGCAAGCACATTTGGGTGAGGTAGGAGTGAGTTAACTCCTCTTTTCATGATAAGTCTGTTTTCAGGCTCTATTATGGTGGTGGTCACATGTTTATTTAAACGTAATTGAAAGTAAGTCACAGTACTCGTGAACAAGGGACTGGGTCCCGAAACGCGTCGAGTTGTTCGTATCTGCTGAATAAACAACTGCTTCAAAGACGTTTGGTGTCCGCGGCTGCTGTAATGTTACGAGGTAACAGCTTTCTGTTTGATATATATATATATATATATATATATATATATATATATATATATATATATATATGCAAAAAATATCCTCCTCCTTCGAAAAGACAAGGGGACACGGCAGGGCTTCAAGGAATCATTTATTCGAATTCTGTGGCATGACGCGTTTCGGCGGTAGCCTCTTCAGATGCCTCCGATGTTACAAATTCTCAAAGTTTCCTTTATTTATTAAGCCCCTCCTTCTAAAGTAGCGTGGGGCACACCTGCACCATATCTCATCAGAGAACACTCGGCCAGTTCATAGTTATGGACTGCAGATCCCATCATGCAGTTGGTTCGCAATCTGGACGAATGTCTCTTACAGCCGGATTTTTCCCTCCTCAAAGTGAGTGGCTGAAGAATGGTTGGCTTGAGATTGTAGCACTGTGCTGGGCAACAAACGATTCCTGAGCCCTGCGCTTCCAACCTCACAGTCCCGGTGTTGGCAAAGCTTGGAGACGATGATAAAGTAACTCCGTCTCTCCGTGTGAGTCACGGACTGTCAGCTGGCAGCAAAGACCTCTGCCTCCAACGGACGTGGGGCGGTCCGGGTTAAGCCACTACACCCTGAACACTTTTGGAAGGGTCCCCTTTGCGTGGTACTGGCTTCACGCTAATATGCAAAAAATATCCTCCTCCTTCGAAAAGACAAGGGGACACGGCAGGGCTTCAAGGAATCATTTATTCGAATTCTCTGGCATGACGCGCTTCGGCGGTAGCCTCTTCAGATGCCTCCGATGTTACAAATTTCAAAGTTTCCTTTTATTTATTAAGCCCTCCTTCTAAAGTAGCGTGAGGCACACCTGCACCATATCTCATCAGAGAACACTCGGCCAGTTCATAGTTATGGACTGCAGATCCCATCATGCAGTTGGTTCGCAATCTGGACGAATGTCTCTTACAGCCGGATTTTTCCCTCCTCAAAGTGAGTGGCTGAAGAATGGTTGGCTTGAGATTGTAGCACTGTGCTGGGCAACAAACGATTCCTGAGCCCTGCGCTTCCAACCTCACAGTCCCGGTGTTGGCAAAGCTTGGAGACGATGATAAAGTAACTCCGTCTCTCCGTGTGAGTCACGGACTGTCAGCTGGCAGCAAAGACCTCTGCCTCCATCGGACGTGGGGCGGTCCGGGTTAAGCCACTTCACCCTGAACACTTTTGGAAGGGTCCCCTTTGCGTGGTACTGGCTTCACGCTAATATGCAAAAAATATCCTCCCCCTTCGAAAAAGACAAGGGGACACAGCAGGGCTTCAAGGAATCATTTATTCGAATTCTCTGGCATGACTCGTTTCGGCGGTAGCCTCTTCAGATGCCTCTGATGTTACAAATTTCAAAGTTTCCTTTTATTTATTAAGCCCCTCCTTCTAAAGTAGCGTGGGGCACACCTGCACCATATCTCATCAGAGAACACTCGGCCAGTTCATAGTTATGGACTGCAGATCCCATCATGCAGTTGGTTCGCAATCTGGACGAATGTCTCTTACATCCGGATTTTTCCCTCCTCAAAGTGAGTGGCTGAAGAATGGTTGGCTTGAGATTGTAGCACTGTGCTGGGCAACAAACGATTCCTGAGCCCTGCGCTTCCAGCCTCACAGTCCCGGTGTTGGCAAAGCTTGGAGACGATGATAAAGTAACTCTGTCTCTCCGTGTGAGTCACGGACTGTCAGCTGGCAGCAAAGACCTCTGCCTCCATCGGACGTGGGGCGGTCCGGGTTAAGCCACTACACCCTGAACACTTTTGGAAGGGTCCTCTTTGCGTGGTACTGGCTTCATGCTAATATGCAAAAAATATCCTCCTCCTTCGAAAAAGACAAGGGGACACGGCAGGGCTTCAAGGAATCATTTATTTGAATTCTCTGGCATGACGCGTTTCGGCGGTAGCCTCTTCAGATGCCTCCGATGTTACAAATTTCAAAGTTTCCTTTTATTTATTAAGCCCTCCTTCTAAAGTAGCGTGGGGCACACCTCAGCCATATCTCATCAGAGAACACTCGGCCAGTTCATAGTTATGGACTGCAGATCCCATCATGCAGTTGGTTCATGCAATCTGGACGAATGTCTCTTACAGCCGGATTTTTCCCTCCTCAAAGTGAGTGGCTGAAGAATGGTTGGCTTGAGATTGTAGCACTGTGCTGGGCAACAAACGATTCCTGAGCCCTGCGCTTCCAACCTCACAGTCCCGGTGTTGGCAAAGCTTGGAGACGATGATAAAGTAACTCCGTCTCTCCGTGTGAGTCACGGACTGTCAGCTGGCAGCAAAGACCTCTGCCTCCATCGGACGTGGGGCGGTCCGGGTTAAGCCACTACACCCTGAACACTTTTGGAAGGGTCCCCTTTGCGTGGTACTGGCTTCACACTAATATGCAAAAAATATCCTCCTCCTTCGAAAAAGACAAGGGGACACGGCAGGGCTTCAAGGAATCATTTATTCGAATTCTCTGGCATGACGCGTTTCGGCGGTAGCCTCTTCAGATGCCTCCGATGTTACAAATTTCAAAGTTTCCTTTTATTTATTAAGCCCCTCCTTCTAAAGTAGCGTGGGGCACACCTGCACCATATCTCATCAGAGAACACTCGGCCAGTTCATAGTTATGGACTGCAGATCCCATCATGCAGTTGGTTCGCAATCTGGACGAATGTCTCATATATCCACAAGACCTCCTCTAGACCGAAGAACCAGAGGCCACACGGGGAATTCTGTTGGAAGCTCTTTAATGGAATGGCAGGGCATAATGCATTTCGGCCATCTCGGCCTTCGTCAG
This sequence comes from Calotriton arnoldi, assembly GCA_963921515.1. NCBI lineage: Eukaryota > Metazoa > Chordata > Amphibia > Caudata > Salamandridae > Calotriton > Calotriton arnoldi. Next base: position 983,536 of record CAWUFW010002228.1, read on the forward strand.
ATGCCGCTCATTCAGGATACTGTCCCAACCTCGTTTTAAAATGTCCTGCAACTTTCCCATTGGTGGGAACACGCTCCACCCCAGGTCATGTGTTCGTGCACTTCAATGCTGCTCATCGTAACTGCAAATCCCAGAATTCACTGTTCCTGGTAAGTGGTACGTGGGGTTTTTTTAGCCGTTATGTCCGTGTGGATTTGGCGAAGTGCAGGACTGAACGTGGTAAAGCCAAATGTTAACATCCTGATTGGTATACAATCCCAAGGCTTCCTCAGGTCCCCTTAACGTTCTAGCCCCCAATTACAAGAGTCCACCGGGCAGGGGCAGGAATAGCAATGTATCCTACCCTTCGTGAAGTCACGAACCGCGCTGCAGCCGCCCTTGCTTACCTTGTCTTGTGAGGCGGGCCTGAGCCATTCCAATACCTTGGATGCCGAAAACAACTGCAGATGCAGAACCAGTGATGCTCAGGCCAGCTTAAAGAACGGGGCCTCTGTACCGCGTCTCTGGCTGTCGCGTATAACATCCACAAGACCTCCTCCAGACCGAAGAAGCAGAGGCCTCACGGGGAATTCTGTTGGAAGCTCTGTAATGGAATGGCAGGGCATAATGCATTTCGGCCATCTCGGTCTTCGTCAGATGCCGCTCATTCAGGATACTGTCCCAACCTCGTTTTAAAATGTCCTGCAACTTTCCCATTGCTGGGAACACGCTCCACCCCAGGTCATGTGTTCGTGCACTTCAATGCTGCTCATCGGAACTGCAAATCCCAAAATTCACTGTTCCTGGTAAGTGCTACGTGGGGATTTCTTAGCTGTTATGTCCGTGTGGATTTGGCGAAGTGCAGGACTGAACGTGGTAAAGCCAAATGTTAACATCCTGATTGGTATACAATCCCAGGGCTTCCTCAGGTCCCCTTAATGTTCTAGCCCCCAATTACAAGAGTCCACTGGGCAGGGGCAGGAATAGCAATGTATCCTACCCTTCGTGAAGTCACGAACCGCTGATCCAGCGCGATATTAGCAAACAGCATTCATACACCTGATACTCACTTGGGCCCATACATTCATACTACGCTAATACTTACGCTGGGTTTTATCAGTTGTTACTCTTTATCAAAATCCCTGCTACCAATTACCTTCCGAATGAAGAGTAATGACTTACCAATGAATCCTTTGCTAATTGGGAAATTTAAAATGAGTGACATTCATTATAGTACATAATCCTGAAATAACCACTGAGTCAGGAAGTTTTAAAATGTTTATCTAAAAGATTTAGCAGAGTAAAATACAGAACCACACGGTACTTAATCGCAATACCCAAGATGAAGCATAGAATAACTATTGCTAATCAATGACGGTCCCTCAGAAAAGGAGAGGATAGAGACAGCAGCGCAACTAAAGGTTTCATTATATTTACCTAAGTGCGAGAACCAAACCCCTTTAGCCAAGGAGTTGGAAAGAATAGGACCCAGGAAGGATGAAGAGCAAAGACCTCCTCCAGGTTCAGGACAGGACCGGTGACCTCTCTACAACTACGCCTGCGTCGTTCCCCTCTCTGATACTCGGCTTCTCCTTGATTCTCCCGTGCCTTCCTTCTAATGGACTCCGCCGCCCCCTCCTCAGGACTTCTCTGGACAGCGATTCAGTCTGCAATCGATCAGCTTGGCAGTCTGGAGCTAAGAGCTAACTAATTAGCTAATTCTATATCTATTATACCCTTCTACGCCCATGTACCCACCCTTAATGTTGCTAAAATATGGGACCACTACTTCTGATTGGACAGGGACAGGGGGTGGATTCTCACACCATATTGATTTTGCCTTGAAGCCTATTGTTTTTAAACTACCGCCCCTTCAATTTAATACATTTGCTTTATTTCCCACCCGTCTCATGACAAAATTTACAATTTATTCATATAAAATGTTTCTTTTCGACGAGAACATCTTGGTATGTAGTGGTGTCGGCCAGCAGGTCATGGCCTTGGATGATGTCCAAGTTGACTTCATCTCTTCCTTTCTCGTCTGCCTCTCAGGGCGCATGTGCGGAATCTTTGTCACACGAGCTTTCAGTTCACCAAAACCCAGGCCCAAGTTTACAAACTAATAAAAGTCAAAGAAGAAAACATTAAAATCACAAATAAAATGTTTCACTGTATGCCCACTCTTTCTACTCTATTCCCATTTAATTATAAATTCTATCCCGCATTAGTAGCGTTAGAGAAACGACAGTTTAATAATGACATGAGAGCAAGCTGAAGCATGTGAAAACATCAAGCAGCCATTTTAATGCACACTGCGCAGAAGCAGAAATTTCCCACCAAGCAAAGAAAGAGTCACACCATGTGATATGGATGAGATGCGCAGTAAGGTTCCCGCGCTTTAGCGGCCATTTTGGATTACAGACAAGCGTTGTTCATTAATAAAAACACATAGGCAAGCATCCTTACTATTCGTGTAGTGTATGCAAGGATTAGTAAAGACAATACAAATTTAATAAATTAATACTATGAGGAGATTGCATTCGAGCAAGTCTCATTTGTGAGTCCTTGCTCCATCAATCCCTCTCTGATGGCGTTTCTGAGCCATCAAAATACTACCCACAATCAGATGCCAACTTCTAGCAAATAGTTTCATTCTTATTTTTACATTTTCTATTTTTACCATCCCCTTTCAATTTCTTGTATAATTCACTTCTCCATTCTTCAAGTTCTATTTCATCTAACTTTCTCTTCTTTCCTTTTCCTGTCACATTATATGTTCCATTCTTTCTACAACATTTGCACCATATTATTATTGTCAGTGCTATTATTGCTATCCCTGCTAAGGGTACTAATATTTGACCTATAAGTCCTTTTCCTACATTAGCAAACCAGGTACCAATTCACGCAATACTACTTGTCAATCTTTCCCATACACTATCAACTTCCAGTGGTTTTAGTTCCTTCTCAAGTTTAGTTATATTCTGTATATATGTTCCAATTTTCGCACTCTTATCAGGAATATAAGTGCAACAGTGTTTTGTCTTCAATAATTTACAGACTCCGCCCTCTTTTGCCAATATAATATCAAGAGCAAGTCGATTTTGCATCACCATAGATCTAATCGCAACCATCTCCGCATTAATCATTAGAAATCCTCCAGCAGTATCTGTTGATAAACGATCAACCACTGTAGACAATTTACATATTTTCCTTGAGTTCAGAATTATTCCCACCGAAGGTATCAATGCACCAAATATATCACCTACAATTTCAGAAAAACTAGCTCTTTTACTACGTATTAATTCACTATTGTTTTCATTGCTCCCAGTGTTTCTTTTTACGTGGTATATCTTTGGAAATACTATTCCAAAATAACAACTTCCATACCAACGTGCAGGAAGCCTAAAGTAAGCCTTATTCCCACACACATAATAGATTCCAGGAAAAACTGAATCTGTTCCTCCTTTGATTCCCCAACCTCCAAGAATTAAGAAATTATGTTCACATTCACTGGTACCGATGAAAACATTGTTATAATCAGTCTTTAACCTATGAAGACAAATTTTTCCTGTCTTTACAAAATCCAGAGCCATAGCAGCTTGAGCCTTGCCAGGTGTGTAACTCCCTTTCTTTTTCTGCCCCAGGTGGTAAATGAGCCTTATGCTCAGAAGCTTTCTTTGAAAATCTTGTCTTCTATCTTCTACTAAATTCAAAAATATATTTTCTTCTTCATGTAAAGAACATGTTAGATTGTGTCTATGTGCATGTGTTATGTCTATTGATTTCATTGTTAAGAAAAACTCTCCCATAAACTGTGCGTCTTGACTACTAAGCACTGGATTCATACTCTTTCGAATCGGAACCTCAGAAAATATCACATCTATGTTTGAATAATAATATTGAAGTCTCCCTGTTCTATAAAATAAACTAGACAAAACACTACATGATATGCCATATGTCAGTGGTAAGTGATGATATGTTAATCCTTCTGCTACTGATTCAGGTAATTTCATACAGACATAACAATTACTAACTTCCATAGTATCTACATATTGAAATAATAACTTTGTGAAAACATTTAAACTAGTGTCATTATCAGCTATTTCATGATGAAATTCAGGTTCATTTTCTGCCATTAGTTCTACTCTATTGCCCTTCATGTCTGCTGTCCTCTCCTTAGTTTCATTATTAATTCTTTTATCCATTATCATAAGGTAAGGAACTGCTACAATCAGGACTAACCATACTATAAGCACCATTACTACACTACATATGCATATTGCACAGCATCTTCTACAACATCTCTGTTTTGGTCTCCCAGCAACTCTATCGTCAGGCATTTTCGACAAGGAAGATCGCTCTTCTTATCTATTTCCTCTTTTCTTTATATGACTCTTTTGCTTAGTCAAGGTGGTCTTGTTTCTTTCTCGTACGTTAGTTCTGCACTTGTTCCTTCGTCACCACTTTCACTTGACTCTGAACTTTCGTAGTCTTCAAGAATGATGTAAGTCCAATCAGGACCCTTGAATTTGTTATTCACAAGTTTCAGTCTTTTGCTTCTTCTTTTCTCAGTTTTATTCTGTTGTTCAGTTTGGCTTGTTACTTCATTTACTTGATCTGGATCGTCACTTCTGGTTTTTATGTGGTATTTTACTCTTTTAATGACACTCGGCCAATGATCTCCTTTTCTTGTTTTCTTTGTTTGCACTGTTTCTTTATCCTTGTCTTCAAAAATCTTTTTATTTTCACTTTCTGACACTTTTTCGTTTTCTGCAATTACTGTCTTTCTTTCTTGCTCTTTTTCAGTTCTGATTTGTTTTTCTTCAGCAGCTCCACTGTGAGTTTCCAATAATTGACCTTGTACTTGATTTATTTCTTCATGTTCATTTTTCTCGAGATCTTTTTCTTCTGTGTGATTTTCCTGATCTAACTCGTTCTGATCAGGGCTTATTGCACTTTGTACTTCTGCAGCCTGACCGGATTCTTCTAAACCTGTCTGTTCCTGCTCAAAACTCGTTGGTTCTTCGTTATTTTGAGCCCAGTTTCCTTTCCCTATCTGGTCCTGCTCAGGTTCTTTTATTGTATGTTCTTCTGTTCTCCTGAGCTGCTTCTTCTCCACCTATCTGATCTTCTTCTATTTCCTCAAATCTCGTTTGACTTCTTGTTCTGTGGTAAACTTCAGGAATTTCTACCACCGGTATCCAGTCCTGACTTGTGCTCGGTTGTTCTTCTTCAGCTTCTCTTGAATCTCGAGCCTGAGATTCTTCAGCTGGGCAACCTTCAGCTTCCTCAGTGGTTGATGCTGACTGAGGATTTTCTTCTTCAGGGTCTGGTACTCTTTTGGTGTGGCTTACGTGAATCCAATTAGGAAATCCTGCACACTTCACTGCTGTATTTGTGGTCAGTATTACTTGACAAGGACTGCCCCATCTGGGTGATAGACACGTTTCTCTGGTGTGATTCTTCACTACCACCCAGTCACCAGGATTCAGATCATGTTCCTGTTCAGGCTGCCTGGAAACTGCGTCTTCTCCAACCTGGTGAGAGACAGAACGCACTAGGTCAGCCAGTCCATTACAATAGTCCAGTACCATATCATCAGATATATTCAGCAGTTTGTTTGTGGGAACATGTGTTTGTCTCATTGCTCTTCCCATCATTATCTCGTGGGGGCTCAATCCTGTATTTCTGTCAGGTATGCTTCTGAGTCCCATTAAAACAAGTGGCAATGCATCTGGCCATTCTAATGATGTTGATGCACACATTTTTCCCAATCTTGACTTTATAGTGCCATTCAATTGTTCAACCACTCCAGAAGCCTCTGGACGATATGCACAGTGCAGTTTCTGTTTAATTTGTAATGCTTCACAGATTATTTGGATCACTTCACTGTTAAAATGTTTTCCTCTATCTGATTCCAAAGTTACTGGGAAACCAAACCTAGGAATCAGCTCTCGTAGCAACAGTTTTGCGACTGTAATGCTATCATTTCTCCTGGTAGGGTAAGCCTCCACCCACTTTGAAAACAGACACACTATGACTAGTACATATTTCAGCCCTCTGCATGGTGGTAACTGTATGAAATCGAACTGGAGTCTTATAAAAGGACCCTCTGCCTTTCCAATTTTCCCAAACCCAATTATTGTCTTCCGCCCTTGATTATGCATCTGACAAGTTAAACATCTCTGGCAAAGACTCTCTGCAACAGCCCTGAACTTCGGATTGTACCAGTTTTGTCTAAAAAGCCTAATCATTGCATCTCTCCCTATGTGTGTGTCTCCATGATACATTCTGGCCATTTGTGAGAGTAAACAGTCTGGCATGACTGGTCTGCCATCAGCACTGATCCACACTTCATCATCTCCTCTTTGGGAACAACCCACTTTGATCCACAAATTATTTTCATTTTCATCAACATCATCTTGTAATCTCTTTACATCATTCCAAGTTTCAGGTGGCATATACAGCATAAGTTGGCAGCTGATTCCCATTCTTTCCACCCTCTTATTGACTGACAATCTATTTTTGGCACAATGTTGGGCCACCAGATCTGCATATCTGTTGCCGACTACCACCCAGTCATCTCCTGACTGGTGTGCGGCACACTTCACCACAGCCAATTCTTTTGGTGATTGTATTGCTTCTAGCAATTCCCTTACAAACTGTCCATTTTTAATGGGGGATCCTGAAGAAGTCAGGAAATCCCTCTGCATCCATAGTTGGCCAAAATCATGCACAACCCCATAACCATATTGGCTATCTGTAAATATAGTTACTTTTTGATTCCTCCCAATTTTGCAGGCTTTTATCAATGCAATCAATTCAGCTACTTGTGCAGATTTGACTCCTGGTAAATTGGATGCTTCGACTATTCCAGTTAATTCACATACCGCATAGGCAGCAGTTAATTTACCATCTTCATGTCTTTGACATGAACCATCAACAAATAGCTCCCTGTCTGGCCTTCTGAGGGGCTGTTCTTCTATATCTGGGTGAGGTTTCGTACATAACTCTGTAATCTGTAAACAATCATGTTCATTTTCTTCGTCATCTTTAATTTTCTCATGATATGGGTCTGGTAGTAAGGTTGCTGGATTTATTATAGTACACCTTACCATGGTCACATTTTCAGCACCCATTATTATTCTTTCATATTTAGTCAGTCGACTAGGAGTAAGATGTTGTGTTCTGGTTCTTGTCAATAGAATCACAACAGCATGTGGAACAAACACCTTTACAGGATGTCCCATCACAATTGACTCACTTTGTTCAATGCTCAAACAAGTAGCTGCCACTGCTTTTAAGCATCCTGGCAACGCGGCTGCCACTGGGTCCAATGTAGCAGAAAAATATGCTATAGGACGTCTGTCTAAACCGTGTCTCTGTGTTAGGACAGAGAGTGCACAATTTTCTCTTTTCGTGACAGAATAATGCGAATTCTCTTTTATAATCCGGCATGCCTAGGGCTGGTGCTGATCACAGAGCATTTCTCAATTTTACAAAAGCTCCTGCACTCTCATCATCCCAATCAACTGGGTCCTTTGCTTTCTTGTCATTTGAATTTGGGGCTTCGCTAACAAGGAAAATCCTAGTATCCATTGTCGACAGTAACCTACTATTCCTAGGAACATTCTCACTTCTCTTTGGGTTACAGGCATTTGCATTTTCTTAATCAATTGTACTCTTTCCGTGGTTATTCTTCTTTTTCCCCCTCTCAATTTGGTGTCCCAGATATTTAACAGCTGTTGTACAAAACTGCAATTTTTCAGGTGAGACTTTATGCCCTTCTTCTGCCAAAAGATTTAATAGTGCTATGGAATCAACAACACAGTCCTCTCTGGTGTTCGATGCCACCAATAAGTCGTCGATATATTGCACTAGGACTGAGCTTCCTGGCATCACTAGTTTCTCAAGGCACTTTTTCAATATCTGATTGAAAATGGAAGGACTTTCCGTGTACCCCTGAGGAACACGATTGCATACATAGACTTTGTTCTCAAATTTAAATGAGAAAAGATACTGGCTATCCGGATGCAATGGTATTGAAAAGAACGCTTGACATAAATCAATTACTGTGAACCATCCTGCACTCTAAGGAATTTGGTATAGAATTACTGCAGGATTTGGCACTACAGGACAACATGGTTCCACTATTTTATTTATTTTTCGCAGGTCCTGAACAAACCTATATTTTCCACTAGGTTTCTTTAGTCCCATGATTGGTGAATTACATGGGCTACTCATTACCTCTTTTAGTATGTTTTGTTCAACCATTCGATTAATTTCTTCAATGACTCCCGCTTTACTTCTGCACTCATTTTGTACTGTCTGGTGTTTGGGAAAATCGCACCTTCTTTTACAGTAATTTTAACTGGGTCTATTTTAGCCATAAGTCCTACTTCTTTTCCTGTGAATCCCATACTATGGGGTTTACTGTACCTTTTAATTCTTCTGGCAACTCGTCTTTTGTTAATACCGAAAACATTTCATCTACTTCTGTACCCTGTTTTGCAATCATAATTTTATATACATGGTCTTCATCTGGTGTCTGAACTGCCACACCATCCGGTCTGCAAAATATTGTGCAGTTCATTTTGCACAACAAATCCCTGCCTAATAAGTTTACTGGGCTAGAATCGCATACTACAAATTGATGCATTTCTCTGAAGTTTCCGATTTTAACTTCCATTGGTTCGGTAAGAGGTGTTCTAATCCTTTGATTAGCTACTCCCACTACTTGGATATTTTCACCAGAGAGAGGAAGGTCTGGAATGTCTGCTGTTCTTACAGTAGACCGGGTAGCACCAGTATCCAACAGAAAAGTAATATCATTACCTTTCACATTTCCTTCCAAGTATGGACCTGACTGATCTACCGATAAGGATGCGCCAAGTACGCACTCCTTATCCCCCTCTCCTAGGCACCGTCATGAACTGTATTGACAGAAATCGTCCTGTAAAAGAAATTGTGAGGTTATATAATCATTCTTACCACTTCCTCCTTGATATCCGATGTCTGTACCGTGCTTTGCTCTGCTTACATTACCCTGAATAGGGGCAGGTGGCAACTGACTCTGAGGATGTACACCCTGCTGTGAGTCATTCTGCGTCTGTGGATTTAAATTTTGATTTGGGCCATTATTATTCCGAATCTTTTTACATTCATCCTTCCAATGCCCCAATTTTGCGCATCCATGACAAGGAAATTTCTTTTTAGCTTCTTCTCTATTCATTCGTCCTCTCACTTTTCCACCATTCCCAGTATCGCCATTCGTTCCAGAATCCTTTCCTTGATTTTCACTCGGATTTTCCAAATTAATTCCCTGTTTCTCGGCCATTTTCACCTGTTCCCACATTACCTTCTCCTGTAATTTCTTATGCCTATCCTCAATATCATCTCCACAATATGTACCGATTCATTAGCTTCTTGTGTAGTTCGGTCTATTTTCACCCAATCGGTTTCTTTCGGTGGTATTTTCCCTTTCAGGTAAGTTATCACCTGCTGATACTTTTTCATCACATCATTTGACGGGGCACCTGTTTTCGGATCTCTAGGATACTCGTCACTTGGCCAATCAACTGTAATTTTACAATCTGTCCACAAATCGGCAGGTACCACTATGTCAAACAAACCATCTAAGTCCTTTAACAATACCTTTGACACCTTCACAAACCTTTCAAACTGTTTGTACCATTCAATTGGTTTTTCTCTCAACTTTGGAAAATCATTCGTGAATGACAAAATATCCTGTCTGCTCCATGGGACATGTACATATCCTCCTCCTGCAATTTCTCGCATTGGGTACATTTGGTCTGCTTTCCCTGTCTCCTTCATCACATATTCCGATGCTGATCTACTTGATCGTGCTTCTTCCTTTTTCTTGGCCCACCTAGTTCTCCATTTATCTAGGTCTCCCCATTTTTGTAAAACTATCATTAATTCCCTTACTTGTAATTTTCTTCCAGAGGCATTCATGTTTTCTAAATCTTTTTCTGAAAAATCTGCTCTATAGGGTTTCTGCAACACCTTTGATCTCCCTATTTCTATTCCCATCTGTAGTGCTAGATTGGATAATTTTTCATGGAATATTCTTACATTTCTTGTGATACTTCTGCACATAAATAATAATTCTTCATCATCATAGGTATTCAAGCGATCTAGTCCTACATTTCCTGCTATTATTTCTTCTAATTCGACTTTCAATTTATGAATGTCTATTATTTTTGGAGGTGTGCACTGTTTATCTGATTCTTGTGCCCACCTTTCTAAGTCTTCAGGGGTGACTATTGTGGCACTTTTCGCTCCTAATGAAGTTACTAGACTTATATCTTTTGAACACCCAGGTGTAGTTCTCTTGGGAGTAATATTGACAGAATCTCGAATGGGTAAATCCATCAATGATATTGTGGATTCACTGTCACTAAAGTGATCTTCAACCATTACTACTGCTTCAGGTTTTGTAGCGTTTACAGGAGTAGGTGCAAGTATCGGTGGAGGACAGTTTCCCTGAGTACCATATAATGGAACTACTGGACCAATTGTTACAGGTATAGTCAATGAATCAGGATGTACTTTTATCTGTGTTATTTTCTGTATTAATTCTGCTCTGGTCTTCTCTAGGGCTTCTCTTTCTTTGTCATGAAGTATTCTACTAGGGGTGAATTCGTGCATTACCTGTGGTACTAATGGGGTTTTTAACGATGGTGCACTTGGGGTGCATCCACTTGTCCCTTCTTGATATGGTGAGGGGTTCCTTAACATTTCTTTCATAAATTCGTCTTCAGAATCGTCATGTTTTGTCTTTTCTGTGCATTTACTTCCTAATTTTTCCTCTGCTGTTAACAATGGATATAGTCCTTCTGTAATCATTGCCCTTCTCCATTGTTTCATCTGACCGTCCCTAGACTCATGTTGGTATCTGGGGAAAAATCCTCGATAACCCCTATTACTCCTGGATCGGTCACGCTCAAATGCCTCGGTTTCCCATTCCTCTAAAGCTTCATATTGAGTTAATCTAGGTCTGGGTTCTAAGTCATTCATCCTTAATCTCAAGTTCTGCAGAATTCGCCCATTGAACGTGCCATTCTCAGGAAATGCTAGTATTCCATCATTTTTGGTATATTCTATCCAATTCTCCATCCATACACAAGTATGATAACCTCTCTCATCATCATAAATGAAGCGGGCGTTTTAGCTGGTGGAATGATAATTCCTTCTCTAGTTTTGATTGGTTTATCCTTTTTAAAATAGTTCTTAATCTTTTGCAGAAAGGACATTTTTCTCTTCTCTCCGTACATTCTATCTAATCTTCGGTGTATAAAATTATATTCTGCAAAACCTAGGAATCTCCTATCCGGACGAGTTCCTGTTAAAGTCGGATCGCGTTTTAACATGCAATCTCTATCCACTAAGAATTTAGCTTCTAGAATATCAACCAATCAAGTGTCTGCTATCTTTTATTCCCGAGCCAATCCTTGCGCAGCCTTTTGGTGACGTTTGTCTGTCAACCCCTCCTTTACAATCTGCTTTTTCCTGTCCCTCGCTGGTTCAACCAATCCCAGCGCGGCACTTGTGACGTCAGTACTACTCCTGACTACTGACCCCTCCTTTACAAGAGTCGTTCCACACCCGCTGATTCAACCAATCCCAGCGCGGCGTTTTGTGACGTCAGCTCCCTCTCCGGCAGCTGACCCTCCCTTTACAAAATCTTACGCAAACTTATTTTCTCTACAATTCTTAATTGAATTTCAGTAACAACATAAAACATTCGCTATCGTGCCAGTTTCTCTAAATTCGAAAAAAATTGTTTCTCTCACACTTAGTAAACCTTTCCGTTTACTAAACATACACTACGAGTAAAACCCTTCCGTTTACTCTTCACACAAGCTCCAGAAGTACCTGTTACTTCTTCAATGTTACCCTTTCTAGGTGATATAACATCAAATTTTCACCAGCGTACTCTTTTGCTATTACGCACACGCATAGATTCCCTAACCAGTACTGATAGTCCTGCTTAACTTTTCAGCACTACTTCTGCCTGACAGATAACCTCACTGCAGTATGGCTTCCACTTACCAACCGCTATTCAATTTTCCCCGGGGATTCTGGACAACATAAAACAAACTTTGAATACACGGATGTTAGTTCATAAAAAATAAAATTCTCATTACCCAATTAACAAAGAGTAACCATCCTCTGCTACCAGAAAACTGATGCAGCGCGATATTAGCAAACAGCATTCATACACCAGATACTCACTTGGGCCCATACATTCATACTACGCTAATACTTACGCTGGGTTTTATCAGTTGTTACTCTTTATCAAAATTCCTGCTACCAATTACCTTCCGAATGAAGAGTAATGACTTACCAATGAATCCTTTGCTAATTGGGAAATTTAAAATGAGTGACATTCATTATAGTACATAATCCTGAAATAACCACTGAGTCAGGAAGTTTTAAAATGTTTATCTAAAGATTTAGCAGAGTAAAATACAGAACCACACGGTACTTAATCGCAATACCCAAGATGAAGCATAGAATAACTATTGCTAATCAATGACGGTCCCTCAGAAAAGGAGAGGATAGAGACAGCAGCGCAACTAAAGGTTGCATTATATTTACCTAAGTGCGAGAACCAAACCCCTTTAGCCAAGGAGTTGGAAAGAATAGGACCCAGGAAGGATGAAGAGCAAAGACCTCCTCCAGGTTCAGGACAGGACCGGTGACCTCTCTACAACGACGCCTGCGTCATTCCCCTCTCTGATACTCGGCTTCTCCTTGATTCTCCCGTGCCTTCCTTCTAATGGACTCCGCCGCCCCCTCCTCAGGACTTCTCTGGACAGCGATTCAGTCTGCAATCGATCAGCTTGGCAGTCTGGAGCTAAGAGCTAACTAATTAGCTAATTCTATGTCTATTATACCCTTCTACACCCATGTATCTCCCCTTAATGTCGCTAAAATATGGGACCACTACTTCTGATTGGACAGGGACAGGGGGTGGATTCTCACACCATATTGATTTTGCCTTGTATTTCTGAAGCCTATTGTTTTTAAACTACCGCCCCTTCAATTTAATACATTTGCTTTATTTCCCACCCGTCTCATGACAAAATTTACAATTTATTCATATAAAATGTTTCTTTTCGACGAGAACATCTTGGTTTGTAGTGGTGTCGGCCAGCAGGTCATGGCCTTGGATGATGTCCAAGTTGACTTCATCTCTTCCTTTCTCGTCTGCCTCTCAGGGCGCATGTGCGGAATCTTTGTTACACGAGCTTTCAGTTCACCAAAACCCAGGCCCAAGTTTACGAACTAATAAAAGTCAAAGAAGAAAACATTAAAATCACAAATAAAATGTTTCACTGTATGCCCACTCTTTCTACTCTATTCCCATTTAATTATAAATTCTATCCCGCATTAGTAACGTTAGAGAAACGACAGTTTAATAATGACATGAGAGCAAGCTGAAGCATGTGAAAACATCAAGCAGCCATTTTAATGCACACTGCGCAGAAGCAGAAATTTCCCACCAAGCAAAGAAAGACGTCACACCATGTGATATGGATGAGACATGCGCAGTAAGGTTCCCGCGCTTTAGCGGCCATTTTGGATTACAGACAAGCGTTATTCATTAATAAAAACACATAGTCAAGCATCCTTACTATTCGTGTAGTGTATGCAAGGATTAGTAAAGACAATACAAATTTAATAAATTAATACTATGAGGAGATTGCATTTGAGCAAGTCTCATTTGTGAGTCCTTGCTCCATCACCGCGCTGGAGCCGCCCTTGCTTAGCTTGTCTTGTGAGGCGGGCCTGAGCCATTCCAATACCTTGGATGCCGAAAACAACTGCAGATGCAGAACCAGTGATGCTCAGGCCAGCTTAAAGAACGGGGCCTCTGTACCGCGTCTCTGGCTGATGCGTATAACATCCACAAGACCTCCTCCAGACCGAAGCAGCAGAGGCCACACGGGGAATTCTGTTGGAAGCTCTTTAATGGAATGGCAGGGCATAATGCATTTCGGCCATCTCGGCCTTCGTCAGATGCCGCTCGTTCAGGATACTGTCCCAACCTCGTTTTAAAATGTCCTGCAACTTTCCCATTGGTGGGAACACGCTCCTCCCCAGGTCATGTGTTCGTGCACTTCAATGCTGCTCATCGGAACTGCAAATCCCAGAATTCACTGTTCCTGGTAAGTGCTACGTGGGGGTTTCTTAGCTGTTATGTCCGTGTGGATTTGGCGAAGTGCAGGACTGAACGTGGTAAAGCCAAATGTTAACATCCTGATTGGTATACAATCCCAGGGCTTCCTCAGGTCCCCTTAACGTTCTAGCCCCCAATTAAAGAGTCCACCGGGCAGGGGCAGGAATAGCAATGTATCCTACCCTTCGTGAAGTCACGAACCGCGCTGCAGCCGCCCTTGCTTAGCTTGTCTTGTGAGGCGGGCCGGAGCCATTCCAATACCTTGGATGCCGAAAACAACTGCAGATGCAGAACCAGTGATGCTCAGGCCAGCTTAAAAACGGGGCCTCTGTACCTCGCTCTCTGGCTGACGCGTATAACATCCACAAGACCTCCTCCAGACCGAAGAAGAAGAGGCCACACGGGGAATTCTGTTGGAAGCTCTTTAATGGAATGGCAGGGCATAATGCATTTCGGCCATCTCGGCCTTCGTCAGATGCCGCTCGTTCAGGATACTGTCCCAACCTCGTTTTAAAATGTCCTGCAACTTTCCCATTGGTGGGAACACGCTCCTCCCCAGGTCATGTGTTCGTGCACTTCAATGCTGCTCATCGGAACTGCAAATCCCAGAATTCACTGTTCCTGGTAAGTGCTACGTGGGGGTTTCTTAGCTGTTATGTCCGTGTGGATTTGGCGAAGTGCAGGACTGAACGTGGTAAAGCCAAATGTTAACATCCTGATTGGTATACAATCCCAGGGCTTCCTCAGGTCCCCTTAACGTTCTAGCCCCCAATTAAAGAGTCCACCGGGCAGGGGCAGGAATAGCAATGTATCCTACCCTTCTTGAAGTCACGAACCGCGCTGCAGCCGCCCTTGCTTAGCTTGTCTTGTGAGGCGGGCCGGAGCCATTCCAATACCTTGGATGCCGAAAACAACTGCAGATGCAGAACCAGTGATGCTCAGGCCAGCTTAAAAAACGGGGCCTCTGTACCTCGTCTCTGGCTGACGCGTATAACATCCACAAGACCTCCTCCAGACCGAAGAAGAAGAGGCCACACGGGGAATTCTGTTGGAAGCTCTTTAATGGAATGGCAGGGCATAATGCATTTCGGCCATCTCGGCCTTCGTCAGATGCCTCTCATTCAGGATACTGTCCCAACCTCGTTTTAAAATGTCCTGCAACTTTCCCATTGGTGGGAACACACTCCACCCCAGGTCATGTGTTCGTGCACTTCAACGCTGCTCATCGGAACTGCAAATCACAGAATTCACTGTTCCTGGTAAGTGATACGTGGGGGTTTCTTAGCTGTTATGTCCGTGTGGATTTGGCGAAGTGCAGGACTGAACGTGGTAAAGCCAAATGTTATATATATATATACCAAATAGATACTTAATAATAATCAAGTTAATTCCCATAGAGTCATTACACACGCCTGCTGCAGCCCGAACCGCTGGATGGAGTTAACCAAATTTGGCAGAAAGCTAGCTGTTGGTCCGCAGGGTGTGCTTTTTATTATTTGGTGTAAATCCATTCAGTAGTTTGCGAGATATTATAGGAAATCCAAATTTGTATATCTGGGCGGAGCCTAAGCACAGCTCTCATGGTGAGATCTGATTGGCTGTCAGCACTTCAACCAGGAAGTGATGGCAGCCATCTTCGGACCAATATACACGATAGCTCCCCTTTGAAATGCATTGTAGTGAATGGCAGGTTGAGGGTCACAAAAAGGAGAACGTATAAACGGATTTTAGTTACAATATAAATCATTTGTTGCTAAGGTGATTTTACCCTGTGTAAAAGCCTTCTGCTGGGATTTCAAGAATCATGTTTGAGAGAAAACAGTTTTCTCATGATTTTCCCGTAGAGGTTATAGAAGGTTCACCAGAAGCTAAAATGAGAGCATATTTTCTGTAAATTCACACTATGTTTCTTAGCCATATGAGAATGAAGCCTGACATTCTCAGTAAAACATGTACTTCCAGCAGGAGCAGCCTGTCAGTTGATTCCCTTGTGTTCTACTGCAGCCTCCCAGAGTGTTCTAAAGAACAGCTAGAGTGCTAACAGTCTAAAACATTTGATTTATAAAGGAACAAAATGAGGGGGTCATGTCATAGAAATTATGGTTAGTGCTGTAGAAAGTAAAATTAGGGCACGTTTTAAGTGAGATATCAAATATCTGCCTGTTGTACTTCAACAGGAGCAGCCAGCCAGTTGATTCCCTTGTGTTCTAATGCAGCCTCCCAGAGTGTTCTAAAGAACAACTAGAGCACTAACAGTCTTACTTATGACAAAAGTGTGGCATACCTTGATTGACTCAAACTGATAAAACTTAAAACATTTAATTTAGAAAGGAACAAAATGAGGGGTTTATTTTGACATAGAAATTATGGTTAGTGCTGTAGAAATAAAAATTAGGACACGTTTTAAGTGAGTTCTCAAATATCTTCCTCTTCTATTTCATTAAAACATTCTGTCCTGTTGACTGAAACATGCACGTTCACCACCAGCAGCAGTCTGCCAGTTAAGTCCCTGGCAATCAGCAGTTTCCTACAGTGTTCTGATGAACACCTAGGGACATATTCACAAGGACCTACCGCCGATTTATCTCCACCTTAACCCATCAAAAGTGGAGATCGATTTAACACCCCATTTCGATCCTGGTGCAAACTTCAGACATCGCGAGTAATCCCGCGATAACTGCCCCAAAATTTATCACCACGGCGGACACCACCAACTAACCCTAATGAGATGCAGAGTAGGCGTTCCCGTGCAAAAACACACAAAAAAACCACAACACCACTTTCACAACGAACTTCCAGATCTGCGATGCGAACCAAAACAAGGCGATAAGCCGCAGTAGCAGCAGGGATTTAACACCTGCCTTTTGCTGGTGTTAAGCAGGACGACTACCTGCAGCATGAAAGGGAGCCCAGCCAAGAGCCACATCTGAAGACCCACAGATGCCATGGAGACAATGATCATGCAGCTCCAAGACCCATGAGGGCCACAACACCCACCGCCACCCACCCCAGGCCCGCCACCACCCCCAGGACCCGTCCCACCTCCCCCCGGGAACACCACAGAGGCAGCGTACACAAAGACAGCGGACCCACCTGAGACGCACCTGCCGCCCAGACCCAACGCCAGAGGAGGACATTGCCCACTACAGGCCCAAAAGGACAACCATCCCCCGCATCCTGACCCACATCCCCCACCTGCTGACGGTACCAACCCAGCAGACAAACAACATCCCTCCACAGGCAAAGCTGCCGGCTTCGCAGCACATGTCGGCCTCTGGTACCATCCAACCCACAACTGCCAGCCCCATCCAAGATCATCACACCTGTCCTGGATGCCAACATCAGCCTGGTACCCCAGCACCTCCACTTCACCCACACTGCGCAGGAGCAGCTGGAGACCAAGCAAGGCCCCTACGCCATAGCTGGATTCCCTCACGTGTCAGGGCCAATCAACTGCACACATGTACCCCACGTGCCCCCTGCCGACACTTCACACAACTACCACAACAGAAAGCACACGCATACCATAAATGTGCAGGCAATGGTGGACCGCCCAGGACTCCTCAACAATGTTGTGGCCAACACCACACACCTCCAGCCCACAGTCATGCAACTCACGACACTGGCAATGAGCACGCAGCACAACTACATTCAACATGCCACACAACATGCCAACTGACCAGACACAACAACACGACTCCATTGGGAACTTGGCCTTGCCATGCCCACAACCCAGCCACGGCATGGCACCACAGACACACAATAGCAGAATGTGAGGAGAGGCTTGGAGCAGGCATGTGCGAGAGCGGCAAGTGACTAATGAATGAGAACCTACCCAATGCCAGGTGTGGCGTGGATGTGCCGGACAGACCACAGTGTGCAAACTACGGAAATGGCCAAGTGGAGATCAACTGCTGGTGCATGGAGTGTAGTGGCCAGTGGACGCTACCATGTCCCCACAGGCTGTGGGGCAGAACGAGGAAATGTCGCACGTTACGTCCCCCCCTGCATGCGCGGGCGGAGTGGGTTGGACCTGCGTACGCCAGGCCTGCGTAGGGGTGTGAACAAAAAGCCCGACGCACTGGGCGTGGTTCTCATTCGGAATGGACAACGCGTCTGCCAGGGCGGCGCCTCTCAGCCCACCACGAGTCCTGCGCCGAGCGCGGCGGAGCCTGCATCCCTGTGCACCTGCTGCACCCCGGGCCGCTGGTCCCCAGACCCGTCATGCCGGCCCCAGCGTACCAACGAGGCTCAGCTCACCTGCTTACATCGGCGTGTGTCAAAGAGGGCCCACAACGTGCCGGTGCAAGCTCCAAGCCCCAGTCCCACGACCTCTGCAGCCTCCGCAGACCATCGCTGGCCCCCCCGACGCTGGCCCACATTACTCCTTTCTCATTGACATACTCCGCCGGCGTCCTCTTCGGCCCAGTAGGTTCCACATGTGGAACTGTGTCTTGAGTCTTGAATGGCAGTGACCCCAAGTCCGTGGCAGCAGCCACAGCACCAGACTCCCTTCGATCAGTGAAGCCTAATTCCGTATCGCAGGCCTGCGACACGTGGCGCCACTAACCCTGTTCAACGCAAGCCGGCGACACGTGGTGCCTAACCCTGTTCAACGCAAGCCGGCGACACGTGGATGAGGGCTCAGGCCTACACTGCGCTCCAGTAGGTCCCACATATGGAACTGTGTCCTGAGTCTTGAATGGCAGTGACCCCAAGTCCGTGGCAGCTGCCACAGCACCAGACTCCCTTCGATCAGTGAAGCATAATTCCGTATCGCAGGCCTGAGACACGTGGCGCCACTAACCCTGTTCAACGCAAGCCGGCGACACGTGGTGCCACTAACCCTGTTCAACGCAAGCCGGCGACACGTGGTGCCACTAACCCTGTTCAACGCAAGCCGGCGGCACGTGGATGAGGGCTCAGACCTACCCTGCGGACCAGTAGGTCCCACATCCAGCACTTAGTCACGAATCATGAATGGCAGAGTCCACACCAGTGAACGCACGGAGAGGAGTAAGAGGAAGATGCGGCTCAGTCCGGACGAGAGCCGGATCAGAGTCACGGAGGTGATCGAACACTATCAACAACTGACCTGGTGCCATCAACCCTGTTCACCGCAAGTCCACGTCCTGTGGTGCCACTGAACCTGAACTACACAGGCCGGTGGGACCATCCAACCTAAGCCGGCGACACTCAGTGAATGGCCCGTGCTGACCGCTGCCTCAGGCCTACACTGCGGTCCAGTAGGTCACACATGTGGAACTGTGTCTTGGGTAAGATGTGGAGGAGTCCACACCATTGGACACGCCTCATCGCAGGCGGCATCCCCTAACAGCACTGGTGCCACTAACTCTGTGCGCAAAGAGTCATGGGCACTATCTGGTTGGACCTTGGTGGCATCTGAGTCCATGGCCTGGTGGTTTTCTGCATCTTCATCTGGCTGGACCGGACTTGGTGTCCGACATGTGTCTGTTCCATTCATCTCCACCATAGTGACTGTTTCAGCGTGGTTCTGCCCTCTGCCTCGTGCCCTGGGGGTACACCTTCCACTGTCCACCGAGACACTCCGCGACAAGCCCCTTTGTCATCTACGGAAACCTGCTCTGCACTCGTGACCCTGCCCCAGTGCCCCGCAAGTCAGCGGCCCGTGGCGGTAGGCCCGTGCAGGACGCTGTGCATCCGGGGCCACTAACTCTGTGCAGCACAAGTCATGGGGCCTTTATGGTTGAATGGTTGTGTCCTTTACGATGTACACTGTTGTCGATTTCTGACTGCACCCACCAGGCAGCCCTTGCCGGCTGGTGTGCACACACCCCACACACATCCAACATTGGTGTCACTCGATATGTGTGCCTGCTAATAAATGTGGCCGGGCGCACGTGCCCGTAGCCAATCACACCATCTGAGCAAGTGTGTCCGTGTGGTCATTGTGTCAGCAGGATGGGCACGGGCCCTGCAACATCACAGTGTGCTGTCTTCAGCGGACGATGCCATGTCACCTCAGCGTTGGCAGTGACCTTGGACATGTAGCTTCGCCCCCCCTGCATGCACAAGCGGCGTGTGCTGGTCCGGTGTACATCAGGTCAGCGCAGGGGTGTGCTGATTCGGCAGGGGGAGCAGGGCGTGGCTCGGACCTGGCCTTGGGCAGGATGTGCGGTAAGTGTGTCTCTGTGTTGGGGTGTTGTCGCCACCAGGGCCACAGTAGTCGATGTTGCAATGTAGCATGCACCAGGAGGGCGGGCCCGCACGGATGGGGAAATGTAGGAGCGCAAGACCGCTTGGGGTCTTGGCACATGCATGCCAAGTGTTATGTGTATCAGTCCTGCGGCTGCATGAGTCAGTTGCCTAGCCTCATTCGCAGCGCGATCACAGCCAGCCATGGACTGTACACTTGTGTCTGCCCTGTCCGGACCATTGGCCTACACTGACGTGGCCGCACACCTTCAAAGGCCAGCGTCACAGTGTTGTTGGCATACCGCTGGACATGCGTGGACAGGCATTACAATGGTGTGCTGTAGGAGTGCACGTGATACAACCACGCAGCGCACACAAGTGTGGGGGCTCATGGGAGGGTGGAGCAGCTGTGAGGCAACGTAACACACAGTGAGGCCGCTCATGTGCCACGTGCTGGGCATATCATCCATGATTCCCAGGGTCGCAGACATCCCACCACACCCACAACAGGCCTCTGTACATCTCTTGAATGCATGCAGATGGTGAAGTTACTGTAGGGATGAAGGGTCCTTTGTCTGTACTATCAGGCGGTGGCACATCTGCAGCTCCGAGCTGGGACTTGCATGTGGCCAGCACGCCCTGACAGATACGATAGCATTTACTTGTGCCTCCCACACTACGCACTGCCTGACATGAGACCAACGTGTACACATCCCAAACGCAGAAGTCCTTGGTTGTAGTTAGCGTGCGTGAGATGGCCTTCACACATACTCCCACCCCAGCCCTGCACCCGTTGCACACAGACACTGCTCATTGCTCCGAGCTGTGCCATTTCATCCACAGGACTGGCGCAGGGCAAGCCAGTGCCGCTTCAAGCAGAGCCACTGACGCAATGGCAGACCATCCGGGACACATGCTCGACTCCAGTCACGTGGACCTGTACCGTGCACGTCTGCTGCATGTACTGGGGGCACTGCCGTTGGCAGTACTGCGGATCAGTTACCGGCTGAGCTTCCGCCTTGCGAACGTCACCTGCGTTCAGCCTGTGTTGCATTGTCGTTCGTGCATATTCGAGTGGACCATGGATGTCTGCCTCTCCAACGTGACTGTAGCTGACCTGGATTTCGACGTGTGGGTGCGCTTCCTGTTGGCCCACGACCAGGAGTGTCACCGTGATGCCCGTTTATGGCATGCATGGATGTTTGGCAAGCATGCTGGCAACTGGACCTGGGAGATTGCAAGAGTCGTCGTGTGCAGTGAGCACATTGAGCCGCTACCCGATTGGGCTTTGGTGCACATTGGGGCCAGGGGTTGGAGTCAGCACATCTGTCCGGGTCAGCTGATGGATTACGTCGACATGTCAGATATGGTGGACAACGATCTCTCATTGGAGATGTTGGCCTACACTGCTGCACTCGCTTTCATGGACGAGTGACAAGGTATCTGCAGCCACAACTGGATGTGACCCATTGCACGTGTCCCGACGCCTGGTTGCATGTTGGGAATCTGGTCACATGTCCCAAGACGACAGTGGACATGGCTGCATTGGCCTGGACTCCTGATCCATGCGCGGACAACCAACACGGGTTGGCACTGACTTGTGTTGGTGATGGACTCCCCCGGGGTGGACATGGGCGCTTTCCTACGTTCCTCATTCAGACATGCTGCTGCATTGGTCTGCATATCGTGGCACTTCTCTTGGCCGTACTGACACGCACTTGTTGATAAAGTTTCTGTACTTTCACTTGTCTCCAACTGTGTTGTGTCTTGATTTGTATGCCAGTGTGTGTGTCACGGACTCTCTGGCTCCCTGCCATATGTGCATTGCTACCCCATCAGGGCTGTGGGTTTGTACTTGTGCATTATCATGTCCCTGTTTCGTGCTTTGCCAGATGCGTATGGTCGTTTACCGGCCACAAGAGGGTGCACTTGTGTCCTGTGTTCGGTTGTGCCAATGTTGGTGTTTGTACCACATTGTGTTCGATGTTGGGGTGCTCTGCTTCCTATGTGTGTATGCTGCATTGTGTGTGAGATGTCCCTTCAGCTCTGATTGGCTCACCCTTCTCCCTTT
The DNA here is from genome assembly GCA_963921515.1 of Calotriton arnoldi. NCBI lineage: Eukaryota > Metazoa > Chordata > Amphibia > Caudata > Salamandridae > Calotriton > Calotriton arnoldi. Next base: position 1,005,972 of record CAWUFW010002228.1, read on the forward strand.
CAGGCAGTGTGGTTTTCACTTCTGTGCTTGTTCAGTGGTGTGATATTGCCGGGTTGTGTGACTTGTGCTCTTGGTTGGTGTTGTTATTCTTGGGCATGGTTTGTCTGCAGTTGTGCTGTGCTTAATTGTGCATGTGTGCCATTGTGCCCATCTCCCCCCGTCCCCCCAGTCCCTGGTCGTTCCTCTCCCTGTTGCTGTTGTGTATGTTGTTTTGGGCAGTTTCCGGTCCCCGAGTCCTGCCACCATCTCCAGACTGATGTGGTGGACACCATTTCCTCCATGTCATCCGCCTCCTGGTGTGGCGCTGGACTCCCACCTCCGGTGTGCATTGCTGCCTTCTTGTTGTTGGCATGTTTCTGCTTGTTTCTGCGTTTCGCATCATTCCGGCTGTTCTGGTTTTCTTCCATTGTCCTCCTCCGCTCTCCGGCTGCATTCACCTTGTCCACGATGGTCTGCCATGTACAATGTTTTTTTGCCAATGGGGCTTGTGGGGTTGTATACTGGCTCCGGTGCCTCCATTGTGCTTGGCTGTTGTTTTCTGTTTGGTTTGTCTTTCATTTTCTGGCTTTTGTTGTGCTTATTCCCGGCTGCCGTGTGTGTGTCGCGGGCCTGGCGGTGCTTATCGCTGCTTTCCTCATCGCGAATGGGCTCATCGCACGTTTTGTTGTGTTGTGGTTTGTGTTTTTATCTCCGTCGAGGTGGTTGTATCGCGGACATTGGCCGCGTTTTCGGCGGATTACCGCATGGTACCGCCGTGTTGTGAATTCCACGTTGACACAGGGTTATTTTCCCGCGATAGGCTGCGATGTGTAAAGTTGCGTTAACATTTTTTGGAGATGTTTAGCACACATTCTTGTGAATATACCCCCTAGAGTCTCCCAAGATGGCCACCAGAGAGAAAAGAACCCAAATATAGCACAAATATCACCCAAATGTAGTCCAAGTATACCAAATAACAGAAGTGTGCAAAACATTGTTTTTTTGCAGTTTTATACAGTGCAGACTTGACCCTAAGGTATTGGAGTGCTTTACATCAGCATCAGTTACATTACACAAGGACACATTCCTTTTGGGTTTTAGGCATGGGGAGATTAAGTGATTTTCCCAGAATCACAGGATGTCGAGCTGATGCCTAAAAGTACACCTGGTTCCTCAGTTGCAAAGTCTGCAGCTCTGGCCGTAATGCCACATTCTCTCCCCTAAATGCAACATATAACCAGGTGATCAACTGGATAAAAAATGAAAAGATAGCAAATAATTTTAAAGAGCTTTGTCGCTATTTTAGAACTCAGAAAATACGTCCTCATTTTAGTTTTTTAGAGTAGTAAACATAATTTCTATGGGAATATGATCCTCTCATTTTTATAAGCCGTCAGACGTGCCACACTTTTGTAATAAATATATAATGCTAGCAGTCTTGTTGTTCATTAGAATACTGCAGGGAGGCAGCTGTCAAGGGCACTGACTCGGATAATTGAGGGCAGGGAGGAGGGTGCAGAGGCAACAAGTTGACCATGCTGGGCAGGCTGGAGCGGTAGTGGCAGCACAATGGACCATTGAGGGTAGGGGAAAGCGGGGCAGGGGCAACAAACCAACCATGCAGTATAGGCAAGAGAGGCTGTGGCAATATAACAGACTATTGAAGGTAGAAGAAAGTGGCAGTACAAGCATACATGCCAACAAACCCGATTCAGGCAGGAGACTGCTGATGTTTTCACCCCAAAATGAATTTATTTTATTTGTCTCCTGGTTAAACGCTCCTCTTTTTCAATGTAAATCAATTGGGAAAATCAATTCCCCAGGTTTTTTTTTTCAAAATCTCCCTCTTACCAAGTTCATAATGTTAGCAAGTATGTTACATTGGGCAGGAGGAATGGGGTAGGGACATGGACTTGGATAACAGAGGGCAGGAGGGAGATGGGCAGGGGCACCAAACTGACCTTACAGGGCAGGCGTCAGGGTTGCAGCAGCACAATACACCACACAGGTCAAGCGGGACGGCAGTGCAGCACAACGGACCATGGAAAGCAATAGGGAGGGGACAGGACAATGCACGTTGACAACAGAGAGCAGAGGGGAAAGATGCAAGGACAGCAAGCTGAACATACCGGACAGACAGGAGGAACAGTTGCAGCATCACAGACAATGAAGGTCAGGAGGGTAGTGGCTGGGGCACGTGAACAGAACAGACAAGGCAGAAGGGAGGGGATTGGGGCCTGCACATTGAAAACGAAGGGAAGGGGGCAGAGCTGGAGCAGCAAGCTGACTATGGAGGACAAAAGGGATGGGTAGGGGCTGGACACAGGCAAGAGAGGGCAGGGGAAGGAGCTTCACAACAGACCACATAGGGTAGGCAGGAGTAGGAATTGCAGCACAACAGAGCATAGAGGGCAGAAGGGAGTGGCAGCAAAATGAACCATACAGGACAGGATGGAGGGGAAAGAGGCATGGAACTCGGACAGACAGAGTAGAAGTGGCAGGGACAGGCGGCAGTCATCGGATCATGCTAAGCAGGTGGGAGGTGTAGTGGCAGCTCAACACTCAGAGTAGATAGGAGGTTCATTTGAGATGTCATCTGTGATGTCACTGATCATGTCATGAGTGATGCAATATGTGAGGTCATAAGCTGTGCATTGCGGGGTCGTAAGTTATAGTTAGTTCAGGTAAGTGTAACTGCTGAATTTCAATGGTTTTGTACGAGTGAAATCTGACACTAACTATAATGTCAAAGTAGTACACTGGGTCTACTATACTCACACACTGTTATTTAGGATAGGTAGAGAGACAGACGCAAATTGCCTTAGAGGTTGTGGGTTGGAGGGCACCCTTTTTCCACACACTTTGGAGCTGCCCTCGCATAAGAGATTTTTGGGAGGTGGTAAGGGGAAACCCCTAGAACTCCAACCTCGACTGGCCCTGCTGGGCATATGGGTACTGACAGATCACTCCGCTACCAGAAATTGTTGGTGAATTTGGGCGGCATGGTAGCAAAATGAGATATCGCTCAGCGATGGGGTTCGGGGAGACCCCCCCCCCCCCCAATATCAGGACTGGGAGACAGGCTCATGGAAAAAGAGATCTACAAGGGCAGAGGGTTCCCGAGGAAATTCGAAATGGTCTGGGGCGGCTGGGATTGGGGGGAGGGGGGATCACTTAGGTAGGGTAGGAATAATGGGGGCTCCCAAATCCAGTTTGGCCAGAGTGGGCAGAGGGGGGAGCTTTATGGTTCACTCGCAATGGAACTGGGACATGGGGGAGTGGGAGATAATGAACAGTGGGCATTGGACGAGATAAACCTTGATTCTAATTACTATACATCCGCATACCGGGGTGACTGTGGTGATTGGGGTCTATGTTATGTTATGACATGTTTGTTATGTGTGCGTTATCATATATAAACAGTAACCATATATTCTATAGTGTTAATTATTACTTAGCGTCTCACCCTAACTAAAATGAATCAGTATTACATAATGTACATATTTATCAATTAACTAATTAAAAAGAAATAACTGTTAATTATTACTTAACTTCCCACCCTATATTCCTACAAACCCAAAATCCCACACCGAAAATATAACTAAAATATAAAGTTATTACACAATTTACATAATTAATAATCAATTAAATAATTAAAAATAAATTAATAATTAATCATTACTTAATTAACTTCCCATCCTGTACCCCTACAAACCCAGGAGCCTGCACCTAAAATATAGCTAAAAAATATAAATATTACACAATTTATATATTTAATAATCAAGTAAATTATTAATTAATTATTACTTCAATAACTTTCCACCCTATACCCCTACAAATATAGCAACCAGCTACAACACTATAAATTGCTTTTATTAATTAAATAAAAAAATTAAATCTCTTAAAATTACTAACTATATTTAAAAATATTAACAATTATACAAACAATAATGACACATTAAATTAATATACGAAACTAAAACACATTGAGATAATTTTATTGAAAACGATATTAACAATGATACTGTTAACAGCGATATTACTTACCTTAAGAGAACGATATTCTTGACAACGATATTTCTCAGTCACGATATCTTTGTACCACAATATTTTTTCCAATATTTCTGTCTCCCAATACTTACAACTCAATATTTTGTCTAAATACCCTTGGTTCTAGAAGTTTAAACAAAACTCCTAGGAAGTCTCTCTAGTGAATGAGTTTCATCTCACTTTTAGGATGTTTCTATATAACCTTTAACCCTTAGTAACATAGTTGTGCCGTTGTACATTTGGGTCCTGGAATATGTTGAGTAAATGGCATTTCCCCATTGCCAGACTTTGCGGTAATTTTAAGTTTCCAATTTACTCTTTCACTGATGTCAAGATGTAACTAATGTACACCAATCTACATGGTCATTTCATTCATGTAAATGACATATATTTAAAGTCACAATGGGAGAAGGTGTGATAAACTATTCTGTAGCCCTACTGATACGAAAACATTGTGGATAGTTTACTGTATTTCAATTAGTTTCAGAAATATTTTGGGATTTGAAAAATCACTTCAATATAATATTTTTAATCCAAATATGTATTTAATCCCCATCATTGTAGGAGTATAAACAGAAAATTCAAAAGGTCTTTCGCTGATGAAAGATGTTTACTCAGTTCACACACACACTAGGGTGTTTGTAACGTTCAACAGATCAGATCAGGTGGAGGTTCACAGCTGTTTTCTTGTATCTCTTAGAGGACTTAGATGTCACTGCATGGGGTGAGAGTTTACATTGAAAGATTATTACTGAGTGACCAGAGTGCTCCACCTGTGTGGGCACATTGGATAGGATGCAAGGGTGTTAATGAAAAGATACCAACGAGTGTGTGACCTTGAGTGTGAGACTTTGCCTCATTCAAAAACACTGGAGGGCCCATATGTCATTTCCAGCAAATTAAAGTCTCCTAGTGCTACTAGACAACAGGCCTTGAAGAGGAGAAATTAATCTCTGCAAAAGCAGCACCAGAACCAGGTGGTCTTTATTATGAAAGGAAATCAAGAGTCTCTGAGCGTGACATGGCAGTGGTTATATGTTCATGATTACTGAACCTAGAAGATTCCATTTCCTTACATTACTACAAATTGTTTACCTTTCCACATGTCCACATGCATTATTGTTCTTTTTCAGCTCATTCTTCACCAACTGTGTACTTTCCAGCTTAACACTTTCCCTCTTTTCATTCACAGCCTTAAGACACTGATCAATTAATTCTACCTCTGGCCATTTTAATGGCTTCCTGGAAACTCAGATTATGTTTGACTCATAACTTCTCTTGGAATTTTGAGTTTGCAGTATTCAACATTATGTGGTCTCCTATATACCCCTCCCCACCCAAGGCCAGTAAGCATACAAGGCTAAATGTTTGTATAATCTTTTTGTTGCCATTTTCCTTTCTCTTTGGGACTGGCAAATATCTAAACATACTGCCTCTGTACCCCCTCAGGTGTCTAGCAGCAAGGCAACTTTCCTGTCATCTGAAAATTACTCTCTGTATCTGCCATGAGGTACACCCAGAACATATTGTTCCAATGACTCCACGGTATCGTGGGTTTTCCTTATAGCAGAAGGAAAACTGTGCACTATTGAGCTAATCATCTCAGTTGGCACTAGCTTCTTTCTGCTAACTGTGCACAGCAATGCCCCACCAGGCCACACAGGATTCATTAAGGTAAGCTTAGAAACGTGTGGATGTTCACAAAGTTGGTTTGGGATGATCTTAAAAATGTATCTACCACTTATCTTTAGTGGCTATGGCAAGATAGTGTCCAACTCAGTCGTGGCAGCTCCCGCGAAGCAGTAGTGGGACAGGGGTAAGGGGGATTACGAGGTAGGGGGGTTTAAAAAAATAATATAAAAAAAGATCACTTACCTGCCGCCTCTCTTCTGTCCTCTCCATCCTCTTCCTGGCTTCTGTTTGAACAGGAAGTTTCCAGGCTCCCCATAGCCAATCACAATGCTGCATTGCAGCATTGTGATTGGTCTGAGCACGGTGGTTCGGCGCTCAGATGGGGAAGGGGAGCCTGGGCATGTTCTCCACCCAGGCTGTAATGCAGCCTGGGTGGAGAACATGCAAAGTGTGCATGAATGTTTGGCCATCCCCAGAGTGCCGGCCAAACATTCATGCGCACTTAGGTGGGTGCTACCACTCCTCTCCCAGCACTGCCCAGCCTAGCCCCGCCCCACAAAACTGCCTCAGCACAGAAAAATAAAATGATAATAACATTGCGTTATTATCATTTTATCTTTCCTTTTTTGCTGACCTAAAAGGCAGTGGGGCAACGCTCCTCTGCTTTAGCGGAGGAGCTGCCCCTGCTCTAACTCCCAACTTCGAACTGTAGACACTCATGTAATTTTTTGTACTGTAAAACATCAAAATGATCCAGCACTCCTAAACAAATTCAGATTAAAGCAGTTAATAAAAAGTAAGTTCAAAGAATGATTCAGCAGGTCTGGTCTTGTTCCAGTTCTTTATTCAGATTCTTTCTTTAAAGAGAAAAAGTAGCCTCACGCGTTCGCCCATCAAGGACTTCTTCAGGGCGAGACAGTAAGACGTTTGTTCCTCTAGGTTTCATGGAAGGAAGTTTCTTTTATTTGAAAACTCAGTTTATGGATAGAATGAATTAAATCCTAGGTATTTTCCAATGGTGTGCATCATCCAATGTGATCCATTCAAACATTATCAAGGGCCATTATTATCAACAATGTGCGTATGATAATCCCATTACTATTTGTAATCCGGCTTCGAACTGCTCCGTGAACGCGATCGGGTTCACGGAGCAGTTCGAAAGCCGGATTACAAATAGTAATGGGATTATCATACACACATTGTTGATAATAATGGCCCTTGATAATGTTTGAATGGATCACATTGATGATGCACACACCATTGGAAAATACCTAAGGATTTAATTCATTCTATCCATAAACTGAGTTTTCAAATAAAAGAAACTTCCTTCCATGAAACCTAGAGGAACAAACGCCTTACTGTCTCGCCCTGAAGAAGTCCTTGATGGACGAAACGCGTAGGCTACTTTTTTCTCTTTAAAGAAGAATCTGAATAAAGAACTGGAACAAGACCAGACCTGTTGAATCATTCTTTGAACTTACTTTTTATTAACTGCTTTAATCTGAATTTGTTTAGGAGTGCTGGATCATTTTGATGTTTTAATGATTGGTGGGATCTTGTATCCTAGGGGACTTAAGGGTATTGAGTCTCAGGTCCTTGGCACCCAGTCAACTTGATTTACCCTTCACCTCACATAAGGGTTAAGTGCAGCCATTATTGCCCCATACCCCTCTTTGTTGTGCATCAATTTTTTGTACTGTGTTTCCGTGGACACACGCATATACATATACACGTTATACAGAGCCTTCTTAGGGTACAAAAAGGTGCTGCTGCAGGGTTTATTTTTAGCTTTAAATGCTCACATCTAGACATCTTTTCAGGGCCTAGGTTGCCAGTTGAATTGTAGGCAAATCATAATTAAAAAAGCACTCATTCATCTGCACAGCTGTGGTGCCAACAATTGTGTCCAGCTCATCAGATGTATGTAGCTCCATCCTCCACAACAAGCATGAGCCCAGCTGTCCCAAACCACAGTGGTAGGATATGAATATGCTGGGTGCATCACCCCTTGTATAAAGTACACCTGTGTGGATAGTCTAGTTTAGTGTGGATCTTCAAGTGGGCCACTTGAGACTGAATGTTGCGTTTGCCACATGGCTTTCATAGTTTCTGATGCTTTCCATGATATCACATCGATTTCACCACTGTTAAGAGGATACCCCATGCAGAAAAATACACAGTTTACACAATACACACTTCACAGTACAGGATACATCTGGGCGGTCAGTTGCAGGTAACTGGTTACCTGGATCTGAGGCGCATGTTGGAATTTGGATACAAGTCGTTTACAATTACCAAGCTAAGAAGTTTAAAATTGTCATTGATAAGAGATGTCCTACTTTCACATTATTTCCTTTTTATTTAGAAGGTGCTCAGAAGACTGAAGAAACCACGGTGCCTGCTGATTCCAATACTGCCGCAGAGAGGGCATTGACTACGGTGCTAGAGAATGGTAAAGAGGAAAGCCAGACTACATGTGATGACACCATTGGTTCCAACCAGACGCCGGCCAGTTTAGGGACGGACACTGAATCCACCAAAGACAAAACAGAGTCTCTAACCAGTGGCCCATTGTCGCCAGAAGGTTCTCCATCAAAATCCCCATCGAAAAAGAAAAAGAAATTTCGCACTCCCTCATTCCTGAAAAAAGGAAAAAAGAAAGAGAAGGAAAAATCTGAATCCTAAATCCCCACCCATATTTTATTTTCAGTAAAATTGTTGTGACCACAGAAATTGTTTACATTAGTAGCACTGTATTCAGCCTTTGTTTCCGTCATGGATTATGTTTTAGAAACAAGTGAAGGGATAACTATAAGTAATGCTTCCATAATCCAATTCAGAGATTTTCTAAAGAAATCAGAGTGCAAATACCTGTACTCTTTTTGGCAGTGCAGTTTCTAACGTTAATTATATTTTACTATGCACTTCGAGAAGAAAGGAAATGGTTTCATACCACGGACACTGTCATCCATTTTTGTATTTTGAGCACCATACACTTCCATTCAGAAATTTGCAGATCAGTGTATTCCTAAAGTGCTTGTTGGGGAATCAACATAAAAAGCCAGAAATCAGAATGTGCTGTGATGGGAATCATTAAACTCTGCAGCTGGACCTAGATCGAGCAGATTACTACATGCAACTTGAAATAATGTAGTTTATTAAAGCGAAGCAGCTCGTTTTATACACTTATGTTGATATTTCTGTAGTTCAAGCTTAATTTACTTGTACACTCTGCTATTAACATTTTATATCATGCATCTTTACGACAACCAAAGTATTCTAAAGGTTCCATCATTGTGAATCAAGTGAAAAACTATTTAATCTGCTGAACAACCTGAGAGATAGTCTAAAAAAACAAACACAAGCAGTCCTTTGTGTCCACTTCCACCTTTCAATATGTGGTGTGTGAGCATATGTTGAGACAGTGTCAATTACCCTATGAGATGCAAGCAATGAGGTATTTGTCCCACAAAGAGGACAACCAGGTGACTGTGGGGTTTCACATCAATGTGGCATTCAGTAATGATCAGTCTTGACTTCTCCTTTCTTCAAACTCCGAGCCTTAGGAACCATCCTACTGTGGCATGACATTGGCACTCATTGATATGCAGCTGACACCGAGCTCTACCTCAGAGTGCCATCTCTGCAAAGCATTAATCAGCTTAAACTCTTCCTTGACTCCCTTTTGACTTCATGCCCCCCTTGGAAACTGAGCTCTCTCTGACTCAGGAGTTACCTGCTGTTTGTTCAGGTCCAGTTTACCCTCGCTTTACTGCATGTGAACACTTAACCAAACTGAACAAAGCTGCATCTTAGCAACTCCCATCTACTATAAAAGCTCAAACCTCTAGTTCCTGCAGATGACTTCAGTACATTAGCTCAGCCCCTAATTCATTCCGCTCTGGATACTGGCAATGCAGTTCTCCTGTGACTTTCTAAATCAGCTTTACCATGCCTAAATCTGTCCTTCACTCTGTGTGTCAGATAGCGTGGGAGTCTAAAAATCAAATCACACTCTTACTGGTTTTCTTACTGGTTTCTCACTTCTGGTACTAACTGAGGTTAGCTTTCTCTCAAAATTGTACTTGTTACATTTAAGGCACCAAATTTTCCCAACCACAATATTTGCGAACGCCTCCTTTTACTCTTCTACAACAAGAAGTAAGTTTCAACTTTTTTCAAGATATCTTCCCTTCACGCAGCAAAGACCAAGGGACAGATGTACGACCATTGTGATTTGCGACTCGCAAATTGCTACGAATTGCGACTCGCAAATCACAATGTAGAACAGTGTCTCAGACACTGTTTGCGATTCCCAATGGGGTCGCAAATTTTATGCCTCATGAATATTAATGAGGCACTCGCAATTTGCGACCCCAGTGGGAATGGCTGGCCCTCCCAAGTATGGTGGCCTGCTGGGCTCAGCAGACCTCCATGTCTGGGACTGCTTTTAAATAAAGCAGTTTTTTTTAAATGCAGCACGTTTTCCTTAAAGGGAAACTCACAAAGGGGAAGGGGTCCCATGGGGACCCCTTCCCTTTTGCAAGTGCTTTACCTCCCTTCTGAGGGGAAATTGTGGTCGCGAAACAGTCATACATAGGGCTCAGACTCGCTATTAGTAAGGGACACCGAATATAATATATATATATATATATATATATATATATATATATATATATATATATATATATATATATATATATATATATGGCCTAATAATACGCATCTTGTAGTTTGACAAACGGAATATGGGCTCAGTTGAGATTCCAATTCCAATAGTGACTTGCTTCACTGATCTGTACCACCTTATATCTATGTACAAAACCAACATGGAGGAATATCTGTGTGCCTAGCAAAATCCTGTTAACAGAGCCTTCCCAGGTTTGGGTTAACTACTGCACTATGACTGTGACACACCGACCACCACAGCCAAGAGTGCAGTGAGAATATAATCAAACCTTCTACATGGCATTTAAGAAACAATCCTTAGAGATAGTGCCTTAAACCCATAGGAACTCCTCCGAAATTGAATATTCCAGTTTCACAGATATCTGGTGCAAAACGAAAGCTGCACCCTGCAGGTTAACACTCTAGTTTCAGTAGAAACTGTCCAGATCCCACAACAATTACTTTCTTTGTATGGAATTTGGAAATGTCACATCCATGCAAGGGGACATTTTCTGTTAAGAGTGCATTATCCCAATCCCTCCACTGTAATTGTCGTGATCTGATGGTTGTGGTATATCATTTCTTCCTTACAGCATGTGAGGCCAGATGTACGAAGCAAATGTGGTCGCAAATGACGCGATTCACAGAATCGAGCCGGTTGCAACCACCAAAAGGCTTTTTCTGATGTAGCAAACCCAAGTTGTGATTCGGTAACACATTATGGAATCGCAGTTCGGGTTTGCGATCAAATATCAATTTGGTATTTGGAAGGGGCGTGTTTAGGGCGTCCCTTCCAAGTAACTGAATTGGAATGGTATGCATTAAAGTTTTGCGATTGAATTCTGGTTGCAAAACATCAATCTCCTATTACCTGGTAAGCCATTCCCTTTGTGAATGTTGAAAAAATATTTTTAAGAGAAGGTAGGGACTACTGCCTACTCTTAAAAAATGAAAATTACACTTATAATTTTTTTTTGTTTAAACATATGCTGTTTTCCTTTAAGGAAAACAGGTTGCATTTAAAGAAAAGAAGGCTTTAGGGTAACCTGCTGACCTCAGGAGGCTACCATCCCTATGATGGCTGCGATTCTTAATAGGTAGCAGCTTGTGACCTACTTCATCAGTATTTATGAGGTAGATCATAACGCGAACCACTAGGAATTGGTAATTTGTGAACTCACCTATTAGTACATAGGTCGGTTCGCAAATTAGCACTTTGGCTGCAATACTGGTTGCAAATTGTGACCAGTATTTTGCAACCAGAGATAAGTACATCTGGCCTGTGATCTCATACCACTAAAGGAGATGTCAGTCCTCTGCTTGTCCTCTGTGGTGTTGACCTAGGAAGAGGTGGATAGAAGTGTCTAACCATTGAACTTAACCCGAATATTGACTCCAAACCCGGCACTTTATACTTATACACTATTCCTCATCACAACCATTGTTGTGCTCTTATTTTATTTTGCCTTTGCTTAACTAATGTATAACAACTTTTTCCTTATTATAGCAACCTAAAATAATTTTCATCATGCCAACTATTCTTTACAGTTTTTTGTTATTGAGGTTTTCTTCATAAGAGATTTCTGTGTGTTGACAGTGCTCCATTGTGTAGCTTGTACCCTGCCCTTCAACAAGGTCTACATGTGGACATTAGTCATCCAAGGAACCTGTCACTTGCTAGAGTAGGACGGGCCGCTGTCTAAATGCATATTTCCACATAACAAAATATTCTGTACACCTTTCACTGGCAGTAACAGAGATGGATCTTGCCCTAGCAGAAGAGGGGATATATATGGTTTGTAGAACTCACAGCATTTCATGTAGTCTGGAAGGAGTTTCTACTATCTCTTAAGGTGGTAAATAGAACCATCACAACCACAGTTAATCAGGCAAAACTACTACAATTCCCAGCATTTCTAGCTCAGGGACAGTGTGATCGAGGCGTCTGCAATTTGACGTCATAGCGTAAAAGAATGTTGTGAACTGTAGTGCAGACCTCATATTACCACAGTCACAATTCCACAAATGTGTGTGACGGCGCTTCCCTGCGAGGTGGCGCCGTCACACCCACTCAATGGAAGCTTTCTGCCAGCTTTGGGGCAGGTGGCCCAGCCTCCCCCGTGAAACCTCAGTCAGCGTCAGGTGCTCAAGGCGGCATCACATACTTCACCATTGGATTGCCAAATCCCAGGGTGTGCAGGAAGTAGGAGGGCTACCCAGCGCCTACCCCTATCCACGCTGCTGTGTTGGATCGGAAGTGAAATCTCCTCCTTCGCAGCAGCTCCTTTCACAGGGCCATGCCCGCCTCAGCACGCAGGAAGTGGTGAGTGTGGGCCAGCAGGGCGGCTCCTCATCTCTCAGTGCCCCTGGCAGCGTACCGTATTAGTCCCACATAGTAAACTGGGAGGAAGATGGCAGACCCGGTGGAGTGCAGCATCAAAGTGATGTGCCAGATCCGGCCCCTCAACGATGCCAATGTTGCCTGCGGCAACAAGTTCGTCATCAAGGTGCAGAGGGATGACATGGTGGTGATCGCAGTAAGTGAGAGCTCACTGAAGCACCATTCAGTGTTTGTATGCAAGGCATCTCTATATGCCTGCCCCATGTGTGACACGAACAGTTTTGATAGTGCCACAGGTACAAGAAAGGGCAGAAATGCATCAACTGTAGAAAAACAGCTCCTGTAGGTGTAGATAATGATATACATTTCATTCCTGCTTTCACACCAGAGTCGAGGCGCAAGCAGAGGGCACATTGCTTGCAGGTAGTACTGTATTACGAGTTACATCTTTAGCTTGTACTCTGTGTTTGGCCAACAGTACTCTGGGTCTTATAACCCTGTAGGTCTAACGTTGAGTAAAACTACCAGCCCCAGATGGCAAAGTATCATTACAATACTGGTGAGCGGAACTCCGAGGAATTTCACTGAGCTTTTGTGTAACTCTGCGGAATTCCGCAAGGTGCAACTCCGCGAGCTCCGCCCACCCCCTACTTCTTACCATCTACTTGCTGAGAATGATTGGTTCTGCTGTCTAACTATCCATTTCACCATCATGAAGACCACTGCTTTCTGAGTTAATCTTCCCAGAACTGATCCCTTGTAACTTTTTGGCTGTGTTTGCTGCCTTCCTCAAGTTACTGGGTGGTTGTCTTCTCATTGAAGCCATGTACCAGGGACAGAAAAAGAGTACAAGAAGTCATGAATTTTTTTGGTTCAGCCTGGTATGCATTGCTTGCCTTTCTTTTCAGAATGTTGATTTTCTTCAGGGGCTTCAGTCATGCCAGGGCAAACAGACTCTACTTCCTTATTGTGTAATGTTGTTACATAAGGCTGCTGGAGATGCAAAACTATGAAGATGTGCTCCCAGTCTCCATCCATGCCTATTTTCATGATTTTGTTTTTTGGGATATCTTCCTTAAATCTTACTAGAATAACCACTTCAGGAATCCTTTTCTATAGCAGAGAGATAATACCTCACCCAGCACCTAATTTGTGAGCATTATATTTGCTTTAATCTCCAAACAGCTGTTTTCTCCAGATTCATAAATTTTCTCCAATCGCTGTCAATTAGAAAAAACAGAAGGTGGCTCAACCCTTTTGTTACACACTGTATGAGTTTCAATCACTATTTTGACTTTCAACTATACAGAGTGGGTGTCTTGGGGTATTATGAAGCTGTTTTCCAAGCTTCCTTTGGGGAATTTGATAGAGAAGGTCTTGTTGTACTGGGATGGAGGCGTATGTATAGAAATTTAGGGTAGAAGTTGCAGCAGCACTCCAGGGGCCATATTACAAAAGTGCCCTGAGGACGCAACGGGCGTTAGCGCCCGCTTTGCTCACCCCCGGGGCACTTTGGTATTACAGAAGGCGCCGCAGATGCTTGTGCAGCCCCTTCTGTAATACCGATACCGCTGGCGCTCATAAAGCACCACCGCTATCTTCGGGGGGCATTCCCTCATATGCATGGGGGCGTGCCCAATGCAAATGAGGAGATTTCTTTGCCTCTGCACCTGCGCCGTATTACAGACGCAAACGCAGAGGCAAAGAAGCTCTCAGGAGGCGCACTGACAGTGCGCCCCCTGATGGCAGCCCTCTGGAGGGGTAAAAGGGGGTACCAGGGACCCCCCAGACATCCCCTTGCAGAGTGGTACAGTCACTGACTGCACCTGCCTGCAAGGGGATCTCTAAACCTCCTTAAAATTGCAGGCGGGTTGCCGCCTGCACTGTGGAAACACAGAGCGGCTTCGAAGCAGCCGCTCCATTTTTCACAGGAATGAGCTGCCCTGGGGGCAGCGTGTGTTCATGGCTGCCCTGGGGCAGCGCATTCCATGTAATAGAGTGCACTTTCCCTGTATGCGCCTGGTGCACCTGTTTTAAAGTGTGCTGTGCGCAAACATTGAAAGTGCGCCCTTTACATAATAGGGCCCCATATGGTCATATACCAATATCCCTCATGTTCATGAGCTAATGGGCCTGGTGGTCTACCATAATATTAGAAATTAAATAACGACCTGCATTCATATGGACTCCACAGTATCAGCATACCATCAAAGTAAGCAGAGTTGGAGTTACGTGCACTTAATCTCTGCTTCCCTGTTTCTGCTTACCTTGACGATATGTTGGTAGTTGTTAGATCGATATTCTTGGCCTTGATATTGTGCAATACAACTGGTCCAAACACAACATAAATATGTTCCTAATAAGCTGTGTCTCGACGTAGACTATCAGAATGACAGGGCATTTGTCATTTAAAGGAAATTGGTCCAAATTAAGTGCAGAAATAAGAATCAAGTAAGTACAAAGCGAAGTAACTGTTGGCACTTCCCAATCAATCTGGGGCCCATTATTTGACCCAGGGCAATGATATCTGTAACTGTCAAACAGTCTTACATGGCTTTTAATTGCCATGAATTAGACCCGAAACCTTTGCACGTTTTACTCGTTTTGTATTCTTTGATGCTGATATGTTGTTTGGTGGGATATGTTTAGCTGCAATATGAAAAAACAATCAAATATGTGTAAGATAGTTTTTCTGGGAGTATTTAATTTACATTATGCAGTATTGTTGTATTTCAAGTAGAATTAAAAAGTAACTAGGCAATTCTTATATTTGAGAGAAACTCTGTGGGCAAAAATTATATTTCAGCCCGCTAGGGTCCTAGTTGACCATTCAGCTATAGTCGCTTCATCTGTTCAATATCCTGCACAGTTTGCTGACCTTCATTCCTCGGCCATTAAAGCCTTTGAAAAAAACTCAATGGCAAGTCTAGTTTTGCATGATTCAGAATCTCCTGTCATTGCTTTCATACATCATTCCCTACCTTATTCCCAAAAGGCCAGCTTTGAAAGTGACACATTTTCTCCTGTATGCCACTTCTGTGTTAGGAGCACATTTCTGATTTTAATAAGATTCACAAAAATATCCAGGAGTGCTCCTGGAAAACCACTATTTTCAAAGATAAAATTTGCAGATGTATATTGCCCACCAGGTGCAAAAAATGTGCATGGACACATAAATAAATGATCAAATGTCCATCTGCATTTTTACCGTTGGTGTTGCTTCACTGGAAAAAAATATTTTCCCCACAGAGACACCCTTCCTTCAACATCCCCACTTAATATGGGGAAGTTCTCCTCATTCTGACAATGAAAAACACTTGAACGTCCATAACGTTATCCGTTTCTGGGTATCAGTCTGCTTTTAGATGCATTTCTACTTTAGAGGGTCCAAAACTTCACAAGTAATTAGTAATATGTGAAAGTGGAACTATCACAACACTAGCTGAAGCATTTTGGGCCAATACATTCCCACCGATTGTGAATCTCTGAATGAGGATTGTAAATTTCTGCACGCATGTAAATATGTTACAAATTTAACTTAGATGAACAAAACACTTTGAGACAGATCCAGAGCATTTTCTTTTTCTCATCTATTGCTTCTGAACTTTTTCAATGTATACAATGCAATCATATTTTATTCAGCGAGCTTTAGTAACAATGAATAATTTTATTACGCCTCAAGGTTGGAGCAAAAATATTCCATAAATCCAATGCTGGTTACTGCTACTGATAATAACATGCATGTCGCTTCCACTGACCCTTGTATTATGTTAATTGCACGTCGACGTAGGCATAGCTCATTATCAAATGCTTCAGACATATATGATGCTCCATCAGTGTGCCTGAACATGACTAGCAATCACCCACCCTCTAAGAAAAGATCTGTCCAGCAATCAAGTGCCCTCTAAGAAAAGATCTGACCAGCAATCACCCATCTTGCCTTGGGATGAGTTATCAGCCGCAAATATACCTACAGCAATCACACAACCAGACATAGAAAATGGGCCATTTACTGCCTCGCACATGGTCATGGGCTTCTCTTATCCCTAGTGTTGAAATGCAGATATTATTCATGCTGAGCACTGTAATATATCCCTACAAAACTGGTCATTCAAGCTAAAGGAGTGAAAATAATACTTAATTACCTACTGCCTGGAGCTTATAAACAGGTCCTGATTATGAGGGTCAGAGTTTTCCAATCCCTGCCTAAATCCGTGTTTGTTCAGAATTAGGAATTCTGATTTGATTGCTGTTTACTGTA
Organism: Calotriton arnoldi; assembly: GCA_963921515.1. NCBI lineage: Eukaryota > Metazoa > Chordata > Amphibia > Caudata > Salamandridae > Calotriton > Calotriton arnoldi. The sequence continues at coordinate 1,022,903 of CAWUFW010002228.1, forward strand.
CCCTTCTAACTACTAGGTGCGATGAAGGCCGCATGCTTCATTAAATTTCGGCAGGTCAAACCTGTCAACATTTAAAAGTGGAAAAATTCCAGTGTTTACTGCAATATGCAGATTTTGGTGCCCCAAAATCTGCATTTTATTCACCAAAAACCTCAGGATATGCTATACTTAATGTAAGTGATAAATTCTGAATGCCCTCAGATTTTTATCAGATGCAATAATTATCTCATTCAACTCGGGCCACGGGTAATCAGGCCCATTGTGTGCTATATAATTGTTATCCATCCCTCTGTCTATCCATCCAAAGATTATGCGTGGTCGATTGAGGCCATCAAGAGCATAAAACCTTTCAAGTTCACAGAGCATTTGAAAATTATTTCATTGCATCGAAATAGGAAAAACAACTATCCTTAAGACCATCAGTCGTAGTCGTACTTCAATTTTCTTAAGAATAAACCCAAGCAGCATTCCTGCCCTCATTCTTCTAGAGAATTTGTGTGTGACGAAGGGGACATATGCTTTCTGTTGCTGGCCAGGTCTTTTGGACTCCCATACCGAGTATTTGCTATGAAATGGTACTGGGCTCAATTCATAGTAAACGTGTGTATCTATAGTAAATGTGTTAATCTATGAATCATATACTTGCGCCTACAGTTTGCATTTTCAAGGCAAAAATATCCCGCAGAATCCCAATGACTACACACCATCCCAATTTACTGAAATCGTGGATTTCTAGGGATAGGCAGAGTTCACTCTTTAAATTCATTGATTATACCACCTGCTGGGCAAATCACTGGAATACGCATGGTGGAAATGTGTAAAAGCACATTCACCTTCACTGATCTTTCAATGTTCCCATCTGGAGAAACCTTTCCACTACACCTCCATGAAATATTGGAGCGTACCAATTACATTTACACCCTTGAAAGGTACCTAATCATGATTTGTACATGAGTAGCTTTCTAGGGTGCTAACCTGCCAACGTTTTTTTAATACCCACAAAGGTACTGGTTTACAGTATTACTCAACCTTTTGCTGCACAAGCAGCCAAGAATGCCTCGAGTGAGTCACACCCATGATCCGAGGTTTACTCCTAAAGACAATCTGGAAAACCAGATGATTGCCAGCAGGAGTAAAGCAGATTTTCAAACAGAAATTTCAGCTGATCATAAACCTGTGGATCAGGGACTTTCCACCTGCAGATCATTTTTTGCAGATGTAACTTCACTTTACGCTGAAGATCTCAGTGAGTCGGGCTCACTGTCACTGCTTCAGATCGGGATGAATGACCTACTAGAATCTACTATTCTTTCTGTTTCTGTAAACCCTTTCTTAATTTTGCTGCATTGTGCTGCTTGGCATCTCCTTCTATGCATAGAGTTTTCTGTTATTTGTCTACCCTCTTTGTTCAGAATGCTATTAATCTGTGTGACATATGTTTGGCAAGGTATATAACATTATATATTATTATTGCCTGAAATACTCCAAGATTTTGGTTAGTCCCATCTCATTTTTTTAGCACTTATACGATGAAACAGCTATTGTGTCACAAGCTGTGTGTGTGCTTATGTCTACGGCAAAGCCACCCAACCCACGGAAAAGCATTTGAGGGAGATCGGATTTTTGAAAACCCTCCTTGTGAACATTAAATGTAATGTGATTGTTCTATTACTGATTTATTTGCACATTTTTAAATTTATATCAAATGTAATATATATAATATAACAATCTATACGTAAGTAATGTGCATTAAATCTACTTTGGTGCTCTTCATCTTTTGTTCCAATGTTTACTTCAGCTCACACAAAACTATATCATTTTCTTTTCTTTTAAGAAATAGTGAAAAATCTAATAAGTCAATGTCTTAACGTTTCAATTCTAACAACTTTGAAGAAAATGGACGGATCATGAGCTCAGTAATATGATGGAACGCTTTACTTCTGCTGAATTATGAACAGCAGAAGACCAATAACATATCTGGTAACGCAGGCTACTCTTCTTTAGTCCTATAACCTCCTATGATAAGTAGCTCTGGAACCTCTATATTCGTTGTCAGCTTCATTTGTAACAAAAGAAAAATGGTAGGGGGCCAAAGGTTTTCTTAGGAGCCCGCTGTCTCTTCATAATGGTGTTGTCGAAAACCAAGACTGCCTAATCTTGAATTTAAGTGTGCCGCGTTCTTTCACCTCTTAACATTTCCCATCACTTTATCCACTCCTGTTGGCTATTTTTCATCACTGCATTTTCCCTTCGTAATCGTTTGTTGCATCTTATTTCTCCTTTTTCTGCATTTCTCTCCCTTGTTCAAATTCTGACAAACAAAACTAAGTTCTAGTCACGAAAAATCAGTGCAGGGGCCCACCACGTGCAATCACCAGCACAAATTAAACACTGCCTGTGGCTGTACTGAAAGATGGTTGTGCGAGTTCAAAAGCACCCTACAGAAGTGCATGCAACACTCCTATTTTATTTCATTTATATATGTCCTATTGTAACCAATGTATTTATACAAATATTATAAATTGAGGCAGTCATGATATTGCTGCCTGTGAAACCGCAAACATTCCAATAATTCATTGGCGGTTATCCACTTTGGGTACATCAAATAAATCACTCCATTCCATACTTAAATACTGTGTGTTTGATTAAGTGTTCAGACGAAGGAAGATATGAACAACTCCTGCTCGCGCCTACAACCTACTTCTCTCGGCCTTTTAATGAGAGGGCAAAGCTGAGCTGAGTAGCCATCCAAACTTGTGAGGAAATCTTGGCTCTGGCACCACAATGCAAGGCATCAGCCAAGTTAGAAGCAGAGAGCAGTACTCATCACGTGAGTGTTACCTTGGTGGCCAGGGAACCAGGGAATGTGGAGGAGAGCTTGTTATCTCAGAGCAGGGAAAGATTCCCTTTATAGCCCTCAGAATCTTTCACTGTCTTGGAGGTCTGCCTTGCAAGAGTGGCAGGCTGAGTGGATAAACCTCAGGAGTCTATGGAACCCCAGGAACAAGAAAAACATTCCCATCTCTCCTGACCCCTTGGAACGTGGGTAATTTCACTGAGTGCCCTCAACAGGGTATATAGGAATCGCATTGGCACTCAGGGAACTTCAAGTATTTCCCAGGGTGTACTGTGCATGCTCAGTGTGTTCGGGGAAGCCCTGAGGGAATTCCTGATGGAAGACGAGTGAGAAAGCATCCAAGGGAAGCATAGTAGGAACTCTCCAGACCCCGGTGGAGGGACATGTCCTTGTTCTTCCTCCCCTAAGTCCTGAAAGTTGGCTCGACGCAGCCACCTGGTCGACTAGAACATCAGCATGGTGGTAGGTCTATTACTTGCTATCTGCTGTCTCTATATTCTGACTGCCTCCTAATTTGAAGAAAGGCAACTGTGATGAAGGCAGATTGGTCCACAAGTAAAGCTGTGTTCCTCTAGGAATCATTCAGTCATTATTAGAACATGGACGAAGTGATTACAAATGAAAAAGAAAGGCCACGTGTTTTAAAGGGCTACATACAGGCACACCACACTGAGCTTGGAAGTATCGCCCCCATAAGATTCCGATTCTTTCTACCCAATAAAAACGTCATGTGTGAATAGGAACCCGAATGTTCTGGTCAGGTTGCTACCTTCCTGTTATCCTGATGGAAGCCCTGTTTGATTTATCTTGAGAGGTAGAAACCTCGACTGATTAGGGCCCACCCATTCCATTAATTGTCGTACAATTGAAACTGAAATGCTAATTCCATTGGATTTCTAACAATACATTTTGGGGCTGATTACATGTCGGTGGGACCACCACCGACGGCCAGCAGAGCAGTCAGACCACTGTATTATGATGTGGTCAGTCCGACCGCATCGGTCGGAGGGACGACCGATGCTTCTGGCTGGCGGATGGTAGTCTTTACAGTAGGGGTGGTGCCTGCTCAGGCACCGCCGTAGGGATTACGATGTACCTTGCCGACAGTCTTTCCATGGCGGTCTAACCACCAAAGAAAGGCTGTTGCAAAGGGACTTTGGGGGCCCCTAGTAGGGCCCCTGTCCCCCTTGGGCCTCCACTATGAGGCCTGGGGGGCACCTGTGGTGCCCCCCCCAAACATCAATGCTCTGTGTGCCAGGCACCGTGTGGTGCCTGGCACACGATGCAGAGATGTTTGAAAAATGCCTTTTGCCATTATGGCTTGTGCAGCGGCTCTTTTCCGGGCCGCAGCACAAGCCTCAATGGCAAGCAGCATGTTTCACGCTGTTGGATCGTAATTTGGCAGGCAGGACCGCTGATTACTTGTCGGCCTGTCGTTCCCACAACGATAGCTGCCAGACGCTCATCTGACCATCATCGTAATCAGCCCCTTTGTGTCTTATGGGCGGGGACCAATTCTAAATATTGTAAATATTGTCAGTGTAAAATATGTTTGTTTATGTATGACACACTTAATTGCACCTGCACTATCACTTGAAGCACCTGCATTGATTTCGATTACTGTGATTACTTTTGAATTTCTTTGTAAATATTCTTTCCATACAGACTTTGAATCATCATTTTTGTTGCTTTCTTTTTCATTTGTAATCACTTCAGCCATGTTCAAATAATGATTGAATGATTTCCAGGGGAACACGGTTTTATTTGTGGTTCATTACCCTTGTTCTCTAGAATATTGGATGCCCCATATATTTTTTGGATGGCAGATTGGTGGCAGAGCAGACTTTTTGGGCTGAGCAGTTCCTGTGCCCAAGTCTAAATCAAGGTTGTAAACCTGGAAGAGAATGAACTGTTTTTCCCCATCTTCAGAAGGAAAAATAATGCTGTTGATCAAACTCTCATTGGTGTCAACAAATGCAGTGGATGTGACTGGCTACACTTAGAACCAGCAAATATGAATGTCTCACATTGCAACAACCAAACTATGATCATTTTAGGTTGTCAAGGGAACGGGATTGTGAGTAAATATAGAAATGCATAAATGTGCAGATTAGCCCCCACAGAGGTGGGACACTGCATCCCCCTGCAGTAATCAGAGTACTGCACTTACATTTTTTGTCAATGGGTGCAGTGAGCTCTGTCTTATCAAGTACTTTATTTGCAGGATGGTTTTGATGCTGAGCAGGGTTATCAAGGCAGTTAGCTTTTTCAGGTGACTCACTGATTAAGGGCTTATCCTTCTGGGTATGTCGCCTTCTTTCACACAAGGCTTAGGGCCTGATTATGAGTTTGGCGGGTGGGATACTCCATCACAAACGTGACAGATATCCCGTCCGCCGTATTACAAGTTCCATAGGATATAATGGAATTGTAATACGGTGAACGGGATATCTGTCACATTTGTGACGGAGTAACCCTGTCGTAATCAGGCCTTTAGTTTCTATATCCATATAAATATACCGTTGTCGTGATAAATCTTTAAACAGAAGTAAACCAGAGGTGAAAAAGCAGTGGGTTCAAGAGAACTAGTTACAGAGTGCTGTCTGGAAAAATTGTGCATTTGCCTAGAGAGAGTTACTTGGAAGGAGGTGTGAGAGGCGTGCAACCTAGACTGCTGACATGCATATTTCCTGCTGGGGGTGGTTTCCAGAATGAAGCAGATGCAGGGTTACGCTGGTGGGCTTTGTAATAATAGAAGGCACTGCAGAGGGCACTGTATATTAGTGGAACCTGTTTTGCATTCACTCCGGTGGTGGAAAATGAAAGAAGCATCCCAAGTTACAGTGAATACATGGATCCATATCACCAGCACACAGCTTTACCAGTCATTGGCTTTACTCTAGGAAATCAGTGCTCTCTTTGAGTTCCAGTCTTAGTTTGCTTCTCTTGAACTAGCTGGACTAATACACATGGGGGAACATTGATTAATAAAAACCAAAGATCAGGGCTAGAAAGTGGTCCCAGTGACATGAAACCATCTGGTCTCCCTAGCCCCCGGTTGACTGTAGTAGTTCACAGCTTCATTGCTAGCAGACAGCACCACATGATTGTGCCAGCCGACTGAATGTTTTGAGACCACAGTGGTACCTGAAGGTTGCCATTCCTTATCTTCGACTGAGCAAGGAGAAACGGAAAAATGTGGAGGGAGTGGAGGAAAGCCCCAAATGGAAAACTTCCGGTATGCAAAAAAGAAGATAGAATTCTTGACAGAATTCCTGTTAGCTGCCAAGAACAACAATTAGGAAATTGCATAAGCCTGGCTCATGACATAAACCTGGTTGGCATTGAACCCCACTTTCACCGAATGCCAAGTCACTTGCGTTCACTCTGGACACCAACCTCACACACAAGGAACAACATTTTCAAAAAAACAGATGCATCGTTACCGGCTCTCTCTTCTAAAAGAAGGGAAACCATTTCTTCTGGAAAGCAACTTCAGAACTGTTGTTCAGGCCCTTATACTCTTGCATCTTGATGGTGGTAACACCATGCTCCACGGCCTCCCAAACTCCACACATTGGCCCTTCCTTTGGGTTTTAGAACGTCCAATCCAGGACCTGAAGAAATGTGATCACTTCACCCACATCCTCATGGAACTTTATTGGTTCCTTTTGGCAGTCTGCACCATCTTGAAAATCAGATGAAACATTTACAAAGCTATCACAACCAACATAGCACATACCTTGCAGACAGGTTTAACATCTCTGGTGGCTTTCGGCACTCCTGCAGCCAGGACACCGCAGACTAAGAAGTTTAAAAATAATAAAGACAAGGCAGCATCTATGCACCCACGATCTGGAACATCACCGTATACAGCAGGGCCGTCCCAACGCTGCTCAAATTCAGAAATGACTTGAAGAGGCTTTTCTTTAAAGAACACTGCATCACAATGCAGTAGCAATACAATTCTGCTTTCAGAATCCAGCTAACACTACTATAACTCATTGACTGTATGCTTGCCTTTGACCCCATACAGTACTCTGCTGCCATTTGGCTGGTTTGGCATATACAAATACCATATACATACATACAAAGATGGGGTCTGTAGCAGAAACGTATGCTGAGAGACTGAGGGTCACTGCATCCCAAGGAAAATTGTAGGACAGAATGAAGCTGAAAATATGCTAGAGCAGCCCCAGCTTGACTTTGGAGCAGAGTAAAGTTGCTTTAGAAGATGTAGTCGGCAGTACTCACTTCATGACTATTCAAGCCTTCAGCCATATACATTTCTTATGGCAGTCAAACTGTGACACCTTTAGTCATTGTAATAAGAACATGACATAGCTGTTAAACCGTAATAACTTAATACAGTTTAGCTGTGAGGTCATAACGAGCATAATTACAGCTGCATTTTAAACAAAACAAGAACTGACTTTTCATTCTTCTGATGTGTTTTCTTTTTTTTTTTTAATGAATCAGTCAAAAGGAGATATTTATGACAAGATTATTTTTTCCATGCTACAGATCATAAAAGAGGAGATATAATCCTCTGCATTTTGTACACAGTCAGATCAGCTTTTTATAATCTGAATTACCTGTAACTATATTTACTATCTTTTTACAAAAAAATGACTAACTACTTTTTGCTATTTTACATTTTGTGGTACAGAGTCCACTTTTATTCTTCATGTCTGCAACCATACTACTAGAGTAGTGATGATGTGACAGAGTTATGCCACATCATCACTTGATCAGTACACTGGAGATGAGAAATCCACAATACACATAGGGGCTTATTTACAAACCCCTTGTGCCGCCGGTGCGTCACTTTTTCCCATAGTAAAAGTGATGCACCGGTGGCATGAGGCTTGTAAATAAGCACCATGGTGACCTGAAGAATGGAACAGACCCACATGAGTGACATTAAAACTTTTTGATCACGGGATTCATACAGTGATGTGTCTCATCATTCATTCTGTCATCAGTTAATTAAAGTAGTGATGCCAGGTATACTCACAAGGGCACCCAAATGTCTTTAGGTCGTGAGGCATGTCTCAGCAGTTCAGCCTATGCTTCATAGTGTGTATTGCTAGTGGACTTGGATTTTAACCAGGTAGCATGAGTGAGGTTGAGTTTGGTGCACCATCTTATGATGATCTGTCTCTTACTCAGGAGACCTGCAAGCGCAACGAGTTTCTGGCATGCCTTCATGATGTCCCTAATGGATCTCAAAATTACTACCAGGGGAGAGAGTAGTACGTCAACCCCAGTGATCTCCCTGATTGTGTTCTATATCTGAGTCCAGTAGATATCAATGGGAGGGCAATCCACATCATATGGTGTAGGTCAGCGTTTTGTGCATTGCATCTCCAGCAATTTGAGTTGTCTAGGAGACCATAGCGTTTGAGACTATAAGGGGTGTAGCATACTCGCTGTATGAGTCTTAACTGAATCAGTCTAAATCTACAATTGGTGGAGATTTCTTTAATCTGTTTGCAGCAAAACACACATTGTGGATTAGGATTGAGTTGGTGCAGGTCCTGTTCCCATTTAGCCTTCATGGTGAGGTCAACATGGTTAGACACAAAGGATTTAACAGGTTTGTGGGAAGGATTATGGATGACCATGAAGTATAAGGAATAAAATACACTCTGCTGTACATTAAAAACCTGTTGCAAGTCACTTCGACCTTCCTTGACCTTATAATAGAACTCAGTGTTCAACCTCATTCCTCTAAGTGGTCACAGAACTCCTAAGTGACTTGCAATATCCTGATAATATACAGCAGGGTGCACATAATCTCATATATACTAATATAGATAGGCCTTGGGCACATGCCAGTCTTTCACCCATTTATATGTGCTAGTGGCAAAGTCCGAGATTTGAAAATGCAGTTGTACTTCAAGTCAAAGGAGTGAAGCTCAAAACACTTTGTACCACAAACGTAACCACCTGTAGATGGCAATTTAGAATGATGTTTTCCCTTCAAATGACGTGTGTGAACAATTGTGCATGTCTGCCTTTCTTAAATTGTGTGCTTGAAGTTAAACATATCCTCTTGGCTTTTTGTGCTTCTGGGACAAATTATTCAAAGACCCAAGTTTTCTTTAATGCCAATTATTTTTTCTTTTCAACATCTGTTTAGTTCTTGCAAGTTGGCACTTTCACTTGCACAACTAAATGATGTGAGAGTATCAGAAAGATTTGTAGGCAGCTTTAAAAAATGCAAGCATGGAGGTCCACACAGCCTGTTGCATGACATGGACCTTTGAATGCCTAAGATGTACCCTACTGACCAGAGCTAAAAACTTTGGAACTAGGAAACCAGGTTTAAGTCCTGGCATTGTCTCAACATCCTGTGATTCTGGGCAAGTTACTTAATGTCCTTGTGCCTCCCCCCCAGAAATATGTAGTGTGATCTGGGGCTGTATCAATATGGGCTTTTCTGGTGCAGTTGGTGCATTACTTTCAGATGGCACAGCTTGGAAACAGTGAAAATGGTTTCCTTCTTTCTGAGCTTTGTTCGCTGAAAAAAAAACAGTAACAGAGAAATATTGGGTTAAATCAGCGGTTGAAGTTGGCTGAACTGTGGTGCATGACGTGCACTTACTTTTTTCATTTAACAAAAACGATAAAAGACAACCGCCCTTAATCCTGACAGTTGAGAGGCCTCATCTGAAGTGGAAGTAGGGAGTCTCCTGTGCTGTAAAGCAGAGGGACGGACAGGCAGCTAAACAAAAGACCAGGGGCCAGATGTACGAAGCATTTTACCGCGTGTTTGCGACCAGTAAAATGCTTTTTGGCAGGCACCAACCCAATTTGTGCGGGTCGGTAACCTATTACAGACTTGCAAAATAGGGTTTGCGAGTTGCTATTAGGAAGGGGATGTTAAGGGCTTCCCTTCCTGATAGCGAGCTGCACTGATATGTAAGCAGTAGTGGCCCGTGCAGGCAAGCGTGGCAGGCGGGGATGAGGGGGTGTAAGTGACAAACGACGGAATAGGTAAAATAAATAAATAAAACCACTTACCTTGTGCTCGCCGACCCGGCAATGCGACGAACGCAAGGTAATTTATTTTATTCATTTATTTGACCTATTCTGTCGTTTATCACTTATACTCCCCCTACCCCACCGCGCTTATCTGCATGGGCCGCCGCTGTATGTAGGAATGTTTTGCGACTGGGAATGCGGTTGCAAAACATTCGTAGTTACCACCAACTTCAAGTTGGTGGTAACCCATTCGCAAACAGGAAGGGGTCCCCAAGGGATTAGTTCCCCTTTGTGAATTGGGGAGCCAATGTTTTTTTAAAAGCAGGCAGTGGTCCCACGGACCACTGCCTACTCTTAAAAAAAAAGAAAAGGTAGCTTTTCATTTTTAAAATGCATCCCATTTTCGTTGAAGGAAAACGTGCTGCATTACAAAAAAAAATAGCTTTAATTAAAAAGCAATCACAGATATGGTGGTCTGCTGTCCCCAGCAGGCCACCATCCCTGTGAGTGCAGGCCATTCCCAATGGGTCACAAAGCGAGACCTACCTCATGAATATTAATGAGTTAGGTCAATTTGAGACCCACTGAGAATCGCAAAATGTGTCTAAGACCCATTTGCACATGGGTGTTTGCGATTTCCTAAATTAGGATTTTCGCAATTAGGAAATCGCAAACTGAGTTTTTTGTACCTCTGGCCCCAGCCAGAAATTGTTAAGAATATTATCAGCTAAGCAGGCTAGTGCATGCTTTTAATGGACAGTTATAAATAATGTTATTAAAATATATATTTTGGAAGCACTCTTTTGATCTTAACCCTAAATTTTCTTGCGCATTTTGTGGCAGCCTATCTTATACCTTGTGTAATAATGCATCTCCCACTGAATAGTTTAACTTGCATTTACTTTTCATTTAAGGTGTGCGTTATTTCATATGCAGTTACCTGAAGGTAAAAGACAAAGTAGTTACAGAAATATTTTTTTTTTTTTTTTTAGCCTTGCCTTTGACCCTGCGCCCACATTTACTGACCCCCACTACACCCATTGCCTTTAGGATCACTGTTTGCATACTTTTTTAATGCACCATAACCGCTGGGTTAAATTAATTCACCTTATGTCCTGCAGGGTGTCGGTTCTGTGCTGCTACAGAAAAGCCCATCATAATACAGCCTCTGGTGCTAATGTTAAGCGTTCCGCTGTATTGAAAAAGAAAATTGACTGTATTTGTTGTCAGAGAGGATTGGAGACCACCCGCTTGCTTGCCTAGTTAACCTCATCATCAGTGGAAGCTAATCTTGTCAGTTTTTATTTCCAGAGGAATGTCTTTTATTGGGTAACTTAGTTTGAAAAGAAGTAACTAAACTTTCGACTTTAGATGGTAACTCTAATTGCAGTCATATATATTTCAAACAAAATGCACGCCTGATCCCTGTAGTGATTCCACAAACTGCTGGACGGCACCCCCCTGATTGATGTAAGCTGAAATGTGTGATAAGTAAAACTAATTATGACATCTATCGTGGTTTACCTGAGAAGCATTACATGGCACAGTAGAAAACAATTTTTTTCTTCTAAAATACATTTCATTATCTGACATTGATGATGGATTGTGGGTTAAATATCTATTTGATATAGTTTCGTGGTAATTTCTTATTTCTTTGGTATTCTTACATTTGTTAACTAGGCTTTGTTACATGAAATTGCACTGTGCTTGAATGTCATTGTTTTCTTTACTCTTTTTATATTTATAAATGTCAACTTTGTATAAAAATATTTAATGAGGATTCATTTGTTTCGATGGTTATTTATGGATGTACTTTAGCCAGCACTGCTTGTTCTATGAATGTAAGACTGACAGACTACTTTGCAATAATATGACTTGACGGTGAGAGTCCATACTTTAATTCGTATAAATATATGTACACAACATTTTTTTCAAATTAATAAATTAGCTTGAGCCTTAATTTGTGAGAGCTCCTCTTTTTAACAGTAACCACTTAGTTAGGAATTTCATGATCAATAAACAGAGAATATTTACTTCTTTATGTATCTCTTTACCTACCTCCCAGTGTTCTCCTTTTATTTACTTAAGCTAGACTCTGATGCACACAGCAACAAACACATACAGCAGCTGTGTTGGAATTGCTGTATAATTTTTAATTTCACATACTCTAGAGCCGGAAGTTTTCAATGTAGATCCATGCAGGTCTTCAGAATATCCACTTAAGATGAATGTACAGAGGGAATTTAAATGAAACTGATATACAAACTCTGTTCTTAGCTGGAAAATCTGCCTAGGACCCAGCCCTCCTGAACTTGTTTTAGATATGCCAGTTGCAATGGAATTTCTGCGCATCACCAAGGGGCAGAAATGGTCACTATCTGAGAACAAGCGAAGTCTCGTATAATCCTGGGCAGAGTTGGCGTAGTGCCACTACGCGGAGTTCCACGGAGTTATGGAAAAAATCCTTGGAACAGGAGCCCACGTCCTGCGGCCAGCCGAGGGTCCGTGTGCCCGGGACGGGGGTCCCTCGTGCCCGGGCAGGCTCCCAGATCCCCCCCGGCCTGGCTGGGTTGAGAAGCAGGGACCGGGCCCAGGGTCTGGGTCTGGGTTTCAGGCAGGGCCTGGGGTGTGGGAGCCCTCGTCCTGCGGCCTGCCAAGGGTCCGTCTGCCCGGGGAGGCTCCCCCCCCCTCCCCGGCCTGGCTGGGTTCAGAAGCGGGGACCGGTTCCGGGGCCTGGGCTCCGGCGGGCCCTGGGGTGCGGGAGCCGACGTACTGTGGCCAGCCGAGTGTCTGGGTGCCCGTCACGGGCGTCCATCGTGCCAGGGCAGGCCTCCCCCGCTTCGCCTGTGTGTCAAGGTGCCTGTGGCCCCGGGTCAGAGTTTCGTCGGGGGCCCCCCCTTGCAACCCCATGCCTGAGACCCAGCTAAGGGCTCTCATGAGCCCCCGGGAAGCAGAGCCCCCGAGCCCTCCAAAGGGCAAGCGGGAGCCCTCCCGCGAAGGCTAAGGCGGGCAGATTGGCATCCTTCGGGCCCGGCCATCTGGTCGCGCCTTTCCCCTCGGCCATCTGGTCGCGTGCAATGCTTTCCAAAGGGGCGACCAGATGGCCATGCTGCCCTGGAAGTCCAGATGAGGGCTCATTTGACTCCCCGATCCCAGCCAGGGCTCCAGGAGGTCGGGCGCCCCCATGCCCTGGGTCCCCTCCGTCACTCGGTGCGCACGGGTTACCAGAAAGAAGGGTAGCTTTATCTGGATTACTAGGGAAAGGGTATGCCAGAACCACTCCCGGGCTGGCGGTTCTCAGCCGGGGACCAGATGGGCTAGGCCCGGGCACCACCTCCCCACTGCCCGGGGCTCCCTCCGGCCCGCGCATGGCAAAGTGCCCAGGACGGGCTCCATCGGTCCTGGGCAGTCCACCCCTGGGCATCCGGGCCCGAGAGCTCTGGCCGGGTGCTCCCACCCCGGGCTCCATCCCAGGCCCTGGGCCCGGTTCGGCCTTCCCCAGCTTGGCTGGGTTCAGGAGCTTAGGCCGGGGCCCTTGGTAGTCCGACGCAGGCCCGTGGAGGCCTCCCCCGCGCGGCCTGGCCCAGGACCGCCGGGCGGGCCCAGGGAGGGGTTAAGCTCCGCCATGGGCCCAGGTCGGAGGTCCGCCGGGGACCCCCATTCTCAGCCCCGGGCCTGAGGCCCAGCGGGGATCTCCGAGCCCCCGGGACGCAAAGCCCCCGAGCCCTGCATGGGCAGGCGGAAGCCCTCCGGTGAAGGCTCGGGCAGGCAGATTGGCGTCCTTCGTGCCCGGCCATCTGGTCGCGCCTTTCCCCTCGGCCATCTGGTCGCGCGCAATGCTTTCCAATGGGGCGACCAGATGGCCGGGCCGGCCTGTAAGTCCTGATGAGGGCTCACCTGCCTCTCCGATCCCAGCCAGGGCTCCAGGAGGTCAGGCACCCCCGTGCCCTGGGTCCCCAACGTCACTCGGTGCGCACGGGTTACCAGAAAGAAAGGTAGCTTTCCTCTGGATTACTAAGGACAGGGTATGCCAGAACCGCTCCCGGGCTGGCGGTTCTCAGCCGGGGACCAGATGGGCTGGGTCCGGGCACCACCTTCCCCCCCTGTCCGGGGCTCCGTCCTCCAGCCCGCCGCGCGGCAAAGTGCCCGGGACAGGCTCCACCGGTCCTGGGCAGTCCACCCATGGGCATCTGGGCCCCAGAGCTCTGGCCGGGTGCTCCCACCCCGGGCTCCATCCCATGCCCTGGTCCCGGGCGGGCCATCCCCAGCTTGGCTGGGTTCAGGAGCATAGGCCGGGGCCCTTGGTGGCCCGACACAGGCCCGTAGAGGCCTTCCCCATGCGGCCTGGCCCGGGACTACCGGGCGGGCCCAGGGATGGGTTAAGCTCTGCCATGGGCCCGGGTCGGAGGTCCGCCGGGGACCCCCATTCTCAGCCCCGGGCCTGAGGCCCAGCTGGGGTCTCCGAGCCCCCGGGACGCAGAGCCCCCGAGCCCTGCATGGGCAGGCGGGAGCCCTCCGGTGAAGGCTCGGGCGGGAAGATTGGCGTCCTTTGTGCCCGGCCATCTGGTCGCGCCTTTCCCCTCGGCCATCTGGTCGCGCGCAATGCTTTCCAATAGGGCGACCAGATGGCCGGGCTGGCCTGGAAGTCCCAATGAGGGCTTACCTGACTCTCCGATCCCAGCCAGGGCTCCGGGAGGTCGGGTGCCCCCGTGCCCTGGGTCCCCTCCGTCACTCGGTGCGCACGGGTTACCAGAAAGAAGGGTAGCTTTCCTCCGGATTACTAGGGCAGGGTATGCCGGAACCTCTCCCGGGCTGGCGGTTCTCAGCCGGGGACGAGATGGGCTGGGACTGGGCACCACCTTCCCCCACTGCCCAGGGCTCCCTCCTCTGGCCCGCAGCGTGGCAAAGTCCTGGGATGGGCTCCATCGGTCCTGGGCAGTCCACCCCTGGGCGTCTGGGCCCAAGAGCTCTGGGCGGGTGCTCCCTACACTGGGCTCCATCCTCCGCTCCGCCATGGGCCCGGGGCCCGTCGGGCGTTCCCCAGCTCGTTTTGGGTGCAGGAGCTCCGGCAGGGGCCCTTGGTGGCCCTGGGGTGGAAGGTGCCCTCCCCACCCCGGGCTCTGTCCTCAGGCCTGCCGCGTGGCAGGGCGCCCGGGACACGGGCCTTGAGGAGGCCTCCCCTGCGCGTGCCGGCCCAGACCTCCGGCCGGGCTTAGGGGACCGGGCTCTGTCCCCCTGCTCCGCCATGGTCCCAGGACGGGAGTCCATCAGGCCCGGGCAGGCCTCCCTCCTGCTTTGCCCGCCTGTCAAGGTGCCTGGGGGACCCCGGGTCGGAGGTCCGTCGGGGACCACCGTCCGCAGCCCCGGGCCCGAGGCCCAGCCGGGGTCTCCGAGCCCCCGGGATGCAGAGCCCTCCCGCGAAGGCTCGGGCGGACAGAGTGGTGTCCTTCGTGCCCGGCCATCTGGTCGCGCCAAGCCCCCCCCCGGCCATCTGGTCGCGCGCAATGCTTTCCAATGGGGCGACCAGATGGCCGGGCTGCCCTGGAAGTCCTGATGAGGGCTCGTTTGCCTCCTCGATCCCAGCCAGGGCTCCAGGAGGTCGGTTGAGTCCGCGCCTTGGGTCCCCTCAGTCTCGCGGTGTGCACGGGTTAGCAGAAAGGGGGGTACCCTTCCTCCAGATTACTAGGGACAGGGTACTCCAAAACCCCTCTCGGCCTAGCCAGAACGCCCCCCCCCAGCCCGGGGCTCCGTCCCCCGGCCCAACGTGTGGCGTGGTGCCCAGGATGGGGGCCTGCGGAGGCCTCACCTCTGCCTGGGAGGGGTCCAGAGGCCCCAGGCTCAGTCTCCTGGCCTGCCGCTCCGCCAGGGGCCCGAGACGGTGGTCTTCCGGGCCCGTGGAGCCTTCCCCTGCTTGGCTGGGTTCAGGAGCTCCAGCCGGGGCCCTGGGGAGGGCGGCCTCCCCACCCCGGGCTCTGTACTCGGGTCTGCCGCGTGGCAGGGTGCCCCTGGGCCCGGGAGCCCCGGCTGGGTCCAGGGGCCCCGACGGGCCCCGGGTCGGATGCTCCAGCCCTGGGCCCAGTCTCCTGGTCTGCCGCTATGCCAAAGGCCCGAGACGGGGTTCTGTCCTGCCCGGGAAGCCCCCCTCGCTTGGCTGGGTTCAGGAGCTCCGTCTGGGGCCCCTAAGGGCCCCGGGGTGGGCAGCCTCCCCACCCCGGGCTCCATCCTCGGGCCTGCCACGTGGCAGGGTGCCCGGGACGGAGTCCCGCGGGCCCGGGGTGGCTTCCCCTGCGCCTCGGGGTCTGGGAGCCCCGGCTGGGTCCAGGGGCCCCGGGTTGGGTGCTTCAGCCCTGGGCCCCGTCCCCCGGTCTGCCGCTATGCCAAAGGCCCGAGACGGGGTTCTGTCATGCCCGGGGAGCCCCCCTCGCTTGGCTGGGTTCAGGAGCTTCATCCGGGGCCCGTGAGGGCACAGGGGAGGGAGGCCTCCCCACCCCGGGCTCCGTCCTCGGGCCTGCTGCGTAGCAGGGTGCCCGGGACTGGGTCCGGCGGGCCCTGGGTGGCTTCCCCTGCGCCTCAGGGCCCGGGAGCCTCGGCTGGATCCAGGGGCCCCACCGGTTCCCGGGTCAGGAGCTCCAGCCCTGGGCCCCTTCCCCCGGCCTGCTGCTATGCCAAGGGCCCGGGACGGGGGTCCGTCGGTCTCGTGCAGACCTCCCCCGCTTTGCCTGCTTGTCAAGGTGTCTTCGGGCCCCGGGTCGGAGGGCCCGTTGGCTCCCTCCCTCGCAGCCCCATGGCTGAGGCCCAGCTGGGGCCCCGGGCCTCCGGCCCCCCATGCCTCAGCACCCGCTCACCCTTTCGTTAGGGCACAGAGCGACCAGATGGCTGCCCTTCGAGCCCGGCCATCTGGTCGTGCCTTTCCCCTCGGCCATCTGGTCGCACCGATCCCCTCTGCCATCTGGTCGCGCGCAATGCTTTCCAATGGGGTGACCAGATGGCCGGAAGTTCCCTGGAAGTCCCGATGAGGGCTCATTTGCCTCTCTGATCCCAGCGTGGGCTCCAGGAGGTCGGGCACGTTCACGAGACAGGGGAAGGCAGGACCCGGGCCCACCCGCCGAGGCCCCCAGGGGCCCGGGTCCGCGCCTGCCTCTCAGCCCCTTCCCGATGGGCATTTCCTCCGAGCCTGCTCGCCCCGGGAGCAGGCAGGGACACGAAGCCGGCATCCCCCCACGCAGGGCGGCCTGCCAGGGGATGCCCCGG